>CAMZMU010000043.1:70536412-71136412 GCA_947311845.1 Poa pratensis
TTTGACACAACATCAAAAAATTTATAGAACTGCACAAATGATACATAGTACACAAAAGGAACATCTTCAAGATTAATGGGAAAAATGTGTACAAATTTCACAAAAAGCATAAAAACGTATGAGGGCCACATACTGAGCAATATATGAAGTTCAGAGGGGGAACAAACCTTCAATGCAAGCAGCATCTGTGGCAGCACCAGTTAAAACATCGACTCGGGATATGTTAACACCAAGATGAGATGCCACGGGATCAGACTGCACATTTTCAGATACTGGTAACACAAAAAAGAAATTTTGGAAGTTAATATGCTGCTGCAAAAACAACCAGTCCACATGAAAACCACAGGAGCTTAAAAATATCTAAACTTTAGCCACCAGTATATCCATCATAAAAAATAGTGAAGTTCACAATATGCTACAATAACTAGTTCACATTTAATATGATCCAGAAAAAAACCCTACATTATGAACAAGTAAATTTTAAAATTTACTTGTTCATAATGAAGTTCAAGTTGAAAAAAAAATTAAGTACATATACTACATGGCTAAAAACATGTCGCAGGACAAGTTCAGTTCCAAACAAACAAATGAAGTTCACAATTTGCATTTAATGAAGTTTTGACAAAACCAGCAAGAAAAATCTGAAGTTCACAGGTTGCATTGGCTGAGATTTTGACACATCATCAAAATTTTATAGAACTACACAAAAAATACATAGTACATAAAAAAGGAACATATTAAATATTAATGGGAAATGTGTATAAAGTTCACAAGAACAAAAAGAAAAAGGTATAAGTTCCTATGGTGCTGCAAAAAATACCAGTGCACATGAAAACCCTAAAAAAACTATAAGCTTAACAATATCTATAAATAGACACCAGTAGATCCATCATAAAAATTGAAGTTCATACTATACTACAAAATAACTAGTGCACATTTATTCTGAACAAGTAAATTTAGAATTCGGCAACCAACAAACCATATAAACTCAACCAACCAAAAATAACTAATTACAAAAATTAAATAAAAACCCTAATTCAGATGCACCAGAACACATACGGGGAGTACGGGTTTAGCACGACAATTAATGAAGAATAGAAACATAAAATAAAAAAGGATCGGAAAAGGCTTCACTACCTGAAGGATCCATGGCGTCAGACCGCGATGGTGGAGGACAGGCGTCACGATCGAGAGTGGTGGAGAATGGCGACGAGCCGGCCAAGAGAGAATCAAGCGCGGGATCGAGCTCCAACGGACGGAATCCGAACCAGATCTGGCCTCCCTTCCGTGGAGCGACCTATCGAGCAACGAGCACAACGCGGATGGAGGGAGGAGGACGGCTTCTCTTCCTCCAGTACGCCGGAGCCGGCTGAGAAAGAGAGAGCAGGCGCCGAGCGAGTGGACGGGGGAGTGGAGAGGAATGACCCGTCGAGGCAGGCGGAGGAGTTCGAGGGAGCAGGGGTTAACGAGGGAGTGGATTAGGGAGCAGTTTCACCTAGGGGTTAACGGGGAGTGGGGCAGTTCCGCATCTTTCTGTAGGAAATATGCATTTATGCATTTATTACGAGAGTGTAAGAAGGGTGAGAGACTTAAATACATTTATATTTAATTAATATAAATTTACGTGGTTAAGGGGGGGGGGGGGGGGGGGCTCCCCCCCAACCCCCCCGTTCCACTTTGCACTGACAAAAAATGGAAGCCCCAAGATGGTCGAGTGTGAAGTTCACTAGCCGAAGTTAACTTACACTGGTGCCGAAGTTACGGTACACTGCTTGTGCAGACACGGAGTCCATCTATGAAAAAACCTTGAAGTTCACTTTAAAAAATCCGAAGTTAACTTATGTCTTTTGCCGAAGTTCAGAAGGGTTGTAGAATAGCTGGGATGTATATATATATATATATATTACTATTCAATAATTACATGAAGATCACTAGGGACGGTTTATATTGTATTCTCCTGTTGGGGCTATGACCTCGTCAAGCAAAAATCCAGCAATTTCCTCTTGAATTGCTCTTAGGCGTTCCTCTGGTTGGAGATGCTCCCGTATAGCCATTTGCTATATTAAGAAGGAGGTCGATATGAATATATCAATCGTCATTAAAAAAAATAAAACTGTGAATATATATATATATATATATTAATGTTTAACGTACCTGTGTACTTTTCCGCTCATGACATACACGCACATGTACTCGCAAACGAAGTATCCACATAGATTTGTCGCCGGTGGCTGCCTCTCGCACTTTACGAAAATAGAGTTCAATCAAATAATAATCAAGCATGACAATACGGTATTGAAATTAGAATTAAAGAGAGTACTACTTACGTCGATTTGTACAAAGGTCAGCTCTGGTTTAAATTCACCGATAGCCTTCCTCGTGAACCGCTTCCATACCCTGCCCCGGCAAAGAAAATGAATAAATGAGATATTAATAACTTGATGTCAGGAATTGAACGAAAGAGGTCGATATAGTGTGATAACGATTGAAATTACCTCTGGAGCATTCCAGTAATGCTTATGTAATCCTGCGGGTTTCGCTTTAATGAGTCCTGGATCTCAACTTTTCCAAGGTCAATTTGAATGTCGAAGAGAATCCAGTGGAAGCTGCACGCGTTTATATACGTCACTAACTCATCAACATCGAGTAAGCAAAAGTGAACGTGTACAAGACAGCAACACTCTTACCTGAAGTTGTAAGGAAACAATATGTTCTTGTGGTACTGTTGACGCCTAAAAAACTTTAGCAAGTTGTCCTTCATTTCCTTGGGCTTAGTAGTTAAGTTATGTATATGAATTCGATCTGGGTCAACGAACCCAACGCTATAAATAGACTTCCTCTTACATTCGAGAATCTTCATTCTGCATAATAGCGTACAAAAGAATGTAGTGAGGACAATTGTAGGCAATGGACGAGCTGAGCTAGAGACTTAATTACAGAAATAAATTAATCACTTAAAGACAATAGCAGCTGACGATAGATTTGTCGAGGGCATCTAGATTGAATAACTGAAAGAATTCGTCAAAGTCAATATTGATCATCTGGTCCCCGGAGAAGTAATGCTCTCTAACTTTAACAAGCAGCCTCTCCTGCTCGGCTTTTGAGGCCTCCATGTACCACTTATGTAATGCTCGCATTCTTGTAGGTAGCCGCTGGAACTGCGCATCTGTGACCAGAGGCTCCCCACGGACAAATTTCCTTCCAATGGGACCGGTGGGGACATCTGCTAGGCCTAGCATTTGTTCAACGGTCAGACCTGGTATTTCAGCCCCGGCTGGTATTACATACTCGGGTAACACCTTGCACGGAGGGATCGATTTTTTTTGTCTGTTCTCTGAGCTGGGGAACGTCGACTCTCTGCTTCTTCTTCTTCTTCTTCTCATCATATAACTTGGAAAGAATGCGATCATAGTCTGATGGCGCATTTATCTGATATTGCGATGGTTGCGTAAGCCACCCCCGGAAGTGCTCCTTGACTTTCGGATCAATTGGTTCCGGTGGCGGGGGTGGGGGTGGATGAAAATGGGCCTCCACTTCGGCATCCATGATCACCTTGTTTTCCTCCTCAGTCATTTCGTAAGGTAACTTGGGAGGAGCAGGCTTAACCCGTGGAAGCGGTGGGTATTTCTTCTTGGGCGATCTAGCCACGGTGACCTTCCGCTTTTGGCCCCTAGACTTAGTGGCCGGCGGAGGCGGAGGCGGCTGACGCGGCGGCGAAGATCGAGGTGGACTCATGCTGGGTGGTGGTGTCGTCGTCCCTCTTGAAGTTGGGTGGACTTGGAGGTGGTGGAGCTCTATTAGAGGGAGACGGTGGCCTTGGCGTCGAGCCTGTAAACACGATGTATTTCTTTTTCCAAAAAATTATACCACGCGCGACTTCTCCCAGTGTCGTCTCCCCTTCAGGACCAGGGATGTCAATCTCCAGTGTCTCACATCCAGGTAGAATTTCATCCACCCCGACACGAGCATACCCAGCTGGAATCTCACGGCAATGCCAGCACACTCCAGGATCACATTGTAAAGCATAGCCGACGGCCACCTTCATGAATATGTTCTTCATTGGCTGGTGTAGCTCACAATCTATCTCTCTCTGACATTATTCATGGGGTAGTGATCCATCAGTGCCGCATCAACCAGTGCATCATCAACCTGAAGCCCCGTGGGAGCCACGCTGCTTTTCCGGTTAGATGGGCAGGCGGTTGCAGGATCCATGTGCAGCTGATGGCCCCTTGCTGGCTTAATAATTGCTCCTGCAACTGCTTATACATGGCATAAAGTTCCTCATTCCTTTGTTCCACCTTCTGCAGCCGGTCTGCCTCCTGCTACTGCTGCTGCCGCTTCTTCGCTCTCGATCGGCTTCTACAAGAGTTATTTTCCTCTTGAAACCCCACCTTCCATGGAACAGTAGCTCCATAGCCTCGTGTTCGTCCTGGGTGTTCAACATTCCCGAGGGCCTTTGTCAGCTCGTACTCTCTATCGGGATGGAACGTTCCCACCTGGACTTCGGCTACTGCGTCAACCACTAGGGAGTCACCATTGCTTTCTTCTTCTCACTACCAGGAACAAACTCCCTGTTTCTTGTCCAACGTTAAACCACGCACCATTAACCAATTTCCTGCCCTTGGGGTCACGTTGTTCGTAGCTAGAGTGATCCCTTTCTCCTTAATTTCAGCCTTAAGTTTCTCCCACTTAGGCTCGACACTCTTGTAGCCACCTGTCCCCAACTGATGGTGATATTTCTTTTTCTTGGAATTTTCCTTATTTTTTTTCCGACCTAGCCGTAGCTTCTTCCGATTCCTTGTACGCCCCAAAATCTGGCCATTGATTACGTAACTTCCCTTGTGCTCCCTTGAAGTCGGAGCTATTTTTCCGGCCTTGACATAATTGCTCCACAATCTTTTCTTGTGGTTCTGGAATTGTGTGGCCATCTTCTTAAGGGCCCACGCCTTGACTTTCTTCTCCAAGGCCGTTGTTTCCTCATCGGTGTCCATCTTTGGTAGAGTGAAATGTGATAACAGCTTTTCCCAAATATGAGTTTTTGCTACATCGGAGACATAACTAACTTCGTCGTCTCTTGCTGGCTTATTCCATTCTCGACAGGTGATCGGGATGATGTCCCTAACAAGAACTCCGCATTGAGATGTAAATGCTGTCGCGCTCTTTTTGGACTCCAACGGTTCACCATCTGCACTGACTAGGTCAATCTTCAAATGTGTTTCTCGTCAAACTTTTTGGTCGGGCCCCATGGCTTTGAAGCAGATTTGCTCGATGTGGAGGTCTAAAAAAAGAAACATTCGTTAATATATGCTCGATGTGGAGGTCTAGTGATATCATCAGCAGAGGATTAAATATACCTCGCCGGACTTGGTTACGGGACCAACATCGCAATCGGTACTTGTTTGCGGGTTGTCTCTGCTTTGTTCTTCTAACATCCGCTCAAACAACCCCTCACCCTCCTCATTCAGATATTGTGAACCGTCATCTAGTCCACCGTTGTCGTCTTCATCCGCTATAATGTTGTACATTACTTCTTCATTCTCTCTGCCGCTGTAGTACATAGCTTAACTAATAAAGAAGAAAGATAAAAAAAGATCATGTACTGCTTATGCAATAACAACAAGAGCAAGATTAAAAGTAGTAGCAATAACAACAGGAGCAAGATTAAAAGTAGTAGCAATTACAACAGGAGCAAGATTGAAAGTACTAGCAATTCATTAAAAGTCACAATAATATCACTATATAATACATCTCGCTAATCAAACTGGACGTTGAATCGCGGGAAATATGCCGCGGGCGGTGAAAACCCAAAGATAAGGAACCATCACAGGATCATAGCTAATGTGAGATCCCTGAAGATACTGCCATGTATTGGAGTACATGACGTCCAACGTGACCATGTAGCGACGGACGTGCTCGTCCTCCGCCCTAACACGGCGTACCACCTCCTCGGGGGCTGGCTCCCTCTGCACCGCTCGTGGCCCCACGCGACCGCCACCAAAGAAAAGCTCCGGGTCGACGGCGTTTCCCCGATTCTTCACCAATCTGCGCGCCCCGGAAGGTAGCACCTCCCAGTGCCAGCCCGGCGGAGCCCAGTCCCGGACATCACGAATATCCTCGTTGTCGCCGCCGCGTCGCGCCCGAGGATGCGGGATGGGCATCGTCGTCGAGAACAAACTATGAATCTTTACACTAACTCTTAATTGTAATATAATTATATTGATAATTCTAAAACATTGTAAAATTCAAACACATTGTAAAATTCCGACATATTGTAAAATATAAATTACGTATACAGATATAATTCTAAAACATTGTAAAATTCAAACACATTGTAAAATTCCAACATATTGTAAATCCAATTGTCCATGTCAACTATTTCTTATCATCAAATACAAAAAAAAAATCACGTTTGCAAACCCTAGCTAAATTCCTAAAAATTTACTACTTTGCTAAAACAATTTTGCAAACCTAGCTAAATTCCAAAAAATTGCATTTATCCATTTCAACTATATCCATTTAAAATTCCAACACATTGTAAAATATAAATTACATACTAAAAGATATAAAATTCAACTAAATCAACTAAAATTGCATCTAAATTGTCTAAATAAACTATAATAAACTAAAATTGCATCTAAATCAACTAAATACCTAAATCAACCTAATCAACTAAATCAACTCAATCAACCTAATCAACTAAATCAACTATAACAAGGATCGGCGTGCTCACCGCGCGCGGTTTGGCCGGAGATTTGCCCGGACAGCGGAGCTACTGGCGCGGCAGCGAGCTTCGGCGACGGGTGTGATGTGCGGTTGAGACTTCAGAGAAAAGTGTGGCAGCACGGGAAGCTTCTTTTCCCCACAAGGGTGACTCGAGGGTAATATCGAACTCTCGGGGAACTGTGTGTAAAATGATTGTCTTCGCTTCCTTCTTTAAGCAACCTACAAAACAAATTAAATTGCTTTGTGCCCTCAACCTCACCAAGTGGTTGTCAAGCACAAGGTGTGTTAAATATGATAATAATAATAAAAAGTGCAATGCAATAAATAAATATGCAATGATGATGAAAACAATAAAGGATGATGTTTTTGTGTTTGGTTGGTTGATGCAAGTAATAAAAGTGTTTTTGTATTTTCGGATTTTTAAATGGCTGAAAATGAAAAGTGCTTAAAAGTTGTTGGAAAGTGTTTGTTTATGATTAAAAATGGACCGGGGTTCATGGTTTCACATATGCACTCTCTCTATAAGTTGTGGTGGACAACGGAACACTATAGTTGACATATTTTATTGCAACATGTTTATGTAAAGAAGATATTCATATGGGTATCACGTCCTAACATAGAGATGTTCTGGTTATTCATCTCTCTCATACTCCACTAGGAAGGGAATTAAATCTATCAACCTAGTATTAAGAAATAAATCAGAGTATAGCCTTAAGTTCAATGACATGAAGTTAAAATAAGAACATGCTAGATCTAGTCATGGAGAAGTGGCAAGGTCACACCAAATCCCCGGTAGCATGTGTGACACCCCTCCCTGGCACATCTCGCCAGAGAGGCGGTCGTCCCGTGCGCCAGCCCAAGATATCTGGCCGCACGTCACGACAGTGCAACATAATGGAAATCATTACACAATCAGGCACAAGAAGTGCTACAAATGGTTTACAAGGCCATCAAGGCATGACAGAAATATCAAGCCAAGCATGGCTCAATACAGAGTTTAACTGGCAGCGGAAGACGGCTAAGGCAACGGCTTGGAGCGGCTCCATTCCACAGGCATCTGGCCGGGCTACTGATCCTAGCACGCTCTTGCTCCATCTCCTTGCTAAGGTAGAAGATGATTCCTCGCCAATATCTGGCCACAATCACAAGGCCCGTGATTACATTTGTATGCACTCAGGAAGAATCGCCACTCACTACAAATAATCCAACAATCATGCACAAAATATACATTGGAAATAAAATCCTACACACGGCAAGTGTCTACTGTAGGTAGATCAATATAATAACATGAATTTAGCATGGCATCACAAGCAAAACATAGCATAAGCAAATAACGGGGGTATCACCAGTACAGAGTCCAAGCCAGGTGGGGTTGGATCGTATACTGGCAATCATACAAAGAAATTACCTGTGACGAGTATAATCGAGTGTACCAGTTGGTACCAAGTGACACAACAACTCATGTAATCACAGCTCGGCCCACTGGCCTCTAGCCTCACAAGGCTTATCACATATGTCACCACTGCTAGGCCCACTGACCTTATCTCATCTGTCATCTCAAGTAACATTCCCTGCATCATCTTATTGTTTATTAAGTGAGGTCAGCTCGTTCATTAATTCTTTCAAACCGATCTTAAGTTTAACCTCCGGACACGACAAAGACACACAGTGTGACCGACACTGAACTGTTGTTCCATATCCCAGGAACGAGCCTAGCTTGCTAGGTTGACACTCTCGAGAGGTTGCATTCCCAACTATCAAAATGCACCTTACTCAGCGGCACTTCAGGTTGTCAAGCCAAAGTCGTACTAAGTAAAATACATTTACATGACCGTCCACTTGCTAAGACACACTCCTGCACCACCCTATACGCATGGCACAACGGGCAAGTAAATCCGGCACATCCCCCGGCGCTACCGGGTATGCCTAGCTCCGGACTTCCTATCACAGTCGAACCCGTGCATGTCGCCCACTTCCCTTAGACAGCACAACCGAACGACTGTGCCCAATGGATGGCACAAAAGGACTTAACAATCTACTAGGTCACGGTCCTCCTTGAGACGACGATGGTCCTGCTTTCAAAGTTCAGATTAGTGGCACTATGGACAGACCCTATCGTTGTTTGGAGGGGTGTTTCATTTAATCAAGTTTCATCATAATAAGTCCAATCAACCAATGTTCCGTCCAACACAACAATTACATTATCATAATAATACATCATCAAACAACAAGATATTAGCAACTCAATATTTCCAGAAATTGTAGTTTATCAATATCCAAAAGGCGTCAATCGGATGACTGTGGCGGAGCTATCTCCGACCAGCGCCATCTCGTTTGACTACAAAAGAAAATGGCGTCATTCGGACGACTGTGGCGGAGCTACCTCCGACCAGCGCCATCTCGTTTGACTATAAAACAAAATAGCATCAATCGGACGACTGTGGTGGAGCTACCTCCGACCAGCGCCATCTCGTTTGACTATAAAACAAAATAGCATCAATCGGACGACTATGGCGGAGCTACCTCCGACCAGCGCCATCTCGTTTGACTATAAAAGAAAATAGCGTCAATCGGACGACTGTGGTAGAGCTATCTCCGACCAGCGCCATCACAGATCAACGCCCCAGCCCATTGTCTCAAGAATGATGTGTGTTCGATAAAATTAACAATAATACAACGAAGCAAGTACGATAAATAAATATGCAACGTGGCAGGAGCATTATTACAAGTTTCATATAAAACACGAACAACAAACAGACATACATAAATATAACAGTACACAGACAAAAATATAAACACTCGGCATGGCATTAAGCAAATAAATAAACAAACACTGCAGAACTGCTCATAGCAAGGGGTTAGCTTGCCTTCGAACACGGGCTCCAAATGGTTCGAGGGAAAAATCTCATACTCGCCGTGGGTTGGAATCCCGAAGAACGCCTAAATACGGAGGGACATACAACACATAAATAAAGGCTCCAAAACTAACTAATTCCTAAAATAGATGAAACAGTACCACTGGAGAGATCTCTTCAAACTAAGAATTTCGAAATTTGAATCACCTCAATCGGAGGCACGGATCAAAAGATACGGATCGGCGAGATTTAATCGGAAAAAAAAAGCTAGCTCTTTTTGAAGATCAGTTCACTGTACATCTCCTAGCTCGTACGATTGCTTGCACGTGAGAGCTCGGGAGGCAGCTTGGTGCGTCGTTGCCGTCCGCCTGGACCGCTGGAGAGCCGGCCTAAGGCGGGAATGGAACGGCGGCGGCGTACCGCGGCCAGGGGGGTGAAGTCGTCGGCCGGGACGCTTCCCACTCGTCGCGCGCGAGCTCGCAAAGCTTCGGCCATGGCGGACGTACGCGAATGGCGCCGAGGATTGCGGCCACTATTCGCTCTTCTAGTTGGACGGGGGAGTAGGGAGGATGGCTAGGAGGCTCTCCGCCAGTTTAACCGGAGAACGGAGCCAGCTTGAGCGTGTCGCGGCCGGGAGCCGATGACGACGGCTTCAATCAGGATCGAAGCAAAGCTTCACCGTTGCCCAGCTAAAATGCTAGAGAGGTCCAGAGAGAGGAGAGGAATGGGGTGCAGCAGCCAGGGGAGGGCTTGGGGTCTCCTTATATAGTGGTGGAGGGAGAGCTAGGTGGTGGCCGTTCAGCCTTGATGGTGAGCGGAGGTCATGGCTTACGTTGCTCCCGGCCACAGTGGAGAGGATAAGGAGGAGGAGATGATAAGGAGACTGAGCTGGGTGTGCAGTGCCGCACGAGGCTGTACTGCAGCCGGAGGGTTAGGGGCTGGGGTTAGGGCTAAGCAAAGTGTAGGTCACGCCAAAGCGGGCGTACGCGACGTCTGGAGCGCGACACGGGCGACATCGTCGCGTTCCCGGTGACTCGGAGCTCCAAATGGAAAAAGGTTTCCACCACTGAGTTCGTAACGACGAGAACAACACAACAAAACAAGAATCACTCAAGGATTCCAAACTTTGCAGTGCAGGATTTTCTGAAAACCAAATGCACATAAGGTGCTTGACGAAAACACAGGGGTCTTGCCCTTCTCAGAAAAATCCCAAACAATTTTCACTGGATATGTTTGGTATATGGAGAGTGTCTAAGGAGTTTGAGCTTATTTGGTGGTGTGGAAAAGGGTTTTGGGAATATGTCCGCTAAGCCGCGTACCGGCATCGATTTTCGGCTTACAAAGGAAGTAGGTCAAAACTTACTCGAACGAGTGTGAGTTCAACGGAAAAGTATAGGAAATGCAAAAATATGCAACTCCCTAAATTATGTGGATTTTCCGAGACTCCTAAGTTGACCAAATAAAATTGGGATCGGAGCCGACATTTAACAGTTAACTCCGAAATTGGAAATATTGGATTGGAGTATGAAATATTTTTGGGCGGGTCTTCTAGAAATGGGTAGGGGAGTCCTCCGGTATTCAAAGGGAGAGAAAACTCTAAGTCCAATCGCCTCGAAAGATTTTAGGGAAACACTTATTAAAACTAGAAAAAGTTTTCCAGCGTCCAAAAATAATTTAAAATTCGATCTAAATGTTCGGGGTGTTGCAAACCTTCCCCCTTAAAAGAATCTCGTCCCGAGATTCGGGGAGTTATACAAGATATATCTTGAATGATCCATTTATACCCCATTTTAAAACTTTTTCTACAAAAATACCAGCATTTTGGATATCCAAAGAGATCCACACTCAAAAGATTTTATTGAAATCAGATTTTTTTTAAAGTATGATAATTCTACCACACTCCATGCATTTAAAAGATGGCATGGCAGGGGATCTCACAATCAATCAACATAGGACCTACTAGCATGTTTATTAAATTAAATCTAAGATCAAGCAAGATTTACAACTAAACTATCAATCAACAACCAAGAATTTATCTTGGGCAAATTATTACCACAAGTTTGGGAAAACAAAAGTTTATGGTTTTATTTCAGAAAAACTGTATATTCATTTTCATGCATACACAGGTTTTGAAAAAAAACAGGGTTCTTTTAAAAGAAAATATCTATGCCACCAATAATTGGCTCACAGACACTGTGGAATAGGGTTATCCCGAAAATCATTTTGCAAGGGTTTTTCCCTAAAGGATACTAGAAAGGCGAGAGACACGGTCTAGAATAAAGGATAGAAGCACACAGAGGCTATCTGCTTACTCGCTGACATGTGGGACCGGGGTCCACCTATCAGCCTCCTTCTTCCTTTCTCTCTTCTTCTTCCTCGCTCTCTCTCGCTCTGTACCTGACTGGTTCTGAGTGCCGGAGCACTCAGTGCGGCGCGGCTGCGCGTGCGGTCTGTCGATGCAGCGGCCATCACGGCTTTGGGAAACATCGCCTCGATGGTTTCGCGCCATCAGGCGAGCACTGCTCGTGATTCTTTCCCTTTTCCCGCGCAATGCGGTGCCGAGGAGCGGCATCTGAGCTCCGGCTATAAATCGGAGATCTCCGAAATTCTTTCCCTCTTCATCCCAACCATGAGCTTTATTCACGATTTCTTCAAAGCCTACCACGAGATGCTGGAGGGGGCGGGCTTCATCGAGCATGTTATCATCGTCGTGCTCTTCGGGATCTCGTCTTCGGTGGTGACCGCACTGCTGCTTGCGGCGGTGGTTGTCTTGATCCTCGGCCTGTTCAATTGGTGGTCTGGCACTGGTGGTGGTGCTGCGGCGGAGGGGCAGGCTGCGGCTGTGGGGCAAGCTGTGGCAGAGGGGCAAGCTACGGCGGAGGAGCAGGCTGCGCCGCCGGTGGCTGTTCTTTCGCTAGAGGTGAGCAGGCAGCTCGAGCCGCCCGTCGCCATCGCGTGGTTCGCGACTCGGCTTCGGGTGAGCCAGGCTCATCTTCCAGTAACGCCGCGGAGCGTGAGGGAGTAGAATTTTCTGGGGTGCCTTTGCATCCGCACTGAGTAGTTGTAGTGTTCTACATCGGGGTACAACTTGTATCCTTTGATTCTGAAATTTCCCTTCTGTATTGAACTTTGTGGATGTATCAAATTGGTCTCCTCTTATGAACTAGAACAAGATTTCATTTTCTGAATTTTTCTCAGCTGCAACAAATCTGGTCTTGCAGCACAGATAGAAGAACTTGCTACAATGAGAAAATATATTTTTAGAAAATAACCCTGCATTTTATGGCACAGAACATTTGCAGTGGTATGGCATAATCATTTCAACCATACCGGTTAACCAACACATAACAACTACTAAACACTAAACAACAACAAACTTGCATTACAAGCCAACAGAAGAAAATAAACAAACAAACAACAAACAACCTCGCCGCTTCTCCCCTACCAACAAACAAGCGCCACTCAGGCTAACTAAACATGGGTTCTACTCCGCTTGACGGCCTCTGGTAGTCGGTGGAGCGCGGCCGAGACGAAGAGTGGTGTCCACATCTCCATCCTCCGCGGGTGGAGAATTGCAGGCACGCCTTCGAGGATTATGCCTCCTGCTTGGAGGTGCTGCTGAACTCGGGCTAGTGCTTGTGTCCCAGAGGCATCAATACTGGGTCCCATCAAATCATCTGGGAATGGGAGTCCTGTATTCTGAGCGGGCTCAAGGTTGAGGTTAGGTAGGTTCCTTGCTCGACACAGTTGCAGGTGATCGCGACCAAGGTTGCGCCTGGTGATCGTGAGTTCATCCCTTAGAGAATGGCAAAACCTTGTCATTGCAGCTCCGTAGGTGACCAGGGTGATTACGGCAGGGTCGGCTTCTTCTCTAATGGAAGTTTGGATAGCCTCCGTACCATGCTGGGGTCTTGCTGGGAGAAAGTGGAAAGCTCGACTTTTCGCCATTGCCGGTTCCGAGTACCGCAGGCGGACGAGACCTTCCCAGGCTGCTACCTGGATGGCTTGATGAAGAGTGGGCATGCTCCAACCTTGGATCAAGTAAGGCTGACTTGTGCCCAACGGGCACGAGCAGACATGTACGTCTGCTTGAAATTCACTCCGGCAGGCAAGAGTGAGTTCTCGGACACCACATATCGAGGGCGAGCAGGCCTACCAAGAAGATCACAGACGACCTTCCAAAGCATCAGTGGAAATCCACCATGATCCTCGGCAGTGGTTTCCAGGATAACCTTGGGGTTCGCCATCGGATGCTGGGTGTAGGATGTGATAAGAACGTGGGATTCCTTTGCGGGATCCTGCTTCGGGAGAGCTGGGTTGCCAAAGATAGCAGGCGAGGTTGGGGATAAACGGCAGCCAGAACTGGGGTCTCATATATGCTGAGTTGTGTCGGCTCCTTCTCTTGGAAGAAACCGGCGAGCCTTCTCGGGGAATGGGACAAGTCCTGCTGCACCTTACTGTGGACCGACACCAGCCATGCCGGTTAGGCGGAGATGGGTTAAATCCATCGGCTCACTGTCGGGCAAAAGTAAGGCGGGGCTTTCCATGCTAGGGTAGTGTACAGCCAGCCTGGTGCTCTGATACCATGTCTGTGACACCCCCTGGCACATCTCACCAGAGAGGCGGTCGTCCCGTGCGCCAGCCCAAGATATCTGGCCGCACGTCATGACAGTGCAACATAATGGAAATCATTACACAATCAGGCACAAGAAGTGCTACAAATGGTTTACAAGACCATCAAGGCATGAAAGAAATATCAAGCCAAGCATGGCTCAGTACAGAGTTTAACTGGCAGCGGAAGACGGCTAAGGCAACGGCTTGGAGCGGCACCATTCCACAGGCATCTGGCTGGGCTACTGATCCTAGCACGCTCTTGCTCCATCTCCTTGCTAAGTTAGAAGATGATTCCTCGCCAATATCTGGCCACAATCACAAGGCCCGTGAGTACATTTGTATGCACTCAGCAAGAATCGTCACTCACTACAAATAATCCAACAATCATGCAACGAGATATACATTGGAAATAAAATCCTACAACATGGCAAGTGTCTACTCTAGGTAGATCAATATAATAACATGAATGTAGCATGGCATCACAAGCAAAACATAGCATAAGCAAACAACGGGGGTATCACCAGTACAGAGTCCAAGCCAGGTGGGGTTGGATCGTATACTGGCAATCATACAAAGAAATTACCTGTGACGAGTATAATCGAGTGTACCAGTTGGTACCAAGTGACAAACAACTCATGTAATCACAGCTAGGCCCACTGGCCTCTAGCCTCACAAGGCTTATCACATATGTCACCACTGCATGGCCCACTGGCCTTATCTCATTTGTCATCTCTGAAAGTGCATGTGTTACCCCATGCGTGGTTTTGGTAATTAATGACAATCCTTATGGAGTAATGTTTGCATTTAGATATTCTTGCAGATCTTGTCCATAGGAAAAGATTGGAGTTCTTGTGTTGGACTCTAGAAGATTACATGATGACCAAGGTTCTATCCAAGGGATTATATGAAGAATGGTCATTTGAAGAGTTGAGCTTATTGCAAGCATGGCTTGGGAAAAGAAGATTGAGTTGGCTTGGGAAAAGAAGATTGAGTAAACATTCATGTTATCTCCAAGCCATCATTATATCAAGATAAGAAAATGAACTTCAAGTGGATTCATGAAGATGGAGCTTAGCAAGGCTCTCCCATCCCATCATGGTGTATGGGGGAGTATTTGGAGAAGTCTTCATCAAGCATGTGCTAGCAAGCACAATAAAGAAAGGTGTTCCAACTTGAGAGAGTTAAGATCGTCATCATCGAGCTCAAGTGGAATGCGCAAGGCAAAGGTATGATCTTGATAGGTTTTCTATTTTACCGGTCTCACGGTGTTAGTGGGAGACGGGTTATAGGATAGACGGCGTTCTATCAAGAGGGTTTCTCAAGTGAGTAACTTGATCGCATCTTTGTGGAGAGCTCAAACCTTTGCATATTTGGCATATCATCTTTCTTGGTTCTTATTTGTCTTTTATCCATGTGAGAATTTAGAGCTTGTGTTCATCTCCATACCAAGCTCTAGTTCATCAAAAACGGATTTCATTTGAATATCTTGTGGTGTTTTTTATGTTGGAGGTTTTACCGGTTCGTCTCTTGTAGAGAGGTCAAACTCTCCTCTTATGTTTTCGTCCTCACATGATGGACTATGATATGTATATGCATGATCTTGTAAAGCTTGTAATTATCTTCGAAACAATCCCAAGATCATAGAAAACGGAGTCCGGATGAAAAACTTGTTGGGTTCTTGATGTTGGAGGATTTACCGGTTGTTCTTTAATAGAGATGTTTTAACTTTCCTCATTTGGTTTTATCCTCCTTGTTGAACTATGATGTTTCTCTGCATGATCTTATAAAGCTTGTTGTGGTGATTCCAACGAGCTCAAGAACATCAAAAACGGAGTTCGTATGCGAAAGTTGTGCCCGTTTTGGTAATGGTGTCTCTGCTGTTTTTTACAAAGTGCGGTAGTACCGCCTGAGGCCCGATACTACCGCATAAAACGCGTTTTTTGGTACTGGATTCGACTAGTTTTGACCGGTAGTGGCCCGGTAGTGATCCGGTAGTACCGGGTCAAGCCCGGTAGTACCGCCCCGGGGCCGAAAAACAGCCCCGGGTAGATTTTCGGGCTCCTTCTTAAGGGCCCTTCTTCCCCAATGTTTCCTAAGAACTTGAGCACGTTTTTTCTCTCCTCCTCCATTGTTGAAAGCTCATTTCTTTGATTACTCCCAATCCCTCCACCCAAACTCATTGATCTTTGGAGGATTGAAGGAGGAGACCTAGATCCACATTTCCACCAAGCCGTTTCTCCTCTAAGTGTGGGGAACCCTTTCGATCTAGTTCTTGAAGTTCCATTTGTTGAGTTCTTCTTTGTTCTTCCTCTCTTCTCCCCCCATAAGTATTAGTTGCTTGTGGTGGGATTTGAGAGTGAAGGATTTGAGTACTTGTGCTCTTGCCATTGTTTGTGCTCTCCACAAGGATTCGTGGAAGTTCAAAGCTTGTGAACTTGTTACTCTTGGGTCTTTGGACCCTAGACGCCCGTGTGGTGGTTGAGACCCTTGGTGGTCACTTGTAGCTGCTCGGGAGCCTCCAATCCCGTTGTGGGTTGTGCCCCGGATCGTTGTTGAAAGGCTCCGATTTCCGCCTCGAAGGATTCCGATAGTGGAAGGTGAACCAAACCTTTGTGGTGCGGTTCATCGGAGAAGAAGGTGAAACCTTTGTGGTTGTTGAACCATTGTGTTGGTTCACACCTCTCCAACGAGACGTACTCCCCTAAAAAGGAGGAACTTGGGAATACATCCTCGTCTCCGCGTGACTCGGTTATTTCTATACCCGAGCTCTTTACTTATGCACCTTACATTGTGATAGCTTCGTGCTTGAAGTATTCTATATTGCTATCACCTTGTTGCTTGTCTTGCTTAGCATAAGTTGTTGGTGCACATAGGTGAGCCTAGTTTATTTAGGTTGTTGGCTTGTTATGTTAAACACCTAGTTTTATTCCGCAATTAGCAAGTCTAAACCGAAAAAAAATTAATCGCCTATTCACCCCCCCCTCTAGGCGACATCCTTGTCCTTTCAATTGGTATCAGAGCCTCGGCTCTCCTTTTGGGCTTTACCGCCTAGAGAGTAAAAGATGTCGTTTAGGGAATTAGTGCACGATCCCACTTTCATATTCGATGGACACAAATTATGATGTTTGGAAAAATTGCATACTTAATCTTTTTAGGGCCATGGGTCCAAATTATATTAAGAGGATTGTAGATGTGGGTTTTTCTCCTCCAAAGGATTCCCAAGAATTATCTTTAGAGGATAAGGAAAACTCTCATCTCGAAACTCTTGTTTCTAATGGCCTTATATGTGTTTTGAGCGATGTAGTTCTTGCTTCAATCATGCCTTTTTGGAATCCTCATGTGCTTTGGACCAAGCTTCAAGATATATATGAAGTGTCCAACATTATTGAGGATGATTGTTCTCCTTCCACCTCCGGACATGTGAGTTCACAACTTCTTCCACTTCACCAACATGTGAGTTGTCACAAGGTAATGATATGGTGAGTGGTGATAGAAATTGTTTTATTGATGGTGAATATTTTATTGACCATACTTCATCTCTATCTCATTGCAATGTTCTATCTTTGGACTTAAACACTTCTAGCACTCCAAATGTCATACATGCTAGAGTTGATAGTCCTTGCATATCATGTAATGGTTGCTTAACTAAATCTCATGATGATATGCTCTCTATGTCTTGTTGTCATGAAAATAATGCTTCCATATCCTCTAGTACTTGCATGACTAACAATGTAGAGGAATCCCAACATTTGTTGGAACAAGACATGGACCTCAATGGTGCTTCAAGTATTTCTTCATCCTCTTCGCCCATTAATCACGTTTGCCTTATGGCTAAGGAATCAAAAGAATCTTCTATCTCAAATCCCGATACATCTTGTGATGATGTGGTTGAGGAATCTCATGGAGAAGATTTTGATATTGAATCCGTAACCAAGAAGGGTGAGATGGTATTTGGTGCTCTCCCCAAAGGTAACAAAGCTATCCCTCCTCTATGTGAAATCATTGCTTATGTTATTAAGAGTAGGGAAATCATTGATGATTTGGAAACTCAATTTGAGGAAAAATGTCAAATTGAGAGAGATGACTCTATCACTATAGCTTCCTTGAAAGCTTCTCTTGAAAAAGAAGAAGAGTATAGGGTTTCTCTTGAGGAGAGACTTGAGTCTCTTGACGAGTCTAATGATCTTATTATTGCTAAAATAATTAAGCAAAAAGATCATGCTATTGCTAAATATAAAGTGCTTAAAAAGGAAAAAGTTGAATTTGGTGTTGGCAATGCTAGACTAAGTGAGAACATAGAGAGACTTGACAAAACTCACAAGGCTTTAGAAAGTAAACACTCTCTCCTTATCAAGTCTCATGATCAACTCCAAACTCAACTATCTAAGAATGATGAGCTTGCCAAGTTGTCTCCTTCCATTTCCAATGTTAATGATGCTTGTACTACTGACTCCACTTTTGTGAAGCATCTATTTTGAAGGAGAATGTTGAGCTAAGGGCTCAACTTGAGTTGCTAACTAGCAAGTACGGGAAATTAGAAGAAAATCATGAAAAGCTCTCTAGCTCTAATGATGATCTTCTAGCATCCCATGCAAGGTTAAAGTTAGCTCATGAGGCTATCTCTACTAAGGTAACATCTTGTAAGCCTCATGTGGACAATGGCACAACTTCTACTCTTTATGCTATATTGTCTTGTGCTTGTCCTACTGATTCCTCCACTCACAATGAAGCTTCTACTTCCTCTAGTGTTTTTGTTGACCATGTAGAGGAATTAAATAAGCTCAACTCTTCACATGACCATTCTTCATATAATCCCTTGGACAGAATCTTGGTCATCATGTAATCTTCTAGAGTCCAAAACATGAACTCCAATCTTTTCCTATGGACAAGATCTACAAGAATATCTAAATTCAAACATTAGTCCATAAGGATTGTCATTAATTACCAAACCACGCATGGGGCAACACATGCACTTTCAATCTCCCCCATTTTGGTAATTGATGACAATCCCTTTTACGAGGGTTTATGTAATGAATTAAGCAACCATGCACAACAAAGAGCAAGGATGCAAGAACAAGAAAGGCAAATACTTAAGAACAAACTAAAGCATAAAACCAAATTCCCTTAAACCCTCTAAACTTCTCCCCCATTGGTATCGATTGCCGAAATGGGAAGAAAGATTTAGAAGGCCAATATAGTAAGAGCTCCCCCATAATGTGTGCATTTCTCATAAGATGAGTCAAATCAAATGCGCATATCCAATGACGAATAGTTGGGAAGGAGATCAAACTATATTGAGGATCCAAAGATTGCAAAAGAAAAGCAAATTGAAAGATACTTCGACAAAAGAAGTAACCAATCAAAGGACTATTGGTTTTTCGGATCCTTTGATTGGTTACTTGTTTTGTCAAGTATCTTTCAATTTGCTTTTCTTTTGTAATCTTTGGATCCTCAATATAGTTTGATCTCCTTCCCAACCATTTGTCATTGGATATGCGCATTTGATTTGACTCATCATATGAGAAATGCACACATTATGGGGGAGCTCTTACTATATTGGCCTTCTAAATCTTTCTTCCCATTTCGGCAATCGATGCCAGTGGGGAAGAAGTTTAGAGGGTTTAAGGGAATTTGGTTTTATGCTTTAGTTGTTCTTAAGCATTTGTCTTTCTTGTTCTTGCATCCTTGCTCTTTGTTGTGCATGGTTGCTTAATTCATTACATAAACCCTCGTAAAAGGGATTGTCATCAATTACCAAAATGGGGAGATTGAAAGTGCATGTGTTACCCCATGCGTGGTTTTGGTAATTAATGACAATCCTTATGGACTAATGTTTGCATTTAGATATTCTTGTAGATCTTGTCCATAGGAAAAGATTGGAGTTCTTGTGTTGGACTCTAGAAGATTACATGATGACCAAGGTTCTATCCAAGAGATTATATGAAGAATGGTCATGTGAAGAGTTGAGCTTATTGCAAGCATGGCTTGGGAAAAGAATATTGAGTTGGCTTGGGAAAAGAAGATTGAGTAAACATTCATGTTATCTCCAAGCCATCATATATATCAAGATAAGAAGATGAACTTCAAGTGGATTCATGAAGACAGAGCTTAGCAAGGCTCTCCCATCCCATCATGGTGTATGGGGGAGTATTTGGAGAAGTCTTCATCAAGCATGTGCTAGCAAGCACAATCAAGAAATGTGTTCCAACTTGAGAGAGTCAAGATCGTCATCATCGAGCTCAAGTGGATTGCGCAAGGTAAAGGTATGATCTTGATAGGTTTTCTATTTTACCGGTTTCACGGTGTTAGTGGGAGACCGGGTTATAGGATAGACGATGTTTTATCAAGAGGGGTTCTCAAGTGAGTAACTTGATCGCATCTTTGTGGAGAGCTCAAACCTTTGCATATTTGGCATATCATCTTTCTTGGTTCTTATTTGTCTTTTATCCATGTGAGAATTTAGAGCTTGTGTTCATCTCCATACCAAGCTCTAGTTCATCAAAAACGGATTTCATTTGAATATCTTGTGGTGTTTTTTATGTTGGAGGTTTTACCGGTTCGTCTCTTGTAGGGAGGTCAAACTCTCCTCTTGTGTTTTCCTCCTCACATGATGGACTATGATGTGTATATGCATGATCTTGTAAAGCTTGTAATTATCTTCGAAACAATCCCAAGATCATAGAAAACGGAGTTCGGATGAAAAACTTGTTGGGTTCTTGATGTTGGAGGATTTACCGGTTGTTCTTTAATAGAGATGTTTTAACTTTGCTCATTTGTTTTTATCCTCCCTTGTGGAACTATGATGTTTCTCTGTATGATCTTATAAAGCTCGTTGTGCTGATTCCAACGAGCTCAAGAACATCAAAAACGGAGTTCGTATGCGAAAGTTGTGCCCGTTTTGGTAATGGTGTTTCTGCTGTTTTTACAAAGTGCGGTAGTACCGCCTGAGGCCCGGTACTACCGCATAAAACATGTTTTTGGTACTGGATTCGACTAGTTTTGACCGGTAGTGGCCCGGTAGTGATCCGGTAGTACCGGGTCAAGCCCGGTAGTACAGCCCCGGGGCCGAAAAACAGCCCAACGGGCAGATTTTCGGGCTCCTTTTTAAGGGCCCTTCTTCCCCAATGTTTCCTAAGAATTTGAGCACGTTTTTTCTCTCTCCTCCATTGTTGAAAGCTCATTTCTTTGATTACTCCCAATCTCTCCACCCAAACTCGTTGATCTTTGGAGGATTGAAGCTGGAGACCTAGATCCACATTTCCACCAAGCCGTTTCTCCTCTAAGTGAGGGGAACCCTTTCGATCTAGTTCTTGAAGTTCCATTTGGTGAGTTCTTCTTTGTTCTTCCTCTCTTCTCCCCCCATAAGCATTAGTTGCCTGTGGTGCGATTTGAGAGTGAAGGATTTGAGTACTTGTGCTCTTGTCATTGCTTTGTGCATCGGTTTGTGCTCTCTACGAGGATTCGTGGAAGTTGAAAGCTTGTGAACTTGTTACTCTTGGGTCTTTGGATCCTAGACGCCCGTGTGGTGGTTGAGACCCTTGGTGGTCACTTGTAGCTGTTCGGGAGCCCCCAATCCCGTTGTGGGTTGTGCCCCGGATCGTTGTTGAAAGGCTCCGGATTTCCGCCTCGAAGGATTCCGATAGTGGAAGGTGAACCAAACCTTTGTGGTGCGGTTCATCGGAGAAGAAGGTGAAACCTTTATAGTTGTTGAACCATTGTGTTGGTTCACACCTCTCCAACGAGACGTACTCCCCTAAAAAGGAGGAACTCGGGAATACATCCTCGTCTCCGTGTGCCTCGGTTATTTCTATACCCGAGCTCTTTACTTATGCACATTACATTGTGATAGCCTTCGTGCTTGAAGTATTCTATATTGCTATCACCTTGTTGCTTGTCTTGCTTAGCATAAGTTGTTGGTGCACATAGGCGAGCCTAGTTTATTTAGATTGTTGGCTTGTTATTTTAAACACCTAGTTTTACTCCGCAATTGGCAAGACTAAACCGGAAATTTTTTAATCGCCTATTCACCCCCCCTCTAGGCGACATCTTTGTCCTTTCAATCTCAAGTAACATTCCCTGCATCATCTTATTGTTTATTAAGTGAGATCAGGCGTTCATTAATTCTTTCAAACCAATCTTAAATTTAACCTCCGACACGACAAAGACACACAGTGTGACCGACACTGAACTGTTGTTCCATATCCCAGGAACGAGGCTAGCTTGCTAGGTTGACACTCTCGAGAGGTTGCATTCCCAACTATCAAAACGCACCTTACTCAGCCGGCACTTCAGGTTGTCAAGCCAAAGTCGTACAAAGTAAAATACATTTACATGACCGTCCACTTGCTAAGGCACTCTCCTGCACCTCCCTATACGCATGGCACAACGGGCAAGTAAATCCGGCACATCCCCCGGCGCTACCGGGTATGCCTAGCTCCGGACTCCCTATCACAGTCGAACCCGTGCCGGTCGACCACCTCCCTCGGATAGCACAACCGAACGACTGTGCCCAATGGATGGCACAAAAGGGGCTTAACAACCTACTAGGTCACGGTCCTCCATGAGACGACGATGGTCCTGGTTTCAAAGTGAGATTAGTGGCACTATGGACAGACCCTATCGTTGTTTGGAGGGGTGTTTCATTTAATCAAGTTTCATCATAATAAGTCCAATCAACCGATGTTCCGTCCAACACAACAATTACAATATCATAATAATCCATCATCAAACAACAAGATATTAGCAACTCAATATTTCCAGAAATAGTAGTTTGTCAATGTCCAAAAGGCGTCAATCGGACGACTGTGGCAGAGCTATCTCCGACCAGCGCCATCTCGTTTGACTACAAAAGAAAATGACGTCATTCGGACGACTGTGGCGGAGCTACCTCCGACCAGCGCCATCTCGTTTGACTATAAAAGAAAATAGCGTCAATCGGACGACTGTGGCGGAGCTACCTCCGACCAGCGCCATCTCGTTTGACTATAAAAGAAAATAACGTCAATCGGACGACTGTGGCGGCATCACAGATCAACGCCCCAGCCCATTGTCTCAAGAATTATGTGAATTATGTGTGTTCGATAAATATTAACAATACATAATACAACCATGCAAGTACGATAAATAAATATGCAACATGATATGCAACATGACAGGAGCATTCTTACAAGTTTCATATAAAACACGAACAACAAACAGACATGCATAAATATAACAGTATACAGACAAAAATATAAACACTCGGCATGGCATTAAGCAAATAAATAAACAAACACTGCAGAACTGCTGACAGCAAGGGGTTAGCTTGCCTTCGATCACGGGCTCCAGATGGTTCAGGGGAAAAATCTCGTACTCGCCGTAGGTTGGAATCCCGAAGAACGCCTAAATACGGAGGAATATACAACACATAAATAAAGGCCCCGAAACTAACTAATTTCTAAAATGAAAAAAAAAGTACCACTGGAGAGATCTCTTCAAACTAAGAATTTAGAAATCTGAATCACCTCAATCGGAGCCACTGATCAAAAGATACGGATCGGCGAGATTTAATCGAAAAAAAAAGCTAGCTCTTTTTGAACTATCTGTCACTGTACATCTCCCTCGTACGTTGCTTGTAGTTGCTTGCACGGGAGAGCTCGGGAGGTAGCTTGGTGCGTCGTCGCCGTCCGCCTGGACCGCTGGAGAGCCGGCCTAAGGCGGGAATGGAACGGCGGCGGCGTACCGTGGCCGGGGGGCGAAGTCGTCGGCCGGGACGCTTCCCACTCGTCGCGTGCGAGCTCGCAAAGCTTCGGCCATGGCGGACGTACGCGGATGGCGCCGAGGATTGCGGCCACTATTCGCTCTTCTGGTTGGACGGGGGAGTAGGGAGGATGGGTTGGAGGCTCTCCGCCAGTTTAACCGGAGAACGGAGCCAGCTTGAGCGTGTCGCGGCCGAGAGCCGATGACGACGGCTTCAATCAGGATCGAAACAAAGCTTCACCGTTGCCCAGCTAAAATGCTAGAGAGGTCCAGAGAGAGGAGAGGAATGGGGTGCAGCAGCCAGGGAGGGCTTGGGGTCTCCTTATATAGTGGTGGAGGGAGAGCTAGGTGGTGGCCGTTCAGCCTTGATGGTGAGCGGAGGTCATGGCTTACGTTGCTCCCGGCCACAGTGGAGAGGATAAGGAGGAGGAGATGATAAGGAGACTGAGCTGGGTGTGCAGTGCCGCACGAGGCTGTACTGCAGCCGGAGGGTTAGGGGCTGGGGTTAGGGCTAAGCAAAGTTTAGGTAACGCCAAAGCGGGCGTACGCGACGTCTGGAGCGCGACACGGGCGACATCGTCGCGTTCCCGGTGACTCGGAGCTCCAAATGGAAAAAGGTTTCCACCACTGAGTTCGTAACGACGAGAACAACACAACAAAACAAGAATCACTCAAGGATTCCAAACTTTGCAGTGCAGGATTTTCTGAAAACCAAATGCACATAAGGTGCTTGACGAAAACACAGGGGTCTTGCCCTTCTCAGAAAAATCCCAAACAATTTTCACTGGATATGTTTGGTATATGGAGAGTGTCTAAGGAGTTTGAGCTTATTTGGTGGTGTGGAAAAGGGTTTTGGGAATATGTCCGCTAAGCCGCGTACCGGCATCGATTTTCGGCTTACAAAGGAAGTAGGTCAAAACTTACTCGAACGAGTGTGAGTTCAACGGAAGAAGTATAGGAAATGCAAAAATATGCAACTCCCTAAATTATGTGGATTTTCCGAGACTCCTAAGTTGACCAAATAAAATTGGGATCGGAGCCGACATTTAACAGTTAACTCCGAAATTGGAAATATTGGATTGGAGTATGAAATATTTTTGGGCGGGTCTTCTAGAAATGGGTAGGGGAGTCCTCCGGTATTCAAAGGGAGAGAAAACTCTAAGTCCAATCGCCTCGAAAGATTTTAGGGAAACACTTATTAAAACTAGAAAAAGTTTTCCGGCGTCCAAAAATAATTTAAAATTCGATCTAAATGTTCGGGGTGTTGCAAACCTTCCCCCTTAAAAGAATCTCGTCCCGAGATTCGGGGAGTTATACAAGATATATCTTGAATGATCCATTTATACCCCATTTTAAAACTTTTTCTACAAAAATACCAGCATTTTGGATATCCAAAGAGATCCACACTCAAAAGATTTTATTGAAATCAGATTTTTTTTAAAGTATGATAATTCTACCACACTCCATGCATTTAAAAGATGGCATGGCAGGGGCTCTCACAATCAATCAACATAGGATCTACTAGCATGTTTATTAAATTAAATCTAAGGTTTTTGCTCAAACAGACATAAACCTGCCAAGATCAAGCAAGATTTACAACTAAACTATCAATCAACAACCAAGGATTTATCTTGGGCAAATTATTACCACAAGTTTGGGAAAACAAAAGTTTATGGTTTTATTTCAGAAAAACTGTATATTCATTTTCATGCATACACAGGTTTTGAAAAAAAACAGGGTTTCTTTTAAAAGAAAATATCTATGCCACCAATAATTGGCTCACAGACACTGTGGAATAGGGTTATCCCGAAAATCATTTTGCAAGGGTTTTTCCCTAAAGGATACTAGAAAGGCGAGAGACACGGTCTAGAATAAAGGACAGAAGCACACAGAGGCTATCTGCTTACTCGCTGACATGTGGGACCGGGGTCCACCTATCAGCCTCCTTCTTCCTTTCTCTCTTCTTCTTCCTCGCTCTCGCTCGCTCTGTACCCGACTGGTTCTGAGTGCGCGGAGCACTCCAGTGCGGCGCGGCTGCGCGTGCGGTCTGTCGATGCAGCGGCCATCACGGCTTTGGGAAACATCGCCTCGATGGTTTCGCGCCATCAGGCGAGCACTGCTCGCGATTCTTTCCCTTTTCCCGCGCAATGCGTTGCCGAGGAGCGGCATCTGAGCTCCGGCTATAAATCGGAGATCTCCGAAATTCTTTCCCTCTTCATCCCAACCATGAGCTTTATTCACGATTTCTTCAAAGCCTACCACGAGATGCTGGAGGGGGCGGGCTTCATCGAGCATGTTATCATCGTCGTGCTCTTCGGGATCTCGTCTTCGGTGGTGACCGCACTGCTGCTTGCGGCGGTGGTTGTCTTGATCCTCGGCCTGTTCAATTGGTGGTCTGGCACTGGTGGTGGTGCTGCGGCGGAGGGGCAGGCTGCGGCTGTGGGGCAAGCTGTGGCAGAGGGGCAAGCTACGGCGGAGGAGCAGGCTGCGCCGCCGGTGGCTGTTCTTTCCGGCTAGAGGTGAGCAGGCAGCTCGAGCCGCCCGTCGCCATCGCGCGGTTCGCGACTCGGCTTCGGGTGAGCCAGGCTCATCTTCCAGTAACGCCGTGGAGCGTGAGAGGGAGTAGAATTTTCTGGGGTGCCTTTGCATCCGCACTGAGTAGTTGTAGTGTTCTACATCGGGGTAGAACTTGTATCCTTTTATTCTGAAATTTCCCTTCTGTACTGAACTTTGTGGATGTATCAAATTGGTCTCCTCTTATGAACTCGAACAAGATTTCATTTTCTGAATTTTTCTCAGCTGCAACAAATCTGGTCTTGCAGCACAGATAGAAGAACTTGCTACAATGAGAAAATATATTTTTAGAAAATAACCCTGCATTTTATGGCACAGAACATTTGCAGTGGTATGGCATAATCATTTCAACCATACCGGTTAACCAACACATAACAACTACTAAACACTAAACAACAACAAACTTGCATTACAAGCCAACACAAGAAAATAAACAAACAAACAACAAACAACCTCGCCGCTTCTCCCCTACCAACAAACAAGCGCCACTCAGGCTAACTAAACATGGGTTCTACTCCCCTTGACGGCCTCTGGTAGTCGGTGGAGCGCGGCCGAGACGAAGAGTGGTGTCCACATCTCCATCCTCCGCGGGTGGAGAATTGCAGGCACGCCTTCGAGGATTATGCCTCCTGCTTGGAGGTGCTGCTGAACTCGGGCTAGTGCTTGTGTCCCAGAGGCATCAATACTGGGTCCCGTCAAATCATTTGGGAACGCGAGTCCTGTATTCTGAGCGGGCTCAAGGTTGAGGTTAGGTAGGTTCCTTGCTCGACACAGTTGCAGGTGATCGCGACCAAGGTTGCGCCTGGTGATCGTGAGTTCATCCCTTAGAGAATGGCAAAACCTTGTCATTGCAGCTCCGTAGGTGACCAGGGTGATTACGGCAGGGTCAGCTTCTTCTCTAATGGAAGTTTGGATAGCCTCTGTACCATGCTGGGGTCTTGCTGGGAGAAAGTGGAAAGCTCGACTTTTCGCCATTGCCGGTTCCGAGTACCGCAGGCGGACGAGACCTTCCCAGGCTGCTACCTGGATGGCTTGATGAAGAGTGGGCATGCTCCAACCTTGGATCAAGTAAGGCTGGCTTGTGCCCAACGGGCACGAGACGACATGTACGTCTGCTTGAAATTCACTCCCGGCAGGCGAGAGTGAGTTCTCGTACACCACATATCGAGGGCGAGCAGGCCTGCCAAGAAGATCACAGACGACCTTCCAAAGCATCAGTGGAAATCCACCATGATCCTCGGCAGTGGTTTCCAGGACGACCTTGGGGTTCGCCATCGGATGATGGGTGTAGGATGAGATAAGAACGCGGGATTCCTTTGCGGGATCCTGCTTCGAGAGAGCTGGGTTGCCAAAGATAGCAGGCGAGGTTGGGGATAAACGGCAGCCAGAACTGGGGTCTCATATATGCTGAGTTGTGTCGGCTCCTTCTCTTGGAAGAAACCGGCGAGCCTTCTCGGGGAATGGGACAAGTCCTGCTGCACCTTACTGTGGACCGACACCAGCCATGCCGGTTAGGCGGAGATGGGTTAAATCCATCGGCTCACTATCGGGCAAAAGTAAGGCGGGGCTTTCCATGCTAGGGTAGTGTACAGCCAGCCTGGTGCTCTGATACCATGTATGTGACACCCCTCCCTGGCACATCTCACCAGAGAGGCGGTCGTCCCGTGCGCCAGCCCAAGATATCTGGCCGCACGTCATGACAGTGCAACATAATGGAAATCATTACACAATCAGGCACAAGAAGTGCTACAAATGGTTTACAAGACCATCAAGGCATAAAAGAAATATCAAGCCAAGCATGGCTCAGTACAGAGTTTAACTGGCAGCGGAAGACGGCTAAGGCAACGGCTTGGAGCGGCTCCATTCCACAGGCATCTGGCTGGGCTACTGATCCTAGCACGCTCTTGCTCCATCTCCTTGCTAAGTTAGAAGATGATTTCTCGCCAATATCTGGCCACAATCACAAGGCCCGTGAGTACATTTGTATGCACTCAGCAAGAATCGTCACTCACTACAAATAATCCAACAATCATGCAACAAGATATACATTGGAAATAAAATCCTACAACATGGCAAGTGTCTACTCTAGGTAGATCAATATAATAACATGAATGTAGCATGGCATCACAAGCAAAACATAGCATAAGCAAACAACGGGGGTATCACCAGTACAGAGTCCAAGCCAGGTGGGGTTGGATCGTATACTGGCAATCATACAAAGAAATTACCTGTGACGAGTATAATCGAGTGTACCAGTTGGTACCAAGTGACACAACAACTCATGTAATCACAGCTAGGCCCACTGGCCTCTAGCCTCACAAGGCTTATCACATATGTCACCACTGCATGGCCCACTGGCCTTATCTCATTTGTCATCTCTAAAAGTGCATGTGTTGCCCCATGCATGGTTTTGGTAATTAATGACAATCCTTATGGACTAATGTTTGCATTTAGATATTCTTGCAGATCTTGTCCATAGGAAAAGATTGGAGTTCTTGTGTTGGACTCTAGAAGATTACATGATGACCAAGGTTCTATCCAAGGGATTATATGAAGAATGGTTATGTGAAGAGTTGAGCTTATTGCAAGCATGGCTTGGGAAAATAAGATTGAGTTGGCTTGGGAAAAGAAGATTGAGTAAACATTCATGTTATCTCCAAGCCATCATATATATCAAGATAAGAAAATGAACTTCAAGTGGATTCATGAAGACGGAGCTTAGCAAGGCTCTCCCATCCCATCATGGTGTATGGGGGAGTATTTGGAGAAGTCTTCATCAAGCATGTGCTAGCAAGCACAATAAAGAAAGGTGTTCCAACTTGAGAGAGTCAAGATCGTCATCATCGAGCTCAAGTGGAATGCGCAAGGCAAAGGTATGATCTTGATAGGTTTTCTATTTTACCGGTCTCACGGTGTTAGTGGGAGACCGGGTTATAGGATAGACGGCGTTCTATCAAGAGGGTTTCTCAAGTGAGTAACTTGATCGCATCTTTGTGGAGAGCTCAAACCTTTGCATATTTGGCATATCATCTTTCTTGGTTCTTATTTGTCTTTTATCCATGTGAGAATTTAGAGCTTGTGTTCATCTCCATACCAAGCTCTAGTTCATCAAAAACGGATTTCATTTGAATATCTTGTGGTGTTTTTTATGTTGGAGGTTTTACCGGTTCGTCTCTTGTAGAGAGGTCAAACTCTCCTCTTATGTTTTCGTCCTCACATGATGGACTATGATGTGTATATGCATGATCTTGTAAAGCTTGTAATTATCTTCGAAACAATCCCAAGATCATAGAAAACGGAGTCCGGATGAAAAACTTGTTGGGTTCTTGATGTTGGAGGATTTACCGGTTGTTCTTTAATAGAGATGTTTTAACTTTCCTCATTTGGTTTTATCCTCCCTTGTTGAACTATGATGTTTCTCTGCATGATCTTATAAAGCTTGTTGTGGTGATTCCAACGAGCTCAAGAACATCAAAAACGGAGTTCGTATGCGAAAGTTGTGCCCGTTTTGGTAATGGTGTTTCTGCTGTTTTTACAAAGTGCGGTAGTACCGCCTGAGGCCCGATACTACCGCATAAAACGTGTTTTTTGTACTGGATTCGACTAGTTTTGACCGGTAGTGGCCCGGTAGTGATCCGGTAGTACCGCCCCGGGGCCGAAAAACAGCCCAACGGGCAGATTTTCGGGCTCCTTCTTAAGGGCCCTTCTTCCCCAATGTTTCCTAAGAACTTGAGCACGTTTTTTCTCTCTCTCCTCCGTTGTTGAAAGCTCATTTCTTTGATTACTCCCAATCCCTCCACCCAAACTCATTGATCTTTGGAGGATTGAAGGAGGAGACCTAGATCCACATTTCCACCAAGCCGTTTCTCCTCTAAGTGAGGGGAACCCTTTCGATCTAGTTCTTGAAGTTCCATTTGTTGATTCTTCTTTGTTCTTCCTCTCTTCTCCCCCATAAGTATTAGTTGCTTGTGGTGGGATTTGAGAGTGAAGGATTTGAGTACTTGTGCTCTTGCCATTGCTTTGTGCATCGGTTTGTGCTCTCCACGAGGATTCGTGGAAGTTCAAAGCTTGTGAACTTGTTACTCTTGGGTCTTTGGACCCTAGACGCCCGTGTGGTGGTTGAGACCCTTGGTGGTCACTTGTAGCTGTTCGGGAGCCCCCAATCCCGTTGTGGGTTGTGCCCCGGATCGTTGTTGAAAGGCTCCGAATTTCCGCCTCGAAGGATTCCGATAGTGGAAGGTGAACCAAACCTTTGTGGTGCGGTTCATCGGAGAAGAAGGTGAAACCTTTGTGGTTGTTGAACCATTGTGTTGGTTCACACCTCTCCAACGAGACGTACTCCCCTAAAAAGGAGGAACTCGGGAATACATCCTCGTCTCCGCGTGACTTGGTTATTTCTATACCCGAGCTCTTTACTTATGCACCTTACATTGTGATAGCCTTCGTGCTTGAAGTATTCTATATTGCTATCACCTTGTTGCTTGTCTTGCTTAGCATAAGTTGTTGGTGCACATAGGTGAGCCTAGTTTATTTAGGTTGTTGGCTTGTTATTTTAAACACCTAGTTTTATTCCGCAATTAGCAAGTCTAAACCGAAAAAGTTTTAATCGCCTATTCACCCCCCCCCCTCTAGGCGACATCCTTGTCCTTTCAATTGGTATCAGAGCCTCGGCTCTCCTTTTGGGCTTTACCGCCTAGAGAGTAAAAGATGTCGTTTAGGGAATTAGTGCACGATCCCACTTTCATATTCGATGGCACAAATTATGATGTTTGGAAAAATTGCATACTTAATCTTTTTAGGGCCATGGGTCCAAATTATATTAAGAGGATTATAGATGTGGGTTTTTCTCCTCCAAAGGATTCCCAAGAATTATCTTTAGAGGATGAGGAAAACTCTCATCTCGAAACTCTTGTTTCTAATGGCCTTATATGTGTTTTGAGCGATGTAGTTCTTGCTTCAATCATGCCTTTTTGGAATGCTCATGTGCTTTGGACCAAGCTTCAAGATATATATGAAGTGTCCAACATTATTGAGGATGATTGTTCTCCTTCCACCTCCGGACGTGATGAGTTCAAAACTTCTTCCACTTCACCAACATGTGAGTTGTCACAAGGTAATGATATGGTGAGTGGTGATAGAAATTGTTTTGTTGATGGTGAATATTCTATTGACCATACTTCATCTCTATCTCATTGCAATGTTCTATCTTTGGACTTAAACACTTCTAGCACTCCAAATGTCATACATGCTAGAGTTGATAGTCCTTGCATATCATGTAATGGTTGCTTAACTAAATCTCATGATGATATGCTCTCTATGTCTTGTTGTCATGAAAATAATGCTTCCATATCCTCTAGTACTTGCATGACTAACAATGTAGAGGAATCCCAACATTTGTTGGAACAAGACATGGACCTCAATGGTGCTTCAAGTATTTCTTCATCCTCTTCACCCATTAATCACGTTTGCCTTATGGCTAAGGAATCAAAGGAATCTTCTATCTCAAATCCCGATACATCTTGTGATGATGTGGTTGAGGAATCTCATGGAGAAGATTTTGATATTGAATCCGTAACCAAGAAGGGTGAGATGGTATTTGGTGCTCTCCCCAAAGGTAACAAAGCTATCCCTCCTCTATGTGAAATCATTGCTTATGTTATTAAGAGTAGGGAAATCATTGATGATTTGGAAACTCAATTTGAGGACAAATGTCAAATTGAGAGAGATGACTCTATCACTATAGCTTCCTTGAAAGCTTCTCTTGAAAAAGAAGAAGAGTATAGGGTTTCTCTTGAGGAGAGACTTGAGTCTCTTGACGAATCTAATGATCTTATTATTGCTAAAATAATTAAGCAAAAAGATCATGCTATTTCTAAATATAAAGTGCTTAAAAAGGAAAAAGTTGAATTTGGTGTTGGCAATGCTAGACTAAGTGAGAACATAGAGAGACTTGACAAAGCTCACAAGGCTTTAGAAAGTAAACACTCTCTCCTTATCAAGTCTCATGATCAACTCCAAACTCAACTATCTAAGAATGATGAGCTTGCCAAGTTGTCTCCTTCCATTTCCAATGTTAATGATGCTTGTACTACTGACTCCACTTTTTGTGAAGCATCTATTTTGAAGGAGAATGTTGAGCTAAGGGCTCAACTTGAGTTGCTAACTAGCAAGTACGGGAAATTAGAAGAAAATCATGAAAGCTCTCTAACTCTAATGATGATCTTCTAGCATCCCATGCAAGGCTAAAGTTAGCTCATGAGGCTATCTCTACTAAGGTAACATCTTGTAAGTCTCATGTGGACAATGGCACAACTTCTACTCTTTATGCTATATTGTTTTGTGCTTGTCCTACTGAATAATCCACTCACAATGAAGCTTCTACTTCCTCTAGTGTTTTTGTTGACCATGTAGAGGAATTAAATAAGCTCAACTCTTCACATGACCATTCTTCATATAAGCCCTTGGATAGAACCTTGGTCATCATGTAATCTTCTAGAGTCCAAAACATGAACTCCAATCTTTTCCTATGGACAAGATCTACAAGAATATCTAAATTCAAACATTAGTCCATAAGGATTGTCATTAATTACCAAAACCACGCATGGGGCAACACATGCACTTTCAATCTCCCCCATTTTGGTAATTGATGACAATCCCTTTTACGAGGGTTTATGTAATGAATTAAGCAACCATGCACAACAAAGAGCAAGGATGCAAGAACAAGAAAGGCAAATGATTAAGAACAAACTAAAGCATAAAACCAAATTCCCTTAAACCCTCTAAACTTCTCCCCCATTGGTATCGATTGCCGAAATGGGAAGAAAGATTTAGAAGGCCAATATAGTAAGAGCTCCCCATAATGTGTGTATTTCTCATAAGATGAGTCAAATCAAATGCGCATATCCAATGACGAATAGTTGGGAAGGAGATCAAACTATATTGAGGATCCAAAGATTGCAAAAGAAAAGCAAATTGAAAGATACTTCGACAAAACAAGTAACCAATCAAAGGAAATGCAAAAATATGCAACTCCCTAAATTATGAGGATTTTCTGAGACTCCTAAGTTGACCGAATAAAATTGAGATCGGAGCCGACATTTAACAGTTAACTCCGAAATTGGAAATATTGCATTGGAGTATGAAATATTTTTGGGCGGGTCTTCTAGAAATGGGTAGGGGAGTCCTCCGGTATTCAAAGAGAGAGCAAACTCTAAGTCCAATCGCCTCGAAAGATTTTAGGGAAATACTTATTAAAACTAGAAAAAGTTTTCCGGCGTCCAAAAATAATTTAAAATTTGATCTAAATTTTCGGGGTGTTACAGCATGGTATTTTCTTTATCCCTAGTTAGGTAATAAAGTAAGGTAAAACACCCAAGTGGATCACGAGATTTTTGTGCCAACTTCCCGTTAGCCACCCCCGTTACTCCAACTAATGCACACGTTCCCCTCACACGCCCTCATGAACATGCTTGATCAAAACAAGTAAACAATAAAGGGGTACATAATATGCATCTGCTCATATAACTGAAACTTAAAACAATTGCAATCTCAAATATCAACTCATAAAAAGATCCACCACGAAGGTAATACAAATATGACCGTAATCATGTTAGACAGCTCATACGGTACTCATACAATGGAGTTCAAGAGAGAACAGATACAATAGCTACTTCCACAAACCCATAGTCCAGTGGTGGACTACTCCCCCTTCATCATGGTGACGATGGTATAACTGAAGATGGAGACCACGCCGGCAGCGCCCCGCCGGAATTTTCCCCCTCCAATCTGCAGCTCCAGGTCTTCTATTTCGTGGTTCTGTGTTTCTATGGCGTTCTCTTCCGAAAGCCGTCGGGGGACTATTTTTATAGTCATTTTTAGGTCAAGTCGAAGGCACGGAGACGAAGATCGGCGTCATTGGAGCAACGAGGGGAGAACGGGCATAGCCAACGCGGCCAAGGAATCTGGCCACGTGGGGCCTACCCGTTCGCTCCTCGGACTTCATTTTTTGCTCTTCCTTGACTCGTACACTTCCTTCCTTCCTAATATTGGTCCCCGTGAAATATTAGGTCATTTGGACGTCGTTTGGATCCCTGAAAGTAAAAAATATATAAAACTAGGGTTTCTGGTTCTGTAGGGTTAATTGCAGAAAATTTGGGAAACTGTGAATTATTTCCATAAATCAATATAAAACATAAATATAACCCATATATGATGCAAATATGATGAAATAACAATTAATAAAGTGCAAAGTTCATGTATGCATTTTACATGCATCAACATCCCCAAGCTTAACCTATACTCGTCCTCGAGTTTGAAGGTGATAAAACTAACATGGACTTTGTACTTTAATACTATAATTGGATATCAAAGATAATTACTATTGCTACACAAAGTTAAATAATTCATTCCCAAAGGAGTAGCAATATACAAGATAGATTATAAAGTGATATCAAATATACAATGCAAGGATGTTCAATAATAATTCACAAAGTGTAACATAGAAGAAAGAACTATGGACCAAATAAACGCACAATGAAAAGTAAAAGTAAAAACATCCTATAACGGTCATAGAGTATTCTTCTAAAATCTGAATATAAAATTGGACACTTTGGAGAGATAAATAATAAGTAGAGATTAAACATGAATAAGTTCTTTATAGCTTCCAAATGCTTTCTCTTAAGCTTATGTTTGAAACATGGTATTCATTAGTGTTGAGCCCCCATTGCCCCTATCATTAGCATCTTAAATGGTTAAGGTTAATGTGAGAGCAAATATGAGTAATGTGCTTGACAAAGTATGGGTTGAATGCCTCATGCTCCTTGAATACGAGTACCTACGACACCAAGTGTTACTAAACTTAGGACACAAAACAAGTTCTTGTCATTGTAAGCATAATAGTGTCATCAAGAGCGTCAACTGGGGTACCTCTTGCCTCATGGCATGGGAGCCTTCCCATACCAAAATGACAAGGCAAACAGACAATGAACATCTCAGCAACTCTTTTATTTACCATTGGTATAGTTTTTTATTGTGAGATGCTTCATGTAATGCTCATTTGGGATGCTGTAAATTTCTACCATGAATGACGCATGGCTTAGGTTAGCGGCCCAGGCGTCTCTCTAACCATTTACACAAACTCCATGAACTCACAATGTTTCCATCTTCTTTTCACACATTGATAGGCATCCATAACAAAAGTACATGATATCAACTAAATATAAATAAGTGCAATGTTGAAAACATTCCCTATGACAGCATAGATGTGCTAGCTCCCAACAAAGACTTTGTCAAGCTCACAACTTTATAATTTTAATCACAATGGTTCAGGTTTATTAAGTACAAGAAAAAGTAAAATGTGCATTCAAGTTCGTGAGAGCTTTCTGACCAATTTTCCCATAACAAACATAACCATAAGCATTTTAATTTGGAAGCTAGATAAAACAATAAAACATGAGAAACATACTTGGAATAGCATTAAGCTAATAGGTAGATATGGTGGACTCACTGGAATAACTTTGGTTCAAAGGTGTTGGAAAACAAGTTTTGACTTGTTGGAATTTATTTTGGGCTAGCAAGAGGGAGAAAGTTGACCGTCTAAATGCATGCATAAGTGTCCATAGAACTAATCAATCCATGTTAAACAATGTAAAATAATATCAAGCATCAAAATATGAATAAAAAATAGCTCTTCATAAAACACTTGCAAATTAATACTCATTCAAAGCATATGAATCATGCAACTATATGTATCTTTTTAAATCAACTCCAACATCCCAATCCCAAAATTTTTATAGCATCCAACTTAATTCAAACCAAACTTTCAGTATCTCTCCCATAATATAAATCCAAGTGGTGTTCTCAAGAAAAATAAAAATAAAATGAAAACAAAAGAACAATAAAAGACGCTCCAAGTTTATGCGATAAAAATGCGTTGATCGAAAACAAAAAGTAGACGTGCGCAAACCGAGAGTGTTAGGTCCAGCGGGGTTGTCTTGATATCCCCAAGCTTATGGTGTTCACCATCCTAGGATAGCTCTTGGTGGATCTCCTCTAATTCTTGTGAAAAAAAATTCAACACACAAATTTCTCCCATCTCTTTTCTGTGGGGTGACATTAGTAGGTACAAATAATAGAATGCTTGCTGCAAGAAATTCTTAAACCAAAGTTCATATGAGATGTCCAGCAAGTATATAATGTTGTATGCTTTCTCATAAAGTCAAATCAATCAAAAAGATTCAACTTAAAAACTCAAAGAACGCATCAAACAAAATGGGACAGAATCTGTCCAAAAAACAGCAGCTGCAAAACGAATTTTTTTACCCACGACTTGTTATGAGTTCTGAGCGAGTTTATCCCCCATGGAAATTTCGAATTAGTAATTTTCCCCAGGTTCAGAGTCTGGGAGTGTTCTTCGAATTGGAATTACGGGCACTCGTTTCATGGCCTGCCTTCCTACCTGTAAATCTCAGCCGTACAAGTTTGATTTAAGTCGGATTACAAGAGTTGGGAGCTGTGTACTACCAGTTATGCATAGCCAAGCGCCCTTATTGTGTAAAATAATCATCCAAGAGTTTTTGCTCTGGTTTCTTATTAAATCTGTTGCTTCTTTGAAGTCGTCTAATCGATGCTTTCCCGCTTTAGAAGCTACTATGTCCGTTCCATATATTCCAATGGTGTCATTGTAATATTCCATGATAAAAGCGATGGTCGCTCGCCGTCGGGCTAGTTACCGTGGATCATTGGAGTGTTAATCTTGTCATACGTACATTGACTATTTAAAACCCCCTATGGCCTATGGTGCTCACGTATTGGTGCACTGTGTGTGTTGTTGATGGCGGCATGGGTTGCAGCCACTTGGTCAACATCAGTGACACCGTAAAAAAAATTATTTTCTAATGATGCCACCACAAAACATAATATCAATTGCATAAGATAAACTTGATTGCAGTGATTTTCAGAAATACTACACATACGTAAGTTGCAAGATTCGATTGGCAAGGTTCACCGAATCACCGTCCAATTTTCACATATTTGAAAGAGGAGGGGTGTTGATAGCGTTGCAAATGGACGGTTAAACGGCACCACAATGTCCATTTAATTAGTAGGACACGTTGGGTATTTTCCGGGCAAAAGAACATTTTTGAACCATTGGACCAATAAATGGGCTCAATGGGTCATTTAATTGTCCATTTACATCCCTAGGTGAGGGGGAGGGCGCATGATCTATACCTCGGAACGAAGGGCGGTGATGGGGAAGGAGAGTGACGGCCGACGATAGAGACAGAGAGTGGCGGCGGGGTGAGCTCGTGCAGAAAGCCGACCGGGCTACTCCCTTCGTTCCAAAATATAGGGCGACGCTAATGTTCGCACATGCGACCGATCCCTAGCGATCGCACGGTTTCAGACAGCCCCGTTTTGGAAAGTTTAGACAAACGTGACAGCCCCTGCCTATTCCCTTTTCGCGAGCAAACGTGACAGCCCCGGTCTATTCCCTTTTCGCGCACAGCCCACATGCATGCGCAAAACGGGAACGATCCAGCGCGAGGCTGAATTTAAAAATTCCCTTTACCTACAGTTATACGTATGGGGACCTATTCCCTTTTGGCGTGGATACTGGAAAATAAGTGATTTTGTGTGCTATTCCCTTTTGCCGTTAAAATGAAAAGAATCAACTTTTAGTAACCAACAAAAAATACCTAGTAAGTTTTATCAATTCCCTTTTTGGGCCAGTGATTTTTAGGGTAAAAAAAAATGGGTGGGAGATAGAAAAAACCACTTCCTACTAGTACAAAAAATTGGAACAAAAAAGAACTACCACTTTCTACTCCCTCCGCTCCGAAATCGATGACTCAGCCATAACACAATCTACATTTTGCAAAATAATCCTCCCTACGTTCAAAACCTTGCAGAATTGGCCTTACGGATATCCGACCTCCGTCCTTCGTCCTCCCCTCCGTCTTTGTCGTCGCTCCTCGTCGACCAACCCGACGCGGCTCTTCTTCGTCGAGCAAAGCTGGTATCGGCGCGGGGGAGCAAGGTCGTGCCCCTCCTGTTGCCGCTTTGTCCTCATCGGCACGTTCCCATCCCGCCGGCGTAGCTCTTCCTTGAGCGAGGCTTGTACCGGCGTAGGGGGAGCAAGGTCGTGCCGCTCCCGTTCTGCTCCGGCCCCCTCGCCACGTTCCCGTCCCCGACGTGGAGCTCGCCCACCGCGGCCTCTTCCTCGTCGACCAAGCTGCCAGAGAACCCAAGCTCCTCCGCCAGTAGCCGAGGGCCTCCAACTCCACCAGCTATCGAGCTCCAGACCGTGGAAGAGGGAGGACATGTCGATCTTGAGCTCCAGACCCTGCCGTGGACATCCTCATCGTTGTTGATCATCCGCTCTGCTACCGCCGGTGGTGCTCGTCTAATCGAGGATCTGCCCCTCCGCTCCTTCCGGCTATGCTCGTCTGCTCGAGGCATCTGCCCCTCTGCTCCCTCTGCCGGCCTCTGCCCCTCTGTAATTTAGAACTTGAAAAAATACAGTAGAGCAATCTGGAGTATATGAATTGATATGAATTGCTGAATTTTCAATAAACAACTTGCAAATTTTGAACAATTGTAATCCGTCAGTATAAATATAATCCGAAGAACAATTTGCATTTCCTGATGTGTTGAGCAGAATTTCCAATTCTGGTTGTGGATGTGCAGTTCTGGATAGCAAAATGGGATGCCACTGAAGCTAGATAAACAAGCATAGCTAGCTAGCATTGTTATTTCTGAATGGAGTATATGTAACTTATTTCTAATGGTTCTCTCTCAAGTAAAAAACGAAAATTGTACTCCTAGTTGCACTATGTGATCTAGTTGAAAATTCTCCTTTCTGTGCGTAAGCTGACTGACATGACAAATCAATACCAGAAGCTAATTTGATATAACTGCAGACTGAGTTATACTCCTATTAATATGCTGAAATATAGCCTATTAATATGGGCTGCATTTTCTTTGGCAAGAGAAATATTTATGCAATGCTCCAACCTTTGATTCTTCACATTTTCAGGCTAATTCTGGATATTTATTTAACTTGTAACCTCCAGGAGTAGCAAGTAGAAATCCAGGAGTAGCTATTTCAGGTCGTTGAAACTGACAGTAAAATGACATCCATCACATTTAGTACTCCGAGAGTAACATGTTACCGTCCTGCAGATCTTGTTGGGGACGCAATTGGCCAATTGCACAGAGTGACTCCTGCTAGATAGAACCGCCTTCGAGATTCAGAGTTCCTCTTTGAATAAGAAGAAGGTACAGGTTGCCTTCAAGATTCAGATTGTAATTGTACTCTATGATCTTTGCTGGCATGATCTTTGTTGTATATGCATGAGTGATGATATAGCTAACCTGCACATGAGAGAAATTAGGAAGCGGCAAGATAGTAATGCGACAATGGTTCAGATGCAATTCAGGGAAATTACAAAAACTAGTCTCTGTTCAGTCAGAATTCAAATGGTCTAACGAGTTATATGGATAATATCCATATACAGACTGTTCGATCCGTTGAACTGGTAGCTAGCATATGTCAATTCTCTAGATGAAAATCAATTGAGCTGATTCGCTCGTCATGCACATCCCATGTGATTAACACCTTACCCCACGAGCTCACTGAAAAGTGTTAGACCACCATTTCCGTCACCAAAAACATAGGCGTCTGGCACTATTTTGTCCTTGACAAAGTGAATAAACAGGCCACACCCACAAATGGACAATATTAAAGTTCTCCTCACAGTTAATAAGACAAAATACACCCTAATTGCTAGAGCTGAAAATCTGGAGCCAATATATGAAATACACCACATGATTAGAATTACAATTGATATACAGAACGTTCAACAAAATATACAACACCTAAATAACAAATTTGTGGACTGGAAATGGTACAAATCCAACCTAATTTAGCTACCTTGACACGTGTTCAGCAGATGTGCCATTGGATGACTCTGAGGAGTCCCACAAAACTATCACTTTTCTATTGATCTTTCTATGTGGAGCTCAATGATGGTACCATTCAAATTTCAACTATATTATAGGACCGACTGTTTCAAGGAAAGAGTAAAATGGCGAACTAAGACATAAAATTTATCAGGTTTCTCCTAAGTGTTCATAGACCACTAGAGTAAAATTTACCTCGAGTCCTGGACAATGTAAAATTTTCAAAGGTATTGAGCATTATCACCCATTGTCGCAGTAGAATCCCCGTGGTATCCATTCCTAAGCGAAATAATGTCATGGATGTCGTTGTGGAGTCAGGCAATTATCAATGCAAGCTGGCGTGACTCCGTGACGGAATTTGTGAAGAAAAACACCTAGAGAAAACAAGTGCAGCTTCACATGAGGCTCAATAACCCATATAATCTATTTGTATCCGAAAATACATTACATTTTAAGGCACAAAAATTTCAAAAATATTTTCAAGTACAGAAATGTGTAACGTTCACTAGGTTGAAAGTACCTTCAGACTACCGGGCATTTTGAATGCCAAAGCCTAACTAGTGGAATGATTACCAAGTTCATATCAAAACAAGTTACCAAACTAAAGAAACAAGTGCAAGATTACCAAGTGCATATCAAATCAGTTACCAAAGCTAAAAAAGTGATTGGAACATTGCCAAGTACCTATCAAGTAGGTTATCAAATCTATAAAGCTAGTGAAACATTACCAAGTACATAAAAAGCAAGTTACCAAGGTAAAACTAATAAGATATCACTAGGTCTAGGTACCTAACAATAGATATTACCAGGTACCTAGCAAACAAATTACAAAGCTAAAGCCAATTGAAAATTACTTAGTACCTAACAAATAAGTTACCAAGCTAACTAGCAAGATATTACCAAATACCTAGCAAAAGAAGTTACCAAGCTAAACTAGTAAGATATTACCAAGTACCTAGGGAAAAACTTACCAATATAAAAGCTAATTGAATATTGCCAAGTATCCAGCGAGCAAATTAACCAAGATAAAAGCTAGTTGAATATTACCAAGTACGTAGCGAACAAGTTACCAAACTAAAAAGCTAGTGGAAGATTATCAAGTACATAATGAACAATTTACCAACTAAAAAAAAGTAGTGGAATTATTACCAAGTATATATCAAAAACAAGTTGCCAAGTACCTGGCATGTAGGTTACCAAATCAAAAAATTAAGGGGAACGCTACCAAGTACATAAAAAGCAAGTTATCAATATAAAACTAGTGACATATTACCAAGGCTAAAAGCTACCAAGTATCTAGTGGAAAAGTTACCAAGGTATAACTATTAATATATTACCAAGTAGATAACAAACGAGTTACCAAGGCTAAACTAGCATGATGTTACCAACTATATAGCAGACCAAGTTACCAATGTTAATAAGCTAGTCGAAGATTACCAAGCATAGAGCAAACAAATTACCAAGGGTGAAAATCTCGAGGATTACCAAGTATCTAGCAAAAAAGTTAGCAGGCTTGAACTATTAAGATACCAAGTACATAACAGATGAATTACCAAGGCTAAAACTAACTTGATGTTACCAACTATATACCGAACAAGTTACCAAATCTGAAAACTAGTCGAAGATTACCAAGCATATAGCAAAAAAATTACCAATGGTAAATGTAACACCCCAAAATTTGGATCCCTAATTTGGTGGTGTTTTCTGACACCTGAAAAACTTTTTCTCTTTTCCTAAATGTTTCTTCAAATCTTTTGAGGATGAATTGACTTTGAAATTCCTCTCCCAAGAATTTTCCAGTAATCCGCGAACCACTCCAAGACCCGTGATAATTTTGATGCATAGGTTTTCTGTCGAAAACCCTAACCCTAATTATCGAACCCTTTAAACCCTTTTCTCTACCTACCAAAGGGAAGCCTATTTCCATAGCCGGAGAAATTCCACCAAAAATACCAGAGGACTCCCATATCCTTGAAAACACAACCCATGCAAAAATATTGCATACTCCAATGCAATATTTCCAAGTTGGGCATTATTTTCAAAATGCCATTTCTGATCCCGAAATGTTTGAGTCAGGTTATGCATCTCCAAAAATTATGATAAAATCAGGGGATGAATATTTTTGCATTCCCTACACTTCATATTTTGGAGCCAAACCCATTTGAGTAGTATTTGAGGTACTTCCTTTGTAAGCCCGAAATGGTGCCCTTTTGGGATTTTCAAGCAAACCTATACCTAGACAAATCCTATGACCATGATACTTGGTCAAATTGACCACAGGGTCCATAGACACATATATCCAGAAGACCACCCCAAGGTGAAGTGTGAAAAATCACTTTGCCTTGATCATGCCGATATGCTAATTTTTGGACATCTTGTCGAAACCCATTTTTCCAGTAGCCAAATGGGCTCAAACTTCTTGGACACACCCCTTGTCCCAAATACACCCAGTGGTAAAAATTTGGGATCATTTGGACCAACTTTTTCTTGCAGAACATCCATCGAACACCTTCTGCCACTTTCAAAACCCAAAAATGTTTACACATAAAATCTTCTCCAATGGCAGTGAAACTTCGCCACATTGTTCACAATGGAGTTAGACACACCCAACCAGAGTATCACCTCAAGATCATGCATGGAACACCATCTTGTCTTGATCATGCCATTGTGTCCATTTTTGGACATCATGTGGGAAGCCAATTTCCTTGTACCCATTTGACTTCATACTCCATAGACACTCTCCTAGTACCAAGTAAACCCAGTGGTAAATTTGGGGAAATTTTCTGAGATGTGCAAGGGCCCTGTCATTTCATCGAGCACCTTCGGTACCCTCGGTTTTCAGAAAATCTTGTATTGCGAAGTGTGGAGTTTTTGAGTGTGGCCAGTTTGGTTGTCCTGGTCTTGTCCTTGTGAACCCAGTGGTATAAACCTTTTTCAGTTTGAAGCTCCGAGTCGTCGGGAACGCGACGATGTCGCCGTGTCGCGCTCTGGACGTCCGGGACGCGCGCTTAGGCAAGACCTAATCCCCGCTTACTGCTGTGGTCGATGGCTGATCCTTCTGCTGCAGTACACCACGTGCTTCACTGTGCCTCCAGCACGACAGCCACACCCTCCCCTCACCCCTATCCCCTCCATTAAATTTTGGAGCAAGGTGGGTGCATCGGTGCACCGTCGGTGCAATCAACGTTCCTCTCCCTCTAGCTACATAAGGAGACCCCAAGCCCTTTCCCTGGCTGCTGCACCCCATTCCCTCTCCCCTACCTTCTCGTTCGGTGCATGAACGTGAGAGGAAACCACAAAAAAATCTCCCCACAAAAATTCGTCCACCATGGCCGAAGCTCAGCCGAGCTTGCTGGCGTCACGGCCGAGCCCCCCCCCCCCCCGCAGCCCTAGACCACCTCCTCGGGTGTGGCATGGCACCACGACCTCGCCGCCGTCCTCGGCTGGCCGCCGAGCCCTCTGCCGCAGCCGGCCGGCGCCTCCCCGTGCGCTCCCGTGCGAGCTCGTGCGGAGGAGAACGTCGACCACGATCCCGTCCCGAGCCCTCCCCCCCCCCCCCCCGACCACGGCGCCCTCCGTGCGGGAGCGAGAGGTGGAAGACGATGGAGATCGATCCGTTCCTTGCCGTTTCTTTTTTTTTCCGTTACAAACCGTTTCCTGGCCCGGTGGGCCAGCAGCAGAGAGCAGCAGCCCGATTCCCCCTTTTTTTCTCCAGCGAACCATTTTTTTTCGGCCCAGCCCAGCGCAGCGCCCAGTGCGGCCGTGGCCCAGTAGCGGCCCGCGCCGTATTTTTTTTCGCGGGCAGTTTTTCTTTTTCTCTGCTGGACCAAATTTCAAACGTCCAAAACTTTTAAACCGTAACTCCGATTGGAGTGATTCAAATTTCTAAATCTTCGTCTCGACGAGCTCTTTCTAGTGGTACTGATTCCATCTTGTTCCAAAATAGTTCTATGGGTGCCCTTTTATACGTGCATTCCGGAGTCCGTGGAACGGGGCTATCGCTGCCCTACGCCGCAGAATCATCCCGACCCTCCCAAATCCGGTGGATCCCCATCTTCAAAGGCAAGCTAACCCCTTGCTATGAGCAGCCCAGCATTATTTGTTTGATTGTTTGCTTATTGTCTTGCCGAGGGTTATATTTTTGTCTGTGCACTGTTATGTCCATGCATGTCTGTTTGTTATTCTTGTTTAATATGAAACTTGTAATATTGCTCCTGCCATGTTGCATATCAGGTTGCATTAAATATTATCGCATCTATTTATATCTGTGGATCCTCACAACACCCTTTTTTCCTTGTCAAACGAGAAGGCGCTGGTCGGCGGGATCGCTGCCGTAGTCTTCCGGTTGACGTTTCTTTTTTTCCTTGTCAAACGAGAAGGCGCTGGTCAGCGGGATCGCCGCCGTAGTCTTCCGGTTGACGTTTCTTTTTTTCCTTGTCAAACGAGAAGGCGCTGGTCAGCGGGATCGCCGCCGTAGTCTTCCGGTTGACGTTTCTTTTTCCTTGTCGAACGAGAAGGCGCTGGTCGGCGAGATCGCCGCCGTAGTCTTCCGGTTGACGTTTCTTTTCCCTTGTCGAACGAGAAGGCGCTGGTCGGCGGTATCGCCGCCGTAGTCTTCCGGTTGACGTTTCTTTTTCCTTGTCGGACGAGAAGGCGCTGGTCGGCGGGATCGCCGCCGTAGTCTTCCGGTTGATGTTTTTATTTTGCTAAGTTTGGACACTGCTATTCTTGAATTATTGTGTTGCTAATGTTTTGTCGTTTGATGATATGTCATTATATTATTGTGGGTGTTATGCTGGACTAATTTCTCTATGGTTTGGGTTTGTGAATGTTGGAACTTGATTAAATAAAACACCCCTCCAAACAATGATAAGGTCGGTCATAGTGCCACTAATCTGAACCCTTGCACGCGATACCACTGTTGTCCCATGGAAGGCCGTGGCCCAGTAGGTTGTTAAGCCCCTTTTGTGCCATCCGTTGGGCGCAGTCGTTCGGTTGTGCTGTCCGAGGGTAGTGGTCGACATGCACGGGTTCGACTGTGATAGGGAGTCCGGAGCTAGGCATACCCGGTAGCGCCGGGGGATGTGCCGGATTTACTTGCCCGTTGTACCATGCGTATAGGGTGGTGCAGGAGAGTGTCTTAGCAAGTGGACCGTCATGTGAATGTATTTTGCTTAGTACGACTTTGGGCGTGAGAAACCTGGAGCGTCGGCTGAGTAGGGTGCATTCTGATAGGTGGTAACGCAAACTCTCGAGAGACTCAACCTGGCAAGCTAGCCTCGTTCCTGGGATATGGAACAACAGTTCAGTGTCGGTCACACTGTGTGTCTTTATCGTGTCCTGTCTTTATCGTGTCCGGAGGTTAAACCTAAGACTTGTTTGAAAGAATTAAAGAACGACCTGACCTCACTTAATAAACAATAAGATGATGCAGAGAATGTTACTTGAGATAACAAAGCTGATAAGCCCAGTGGGCCTAGCAGTGTTGACAGATGAAATAAGCCTTGTGAGGCTAGAGGCCAGTGGGCCTAGCTGTGTTGATATGAGTTGTTGTGTTACTTGGTACCAACTGGTACACTCGATTATACTCGTCACAGGTAATTTCTTTGTATGATTGCCGGTGCACGATCCAACCCACCTGGCTTGGACTCTGCACTGGTGATACCCCATTGTTTGCTTATGCCATATTTTGCTTGTGATGCCATGCTACCTTTATGCTATTATTTTGATCTACCTAGAGTAGACACTTGTCATGTTGTAGGATTTTATTTCCAATGTATATCTTGCTGCATGATTGTTAGATTATTTGTAGTGAGTGGCGATTCTTGCTGAGTGCATACAAATGTACTCACGGGCCTTGTGTTTGTGGCCAGATGTTGGCGAGGATTCATCTTCTACCTTAGCAAGGAGATGGAGCAAGAGCGTGCTAGGATCAGTAGCACAGCCAGATGCCTGTGGAATGGAGCCGCCCAAGTCGTTGCCTTACCTGTCTTCCGCTGCCAGTTAAACTCTGTCCTGAGCCATGCTTGGCTTGATATTTTTGTCATGTCTTGATGGCCTTGTAAACCATTTGTATCACTTCTTGTGTCTGATTGTGTAATGATTTCCATTATGTTGCACTGTCGCGACGTGCGGCCAGATATCTTGGGCTGGCGCACGGGACGACCGCCTCTCTGGCGAGATGTGCCAGGGAAGGGTGTCACAGTAAAATCGAGAGGAAGATTACAAATATCTAACAATAAAGTTACCAAGTTTGAACTATTAAAATATTACCAAATACATAACAAACGAGTTACCAAGACTATACCCACAGACTGAACATAGTTGGATCATGAGCCATAGGTTCTGCATGGCATATGGCTAGGGATGTAGACTATGGGTGTACAACCAGCAGGGGCAGCAATAACATTATTGGGAACCACATGAGACTTTGGTTACTTAAAGCATCAAAGAGCGTTGGCAAAATATAGGCAATAGATTCTTCCATATCATCTGTCCACGCACAAAAAGGAGGCGCAGTTAATTAAAATAATCTTGGCAATTAGAGAAAGAGCAAGCTCCCTGAAAGAACTAGTTCCAGTTAATCATCACCTCTCATCGATCATCGGGCGTCAGGGAAATAAATTTTGTGCCAAACGGAGAAAAGTGGAAGAAATTCATGAACGAAATCTTCTTCACTGTACATTCAGTTCAATACCACAACGTGACACCAAAATTGCAAAATAAAATACATATTTCCTGACTAGTCATCTTGGATAAAATAAAAATATTTCGTCACATACTAAGTTTAATTTGTTGATAGACAACCAAACAGATAATGTTCAACAAAAGATAACAAAATGACTTTATCCCCTGCTACGTACAACATTGTTTATATTGCAATTCTATGTAAGGGTGAATGGTTAGGTTGTGAATTTCTATCCCAAGCTACAGAATCCTTGGAACATGGATGACTCTGCATATTCAGTTACTGTCCCTTGCAAATTACTGATAGATATATCTGGCAAATAGAAACACTAGCTAGCATGCAACTCACATCCATCAAATCGAATTGATCAAATGTACGATAGTACGCAGTGCCAGGTTGATTTCATCAATGAAATTTGTGATCTAATTAACCACTCTCTTCGACTGGAAAAATACTATGCATAAACATAGATCTTTCTCGTACTGACTGATCGTGCGCATATGTGGTACGTTGTTTAATTAAGCAAAAATCTCAAAAGCTAGCAAATCTAAATCTACTAACTACTGCTACCAGTATTAGCACAATAGCACATCAGTGTCGGACAGGGGAATGTAAGATAACCACAGCTTTTCTCCGGCACAAAGCTAGATCAGCCGCTAAGTTACTTATATAGCTACGCAGTATGCAGTTTATAGAGGAGTAAAATAGTTTTTACTATCTAATTTTGCTTTGTTTGTTTAGTTAATTAACTCGACGCAGTGTGCAGCCTCGGGGCTGGGTATGCCGACGCCGGTGGCGTACAAGGCGCGGCAGCGAGTGTCCCAGCAGCTGCTCGCGCACGGCATGAACTTCGCTGTCGGTGGTGCAGGTGTGTTCGATACCGGCAACTTCAAGTACAACATCAGCACCCAGATCGACCTCTTCCAGGCGCTCCAACAACGTCAGCGAGGATGCGGCAGCAACAACTAGTCCTACACCGCCGACAAGGACAACAGCACGATCAGCCATGTTTCTAACTAACTATTATTGCTCTGCTCTTTTTTTTTTTTTTTTGAGCCTCTCCTGAGTGTACAAGTTGTAGTATCTGTTCAGACACACAGGACGCACACCGCACGCACACACACTACACACGCACACCCCACCTATGTGTCTAAACCTAGACCTACATCGTTATAACCCTTATTATGTCCTGAGAGACTTAGCCGAAGACCAGTACTTCGGTGATCGACGGGCACGTCGATCTCGCCTGTGGCACATAGACGTGGAGAGGAAATAGCGAACACTGTTCCTAATGAACAGTGCTGCTACAGTGTTCCTGGTGAACAGTGTAGCACAGTGAGCCACCCGAAATTCGTCCCCGCGGGGGATCGAACCCGGGCGGGTGGGTTGGCCACTGCCAAATCCCACCACTGCGCTAACGAGCGCGGCTCATTATTGCTCTGCTCTGCTCTCGTCGTCACCAACCTGCACCCCAATGGGGTACACGCCGGTCTTCACCCGCTCCGCTCAACTTCACGGGCTGCGGCCCGCTGGCCAACGCGGGCGCCGCGCAGCACAACACCGCGCTCGGGTCCGTGCACGCCGCCCTCAACCCCACCAACGGCACCTTCCTCCTCCTCGACGTCCAAACCCCCTTTGCCGCCATCCTGCTGGATGTGCCCGACCTCGGGCCCTAATTTGTTTTCGGTCGCCGGAGAGGGAACGGGCTGGGCTGGACCTCGCCCCAAAATGGAATCAGCCAGAGGGTGCGCCTACAGCCCGGCGTCCCGCTTTGCGCTGGATAACACTCCGCCGACGAGACCTGTGTGCGTGCGAGCTCCGCCCCACAAATCTTAGGTCGCCTGAGACGAAGACAGGCGGTGCTGGATCCGCCAGAAATTCATTCGCCATAAGGATCCCTCACTCACGCCTAGATGAAGCTCTGTCGACGAGGCTGCCGCCCGAGCTCAGTCAGGCAAGCTCCGTTCGCCAAAGAGGAAGAGGCGTGCTGGATCGAGATGCTGAGGGGAACGGCGGGAGGGGATTAAGAAAAAGAAAGGGAAGGGAAATGGGAGGGTAGCTGCCGAAAAAGGTAAGTAACTGAAAAAACAGAAAGGGAATAGTAGTCGAGCGCGACACACGGAGCGTGCGAGCGCACGCACGCGCGACAATAAGCAGTTTCGGGAGGAATATGAACCGATACAATTACATTCGTCAAAAATACTCAGTAAAGAAACAAACGCACTATTGAACACATAACTTTTAAAGTGTGATAAGCTGGTCACTAAACTCTCAAACATGAGTATATTGGGCACAATTTTTCGAACAGAACACCACACGATGACGCAGCAAAGTTACGATGATTGTGTTTTTTGTTTTGTTTTGCAAAGGGACCTTGCTGATTTTTTCATTGCAAGCGCGCATCACCCCAGTAAGACATTTCTTCGAACTACCTGCTAGAGCGGAAAATAAGGAGTGGGGCAAGTTAGGATCCTCTGCCGTGCTGGCGGTGTGCGCGGCGGGGGCGTTTGGCGCCGAGGTGCACGAGCCGCTCAAGCGAATCGAACTCGTGCCCTACACAAGTCGGCACACCCGGAGGCGCTGGGCCACGACGTGGAGGTCCATGAATGAGTGGAGTCGGAGATCTAATTCCTTCAGCATGAGGGACAATGAAGGCAAGGCAGAGCTATTGGGCAAGGTGGCGATGCTCAGCGTGGTCTATGGGGATGGGGAGGGCGACGATGCCAATGAGACCCTACTCTGGACGTCTTTAGCGTTTCTAGGATCTAGCTTTTGATGATGTCCAACATGGCACGCCCGCAGCAATAATCCATTGTGTCTATGTACCCGATGAGCTCCCTCGTGCCTTTTTCTTGGGGCCTGTATAAAACAACGCCTCCCAGTTTGAGCGCCTAACTTCGCTCTATAAGCGAAAAAATTCTATATAGTTGCTTTTATACGACTTTACTAAAAAAAATGTGACCAACAAACATAGTTTATAAAATATAAACAAACTCTTTTGTTTCAAACGAGCACGAACAAACTCAAACTCATAAAGTTGCGAACTTTAGAAAAAAAAAAGCTCATTAAGCTGCAAGGCCCATTAAAACCCGGTCGAAAACAGCCCATACACACACAAAAAAAAAGATTGCAGCCCATTCTCACTAGCCACTCTTCACGACAACCAAAGCAGACGGCACGCCATTGCAGCTGCGAACCCATCGGAAATCCATCTGCCGCCGCCGCCGCTCGCCATCCCCGGCGCCATGCTCCGCCTCCGAATCTGCGTCGTCTCCCAGCTCCTCTCCCCCGTATCCCATCTCCACCGCCTCCTCTGCGCCAGCGCGCCGCCCGTTTCACGGAATCCGCCTATTTCCCCGAATCCACCCGGATTCGCCGTCGAGGACTACCTCGTCGACACCTGCGGGCTCACCCGACCTCAAGCCCTCAAGGCCTCCACGAAGCTCTCCCACCTCAAATCCTCCTCCAACCCCGACGCCGTACTCGCCTTCCTTGCCGGCCTTGGCCTCTCCAGCGCCGACGTCGCCGCCACCGCCGTCAAGGATCCGAATCTACTCTACGCCGGCGTGGAGCGAACGCTGGCCCCTAAAGTCGCCGAGCTCACCGGCCTCGGGTTGTCGCATTCTGAGATCGTGCGCCTCGTCTCGCTGTTGGGCGCATATTTTCGCCGTACTTGCTTCGTCTCCAAGCTGCAGAACTTGCTCCAGTCGGTCAAGCGCAGTCCTACCTCCTCGGCTTTGACCTAGAGAGAATAGTCAAGCCCAACATCACGTTGCTATGGCAGTGTGGGCTAGGTTCCTTCGAAATTGCGAAGCTCTGCATCCCTGTCTCGAGGACGCTCTCCATCAAACCCGAACGCGTCCGGGCAATGGTGGCGTGCGCGGAAGGTATAGGTGTGCCCTGTGGCTCTGGGATGTTCAGGCAAGCGTTGCAGGCTGTCGCATTCCTCAGCTTGGAGAAGATCACTGCCAAACTGGACTACTTGAAGAAGACGTTTAGATGGTCTGATACCGAACTGAGATTCGTGTGGCTAGGGCTCCAACGCTATTGCAGAGATCCAAGGACATGCTGCAGCGGAGGTCTGAGTTCCTCATCTCAGAGGTGGGGTTGGAACTGGCTTACATTGCTCATCGACCGGTAATTATCTGTTTGAGCCTGGAGGGCCGGCTCAGGCCCCGGCACTATGTTCTAAAGTTTCTCAAGGAAAATGGGTTCCTTGATCGCGACTCGAGCTTCTCTACTGCAGTCACAAAGACCGACAATGTTTTCGTGGAGAAGTACATATGTCCTCACAAGGAAGTTGCGCCGCACCTTGCTGAAAACTATGCAGCCGCTTGTAGAGGGGAAGTGCCAACTAATTTCAAATTTACATGAACCAAAAGCAGGCTACGAAATTCGGTTAGTGCAATATGCGGCAGTAAAGTTTTCACTTTGCATAGTAAGCTGGTAATCTGTATTCTTTGCCTAACTGGATGTTGGCTGTCTTCTGTAATATATAGTATGCCTGTTGAATGACAGTTTGGTCATTGCTGATTCCCTATGGACCTCGATATGTTGGTGCTGTCGTTCCTGGATATGTTTGTGTTTCACATTTCATTGAAGATCATGAAAATTGGATGTGTGGGTTGATCAATTGTCGGATGAAAACAGAACCTACAAAACCAGAAAGAATAACAATTGCGTCTTTTCCATTAAAAATATTAGTATGTTCTGCTTCCATGCCAAGGTTCTAGCATGTTCCATTTTCATTTCATTGTGTTTTAGGTTCCATATCATATATGAGCTAGATTATGCTTAGAATAAACTTTTAATGGGATTCTGTTTTTCATTTTGCTTCTGATTTCCTTAACCTTTTTTCTTAAAGATTTATCATATTTGTTCCTCAATACCATAGTTGACCTTACTTTACTTTGGAATTTTCAAATTTGAAACTGTAACCAATCTGGGACTAAAGCATGATTTATAAATGAAGCAGTCTTTTAATTTACATTTGTCATGAATCATCAGAACTAAACCAACGGAGGTGCAATGAATAACAAGCACATCCAAAGAATGATGAACTAATATTTGTTGGTTGAACATAAGAGAGAGAAAATAATATGAGAATTGGCTACTGCAAGCTACAGCTTGGACCAAGGCAAAAGTTCTTTGTTCATACCTGTCCACTCTTCAGTGCTTGCATAGTCCCTTCACAAAACATATGTTTTGGCAGCAAAGCTAGGATTAAGAATCAATTCCGCACATATGTGGTTAGCTGTGTTTTCTCAGGTTTACTTTGCAATGACCAGTTGACCACTGTTCTTAGAAACACAAAATCGGATTTATGTACTAGGCCCACAGAATTGTTTTCCTTAGGGAAGGTCACTACATGTATTGCTGTCTTCTGGGGTGATTATTGAAATACGAAGATGTAATTTACGACTTGACATTTTCTTTTGGCGTAAGATAGTATTATCCTGTACTGCTAATGTGTTTTTCTTCTGCAATTGCTTGCTGATCACATTTAAATGTGTTCCTTGTACTTACATTTTGATGTCTTACTCCATGTCAATTGTTATATTTATCTCTATCTTTTGTACATTGGCTCCTGGAAGAGCTTCTGGTAACATTTGCTACTTATTTACTATGGTGGGATGGCTAAGTTAAAATAGTAGCGACATTCAGTTCTTTGTAAGCTGAGTGGCCAATTCCAAATTGAAATCAATATTGTTACCTGTTCATAAGGTGCACGTACAAATTGCAATCTTTATCTTTGTTTCAGAAGCAAGGATAATTTCTTTTGGACTTTGGATTACTTGAGTTGGGAGCTACGTACTGATTAACCAAGCGTTCCACCACTAGTGGAAAAAGGGCAAAAGGTTTTGACCTTTAGTACCGGTTCCCTTAGGAACCGGTACTAGTGGTTCGATTTTGCCTTTTTCAAACGGCTACAACGGCCGTCCCGGACCTTTAGTCCCGGTTCTAAACAAGAACCGGAACTAAAGGTCCACCACATGCGACAGCAGAGCCCGGGGCCCGCGCGAGAACCTTTAGTCCCGGTTCTAGGCTGGAACCGGGACCAAAGGTCGACCTTTAGTCTTGGTTCTTGTCTGGAACCGGGACTAAAGGTATTCCTATATCATCTTCCTCCCCGAGCCAGCCAGCTTCATTTTTCCAGCTCGGGTTTCATCTCCATTTTCTCTCCATTTCCCTTCCCTAGGTTGAGTTCGTCCCCATTTTGTTCATCATTTGTCAAGATTTCACCCCGAGGTTAGCACAACTTCATCCTTTCTTCCGGCGCTCGTTTTGTTGCTTGTTTAGCTCATTTAGCTCATTTCACATTTATAGTGCTAGCTAGGTGTTTGATGAAATGTCTAAGTTAGGGATTTCATTTGTTTTATATGCAATTTGAGCTCAAACTAAATTATGATTTGTAGGTTTTAGTGTCGTCCCATCCCCGTCCTCACCGCCGTCGATAGCCCGCGCCGTCCCGTCATCTCGGTGAGCCTCTTTTTTATCTTTTATTTTTAAAAAAAATTACTTGTATGATTTAAATGCATAGTTATTTCTTGTATAATTTTCTTATGTTTTTTTTATATGTATAGTGTTATGGTTTTGATATCCGTCCCCGTCGGCCCTCGTCCGGTCTATGATTCAGATGTGGTATATTTTTATAACTATTTGTTATATTTCATGTTTATCACAATCATGCCGACCAACTTGACATAGATATATTTTTATCTAGGAGGTAGTTGAACCGGAAATTTCAGCCGACCCTATTATCGAGTTTTTTGAAAAAGAAAGCAATGATTTGAAAGAAAAATTGAAAAGAAGTGAAGATCTTCGTCTCCAATGCTTAGAAGAGAAGATGAAATTGGAGTTCAAGTTGGCCGACGTCGTCGATGATCACGAGATCAAGATGGAGGCAATGCGCTTGGATCACGAGATCAAGATGAATGCAATGCGCTTGAAGCTTAAAAAGATTAGAAAATATGCCATTAGTCAGGAGGCTTGGTATCATTATGCTGTTGGTTCAATAATTACCTTAGTTGCGATTCTGATCGCATTTGTTGTTGGATTTAAATTCTTTAGATAGTTGTATGTTAGTTTCAATTGAAGTATGTTTATGAGAACTATGTATTAGATTTGGTCACTACTCTACTTTGCTTGATGAACTTGTATTAATTAATTTGGTCACTTATCTATTCATGATCGATGTAGTATATATATATAATGGTTTTTGATATACTTATATAATGCAGATGAGACGGCAATGGATGTACGGTGACCGACGCTGTCCCGAGTTCATTAATGGCATGCATGATTTTCTCCGTGTGGCTGAGACAAACAAGCGGACGAATGGTTTTATATGTTGTCCATGCAGTGTCTGTAAGAATATGAGTGATCACTCTAGCTCAAAAGTCCTTCACGTCCACCTGTTGCAGAATGGTTTTATGTCTGGTTATTATTGTTGGACCAAGCACGGAGAAAGAGGGGTTATAATGGAAGACAATGAAGAAGAAGAGGATAATGACAACTATCCTATGTTCGAAGTTGAAGAAGATCCCATTGTTGAAAAAGATCCCATTGTTGATGAGCCCGACGATGATCTTCGCCGGGCCATTCGTGATGCACAAATGGACTGTGGAAGTGAAAACGAGAGGTTGAAGTTGGAGCGCATGTTAGCTGATCACACCAAATTGCTGTACCCAAATTGCGAAAATGGCCAGAAAAAGTTGGGTAGCACACTGGAATTGCTACAATGGAAGGCAGAGAATGGTACTTCTGACAAGGGATTTGAAAATTTGCTGAAAATATTTAAGAAAATGCTTCCAAAGGATAACGAATTGCCCTCTAGTATGTACGAAGCAAAGAAGGTGGTCTGCCCTCTAGGATTAGAGGTGCAAAAGATACATGCATGCATTACTGACTGTATCCTCTACCGCGGTGAGTACGCAAATTTGAATGCTTGTCCTGTATGCGGTGCATTGCGGTATAAGATTGGGCGAGATGACCCTGGTGATGTTGAGGACGAGCACGGTTGTCCAAGAAAGAGGGTTCCTGCCAAGGTGATGTGGTATATGCTCCTATAATACCACGGTTGAAACGTTTGTTTCAAAACAAAGAGCATGCCAAGTTGTTGCGATGGCACAAAGAAGACCGTAAGAAAGACCTGATGGTGAGACACCCGCTGAAGGGTCGTAGTGGAGAAAAATCGACAGAGAGTTCCCGACATTTTCAGATGACGCAAGGAACTTAAGATTTGGTCTAAGTACAGATGGATTTAATCCTTTTGGAGAGCAGAGCTCCAGTCATAGCACTTGGCCAGTGACTCTATGTATCTATAACCTTCCTCCTTGGCTGTGCATGAAGCGGAAGTTCATTATGATGCCAGTGCTCATCCAAGGCCCGAAGCAACCTGGCAACGACATCGATGTGTACCTGAGGCCATTGGTTGAAGAACTTTTACAGTTGTGGCGTGAAGAAGGTGTGCGTGTGTGGGATGAGCACAAACAAGAGGAATTTGACCTACGAGCGCTGTTGTTTGTAACCATCAATGATTGGCCTGCTCTTAGTAACATTTCAGGACAGTCAAACAAGGGATACAATGCATGCACGCACTGTTTAGGTGAGACTGAAAGTATACATTTAGGTAACAAGAATGTGTACCTGGGCCATCGTCGATTTCTTGTAGCCAACCATCCCTTAAGAAAGAAAGGCAAACATTTCAAAGCATGTTCACATGAGTAGGTATATTTACAAAAATAAAAAATAAATAGAGTTCATACCAGCCTTTTACCACATCCGGGTTGTCGTAAATCGTCACTATTGCTTTTCACTTGTGTGCCTTGAATGATGTGAAATGATAACCAAGCCCAAAGTGGAACCACGAAAATTTTCGAACTCCTGAAACAACTATACAAAACAGCAGAAAACAACAAATATTTTTGGGTTTTCGATTTAAAGCAAGCATGGAAGGAAACAAGCAAACAAAGCAAAATCTTTTTGGATTTTTGAATAAAAACCGAAATGAAAAATAAAGTAAACTAGCTACAAATTCAAAAGCAAGAGAAATAAAGGAAATATTTTTGGTCTTTTGGTGTTTTGCGAAAATAAATGGATACAAGAAACAAAAGCGAAAAAGAAAAGAAACAAACTAAAACATGGATATACAAAGTACCGACATGATATGAATATGATAAAATGAGTGAACTTGTCGGCATACCTCCCCCCAAGCTTAGGCTTTTGGCCTAAGTGGGAGACAATCATCCCCATGGCTGCCAGCTAGGCGCGCCCTCAGTGTACGACGAGGAGGGTTCCTCGTCCGGTAAAAGCTCGAGGATGCACCACCGTAGTACACGGTGTAGTCCTCAGGGGGCGCCACGAAGGTCTCCTGTCGGTGCTCAGGGTAGTGCTGTAAATGGAAATCCGGTGCACCGAGGTGGTTGTCCAAATCCTCCCTCGAATATGATAGAGGACCCCTGAAAACACTGAACAAACTAGGCTGTGGAAGCCGGACCTCTAGCTCAGGTCCATTAGCAAAAACAACTCTATACATCAAATGTCCATTATGAATTAGTAGTAACAAAATCATGAAGTTTCATGGCAGCAAGATCAAGTCTTTCGGAATCAATAATTCATCAGAAGGATCACAGAAAGACCAAGGTCAGCTAAAACACGTGCAGCAATAATGCCTCCAAAGATGGGACCTTTGGCGGCAAGGCGGCGAGCAATCAAGGCACCAAGGTTGTAGGTTTTATCATTTTTAAGTGCATGAGCAAGAAAAGCTAGATGATAGCAAGAAATATTACTAGTGTTCTCTCTAGCAAGCACACTCGTGGCAAGATAATATGTGAAGTACCTGATGGCTGGAAATTGAATGTTCCTTATCTTACCGCGCTGCACTCTACGGAGATCATCATAGCTCAGCTCATGGTAAAGATCCACAACTCGCGCGGCTCTGTGATCTTCCTCGCTGTCCCAGATGGAGCAACACCTATGACCCTGCAAAATCTTTTCAAGTCCATGTTGCATGCACGATCATAAATCTTAAACTCAACAGTGGGGTTAAAAGTAGAGTTATTAAACTTAAAGCTTTCAACAAAAATCTTAGTGAGGTTAGCATATTGTGGCCTCTCATCCTGCATAAATTCCATCAAGCCAACATTGTTAATCATCCTTATGAAGTCATCATAAATCCCTGCATCTCTCATAAAGTTAAAGCATGGAAAAATAGATGGATGAGGAACACCATCATCTTCCTCTTCACCAATTCTTGGTGCCAAAAGATCCTCATTGTATGATGGCCTAGGTGCACCTCTTGATCTTGAAGCCCTTGTTTCCCTTGAGGAGGATGGTGTTTGCCTCTCAAAGATTTCTCCATAAGTGTGTTTATCCATCTTCCTTTTCTGAAATTTTAAACAAACCTCATAAAAATGATTTTGGAGGATTAATCAAGGAAACACTAGGGAGACTTGCTAGGGACTAAACATGCATCAAAACTAGTTAATCTAAACAAGAACAAGCATGCAAGCTCTAATAACATGTCACCTACAGTACCAAAATGCAAAGATATAAGCAACTAAACAAAATTCTATTTGGATAATCGGAGGAGTCACATACCGGAGAGCAATTGATCCAAATTTCAGCAGCAAAGATGGGCTGAGCAAGTAGATCGAAAAATCTCGAGCAAGAGCAGCAAGAACACGAGTTTGAGCAATGGTGGTGTTTGGTCGGGAGAGAGAAAGGAGTGGGAGAGAGATGAGTGAGTGGAGGGCCAGGTGGACCCCACACCAGGGCAGGGCGCGGCCTGCCCTCCACCGCGCCGTGGTGGCGTGTGGTGGCCTGGTGGGTCCCCCTGGTCATCCTCTGGTACTCCCACGTTCCTCTTTAAAAACTAGGACTTGTAGAATATTTTTCAGAATTTTTTGAAAACTTTTATTTCTGACATTTTCTGGGTGTTTTAAACAATGAAAACTAGACAAAATGAATTTATGTAAAGAAACATTACTTAACTTTGCAAATTACAGTAGCAAAACAGTAGGTAAAAACAAAGGAGAGAAAGAAAATGTTGTTTAGCAATTTTATGCATGTAAAACATATTTGTTAACAAGGTTGATCAAGTCTTGCCACCAAATACATTTTATATGACATAAAAGAATTAAACCACATTGAACAATCATGTTACCTTAAATGGTATAGCTATAGATCCAATCATAAGATATTGAAGTTCTTCATGAGGTTCATATATAGGGCAATCAATACTTCCCACTTTGATACTTTTAATATTGGTAATTGTATTAACTCCAAATATTTGTCCAGCTTCTTGGGAAAATAAACAGTATGCTCTTTGTCATTAACATGGAAAGTACTTTTCCTTTGTTGCAATCAATAACAGCCCCTGCAGTGTTAAGAAAAGGTCTTCCAAGAATAATAGACATATTATCATCTTCAGGCATTTCAAGCACAACAAAATCAGTTAATATCAAGCAATTATTAGCCACTTGAACAGGAACATCTTCACATATACCAACAGGAACAGCAGTAGATTTATCAGCCATTTGCAAAGATATATCAGTTGGTATCAATTTTTCCAAGTAAAGTCTCTTGTAAAGAGAAAAGGCATAACACTCACCCCTGCACCTAAATCACATAAGGCAGTTCTAACATAGTTATTTTTGATTGAGCAAGGAATAGTTGGTATACCTGGATCTCCAAGCTTCTTTGGAACCTTACCATTGAAAGAATAATTAGCAAGCATGGTAGAAATCTCTTCATTAGGAATCTTTCTCTTGTTAGAGACAATATCTTTCATGTACTTTGAATAGGGAGGTAACTTAATAGCATCAGTCAAAGGAATTTGCAAAAACAAAGGTTTCATCCATTCACAAAATTTGTTATAATGTTCTTCTTCCTTAGATTTGAGTTTCTTAGTAGGAAAAGGCATTTGTTTTTGCACCCAAGGTTCTCTTTCATTACCATGTTTCTTAGCAAGAAAATCTTCTTTAGTGTACTTTTTGTTTTTAGAATGCTTTTCAGGTTCCTCTTCACTTTCCTCTTTATCAGAAGCATCATTCTTATCTTTATCATTAGCATGTTCATTACCACTCTCAGTTTCAGCATCAGAGATAGATATACTATTTGGATTATTAACATGCTCATTGTCTTTAATAGGTTCAGGAGATTCCTCAACATGTTTATGTTTCTTCTTCTTCTTTTTCTTAGAAGGAGTAGTAGTTTCATTAACTAGTTGAGAATCTTGCTCAATTCTTTTAGGATGTCCCTCAGGATACAAAGGATCCTGAGTGGAAGCACCACCTCTAGTTGCTATACCAAAAGCATGTTTATCATTTTCTCTAGAAGCATTACCTAGCAAATCTTTTTGCACTTTAGTCAATTGCTCAATTTGAGTTTGAACCATACGAAAATGTTTAATGAGTATTTTAACATCATTAGAAGTTCTTTCCAAAACATCATGCAAATGATTAATGACATGAGAATTCTTTATGAAGCTATTTTCTATTCTCCAATTGAAATTGTTTTGCTTAACAATGAAATTATCAAACTCATCTAAGCATTGATCAGGAGGTTTAGAATAAGGGATATCTCTATCATCAAAGCGTTGGAGAGAGTGTACCTCAACTGTAGATGAGTGAGGAATTGGCTTACACAATTCTTCTATAGGTGGAAGATTTTTCACATCTTCAGATTTAATACCTTTCTCCTTAAGAGATTTCTTGGCTTCTCTCATTTCTTCATCATTCAATTCAATCACTCCTCTTTTCCTCGGCGTAGGTACCGGAGTTGGTTCAGGCAGGGTCCAATCATCATGATTTTGGCTTATCTTAGCCAATAATTCCTCGGCTTCATCTGGAGTTCTTTTCCTGAAAACACAACCAGCACAACTATCCAGGTATGTCCTAGATTCAACAGTTAGTCCATTATAAAATATATCAAGAAGTTCATTTTTAGCTAGTTGATGTCCAGGCCGAGCTCTAAGTAAAGAACAAAACCTTGCCCAAGATTCAGGCATTTTCTCTCCCTCATTTTGCTTAAAGTTAAAGATTTTCTGTAAAGCAGCATGTTGAGCACTAGCAGGAAAATATTTCTGAAAGAAAGCATTGACTAAACCCATCGGGCTCTCAATAGATCCAGGAGATAAATCATTAAACCAAGTTTTAGCTTCATCTTTCAATGAAAGGGAAAATTTTAGTAACAAAGTAACTGCGTTTCTTAATATCATCAGAAAACAAACTACTCAGAGTAGAGAGAGTGTTCATATGTTCTACAGCACTTTCATTTTCAGTTCCTCGAAAAGGTTCTTTCTCAGCAATAGTTATAAAAGACAAGTCCACAGAGAAATCATAATCTTTATCTTTTATATTTATGGGAGATGTAGCAAATTTAGCATCAGGAGAAAGTTTATAGTTGACAGCACGTCTTTGAAGAAGATTTTTAATAGCATTAACATCTTTAGAGGTATCACAATTCATGCATTCATCAATAAAGTCATCATCAAGTTCAACATAAGTTTCCTCAAGATCATCACTAGTAGTTTCTCTCGTTTCAGGTGAATAAGCAGGTGTAACAGGAGTTTCATTAGGTGTTTCAGTATTTTCAAGTTGTTTAGATTTAGCAATTGTAGCATCTAGAAAAGGACCTAGTGAACCTCTTTCATCAAGCACAGTAGAAGCATCATCAAATTCATCAGAAACATTCTCAGATTCAGCAGAAGTAGCAGCACGTGAAGCATGTGCATGTGGTGGTGTGACAAGTTGACTTATAACAGACGGTGAATCAAGAGCAGCAGAAGTGTTCAGAGTTGTACCTCTCCTTGTAGTGGATGGCAATATGCGAACCTTATCATCACGAGGTTTACCCATGATGAATGAATTGCAGCGAGCAGTATGACTCCCTGGTGAGCTTATAAATAGAGCTATGCTCCCCGGCAACGGCGCCAGAAAATAGTCTTGATGACCCACAAGTATAGGGGATCGCAACAGTCTTCGAGGGAAGTAAAACCCAAATTTATTGATTCGACACAAGGGGAGCCAAAGAATATTTATAAGCCTTGACAGATGATTTGTCAGTTCAGCTGCACCTGGAAGTAGACTTGCTCGACACAGTTTATCAGTAGCAACAGTTTTATGACAGTAGCAGTAGTGAAATAATAGCAGCAGTAAAATAAAGACAGCAGTAATAATTGCAGTAGACAGCAGGATTAAAATACTGTAGGCATAGGGATGGATGAACGGGCGTTGCATGGATGGATAATTCATGAAATAGTCATACATAGGGCAATTGCAGATAATAATAATAAGGTATCCAAGTAATAATCAATCATAAGCATGTGTTCCGTATTTAGTCGTACGTGCTCGCAATGAGAAACTTGCACAACATCTTTTGTCCTACCAGCCCGTTTGCAGCGGGGCCTCAAGGGAAACTACTGGTAATTAAGGTGCTCCTTTTAATAAAGCACCGGAGCAAAGCATTAACACTCCGTGAACACATGTGATCCTCACGTCGCAACCATCCCCTCCGGTTATCCCAATTTCTGTCACTTTGGGGCCTCGGGTTCCGGACAGTGACGTGTGTATACAACTTATAGATATGATCCAAAACAATAATTATTCTCATGATTCAATAACATGTTCAGATCTGAGATCATGGCACTCGGGCCCTAAGTGACAAGCATTAAGCATAATAAGTTGCAACAATGACATAAAGTACTACCGATGGATACTAGGCACCATGCCCTAACAAATCTCACAACTATTACATGAATGATCTCATCCAATCCCTACCATCCCCTCAGCCTACAGCGGGGAATTACTCACACATGGATGGGGGAGTCATGGATGGTCGATGGAGAGGTGGCGGTGATGATGATGGCGATGATCTCCTCCAATTCCCCGTCCCGGCAGGGTGCCAGAACGGAGTTTCTGATCCCCGAAATAGGGTTTTCGATGGCGGCGGAGCTCTGGAATTTTCTGGAAAAAGCGTCGACCCCCCGAAGTTTTTAGGTCAGAGGCTTTAAGTAGTCCAAAGGGGAGCGTCGGGGGCCACACAGGGGGCCACACCACCCCTGGGCGCGGCCAAGGGCCAAGCGCCCTGGGTGCGTGTGGGCCCCTGTGCCCCTCTCGCTTCGTCTTCTGGCTCCGTGGGTCTTCTGGAAAAATAGAATTTCTGGAATTTTTCTGGAATTTTCCTGAAACTTTGACTTTCTGCACAAAAACAAGACACCAAGGCAATTCTGCTGAAAACAGCGTTAGTCCGTTTAGTTACATTCAAATCACACAAATTAGAGACAAAACAATAGCAAAAGTGTTCGGAAAAGTAGATACGTTTTGGACGTATCAACGTTCCCTAAGGCGGTCAATGATTTCGTGCAGCTCAAGAGCACGAGAAAACTCCCGTATCCCAAGATTGAATAGTAGGTGACTGAGAAGGCTTTCCACGTCAGGTCTTTGGGAGACAGAAACAAATGTCGTACAGTTAAACTGCCCTTCAATCTCATCATACACTTGCTTGGCAAGCGTAGTTTTGCCCAAACCTCCGAATCCCACGATGGAAACAACCTTGAGTTCCTTTTGGGGACCCGTCAACAAACTAACAAGCTCTTCTCTCGGGCCATCAATACCCACGAGGCCTTCGGCCTCCATGTAGATCGCCGAGATCCGGGGATCGACAACCACGACGCCATGACTAGAATTGATGCCATCATCAATCTTGTACGTCTCGCGCGGAGATGCATTCGCCCCCACCGCAAGAACCTTGAGCTCCTCAATCCGGCTGGCCATCCGATGATGCTTCCGTAGTCTTTTGAGACGCTTGGCTATATTATTGTCAAAACCTGACTCTGAATCTGCAGCCTGAATATCCCGCATGAAGTCATTGATGCAGTTCTCCATATCGTAGGACATCTCCCTGACATGGTCCCTCCAGTTCTTGGCAGAGGGATCGAGCTTGTCCATAAGCTCAATCTTGTCAAGGAGAGCTTTGATGGCGCTGAGCTCATCCCTAAGGAACGCGGCCTGCTCCCTCACCCCCGTGAGCTTCTTGTACTCCTCGCCGAGCAGCGTCGTGAGCTTGCCGAGGAGCGGGTTCAACACCCCCGTCGTCACACTAACGACTGCTGATGGCATCCCGATCGAGCTTAATCTCCTTCCTCTCAGTCTGATTGTGCTCCTCGTTGACCAGCTTGGTGAGTTCAGTAGCTAGGCGAATCGGACCTGAAGCATCTGCCGGCCTTTCCCTGCCGCGCCGCCCACCGTTCGCTCTCTCTCCCGTCTTCTCCTATACGAACCAGAGAGGGAACGGGATTCTGCGGAGAAACTCGACGCCGGAGGAGGGGCAGCGCGCCGGCCTCCTCATATTCTAGCCGGAGCTGTGGAGCAGACTGCCCTTCTGTCCTCCCCACCACCGGATCTGGATGAGGAAGGTGAAAAGGAGGGGATGGCGGCGCCGCCGCGCCGTTCCTGTCCGCGCCGTCGATGTGAAAGAGGCGGGCGGGGAGAGGCGGCACTGGTCGCCGCTGTTGCTGTTGGTGCTGCCTTGGGTTTTGGGGAGAGAAGCTAAGTACAGATTGAAGAAAGGGGAATTTTTTTAGAGAGAGAGAGTTGAGACGGTCGTGTGGAGGAATATGAACTTATACAATTACATTCGTTTCAAATACTCTCAAAATAGAAATGTTACGAAATATAGCGGTTGTAGACATAGAAATTTAGAATTATTTTGTCACGGAAAATGTGTGCGATTTTGTTATTTTTAGGAAAAAATAATAAAGAAACAAACGCGCTATTGAACACATAACTTTCAAAGTGTGATAAGCTGGTCACTAAACTCTCAAAGAAGAGTATACTGGGCACTTTTTCCAACAGAACACCACACGATGACGCATCAAAGTTACGATGACATGGCGTGATGACTGTGTTTTCTTTTGTTTTGCAAAGGGACCTTGCTGATTTTTTTCATTGCAAGCACGCATCACCCGGTAAGACATTTCTTCGAACTACCTGCTGGCGCGGGAAATAAGGAGCAGGGCAAACCAGGATCCTCCGCCGTGCCGGCGGTGTGCGCGGCGGGGGTGCGTTTGGCGCCGAGGTGCACGAGCTGCTCAAGCGAATCGAACTCGTGCCCTACACAAGTCGGCGCACACGCCATTGCAGCTGCGAACCCATCGGAAATCCATCTGCCGCCGCCGCCGCCGCCGCTCGCCGTCCCCGGCGCCATGCTCCGCCTCCGAATCTGCGTCGTCTCCCAGCTCCTCTCCCCCGTATCCCATCTCCACCGCCTCCTCTCCGCCAGCGCGCCGCCCGTTTCCCGGAATCCGCCTATTTCCCCGAATCCACTCGGATTCGCCGTCGAGGACTACCTCGTCGACACCTGCGGGCTCACCCGACCTCAAGCCCTCAAGGCCTCCACGAAGCTCTCCCACCTCAAATCCTCCTCCAACCCCAACGTCGTACTCGCCTTCCTTGCCGGCCTCGGCCTCTCCAGCGCCGACGTCGCCGCCATCGTCGTCAAGGATCCGAATCTACTCTGCGCCGGCGTGGAGCGAACGCTGGCCCCTAAAGTCGCCGAGCTCACCGTCCTCGGGTTGTCGCATTCTGAGATCGTGCGCCTCGTCTCGCTGTCGGGCGCATATTTTCGCCGTACTTGCTTCGTCTCCAAGCTGCAGTATTACCTGCCCTTCTTCGGCTCCTTCGAGAACTTGTTCCAGTCGGTCAAGCGCAGTCCCTACCTCCTCGGATTTGACCTAGAGAGAACAGTCAAGCCCAACATCACGTTACTACGGCAGTGTGGACTAGGTTCCTTCGAAATTGCGAAGCTCTGCATTCCCGTCTCGAGGCTGCTCTCCGCCAAACCCGAACACGTCGGGCAATGGTGGCGTGCGCGGAAGGTATAGATGTGCCCTGTGGCTCTGGGATGTTGAAGCAAGCGCTGCAGGCTGTCGCATTCCTCAGCGAGGGGAAGATCACTGCCAAACTGGACTACTTGAAGAAGACGTTTAGATGGTCTGATGCCGAACTGAGATTCGTTGTGGCTAGGGGTCCAACGCTGTTGCAGAGATCCAAGGACATGCTGCAGCGGAGGTCTGAGTTCCTCATCTCAGAGGTGGGGTTGGAACCAGTTTACATTGCTCATCGACCGGTAATTATCTGTTTGAGCCTGGAGGGCCGGCTCAGGCCCCGCCACTATGTTCTAAAGTTTCTCAAGGAAAATGGGTTCCTTGATCGCGACTCGAGCTTCTCTACTGCAGTCACAAAGACCGACAATGTTTTCGTGGAGAAGTACATATGTCCTCACAAGGAAGTTGTGCCGCACCTTGCTGAAAACTATGCAGCTGCTTGTAGAGGGGAAGTGCCAACTAATTTCAAATTTACATGAACCAAAAGCGGGCTATGAAATTCGGATAGTGCATATGGGGCAGTAAAGTTTTCACTTTGCATAGTAAGCTGGTAATCTGTATTCTTTGCCAAACTGGATGTTGGTTGTCTTCTGTAATATATACTATGCCTGTTGGATAACAGTTTGGTCATTGCTGATTCCGTATGGACCTCGATATGTTGGTGCTGTCGTTCCTGGATATGTTTGTGTTTCACACTTCATTGAAGATCATGAAAATTGGATCTGTGGGTTGATCAATTGTCAGATGAAACAGAACCTACAAAACCAGAAAGAATAACAATTGCGTCTTTTTCCATTAAAAATATTAGTATGTTCTGCTTCCATGCCAAGCTTCTAGCATGTTCCATTTTCATTTCATTGTGTTTTAGGTTCCATATCATATATGAGCTAGATTATGCTTAGAATAAACTTCTAATGGGATTCTGTTTTTCATTTTGCTTTCTGATTTCCTTAACCTTCTTCCTTAAGGATTTATCATATTTGTTCCTCAGTACCATAGTTGACCTTACTTTACTTTGGAATTTTCAAATTTGAAACTGTAACCAATCTGGGATTAAAGCATGATTTATAAATGAAGCAGTCTTTTAATTTACATTTGTCATGAATCATCGGAACTAAACCAACGGAGGTGCCATGAATATCAAGCATATCCAAAGTGTGATGAACTAATATTTGTTGGTTGAACATAAGAGAGAAAATAATATGAGAATTGACTACTGCAAGCTACTGCTTGGACCAAGGCAAAAGTTCTTTGTTCATGTCCACTCTTCAGTGCTTGCATAGTCCCTTCACAAAACATATGTTTTGGCAGCAAAGCTAGGATTAAGAATCAATTCCACACACATATGTGGTGAGCTGTGTTTTCTCCAGTTTACTTTGCTATGACCAGTTGACCACTGATCTTAGAAACACAAAATCGGGTTTATGTACTAGGCCCATAGAATTGTTTTCCTTAGGGAAGGTCACCACATGTTTTGCTGTCTTCTGGGGTGATTATTGAAATACGAAGAAGTAATTTACAACTTGGCATTTTCTTTTGGCGTAAGATAGTATTATCCTGTACTGTACTGCTAATGCGTTTTTCTTCTGCAATTGCTTGCTGATCACATTTATATGTGTTCCTTGTACTTACCTTTTTTAGTCTTACTCCATGTCAATTGGTATATTTATCTCTATCTTTCGTACATTGGCTCCTGGAAGAGCTTCTGGCAACATTTGCTAATTATTTACTATGGTGGGATGGCTAAGTTAAAATAGTAGCGACATTCAGTTCTTTCTAAGCTGAGTGGCCAATTCCAAATTGAAATCGATATTGTTACCTGCTCATAAGGTGCACGTACAAATTGCAATCTTTATCTCTGTTTGAGAAGCAAGGATGAATTCTTTTGGACTTTGCCACTTTGGATTACTTGAGTTGGGAGCTATGTACTGATTAACCAACCGTTCCACTCAATTATCCAAGATTAACATGGCCTACAAGTGCAACACTGGTAATACTCCTGAAAGCTATTTTTATACTGTCCTGCTCCATGCGTTGCTGTTCGTATCTCTTTGATTTCCCATTTTAGAATCTGCACTTTTGCAGTATTTACACTTCAAGCTTGCAACCAGAAATTACATATGTTATGCTGTCAGTTAATATTCCATGATAAATGTGACGTTGCTTCTTTTGATATGAATTTTTGTGTAGTCTGAATTAGTTCATGAACAAAGGCCAGCTCAGTAGAGGCGCATCCCATCATTTAGTCTTTATGATTTATGAAGAAGGTGGTACAAAGTTCCAAGTCCAGGAGGTTCCAAGACCCATCACTGACGACCCAAATTCAGAGAAATAGAATCCACACTGACAACTGCCAAATTTGTGTCCCCTTCTCTTTTATATTTCGTACCCTTGGCATGGCATCATGGAGATGGCCACTCGCCGTCGAGCTAGTCACGGTGGATCTCGAGCACCGTGAGTGTTAATCTTTTCATGTGTTGACTAGTTAAACTCAGTGTAGTGCTCATGTCTTGGTGCACCGTGTGTGTGTTGCTGATGGCCGGCATGGGCTGCAGCCACTTCTTCAACATCAGTGACACCGTAGCAACCGTGTGTACAAAGGAAAGTTTCCATCTGTTGCAAACTGGGAAGAAAAATATAGAATGGCATTTGGCCCTTGGTAAAATTTTTGTACAATTTTTTTTTTTTGTTCGGCAAAATGTTAGCCAAAATTGAAGTGTTCGAACATGTTTTTATTTTGGTATGAATAGACGGCAATTTTTTTTGTGAGCTTTTCTGATATGTTGTGTAGGATATTGAAATCTTTAGTGGTTTGAAATGTTCAAACATGTTTGTATTTTGACGTCAATATTTAATTGAAATTAGAAAATCCATTTGAATTTGACTGTATATTTGGGGAAAGTTTATTCGTATGGTGTCGAAATTTTGGCCAAATTGAAATGTTTAAATATATTTGTAACTTGCTATAAGTATACAGTTTTTTTTCCAGCATTCTCGATATATTTTATGGAATGTCAGTATATTGACTTAAATGTTGGCCAAATTGGAATTTGCAAACATGTTGTTTATTTTGTATAAAATTATCCAAATGTAAGCCTATTTGAATTAGTCAAGCTTATTTGTTTTTTTTTTGTCAAAAATAGTAAATATTTTCTTTCCCTAGATTTTTTATATATTTTTAATATTTTGTCGATGGGTATTTATATAATTTTTCTTGTTTTCTGTTTATGTTTTTTTTTTGGAAAAAAAAATTGGCATTCGAATTTGAAAAATGGCGACGTTCTAGAGTTGTCTAAGTTTGGAAATCATTGGAATTGAAAAAATGCTTTTGTTTTAAAAATGGTTGGATTTTGGAGATTGCTTAAATTTGAAAATTATTGTAATTCAATTTCAAATGTGTTTGTTGTTTTATGTGAAAATACTCTGGAATAGTTAGTATTTTTTTTGTTGAGTGTCTTCACGCATTTTAGAGTATCGTTAAATGTTTAGCAAGTTGGAAATGGTTATATATGTTTGTATTTTGTTGAAATATTAGTTTGATTTTCATAATTGGAAGATGTAGAGTATATGAGCATTTTTTAAAGTCAATCCATAATCAGAGGAAATTCATTTGGATGTTGTACTAATGTTCTTCAAATAAGAGTAGTGAAATGCCATAAATATTTATTTGAACTCCATATTTAGGGAGAATGCAATATGTGAGATAATATGTGAGATATATATATATATATATATATTTTAGAGCGTTTTTTTTCAGCAAGTTGAATTTTTCAAATGTGTGGAATGTATTTTTTTTGTGAGAACTATGATATATTTTAGCGTACGGAAAGCAATTTGTCATATCGAGTATTTTCAAATACTTAGAAAATTGAAATGGTTCGATATATACTATAGAGTACCGTCAAATGTTTAGCAAATTGAAATGTGAGCATGTTGATATATATATTTTTTTTATTTGGAAAAATAAGCATGGTGGAATGTCCTTTTTTTTCCTTGTGTTTTTTTGTAAGCTTGTTGAAATATTTTTTTTTTGGAAAATAAGCATGGTGGAACGTCCATTTTTTTTTTTTGTGTTTTTTGTAAGCTTTTTGAAATATTTTGTCGTAGTTGCAAAATATGTAGCAAAATGAAATGTGAGCATGTTGATTTATTTTTTCGAGTTTTTCGAATAATTTTTTTAAGCATATTGGAATGTTCAATTTTGTTCCTTTTTTTTCCGGGCGTTTCGATGTATTTCAGAGTATTGCGAAATATTTATGAAGTTGAATTGCTTAAATTAGTTTGTTTTTGAAGCTTTTGATTAGTAGTGCAAAGTTTCCTGAAAATATTGCTAGAAAGAAAAAAAAAAGAGAGAACTGACGGGCTGTGCGCATTGCTCAAATGCCCGAGAGAAGTTTACAATGTATTATGTTAAAAAAATTAAGTTTGGAATTATTTTGGAATCTATGATTTGCATTGTTGTAGCTAGTAAGGTCAATAAATTTAATTCTTCTGATTTTTTGAAATCTATTGTCAAATGTTAGGAAGAAATGGAATATTTTGGAGAGAAAGAATTATTTGGGGAAATAATTTTTGTGTTTTTTTTTCGTATGCATGTTTTGCATTATTGTGATTCGTAAGAACGAAGATTTTATTGAATATGTAAACTATTGAATTATATTTTCTAACTTGCAAGAAAATTATTCGTGAATGTTTTCTTTTTGTGCATGTTGTATGTATGTCTCGTATTATTGTAATTAATAAATTGGTGCGCCTGTTTGGTGGAATTAGAATTTAAAAAAAAAGATATTTAAAAGTAGTGAAGATTTCGGAAATAATGAAATTTGAAGGGAGTTTATGTTTAAAAATTGTTCAGGTTTGGAAGGTTGTTCAAATTGAGAAGTTGTTTAGTTTTTGTTTTTGTTTTAAAGGTTGTAAAATGGTTAAATTTGAAATGCATTTAAATACCTAAAATATTCCAATATAGGTACCCTGCATGCGTGGAAGGTTGTCCAAATTGAGAAGCCGTTCAGTTTTTTTTTTTAAGGTTGTAAAATGGTTAAATATGAAATGCATTTACATATCTAGAATTGTCCAATGTAGGTACCGTGCATGCGTGGTAAAATTGAAAGTTGGAAATTTCACATTTTAAATTTGTGCAATCTTGGAAATTAGTAAAATGCAAAGGAAGCTTAGGGATAAAAAATGTTTAGATTTCAAAATTCCGGCAATTTGGGGAAGTTTTTTCAAATTCGCTGCTTTCCTTATGTCTGTAAAATGATTAGTTTTGGAAGGCGTTTGAATGTTTGAAATTTTCAATTTTTTGAGATACAGTTAAGGTTAATGTTTTTGCAGCATTTAGTAGTTTTTGAAAGTTGTTTGAATGGCCTAAAACAATATGTATAAAGTGTTAGAAAATATGTAAAGTATGTGTTATTTTAATTTTTGTTTTTTTTATTCAATTATATTTATCTGGGAGAGAAGTTTACATTGTATTATGTTAAAAAAATTAAGATTGTATTATTATGTAAAGCAGCGGAATTTGGTGCGGCGAAATGCCGCACCCGCTGTATTTAAAAATGTCGAAATTTAAAAATCAAGGTAGTTCGGACAATTTCTATTTTCTGAAAATTGTTGGAGTAAAAGGGTACTACCTGTCAGAAACCTAACGTTCTTAAAAATGTTTTAGAAAAAGATGAAATTCACGTTAATTTATCCAATGCGGTTAAATATTTGCCGGCTTGAGATTATCACGTTATTTTTTTTTTAATTTGATAGTGGGTAATACTGTTTGAAAATATAATATGGTCATTTGTTAGGTCATGTGGAAGGTTTGTTTATGCGGTTAAATATTTGTCGGATGGAAATTATCGCGCTAATTTTTATTTTTTTTGAATTGATAATGGGTAGTACTATTTGAAAATACAATATGGGCAGTTGTTAGGTCGTAGGGAAGTTTTTTTTTTGAATTTGTAAGTACATCTATTTTTGATTTGTGCACAATGGTTACATCTATTTTTGAGTTGTGCACAATGGTTCGTGTTTGTAAGTTCGTATTTCAAAATGGCGTCATCCTGAAATTGTTTAAGTTTGGAAATAATTGAAATTTAAAAAGGTTTTGTTTTAAAAATGGTCGAAGTTTTAAGGTTGCTTAAAGTTGGAAATTGTTGTAGTTGGGAAAATTTACGTTTAAAAAACGTTTGGATTTCAAAAATTGTTTGAAGTGGAAACATATTAATGTGTGAAATCATGTCACGTTCATAAAATAATCAGATTTGAAAGAGTTTTTTTTAGGGTTTTATTTGGAAATTTGGATTGAAATGCTCTAAATTGGTTATTTGTTTTCCTAAAATGTTGGCAAATGCTGAGAATTTTGAATTTTCCAAACATGTTAGTTTTTCTGTCAGAAATAGTTGGTTTTATGTTTTAAAAATGTTTAGGCTTGAAAAATTGTTCAAATCGGAAAGTTAGTAAGATTTGGGTTATTGTCATGTTTGTAAGATGATTAGATGCGAAAGACTTTTAAAAGTCTAATGTACTGAAATCTGGAATTTGTATTACAATGTTTCAATATGGCTGCAATTTGTTTTTTAGAACGTCCAATTGAAAACTGTTCAAATTTTTAAATTGTTGGGGGGTTTAAAATGCTCTATCATGTTTGTGTGTGTCCTACAAATTTGTCCAAATATTTTGACAATACAAAAAATTCGAACTTTTTTTCTTTTGCTGCCGTTTTTTTTATTCTAGTCATTTTGATGTTTTCTAATATTTTTTTGGATGATCATTTGTGGAAACGTTTCCATTTTCTGCTTTTGCTTTAAAATGATTACTGCAAATGATTTTGTTTTTCCTGCAATTTTTGTGAAGTTGGATTGAATTGAGTATTATTTCAAATTTGCAAGACGTGTAATAATTTAGAAAAGGTCCCAAATAATGTAAAATGGTTATTTTGTTTTTTACATGTTGGTACAAATTGGTTTGAATTTTTTTTGGAGGTGTATTTAAAAAGTTTTGGAAGTTTTGAATTTTTTTGAAAGCATATGAAATGACTATTTTGATGTTCACAATTTTTTAGAAATCCTTAAAATTTGGTTTTCGGGTCAATCATATTTATTTGGAATTTGAGATTTTAAATAAGTTGGGAAAAGGTCCTAAAGCGTTTGGAATGACTACTTTGATTTTACAAATACTTGGAAATTGGTTTGAATTGATTTGAATCTGTATTTCAAAAGTTTGAAAAGTTTTGAAAAATAAGAAACAGAATGAAAAAAAAAATTAGAGGGCTGAGGCAGGCGCCCAGGAGCAGGCCGGCCCAGCAGACGGCCCGTTGCCCAGCCCAAGCGCGTGGTGGCGTCAGGATGATGTCACCCACGGGCGGAGCTGCCGCGGCGTCGACGCGGACGCCGGCGGCGAACCACGGCGAGGCAGGACGCGCGGGCGGCCGCACTGGAGGCGCGTCGACGCGGGCAACCCGGGAGTGGCGGCGCCGCCGCCTGTAGGTCGCCGGAGCGGCGGCTACGGCGTGCGGACGCGGCGGCCGACTGCGGGCACGCCGGCGTCGATTCCGGCGACGCCGCGGCGCTCCGGGACGCGAAACTCGGCGAGGAGGTGGAGGCCACGACGGCGCAGGCCGCCGTGTTGGTAGATCTGAGGGAGGAGGGCTGGAGTGGCGGCGAGGCGCGTCGGCGGCGGCGCGGCGACCTCCGCGTCGCGCGGGAGGAGAAGGGGGAGGGGGGGGGGGGCTGTGAGGTCATTTTTACGAATTGGTCCGTTACGTTTTCGCAATTCCCGAATCGGTCCCTCGCCTCGCGTTTTCGTGGACTGCGGGCTATTTTTTGGTTTTGGGAGGGTTTTTTTTTCAAAAGCGTCACGGCGATGCGCGTGGACCGTTGGATGAATGCAGGACGGTGTGGATCGTAGTACTATTCATTACTGTTCTTTACTGTAGTTGTACAGTGCGTCGAGCGCTCTCCGCTCGCGAAAGTGACCGTCTTTGATATAGTTAGAGATGTCAGTGCATTTTTGAACACTGAACATCACTCCCTGTACAGAATCTTGAGCAAGTGAAGGTCCTCTGACTGATGTTGGTACAAGTTTGGTTTTAGTGCGCCAGGAGGAAACTTGCTGATGTAGTACGCGAGCCTAGTGTGCTGCCTAGTAGACTGTACTACCCAAGATGCACTGTTCTGAATAATTTGGGACAATCTTCGGATTGCGTGATTTGGGAGCCATGTACCAGTTATATCTAATTAGCCATGCCTTATTCTGTGACCATCTTAGAATTTTGCCATGTCATTTCTAACCGAAACTACACTGAATTTACATTGACAGGAACAACGACATCACACTGAATTTGGGTTGTCGCTGTCGAGCTGCAGGGCGCCGCGGGAAGACGAACTTGTACAGCCGTACAGAACAGAGTGGCGCCAGGGCGTTGGACAGCAGCTTCATGTCAGTCAATCGACCAGCAGTAGAGATGCCCTATCGACCAGCACTCAAGTTTGAAGTGATCCAAGTTTGAATGAGTTGTTGTGCCAGCTCTCGTTGATTTCTTATACTTCCATGTTCTCAGCGAGTCTATCCACCTTGGAAAGTTCGAATTAAGATTTTCCCCTGATTCAGAGTCTGGGAGTGTTTTTTGAATTCGATTTACCGGCACTCATTTCATGGCTTGCCTGCCTTGCCTGCGTGGAAATGTGAGTCGTACAAGTTTGGTTTTAGTGTTCCACCAAGAAATGTAAGTCGGACTGCTAGAATTGGGAGCCGTGTGTACCAGTTCCGCATATCCATTCTTTGTTCTGTAATCATCAAGATTTTTGCTCTGGTTCTTATTTAATCTGTTGCTTCCGTGATACTGTCTGCTCTATGCTTTCCCGCTTACTACTGTGTGTCTGTGGTTTTAGTGTGCCACCAAGAAATGTGTCCATTCCATATATTTGAATGGTGTCAGTGTAATATTCGATGTCGTTTCTTATTCAAACTTAACTGAATTTATACTGACCCAAAAATCTTGCTTTATCTGGGCCAGAGCTGGCGCCGTGGAGCTACACGGAGCGTGCAGACTGAATAATGTACACTTTCTTTTCCCGGTCAGCCTAGAGACTGGAGCTTGGAGTGATATGAGTTTAGACAATTTAACACAGAGTTGTTTCTGTAAGCGAACCCAATTAAGTTACAAATGTTCATGGATTGTAACTGATGTTCTGTGTCGCAGACAATATATTGATGATCTACATCAGGCATTTGTGAAAAGGTTCCGCTAGCTGACCAATACAATGCATAGGAATGAACGATATAGTAACATTAATTAAATAAAGTAACACTACAAGGTAGCGGGGTGATTAATTAAGTTACAGGTATTCATGAATAGTAACGGAAGAATACGTCTTCTAGTTTTTTTCTTGACTCAGCTCTTGTGTTTAGGAGTCACACGCCGATATGTCCTGGAGGCAGGGTGAATTTTTGTAGCTTGGGCATAGCTCCTGCCTCAAAGCTCAGGAACGCACTGACATCTTCAGAAGACCAACACAGGAACACAAACTCCTCCAGAACCGGGAATAACCCAGTGCTGACGACGACCTTGTCTTGGGAGGAGACTACCAAGACATGGAATTTGGCATACACCAGAGAGGGAAGCTCTCCAAGAACACGAACCTCACCACTCGATAGGTGCAAGACAAGCAGAGAGAGGATCCGGAGGCAATGTAGTTTCCCAAACCATTTGGGAACTCTACTGAACGTCCATCCATCCAGATCGAGTACCTCGAGGTGGAGTGGAGGATCCGGTAGTGAGTCCAGCTGGCTCTCTAAGCCGTGGGAGTCAGTCTCGCAATTCAGGCGGAGATGCTTGAGGTCTCGGAGCATTCCAATGGAGGACACCAAAGCGTCAAAGCGTTCAACTGTCAAGCGCTGACTGAAAGGGCTGGATAATCTCAATTCCTTCAGATTGGTCAGCTCGCTAAGACCTTTGATATCCTCCACAGAACTCTTTGACATGGCGAAACACTTCAAGGTGCGGAGTGATTTCATGTTCTGGATACCTTGAGGAAGCCCTGTATCATCTGGAAGTATCAGATGAATCAAGTTGGCCAAGCAACTAAAATCTGATGGAAAGTTTTGTGTGGACTCACAATCTAACTCCAGAGTTTCCAGATGCACGCTTGCTGACCAGGCTAAAACCTTCAAATACCGCAATACAAACAAATGGCCAATTGCAGTGAGGTCGACTGTCATATCCCACTGATCTGGAAACTCAAACGAAAGAACTCGTAGGTACTTAAACTGTGACAGAGGAGGTGTGTAATTGGACTCTCCAAACTGTGCATATGATCGAACTTGCGACATGCTAGTAGCAAGGGTTGCCGATGTTGCACCGCCAGCACTTGATTGCAAGGATAATCGATGAACCTTGTACTCACAACTGTGCCATCTTGCCATGTCTTCATAATTATATGCTACACTGATAAAATTATTCTCTGTACTCTTGCTTAGGATCAAATCCAACATCATATCGTGTACTCTGCAAGAAAGTACCTCCCCGTATTTTGTGTTTTCAGGCTGAATCAAGCTTCTATTGATAAGCTCATTGAAACAACTTTTCGCAACATCCACCAAATCAATTCCGCGTGAACTACAGATAAAGCCTTCGGCTATCCATTGCCGAACCAGGTCATCTCTCTTGATATTACGATCTTCTGGATTCATTCCAAGGTACAAAAGACATGGTCGGAGATGAATACCCCTCATCTCTTCCAAAGTGGGTTGTGTGGCAGACTTGGTACCAAGAGCATTCTTTATGCTCTCCCATTCACTCAATCTTCTTGCTTCATGGCTAGCTAATAGGCTAGCTATGGTGATAATTACAAGTGGCAAACCGCCACACTTCTTGAGAATTTGATCTGAAATATCTTGAAACTGTGGTGGACATGCATTTTCGGACCCAAATACTCTAGTAAAAAATAATCTTCTGGAGTCTTGCTCTAGAAGGTGCTTCATTCTGTAAATGCAGGCACGGTCACTGTGACAAGCTACGCCAGCTACATCTTCCAATCGTGTTGTTACGATCACTCTACTTCCATTACTATTTTCCGGAAAGGCACAACATATAATATTCCATGCCGATTGATCCCACAAGTCATCAACTAAAATGAAGTACCTATTGCAACATTTGCACAAGTTAATCATAAATTATATCAGTATATGATTATAAGGTATATATAAAAGCGTCAAAACTAAAACAAATGAAGGAATAAGAACATAATAAAGGAAATTGACACAAGTCTTTCAAACTAGATATGCTCGTCACACGGAGGTTGATTAATTTTTGTTTTGTGATAGAACTGTGAGAGAATAGTATCCTACTCTATGCTTGGATCATGTTACATATTAATAGTAGTTATTGTTATGCTTTTTACTGCTTCTATTTGGGTGTGACTCATAATTACTACATATTCTATGTATTTTACAATTATCTTGTCACCCACATTTTACCACACTATGCACACAATTTTCCTATCACTTACTCCAGTTCACATATGTTGCCTACTCCCTGTTTGTGAACTACCAGAAGATAAAATTCCTTTATAGCACTACAATGGTTAGACATGCAGTAAATAAATGTTCGCGGAATAGTACAAGAAGTATTAACTCTCGTAAGGTCAGACTCTAGTTATGCCAGCTGCCTTATACTGGGTTAGGTAAAATCTTGTTCAGTTGCCGTAAACACAGAGGGAAGTTACGATAGCAGAGCTTTACCACATACAATGTTGAGGGAAATTTACGAAATCACAAAAGCCAGGAGTAAAATCCTCTCAGCTTACCATAAATTTTGAGGGAGAAATTAAGTTAACAACACTTATACGGAATTTTGACAGTAAAAAGCTCTAAATATACTGGAAATGTTTATTGGGGAATTAAACTGCAATATTGCCGTGGTAGTTAGTAAATTACAATAGAGTAGTTGTAATATTCCCAGCAAAAAAATTGTGATCATCGCACAAAAATAATTGCAAAATCATTGTTACAGTAAAGTCCAAAGTCGAGGACATAGATTGCATTTTACTATAATTTTCCTTAAGTTCATCCGGCGGATGTTTTGGCTAAACATGACTTAGCCAATAGTTTGTTCAGGTGGCTAGAGCGCAGAATAACTTACTCTACTTTTTAGCAATAAAATAGTAAAATTTTCTGTGGAAACTACAATTGGAGGCTGAACTCCTTTTGAAAAATTCAAAATCAGCATAAGTTTCCAAAAATTCGAAAAAAACCTAGGTGTAGATAATATCGAACTTTACCAGTGTGCAAAATTCATATCATTTTAGGCTACTCAAAAAGATAAATTTGTTTTTTTTTGAAGTTTTTAAAATGTGTACTGCTCAACGTCCCAAAATCTATCCATTTGTCATTTTTACTAAGCCTAAAATACAACGAATTTTGGATTGCTTATTTTCATATTTGAAGATCATAATATTATCTATATTTAGATTTTTTTCCCGAATATTTTGAAACTCCAAAATGCAGATTTCGAAAGTTTCAAGAACGAGCTCCCTGGATCCGGAGCTAGAAAACGCCACACTCAATATATACCTAAACTACAATGTAGTCTAAAGATACATTGAGAAGGTTTTAAGTTGATCCTACAATTTTGATCCTAATAGTAGCAGTCTTAACAAGCTAGAGCAACCTTTCCGTAGCCAAAACGCCTCAAAAGGTTTTGTTGCCCCCAAAAAAATCTTCATCATGACTAGTGAGTACAACTATGTAAAGTAACACTAAACCATGCATCCAGAACATTTAGATGAGATGCATCAAACCACAAAGTATTGAAAACTAGATGCAAGTATATAAGTGAGTACCAGGAGAAGAATATACCTCTTATGTTTGAGGTATTCTCTAAGGCGGTCAATGATGTCTTGCAGCTCGGGAGAAAGAGAAGACTCCTCCATCCCAAGCTTGCGTTGTAGGCCAAGGAGAGGGTTTTTCACATCAGGTCTTAGGGAGACTGAGAAAAATGGCTTGCAATTAAATTGCTCTCCAATCTTATCATACACTTGTTTGGCAAGTGTAGTTTTACCCAAACCTCCGAACCCCACAATGGAAACCACTTTGAGTTCCTTCTGGGAATCCATCAACCAGCTGACAAGCTCCTCTCTTGGGCCATCAATACCAACGAGACCTGCTGCCTCCTTGTATATCGCTGATATCTGGGGATCGACGGCCACAACAGCAGGAGTCGAAATGAGGCAATCATCAATCTTGTACCTCTCGCGCCGAGCATTCGCCTCCACAGCAAGAACCTTGAGCTCCTCAATCCGGTTGGTGATCTGATGACGCCTCCCTGTCAGGGACTAGTATTGGGTGTAGGGGAAGGGGGCGGCGGGAGGCTGGTATGTGTAGGCGGCTGAAGACGGGTATGGGTAGTTGGCGCCGGAAAAGGGATGAGCTTGGTAGGTGGCGGCGGAGCGGAGGGGCGGCGGGAGAAAAACGGCGGTGGGCAAACAGCAGGGACAAGGCGCGGTCGCCATGGAGAAGAAGATTCAGGCCGGCGGATCAACCGCTCTGATACCAATTGTCAGGACCCCGATGGATCCTGAGCTCGAAGAAGAGGGGATTTGGGGAGATCGATCGATAAAAACAGTAAATTGCTGGAAATTAAAGGAAAGGTAAATTGCAAGATAAATTTAGGGTTTGTATTTCTTGGTTTGGAAACAAGATACAAGCTGGCCTTATATGGAGTGCGGCTAGGTACACGATGGTAGGCTAGTTGAAATTACCAAACTACCCATGAGCTTAATACCCTTACTAGACTTGAGCTAATGACCCACTATTCCATAACACTAATATCACCATTACACCCAATACTAGTCCCTGACACTCCCCAACCTCTTGAGACGCTTAGCCATCTTCTTAACAAAGCCCCCCTTTGGATGGGCACCTTCAATCTCATCCATGAAGTCATCAATACAGTTCTCCATATCATAGGACATCTCCCTGATATGGTCCCTCCAGTTCTTGGCCGAGGGGTGGAGCTTGTCCGTAAGCTCCATCTTATCAAGGAGAGCTTTCATGGCGCTGAGCTCGTCCCTGAGAAATGTAGCCTGCTTCCTCACCCCCATGAGCTTCTTGTACTCGTCGCCGAGCAGCGTCGTGAGCTTGCCGAGGAGCGGGTTCATCACCCCGGCCGTCACACTCGCTGCCATCCCGTCCCCTTCCTCTCGCTGGTCGAGCAGCTTGGTGAGCTAGCTAGGCGAGCGGCAACTGCAGCGGCGCCTCTGCCCTTCCCTGTCACGCCTCCCGGAACCACAGAGAGAGAGGGCGTCGACGCGAGCTAGCCGACGAACTCGATGTCAGAGGAGGGGCGGCGCAGCGGCCTCCTCATCTCCCGCCACCGCCGCTGTCGTGGCCGGAGCCGACTGCCTTAGTGTGCTCCCGCCCCCAGCGGATCTGGATGGGGAAGGTGAGGACAACGGGAGGGCGACGCCGCAGTGGCCCGCGCCGTCGTTGACAGTGAAGAGGAGGCCCCGATGAGATCTGGTGCTGGTGCTCTGGTGTAGGTTTGGGGGAGAGAAGCTCACAGTAGAGTGAGATGATTGGAAGCTGGATCGGAGATTTTTTAGAGAAAGAAGAGAGAACGGGCGTTGACGCCCATTGACCTGACCGCGTGGAAAAACCGCGTCGAGTTCCTAAAGTCTGTTTGATACGTACTCACTTTAATTCACGCGTGTACCTACATCTCCTACGGGCTACGGGCCTTGATACGTACTCAAGTTTATCGTTTAGAAAATGTTTCTATACAAGCATCCGGTTGCAGACATGTATTTTAGTTTACCTAGGTGACAGCATTGGTTTCTCGATTATGACTCGGGTCTTGACGCATGATCGCCGACTTACATTTTGTACGACGCCAGTATAAAACATGTGCGAAAATGGTAATAACGTGGTTTAAAACTAAATCCATTCTTACAAACTAGAAGCTGTCCATAGAAAGACCAGTTTGCTTTTGACAAACTTGACCAAAAATAACGTACCAGAGGGATTAGGATTTACAATATCGGCTACAACTAAAAAATGAAGCAAAACCAAGTTATAGAATCACCCTAAGATATAGCCTTCATAGTCGGAGCAAGTAAGACATCTTTCTAAATACTAAGCTCCCTAAAATTGGAGCCCTCTCCTTCTCCCACATGTCAATATCATGGTAGACCCCACTTAGCTCACATTATTTATTATAGTTTATAGTTTTAAATTCAGTTTGAAAAAATTCTATTGGATATATACATATGTTTGTACTTATCTGCTAAATTTTTGGTGAAATAAAAAGGGGTCCCATCTATAAAAAAATTGTGGCTGTAAAAAAAGGAAAAATAGCTCCCTTTTCTCTCAAAATTACTCTTTTTGGGTCGACCAGAATACAAAAAATCTTCTAGAGTGCGTACAATACGTACACGTAGTTGTATGTTTTATTTCAAAAAATTGAAACCTAAACATGTTGTTTCGATTTTTTTTACAAGGAGATGCGGTGAGTCCGGAGCTACTGGCGCTACCCGACAACTCTCTCTCTTATGTCTGCCACCAGCATCCACCATAGCGTCGCGCGGAATGTGTCACGCGACACCATTTCTCACCCTCCGCTCCCTCGAGCCGTATTCTACCAAAAACAGCCGTCCCTACGCAAAGTTTGCCCGTCTCTCCGCACACATCTCTGGCTCCGTCAAGCACCTGGGACTATAGGGCACCTCCATCCCTGATGTCGCGACTCAAGTCCATTGTTAACTTGCACGTCACGTGCGCTCCCCTCTGGTGGCCACCCAACGCCAGTGAGCTGAAAGACTTCCTACAACCCTCGCAGTAGTTGCACGTGAACACCCATGTCGCCTCTCGCATCGGCCGCTGCTCCGTTGTTGTTAGTGGTGCTCGACTCTCGGTGGTGGTGGCAGCTGCGTTGAAACCGTGAACGACAAATCGATGGTAAATGGGGGTGGAAGGATGAGGTATACGCCTCTTTGTTGGATGCCACCTATTATTGATGAAAGATGATGTGGGTATTTATCCGTGAACTTTTTCTACAATATGTTTGCTTATACCTCACTTGTATTCAGAGAACGAGCCAGATTATGTAAGAAAATGCATGCGTGTATTTTTTAGATGGTTGAATGCATACACTAAAAAGAACCTATGTTTGCCTAGCCTCAGTTGCAATCATTAGAGTGTAGAAAAGTCATTACCACGAAGGTACAATAATAAAATAGCATGTGGTGTTGAACCGTGTGGCGAACATGACAAACTATATGTTAAGAGAAGAACATTCCTGCAATTAGATATATAATTTTATGGTATTCATGCCAGTTTATTTTTGTTTATATTTTATTTTATGCAATCTAGATCCAATGCACAGATTTATATGGCATGTAAACGGTTTAAGATCTCAGTTTTCTCTATATTTTGGTGAATTATTAGTATTTATTGGTGGAATGTTCCTCTGTTTTTATATAGTATCGGTCATATTCGATGCAATTTATTTAACTATGTAAAATAATTACGCGAACTATTATTATTGATTTTGGGATAATTTATGTCAGAAAAGTCTACTTGATTTCATTATATTAAAATCAATGACCTTCATTGTAGGACCTTGATGACTAATCAAATTTTGGCTTCTCTCTGAGTTTGCAATTTTCATCATATCGTACAGTGTCTATAGATTGTTGGAACTTTGATCATTTTTTTTGTTCGAATCATTATAGAACCATGTACACAATTTAACTTTCATGACATTTCATAATTGTCGTTGTATCCTAATCGTCTAACTGAATGTAAACTTTTTTAAAGGAGGGAGGGGTCATGCTCTTTCTGTTGAGTGGTGTACTCCTAACCTTACAACAACTAAAGAATTGTGTCCCTTCTCTACTCCTCTATGTTTATGTGAGGATGTCTGAGTAATCATGTTGTAAAATAGTGAGCCAGTGATACTATTTTGTCTATCATTGATAGTATTTTTATTTATGTCTCGCTAAATTTCTTTATGTTCATCTATCATTGTTCGTATTAGGACAGACGCGGCAACGCTCGTCTTTTGCTTCTAGTACTTACTAAATCCATGGTTGAAGCATGTAACACAAACAGTTATCAACTGGAACCGACTCAGAAACTTTCGTAGGCGGCCGCGTGGAATTGCCAAATGTGAAAATAATGGAAAGAGGGCATATCCTAATATTGTAAAACCAACTCAAATATTTACTAGTCAACGAGATGTCTTGGAGCAGGAGAAGACCTTCAGCTCTGCCACTACGTCTGTAAAGTCTAAAGAAATTAGGGTATATAGGGACGACGAATCAGCACATCAAAGTAAATTGCACTGACGTTTCTCAAATAAATAACAATTGTAATGGCATATATCAAACTAAACCTTCTTTGTTGTCAAAAAAACTAAACCTTATTTATAAGTAGTGACAAACAAAAAGGATTGTAAAATTTAAAGTAGAAAAATAAAATAAATTATATAGAATATGAAACAAAATTGGAAAAAACATATTTAAAATTAAGATAAAAACGTAAACTAAAAGTGAAAATATAAAACTGAGAAAACCAAGTAAAAGGGAAAATGATAAGTGAGGAAAACCGAGTTTTTTTCAAAAAGAAACCTGAGAATAGAAAAGAAAACTTGTACTAAGAAAGAAGCTCACGCGCTAACTGAAATCGATACGGTCCAAAACAAGAGAGGACACTATCACTTTATTCCCCATGGTAATGGGATTGTCTGACCTAGGGGCGTAGTAAGGTCCCTACACTGGCCATGACCTGGGGCATGGGAGCAAGTTCCTTTGTAGCTATTGTAGGTACTGTTATGCACTATTTATGACTTTATCATGAGAATTAGCCTGCGGCTTGTGTTATTCCGGTTATGCTACTGGTCTGACCAATTAATTTAAAGGAGAACATGCTAGAGAGATGAGGGCTTCATCTCGTCGTAATCATCAAAACGTCGAATTTGCGATGGCTTAGCTCCACTCTACATATAAAAGAAAATTCTATAACATGGATTTATAGTGGTTTTAAATTAAAAAAACGGTTTGTTCCCTAAAATGGTTATCCAAATTTTGGAAGTTCGACATCCATAACACTATAAGGTTGCGAAATCGGATTGTACACCATCCATTTGTTGGGTTTTCTATCCAAAATGGCCTCTCTGTTTCAAGTTTTCAACCCTTAAGTCAAAGCAAATTTAGGGAATACTCGTGGGGGTCACAAACAAACTCTTTTCTTAGGGCACATACAAACTCGTTTCTCCCGTAATAATTAGAACAAATTCTCTTCTCTTCGAAAGACCAAAAATAAACTCAAACTCATGAGGTTGTGACATTGCATGAAGTGTGCTTGAAAAGCACCCCCTGCTCGGGCGACTCTGGAGGCCCCCCAAACCCTAGGAAAAAGCCTCCAGATTAGACCTCCCCTTGCCGCTGCCGCCGCCGTCGCCGGCGGTGGTGGCGGCGCCCTGCCCGCCAAAGGCGGGGGCACGGTGGGAGCTCCTGACGGCGTCCTGGCGAGCGAGGCTGAGGCGTGGTTTTAGGACGTCGGGGCGGCGGCCGTGAGTGCTGGCCTGTGACCCTGGCCGTGCGGACGGTGGGGAGACGGTGAGCGTGTGGCGCGGCGCGTGGGGCTCCTCGTCGACCTCTGCGTCAGATATGTGAAGACCGATGTCTCCGTCTGCAGCAGCTCCCTCCCCTTGGTCGGTCTCGCTGGATCTAGCAGGTGGATGGTGCTCGGATGCTCGGGACCGGGGAAAACCCCTGGCCGGCGGTGGCCACGACGTCTATGGCGCCAGATCCCTCCCTGAAGGTTTCGTTGAGGTCCCTTTCCCCATCCCTAACCCCTCTGCTTTTGGGTGAAAACCCTAATCCCCTGCTTGGGCGGTGGGCGGTGTTGCTATGTTGCTCACCTTCCTGGAGGCGCCGGGGATTTTGGGGGTGGTTGGAAAGTGGATGTGCTCAGTGACGGGGAGTGGCGATGGCGACGCCCGGAGGCTTCTTGGGTGCTCCCTTTGGAGTTTTTGTTTGCCTGAAGTTCAGTGGTGGCGAGCGCCCGGTGCTCCGGCGAGCCCCGTTCGGTGGTTGGGGTGTTGCTGTTATCTTGGTGCCGTCTTCCTAGCGTGTGTCCTCGCTCTGCAGCTTGTGTCTTGCTAGGTCGAAGAGGGAAAGGGTCCCTCTTCGACGACAGCGGCCGCAAGGTATCACCTTTGGCCTTTTTGTAGCAATGTGTTTGCGTTCTCCCATTGCTCGTGCCTCCTGCATCGTCTCGCCTCACTCCGGTGGCGGTGGCGTCCGCGGTGGAAGACGATGGCCTCGGCGGTCCAACCGAAGTCTTTTTTCCTATTTTCTGTTTGCTTGTTGCGTGAGGTTTGTAAGTTGTAAGTTGTACGTTTGTACTTTGTAATCTGCCATATTAGCTTTGTTTATTCAAATTAAAGCACACGACATGACAATGTAGCTGTCCAAAATCCCTCTGCCGCCGCCACCACGCCAGTGCCGGCGCCGGCTGCCGCGCGTGTCATTTCCCCGAATCCGGGATTCACCGTGGAGGACTACCTCGTCGACACCTGCGGCCTCACCCAAGCACACATTCTTATGCAACAAAAGCAAAGCGGATCAACCGATCCTGAGTTCAGAATTAAGGTCACCTGATCATGCATTTTCACCACTTGCAGATTCCAGTAATTAACTCGATGGATGGATGCACATTCGCTTCCAAGTCCGTGGTAGCAAATTCAGCTTAATTAGTACGGGTGTTAATAGACAAACGAACAGACCTGACTGCTCTTATTTAGATTCCAGCCCTCCTTATCATCCTGAAAGCATATGGGTATGTCTTTTTTTTTAGAGTTACTAGTAATCAAGCACGTGCACATGCACGTTAATAAAATCATGTGGAAACATTATTAGGACCCTTTCGAAAATATATAAATTGCATAGAAAAACAATTAAACTGCTCAATTTACATATTTTGAAATACAATTGTTGCAGAGAACATTGTACAAAAGAAGACAAACTGAACAACTACCGTTGTTTTGTCATGTATATAATACAGTGAGATATTTCATGTACACTTAAGTAAAAAATGTGAGTTGAGAAACTACCATTGCTCCTGCCTACCAGAAAAGGCACAACAGATGTATATTGTTAAAAACGTTTGGAGTACTACGTTAGTCCAGCTTACTTCATCCAAAGGCACGTGACTCCTTCACCAAGTCCTTCACCTCCTTAAGTTCTTATCCAGGAATATAGGGTTGTTCCATATCCCAACATTAATACGGAATAACATCTCGGGATGACGTATTGCACAACATGAACCCGTTATTGATAAAAATCCTCTTGATTTTTCTATCTCATTAAAAAAAATCTAGAACGGGCAACCAATGGTTGCTTGTCTTTCATTAAGATTGAAAACAAGATTTTACAGAGTAAAATGTATAAACCACGCCCACAACAACAATACGAAACCTGCTCCTCAATCTGATATCATTTGTAATTTAAGAAACATAAATTGTACAAGTAAATATGAGATACTATCAGAAGATGCACACAATTTGGATCAACGGAATTATTAAAGAATAAAATTCAAAGCGTAATAATAACATGAACTTTATAAGGATTCGAAAAGGGCACGGAATAAATTCATCATTAGTTTCTCTTTCCTACCTAGAGGTTGTTGCTGATCAAACTTGCAATTAGACTTTATTTGACATTGATTCCACTGGCGCCAATCGTCAAATTGCACTATTCCCTTTGCCAAGTTCACAACCTGGTCATCAAGCGAGGTACTCCCTCTGTTTTTTAATATAAGATGTTTTACGTGTTGCCCATGTTGTCTAGATACATACTAAAGTGAGTGAACATGCACACTAATACATGTCTACATACATTTGTGTACATTTGCATGTGAACAAATGCTAAAACATCTTATATTAAAAAACGGAGAGAGTAGTATGTAGGAGCAGAACACATGCAGTTTGTTTAGTTATAGTAATTACTAGTAGGAAAAGGCTCATTAGTGGCGCACCCCCAGCACATTCTGTGGCGCACCCCCAGGATTTCCTGGTGCGCCACAGAATCGGCGCCACTAAAATTGCATATTTCTGTGGCGCACGGCGCCGTGCGCCACAGAATTTCATATTTCTGTGGCGCACCGTACCTGGTGCGCCACAGAAATATGCTGGCTGGGGGCACACAGAGGTTTTCTGTGGCGCACCACCCAACGGTGCGCCACAGAAAGTGGTGCGCCACAAAAACTTTAACGGTGCGCCATAGAAATAAGAAACAGTAATACACGTTTTTTTTATTTTTGCTGTACAAATACAGATATATACAGGATTTATACAGATTTATACAGAAATACAGGTATATTTGACAGGTATATAAACAGAAACACATTAATCACTATTTCATCACACATATTACTTAGTGTGCCCAAGATACATACAAATAGTTACAAAAGTGCCAAATGTTTACACAATTAGTTTCGATACAAACAAAAGTACATGACTTCACGTTACACATTACAAACCAAGTGTTCACCGCCTAACTAGGATCAAATTTAGTACACATCGGCGATCATGGTTTCGTCTTCTGCTTCTTGAGCGGCGACGGGAACGATAGAATGCCCCCTTTCGTCCTCCACTCCCTGGTGTCACCTTGCGCCTCTAGTCGTTCTTGTATCTCCCTCTGACTCAACCTGAAGATGGTTTGGAATCTATATTGGTTAGTGATATACATAGAGTATAATATGTAACCCTACACATGCACTTCTACAAAAAAGTACACACTAGCTAGTAATGCTTATAATACATCCTACCTCTGGGCAAGTGGTAGGACCCTGAGGAGTGAATGACATCGTCCATCAGGATCGTTGTTAAATGCAGCTTGATGCGATGGAAGTGGCCTCTATAATCAGAATCGATCATCTCATCGCGTCCTTGGTGTATTCCGCGAGACCAGTTGCAAGCCTCGATTTCTCGCAATCCCGGACAAGCCCTTTAAGGTGATAGAGGGCGTACCAGGCGTCCTTCTCGCTGTGATCCCGTTGCTTGATGCAATGGAATGCGGTCCCATGCAAGAACTTGTGTGTGTTGTCGTCCTTGAAAAATTGCGAGTTCTTTTTGAAGTGGCCGCCGTTTTTGGCATAGGCCTCGAGAGCGTCATCGAGAAGAGTCTTTAATCTGCTGTAATCTCTTGGCCGGACTTTATCCCCGAGTCCAAATAAGTAGCAACGGACCACTGCGGGCCTACGTAGACAAGTGCGCAGTGTTTGTCCCTGCTCAACACAATTGAAGTGGAATGTTGGGCAAAGGATCATGGAAGAAATGTATAAGATGGCATAAGATAGACGGTGGCTAGCGGATATGTACTTACTCGAAAAAGAAAGGCAGAAGATGGGCGGTCTTGTCCTTGTTGGCCAGGAAGAAACTTGTGAGGTACTCCAGGGCCGCTTCACGTGTCTTTGATCCTGGCGAAAGATGGCTATCGCGCATGTAGTAGGGATCCACTACCGCGACGTGCGGGGTAGCCTCTCTCCTGATCTTCATCGCCTGATCGAGCGCAAATAGGCGGACCAAGTTATAGTCCATCCGTTTCTCGTGAAACAGGTCGAAGATGTCCTCGTACGCTATGAAGAACACTTCCGCAGGGTCTTGCTGGACGAAGTTCACCATCTCTGGAGGCACCTTGACCGCGAACGCCGGGTAATTCGGCTTCTTCTCTTTAAGAAGCTCTCCTCAGATACATGATACTGTTCTGCAAGGCAATCATTTTGCCTTCTGCAAGACGGGCAGAGTCCTCATCCAATATAGGTTTGCCAGCTTCATGAACTCGCGGGTAGCCCTCCGCATTGAGTGGAACCATGTCTTCAAGACCCCGGATCTGAGGAGCTGGCTGGCTATTAGAGGCTCTACCTTTTCTCTTCCTGTGCTTCTTTGGCTTCTTCGCCTCTAGGGATAGTGGGGGTGCAGTGAACCCCGCTCTAACAGTTGATTGCAATGTGTTAGGGCTGAAAATTTTACCTGGTTGAGCTTGATCAACGCCGGCATCCGGAGGCGTGAAGTCGGTGAAGGCCAGGCGCTGTGTGCATGAAGCTGGACGATCACGAGCAGGTTGAGATTGGTGGTCGCTGAAGGCTTCTTCATCCACTCGAGGCATGTACATATCATCCGAGGTGGCGCCCGTGTTGATAAAGTCCGCGACGTTTATATCATTGTCGTCGTCGTCGTCGTTGTCAACAAGTTGAGGAGCAACGGCTTTGTCCTAAACATAAACAATATATAGCACATCCGTTGATGGTCGGGAAAGTCTGAAAGTTGGGGAATTCGGAAAGTCAGAACTAACCTTGGATGGTTGCGTTGAAGACGTTCCCAACAACTGTGCGTGGCGGTTGGTGGTGGGGATGACCGGCGGCGGTGCTTCCGGCCGTAGGTTGGGACGACAGGCGGTAGTTTCCGGCCGGCGGTAGCGGCGACCGTCTGTTCCTTCTGGGTGTTGGTGACGGCTGCTTGTGGCGCCGGTTCATCCGCACCATCTTTTTTGTCCGCCTCGACGGGGGCAGAACGATCGGGGCCTGGGGCCGAACGATCGGGGGGGCCTCGAGGTGGCGCCGCCATGTGCCTAGCCCCAAGAAGAACATTCCCAAGACGAATTTGGGTCTTCGGCCATTCCAGCACCCAACTTCCGCATTCGCCAAGCTTCATGTGTTTATCGGCTCCCTGAGGTTGCTTGGGGGGGTCCATGTCATGGAACTCAGGCAGTACCTCGCTCACAATTACTTTCATTGAGAGCTCATCCATTTTGACGGTGTGGAGATCGCGGGTCAAAGGTTGTGTGATTTTGGCCCTTGCGGCTTCCTTCAACTCGCCGTCGGACCCCACCCTAAGAAAGAGTATGCATTCTGTGTCCTGGGAGTCAAACACATATATAGCGGGCACCATGAGATAAGGCATATATAGTCTCACACACAATTATATATGTTTCACACACACACATACTAATTAGTTACCTTGGTGACGGCGTTGAGGTCGGCTAGTGTCGAGACAAGGGCGCTGGTGCCGACGGCCGGCCTATCAACCTCCGGCTCATGTGCATTATCATTATTCTCCAGCGTTGGTGTAAGGTGCTGCAGGGTAAGGGGCACCAGGGGGTCTGCAGGACCGGCGACAGGTTATTGCTGGAGTTGCTGCCGGTGAAGCTGGGCACGTGTATCGGCCCCCGTTGACCTCCCGCATGCCAAGCAGTTATCCCCTCAACCAATGCAGGGGGGAACATACTGTTGAGCTGAGCGGCCACCTTCTCGGCCACTAGCTTGTCCACCACGCTGGAGTCCACCTTCGAGGCCTCTATATCTCCAGCTTCTTCCTTAGCTCGATAACCTCAAGTTTATCTTTATTCGGCCTCCTCCTCTCCTTTCTCTGGTCGGTGTCCGTGCTGTAGTACTCGGTGAACTTCACGCTCGTACCCAGCCCGCTCACATGGCCAGCTGACGTCGGCGGCTTTGACTTGTCCCTCTTCTTGGTCACGTTCATCGCCCGGTTGAAAGGCGTGTCCCACGGGCCGGCCATAGCCTCATGGGCTAACTTCAACTCATCCTCCTGCGGACAAAGGAAAATAAAGGTGAACCCATGTAGATATCAAAAAAATGGACTTTGAGATATACGTGGTAATTAAGTTTCTTACCAGATTTTTCTCGAAATCCCTCACATCGTCATGGTCGGTACAGAATTCCCCCGTCCCCGGCTTCAGATAGTAGCGGGACCGAACAAAGTTCCTAGTTTGCTCGTCCGCGATGTTATCCCACTGGTTGGGGAGCCCAAGTCTTGCAAGCTCGGCATCCTCCTTGGCCCAAATGGGCTTTTTTCCATCGTAACCGCCGCTTCCCAAACGGTGGTTACCTAAGTTTTTTGCCCGCAGTTCCTTCCCCCACTTGGTCCATGCCACAGCCTCCGGAGATAAAAGGACGCCTTGAATATATCGAAGTCCTCTTTCTCGATGAAAGGCTCTTTGACACTATCTCCTCCCAGCTTTGACCCTTTACCTCAATCTTCTTCTTCACCCGGCTTCTCCAGCTGCTCAACATGGTGTTCATCCTCGTGATGGCGAAGTTGTCCACCACCTTTTCTTTACATCATCCGGGAAAATGTATCGTTTGTGAACCCTCTTGAGGAGGTCATTGCGCAAACCCTCATTCTGCGGATTCCTGAGGTCAAACGTGTTGATCGTTGTCATTTCCCGGAGGATGCACCCTAGTTGCATGCCGTACCCTTTTGCGGTAATCCTAGGCTGCTTTGGCTTGCCAGTTTGGGAGACCTCAGTGAAGGTGTCTGTGACATTGCTGACCACTTGCGGTCCGGTCTTTCCTCGGCCTCGTCGACTTCTTCCGCTTCTTAGCGGGCGGGTTACTACCACCACCGCCCTCCGTGTGGTCGCCACCGCCCTCCGTGTGGTCGCCAGCCCCGTCCGTGGTGGTGGCATCTCCATCGGTGCTGGTGGAATCGGTCTCCTCGCCTTCCTCTAACACAAAATCCGCATCGCCGGCACGAGCCAGTGCGTCGGCCTCCCCAGCCACCATCTCATCGTTCATTCCCCAGAACGGCTTGTTAAGTTCTCTAGCTTGGTCTTCGATGCTCATGTGCTTAGAAGGGCCGGCTTGTTCGTCCATGTTTCCACTGCATTAAAAAGAGGAGAAAAGTAATTAGTACACCAAATATAACAAGAGCTCACTTAATTTAGCACTAAGATACCCCGGCCCATGCATTGTCGCAATACCCCATATCCTATTTTTAGCAAAGTCATGCTAAATTTCACGAAAAAATTCGGCATGACTTTTGCTAAAAAAGGGACATATGGAGTACCCGAATCTGCCGGAACGGAAGTTAATCGACGTTCCGGCAATCTCAAGGGCCTCACGGGGTACCTGCACAAACATTTCACAAATAATGGCCGGCATCGCTGGCCGGCAACAGCATCACATCAACAACATTTCCCGCCGGCATAGCTGGCCGGCAACAGCATCACAAACATCGTGGTACCACAAAACACACGGTCACCGGAGGTTTTCGACGAAATGCTCACCAAAGGGGAACTTTAGTTTAGTAGTTGATGTAGTCGAAGCCGATGGTCTGCACAAGAAAAGCATAAGAATTAACACTTCTAGTACACCATAGCAATCAACATAGTGGCAGTAGCAACTTTTTTACAAAATGCAAACATGTTGATCACATATTAGTGCTACCATTATGCAGGTCACATGCAAATGAACCTCACTGTCCTAGCAATCTAACCTAACACAAATATTCAACATAGTGGCAGTAGCAAGTTTCGAGGTCACATGCAAATGAACCTCAAGTACTTGCAGCAAGCAATCAACCAAAAAAAGGATCATGTAGCAACTAACCTAGCAATCTTCAAAGTGCATATGCAGCAACTAAAAATGCAGCAACTAACCTCGCAATCTAACCTAACACAAATATTTAACACTAACACCAACCTAGCAAGCTAATACAAAAGAAATCAATGGCACCAAAAGCAACTCTCACCAAACACAAAGATTTAACACTAAACTAGCAGCAACTAACACAAATATCTAACAATTGCACTAATCTAACACTAACTATTGCACTGATTCGTAGCTAGGAAATGTATCGAACACCTTGCGTGCAGGTTCGGTAGGGGAGGGAGGAGGGAGAGAGGGGGGAACCACACCTCGGGGAGGAGGGAGAGAGGGGAGGTCGAGGGCGTCTGCAGGAGAGGGGGCAACGGCGGCGGATGAGGCCGAGCTTGGAGGAGGCGGCGGCGGACGAGCAGTTGTGGCGGCCGGTGTCGAAGTCGAACTCGAGGTCGCCGGTGTCGAGGTCGCAGGGGAGCAGGGGACGCAGGCCTAGGGGACGCAGGGGCGCGGCTCGGGCGGGGGCGGCCGGGGTGCGTCGAGGTCGCCGGCGACGGAGGCGTCGAGGGCGTCGAGGAGGGCGCGCGCGGTTAACTCCGAAAATTTGGAACGGTTTGGCGAGGAAGACGCAGCGCGGGGCCGGCCCCACCTGTAAGCGGGCGACAAATAATTCTGTGGCGCACCGCGGGCGGGATGCGCCACAGATGAGAATTCTGTGGCGCATCCCGCCCGCGGTGCGCCACAGAATTATTTGGGGCAGGGCTGGGCGGGCCCACATGTCTGTGGGCAAAACATTTCTGTGGCGCATCCCTTTGAGGCGATGCGCCACAGAATTAATAGGCCTGTGTGTTGTTTCATGTTACACAAACACACATACATCTTAGTGCCTCACTTTTTTTTTAAAAATCTTTAAAATATTTTTGGTTCAAAAAAGAACACAATGTCTTTGGTACATATATTTAGTTCATTGAATACATATATATGGTCTTGCATTAATTGTCTCACACACAATGTCATACATATTCATTGAATAAATATATATAGTTGCATTTTCACACACACATAGATATTTAGTTTCTCTTCTTTCCCTTCTTGACAGTTGAAAACTTTAGGCCGGCGACCTTGAGATTTCTTCGCGTGAACGGACAACCTTTAGTAGGTAGGGAGGTCTTCCTTCTTTGTGTACTAGTAGTAGGCATGTCGAAGAACTTGTCGAATTCCTCCTCGATCTTTGGCTCGTTGTCCAATTCTTGCTCGGTGGCGCCTCCTTCCATTCCGATGATGCTCCTCTTGCCCCTCCTCACGACAACACGGCTAGGCTTTGACGGGTCGGTAATGAAGAAGCATTGCTCAACTTGGCTAGCGAGTACCCATGGCTCATTTTTCGCGGAGGCGTTCTTCGATTTGGCATCGGGTATTACCATGGTGGTGAAATACCGGCCTTCTTTGACGACGTCCTTGGCCCATCTTACATGGAACATTGGCACCAACTCTCCACAGTAGTTGAGCTCCCATATCTCCTCAATCCTTCCGAAGTATCTTTCCTTGACAGTAGCCTCCTCATCGCCGTAGGATAGCATAGTTACTCCTGAGTTTTGATATTCCGACTTCTTGTCCTTTTCCTCGGTGTAGAATCTGTAGCCGTTGATGTCGTACGCCTGATAGGTCTTTACGTTGTGACGGGACCCCGTGATAAGGAGAATATGAGTTTTTCATCTTCTGTAGATGGCACTTTACTTTGCTAGCTCCATTTGCTTTTGCTTGAACCAACGCGTGAAGCTGGAGTTGTGCTCTCTGGTTACGTCTCCCTTCTTCCTCGGCGGCCCAGTTTGATGAAATGTTGCTCGAGTAAGCATTTGTGCTCTTCCACACAAGTTTCGATCAACTGTAAGTGTTGTAGCGCGACACGGTGAGCCCTGTCGTAGTCGTCCTTTCGACCCTGCATGCTGACAAAGATTGAGCTGCTGCCCTCTCGGTGACCATATCCATTGAGCCTGTCGAAGTGTTTCCTCGTGGGCAGACCTACATCCTGGTTCTCGGTGCTTAGATAATTCTGGCAGAAGGAGATGCACTCGTAGGTTAGAAAGCCCTTGGCCATGCTTGCGTCTGGACGGGCCCTGTTGCGAACGTATCCTTTCATGACACCGTTCATCCTTTCGAACGGCATCATGTAGTGCATGAACGTTGGCCCTAGCTGCCTGATGTCATCAACGACATGGAGAAGGAGATGCACGCATATATCAAAGAATGCTGGCGGGAAGTAAATCTCGAGCTCGCATAGTACCAGCTCGATCTCTTCCTGTAGCCTGTCGAGCTGCTTCACGCCGATCGACTTCCTGTTGATGACGTCGACAAAGTTGCAAAGGGCAAGCAGCGTATCACGGACGTGCTCGTCCATTATCCCTCGAATCGCAACGGGAAGTATCTGCGTCAACAACACGTGACAGTCGTGAGACTTCATCCCGCTAAACCTCTTCTTCGTTCCGTCCAGATATCTGCTTATCTGCCCGCGTAACCATTCGGAAATTTGACTCCTAGGAGACACCTGTAGAATTGCTCGAGCTCCTCCGGACTCATAGTGAAGCACGTAGCGGGAAGCACCACAGTGTTCTTCTTTACCCTTTTGCGGCGACCTTGAGTCCCTTCCGTCTGATCATCATCATCATCATCATCGCTATCGGGGGCCTGAAGATCTTTCCTGACACCAAGCCATTTCAGATCGTATCTTGCTTTCGTCCCATCCTTGGTCTTTTCCGGCATGTTGGAAAGAGTGCCAAGCAGACTCGGTGACATTCTTCGTAATGTGCATCATATCGAGGCTATGTGGCGTCTTGAGGACCTTCCAGTAGGGCAAGTTGTGGAAAACAGCCCTCGCTTTCCATACACCCAGCAGCGGATCTACCTTCGGTCGTTTCTTTCCCGGCGCAGGGCACTCCTTCCAATTATTCAACAGCTCGTCGATTTCTGTGCCGCTCCTCGGGATCGGGGGTCCTTCGGGCTCGTCCTTACCATTGAACAGGTCACCGCGTTTCCTCCACGGGTGATCCATGCGAAGCCACCTTCGAGCCCCTGGGTACACGGTTTTCGAAGACCCGGTTCCTTGGTAGCTGGAGATGCGGGGTTGATCCATGCACCTGACACATGCGCAGAATCCGTGGCCTACCTGGGCCGATACATATGAGCAACCAGGATAGTCCTGCACCGTCGTGAGCAGCGCGGCTCTCATGGGGAAATAATCTCCAGTGTAGGCATCCCACGTACGGGCTGGCTCGCCCACAACGTGGCTAACTCCTCTTCCAACAGCGCGAGATACGTATGTATGTGGACACCTGCTTGTTTCGGCCCCTGAATGAGAAGACTCATGTGTATATACCTTTGCTTCGTGCACAACCACGGGGGAAGGTTGTAAGGCCATACAAACACGGGCCAGGTGCTATGCGTGCTACTCTGGTTGCCGAACGGATTGAGTCCATCGGTGCTCATACCGAGCCTGACGTTCCTTGCGTCGCCTCCGAAATTTCCGACGGCGTCCAACTCTTGCCACTGGCTAGCGTCTGAAGGGTGTGTAAGGATCCTGCCCTTCTCCGGATCTTCTTCAGGCTTCTCCCTTTCCGCGTGCCATTGCATGAGCTTTGCTTCCTTAGGGTCCACGAAGTACCGCTGCAGACGGGGAGTGATAGGAAAGTACCATACCACTTTGTGAGGACCTTTCTTCCCACGGCTCTTGTACCGTCCTTGGCCGCACACCGGACATGTGGTTCTGTCCTCGTACTCGCCCCGATAAATTGCGCAATCATTGATGCAGGCGTGGTATTTAACGTGCGGTAGGTCAAGAGGGCACACGACTTTCTTGGCCTCCTCGATACTAGTTGGCAATGTGTTCCCCTCGGGAAGACGCTCGTGGAAGAATTTCATGTTCTTGTTGAAGCTCACGTCGGTCCATTTGTTTCCCGACTTCATCTCCAGAGCATCAAGCGTTACTTGCAAGCGCGTATCCTGTGGCCGGCACCCTGGATACAACGGAGTCTTCCCGTCTATCTCCATTTGCGCCAGCTTGGATTTCTCTCTAACGGTCCTCGCCTCCTTGAGGAGCAGTTCTTGAACATGAGAATCCATCAAGGCCGACATTAGCGAGCTCTGCGGCGTGTTCGCGTCTTCTCCACCACCATCTTCTCCTTCATCATGACCATGTCCGTCGGCATCTCCTTCGTCACGATCATCTTGCCCGCCCTCGTCTTCAGGTGTCGGTGCTTCATCGAAGCCTTCTATGAAACCGCGCACGAGCAGGTGTTGCTCCAATTGTCCGGAATCAGGGTCCACCCATCTCACAAATTTGCAATCCCTACACGGACATCGTATATGGCTCTTGTTGGACCGAATCATTTCCGCCTTCGCTTCTTCCTTGTATTTGTTGATTCGACTGGAGCTCTGCTTTATGACCATGATCGCCTACACGGTATACATATAGAGTATGTGTTATTAAGTCGGAGATGTTCGACGAAAAAAATCGGCATGACTTCCCCTAAAAGTAGGACATATGTGGTGCAAAAATTTACCGAAATGGAAATGAATCAACATTTCGGCAAACATCCATGCACCACGCCGGCCCACACAACAACATAGGCAACAACATGGCACAACACACACAAGCTTCATGTACACACACATACTCATCCAACAATAATCACCTAGTAGATCTAGATCTATTGCCGAGTCGACGTGACCGTGATCGATGTGAGAGAGTGTGTGGTGATAGAGAGAAAATAGTGGACAAAAAGAGAGGAGGAGAATATATATGGAGGCTCTCCCCAAGTCCTCACCAATTATATGACAAACAAAGGAGATTTCACAACATATAATGGAGTATAGAATGGTCAAAATCGCATAGGAGAGAGGAGGAGCTCGAGCTAGATGCAAGGGGGAGAATGAAGAAGGTCACATGTGGGGAAAGTGGCTGTGCCACCTTTTTCTGGAATCTTGCAAACATTCTGTGGCGCACCGTGTCCGATGCGCCACAGAAATGCAAGATTCTGTGGCGCATGGTGGATGATGCGCCACAGAATGTTCAATTTCTGTGGCGCACCGGCCATCGTGCGCCACAGAATCTTGTATTTCTGTGGCGCACCAGCCGTGGTGCGCCACAGAATTTAGTCAGATGGACCAGGTCCAATGATTGGAGGTGGGGCCCACAAACTTTCTGTGGCGCATTCTGAGTGGTGCGCCACAGAATGTGAGGATTCTGTGGCGCATGTGCTTGTGGTGCGCCACAGAATGATTTCGTGGTGCGCCACAGAATTGCATGCTGCCTATAGCTGTTTTCCTACTAGTGTAACAGATGTGTTTTCACTTCATTTAGAAAGCAATACAACAATTTACATTCAGATATAGCACATCTCTCTCAACACAACACTTAGGCGGAAGATTAGTTCTGAATTCTTCCTTTTTCTTTGAAAATTAGCACATTACCAAGTTAGTAATTACCATGCTCAATAGTAATTAACTTTCATGTGTTTGTGCTTGTTCCCTGTTTCAGCAGAGGAGGTTACTGTCAATATACTAATGCCCGCAGCGGGAGGATAAGTAAAATCTACTTTTGGATGAAAACATTAGCACAACCCAAATTTAGCTTGAAAGTCTAATGTCCACTTAACCCTAGTACCCTACCCTCATTTCGCCCTTTTTGAATTATCTCATGAGTGACGGCAAAGTCCAACAGTAGCATCTAATTTGACTATATATGTGTCAACTTGGAGAGTTTTCCAACCGTATGAAATTGTTTTAACAACCGTATCAATCTTATTTCACATAACACATGTTTACCAACGTAAATGAGAACGGGTTAGTTGGGAACCTTTTCATTTTTCCTCGAAGACAAACATAGTTTCACTTTAAAAACAGAGTTATTTCACAATACATACACATGTTGATGGCTTGTGTATGTGTTCCAAAAATACTCTGAGAGGATCTCACTATAGGTACAAAATATCAACCTTAATTACGATCTGGTTTCAGTAGACAAAAAAAAAATCCATTTACTTCATAAATTTAAGCATGCAGCAGTCATATAATTTCTGCAGAGCATGATCATGGTATGCTAATTTGATATTCTGTTAGAAATCGAAATAATCTTCCATCAGATTTATAGCTATTTAAAAATCACACATATATAAATTAAAATTTCACCACACGAACATGGCATGTTAAAAAGTGTATTTGAAGTCGGTGTAACACACTTAATTTAGTCAATTCAGCCATAAACATGAGTACTCGTGCAGATTGGTGATTACAGCTTGGTCCACATCGATAAATATAATATTTCACAGTAGGACATATGTGGTGCAAAAATTTACCGAAATGGAAATGAATCAACATTTCGGCAAACATCCATGCACCATGCCGGCCCACACAACAACATAGGGCAACAACATGGCACAACACACACAAGCTTCATGTACACACACATACTCATCCAACAATAATCACCTAGTAGATCTAGATCTATTGTCGAGTCGACGTGACCGTGATCGATGTGAGAGAGTGTGTGGTGATAGAGAGAAAATAGTGGACAAAAAGAGAGGAGAAGAATATATATGGAGGCTCTCCCCAAGTCCTCACCAATTATATGACAAACAAAGGAGATTTCACAACATATAATGGAGTATAGAATGGTCAAAATCGCATAGGAGAGAGGAGGAGCTCGAGCTAGATGCAAGGGGGAGAATGAAGAAGGTCACATGTGGGGAAAGTGGCTGTGCCACCTTTTTCTGGAATCTTGCAAACATTCTGTGGCGCACCGTGTCCGATGCGCCACAGAAATGCAAGATTCTGTGGCGCATGGTGGATGATGCGCCACAGAATGTTCAATTTCTGTGGCGCACCGGCCATCATGCGCCACAGAATCTTGTATTTCTGTGGCGCACCAGCCGTGGTGCGCCACAGAATTTAGTCAGATGGACCAGGTCCAATGATTGGAGGTGGGGCCCACAAACTTTCTGTGGCGCATTCTGAGTGGTGCGCCACAGAATGTGAGGATTCTGTGGCGCATGTGCTTGTGGTGCGCCACAGAATGATTTCGTGGTGCGCCACAGAATTGCATGCTGCCTATAGCTGTTTTCCTACTAGTGTAACAGATGTGTTTTCACTTCATTTAGAAAGCAATACAACAATTTACATTCAGATATAGCACATCTCTCTCAACACAACACTTAGGCGGAAGATTAGTTCTGAATTCTTCCTTTTTCTTTGAAAATTAGCACATTACCAAGTTAGTAATTACCATGCTCAATAGTAATTAACTTTCATGTGTTTGTGCTTGTTCCCTGTTTCAGCAGAGGAGGTTACTGTCAATATACTAATGCCCGCAGCGGGAGGATAAGTAAAATCTACTTTTGGATGAAAACATTAGCACAACCCAAATTTAGCTTGAAAGTCTAATGTCCACTTAACCCTAGTACCCTACCCTCATTTCGCCCTTTTTGAATTATCTCATGAGTGACGGCAAAGTCCAACAGTAGCATCTAATTTGACTATATATGTGTCAACTTGGAGAGTTTTCCAACCGTGTGAAATTCTTTTAACAACCGTATCAATCTTATTTCACATAACACATGTTTACCAACGTAAATGAGAACGGGTTAGTTGGGAACCTTTTCATTTTTCCTCGAAGACAAACATAGTTTCACTTTAAAAACAGAGTTATTTCACAATACATACACATGTTGATGGCTTGTGTATGTGTTCCAAAAATACTCTGAGAGGATCTCACTATAGGTACAAAATATCAACCTTAATTACGATCTGGTTTCAGTAGACAAAAAAAAATCCATTTACTTCATAAATTTAAGCATGCAGCAGTCATATAATTTCTGCAGAGCATGATCATGGTATGCTAATTTGATATTCTGTTAGAAATCGAAATAATCTTCCATCAGATTTATAGCTATTTAAAAATCACACATATATAAATTAAAAATTCACCACACGAACATGGCATGTTAAAAAGTGTATTTGAAGTCGGTGTAACACACTGAATTTAGTCAATTCAGCCATAAACATGAGTACTCGTGCAGATTGGTGATTACAGCTTGGTCCACATCGATAAATATAATATTTCACAGATCAGGAACGCAAGTACACGGTCAGCTTGAACCAAGCTTGTGGTCTTGGTTCCATGATTCGGGACTTATCTCCAGATCGCCAGGTGATGAATCCGAAGGAGGCAGCCGACGGCGGAGAAGCTGACCAGTGTGAGCTCGTTCACCTCCCGCTCGCCGCCGGCCGATCACCTCCGCTGCTTACATGGGCGGGTTCCCACGCCCGGCCATCGATCTCAGCGACGACCGCTTCGCCGCCATCATGGACGACGCCATGGGCACGCAACTCGACCCGCCCTTCGACGCCTACAACGGCACCGTCAACTTCCTCCTCGCCTCCTACATCCTGCCCCACGTCACCGCCGCCGCCACCATCGGCATCAGCCCATCCCTCATGGGCTACGTCTCCAAGCGCCTCGACGCGAGCATCCTGGTGGTAGAGGCCGGGCAGGACGCGGTGATCAGGTTGCTGCTGTACCAGCGCGCAGACGGTCAGGATCGGTGTTCTCACCGGCAGCGCTGCCTGCGGGAGGTCACCGGCGGCGGCGCGTGCGAGAGCTCCCGCGGGGCGACGCGCTCGGGAGGTTACCGACGGGGGTGCGCGCAGGAGTCGCCGGGGACGGCGTACTCGGAGGTAGCCGGGCGGCGCGCAGTAGAGGTTGCAAGGCGGCGCGTCGGCTGCACCTTGCGGCTCGCCACCAGAGGCCTGGAGCCTCGACCATTGCTGCAAAAAAGAAAAATAACGTTTCGCTAACTCAACACGGACTAACTCAACACGGACCAAACAATCTCATCCGTTGATCAAAAATTGAACGCGTAATATTTAATGTATCCGGCGAAGTTTGCTCTTTTAATAGTAGTATAGAAGTATAGATATACACGCGTCGTCCCGCAACTATCCCGGGACGTGCAAATTCGTCCCATAACTATTCGGACGTGATTCCGCCGTCCCAGAACTTGTTTAGCCGTGACGTTTAGGTTGACGGTGTCTCTGGTGCGGACACGTGTGACTCCACGCTGTCAATGGACACACGCCTCAGCAGGTAATTTAGCAGAAACACCCCCACAAGTATTGTACCGTTCAGTACAGGTCCTCTGGCAATCGTCTGTGCCAAATCGAAAACCTAGGAGTTGTCCCGGCAAGCGGCGGCGACGACGACCGGCTTCGTGCGCGGGCTTAGGCTTCGACCGGCTTCGGCGCGGGCTTATGAACTGTCCCGGCGAGCGGCACGGTCTGAGGCGAGCCGGCGTGGTGCGAGATGGGCTCGAATCGAAGCGCATAGGGTTGGAGGTGGCGATGGTGGTGTCGCCGGCTGCAAGGACGACGAGTGGGCGAAGGTGACAAGCGAAGTGTACTGGAAACCGCCGGCGCCGGCAAGGGCGACGAAAAGTAGTGGAGATGGCGTGAGTCTGCAGGTATGTGCTCCGTTCCTGAATCCTTTTCAGTTGTCCTTGGTTATGTGCTCTGTTTTTGTTGATTTTCTCTGTAATTTCGACAGGCTAAATTGCAGGATGTTGGTTTGTGAACAATGCCAGTACCAGTACCAGGAGTACAGCCAGTATGTGCAGTGAAGAAATTTGAGAGAAGTTGAAGAAGAGAATGTGAAGCTGATGACCAAGATTTCTGAACTGCAAATCGAGTTGCAGAAAGAGAAGGCAGAGAAGGGGAAAATGCTTAACAATCACAGGGAAGCGATGAAATTTAGAGATAGGAAGGATAAGATTGTAGTGTCTGCAGCTGCAGCGTGTGTACTCATTTATGCATGTATTGCTCTAGTGATTAGGGTTTCGTTTGATAGGAAGTTCCTTCTCATTGCAATCATTCAAACTCTTGTCAACATTTTCTGAAAATAGATCATCGTCTCCTTCTTCAGCATTGCAGTCACTGTCAACGAATTCACTGTCACAATCACTGTCATTCTCTGAATCACCGTCCACATTTGCCTGTTCTGTTTCAACAATTGAACTACATGCTTCATCTTCAACTGCTACAGATGTACTTCTCATTTTTCTAGGACTGATGACTGGAGGTAAGCTGGGGCCTCCATTAATGATAACATCATCTCTTAGTACCCTGAGAAAGTTGGTGTGATCTATGAACATGACAAGTGTCTTCTGTGTTCTGCTAGCTTTGATCATTTCAGTACATTGCATGTCAGTGTCAATAGGTGTTAAACCATCTGTTATATCCCTTCCCGGCATACACCAATACACGTGCAACCTCTCATCTCTCTCATATCCAAGAATTTGCAGAATCTCATCTACAACTGCTATGGACCATGTCTGAACATTGCAATTATCAAAAGAACCAGTAGAGGCACTCACGTAATCCAAATTCTCTGACAAACCACAGAAAAACCCATTGTGGCAAACTTCTACTGAGAAAAGATCACAATCAGGCCCACCATCGAACACTGCAAGTAAAATTCAGAGTTAGGACATATTCAGACATCAATAGAAAAATTGGAAATTTATATCTCAAGTCAACTTGTAATTTCTTCATACTCGCAACATAAACATAAATAATCTCTAAACGGCACTAGTTTCTACCAGTTCTGTGCGCGACTTGACGCACACACTCACGGCGACGACGTCGGGTAACAGGGCAAGAACAGATCAAACCCGCCCCAAAATTACTCAATCAAACCATCTGCACATGTTTCGAGCACCCAAATCCTACTCCTTTCCTCCATACACAACGGCTTAGCAGGTCCTGATCATCCTCTCCTCATGAACTCTACCAAACCCCCGACATGGCCGCATATCTCGAAAAGAAAGTCGCCGGAGGCAAATTGGGGCTTACCGTAGTCCGGCGGGTCCTCGTTCCAGCTGCGGTAGTGCAGCTCCGGCGGCATCACTCTTCGAACGGCGACGGCGTGGCGGCGAAAGTGACGGAGGTGGCAGCGACGTGCTCGGGGTGGCACCAAAACAACCTCTCGACGATGTGGCCAAATCGGGAAGGTAAATAAATGAAATTGCGCATAGTTCGGGCATCTTTCCGTCCATGAAAACGACCTAGACATGCGGGAGGACTGCCGATGCATTTTCTGCTTAACCCACAGACCAAATTGCAAAATTTCCGACGAGGCAGGCGTCCACCGTGGCAGGTTCGGACTAAACTGACAGCGCAATCACCGCTAAACAAGTTTTGGGACGGCGGAATCACGTCCTGATAGTTATGGGACGAATTTGCACGTCCCGGGATAGTTGTGGGACGGTGCGTGTATATAACTCTTTTTTTTATTATTCTGGAAAGATTTGAGTTCCAGCCACGGACAACTGCAAGTGCGTTCTAATGTTCAATTCTGACTAAACAGGTTCTGCAAACAGTGATTTTTACTGCACCTGACCGAAGAAAAGAGTGTTTCCATGGATGCATCAGGTCAAATATGCACATATAGTTTTCTCAGGTTTACGTTGCAATGACTATTGTTCTTTGAAGCAAACAAACTGAATTTTTTTTAGCAACCTAAAACTGAATATATATACTAGGCATGTAATCTGGGGTTATGATCAAAGTCTGAAGATTTGAATCATATGTGGTTTTGCTTTCACATTCTTCTTGGTTTTCCTTTTGATATGATCTAACATCTGGGCTAATATATCTGAGTTTTCCTTTTTAAATAGACATGGTTCAGAACTTCTAGATCATGTCCCTCTGTCTAATTACTCTAAGGTGAGCACTTTGAGAAACCAGTACTTTCATCTGATATGATTTAACATCTGGGCTAATATATCCGAGTTTTCAGAGTAGTGTACATGCTTAAGATGCACCGTAATGCGTAAGATGTACTACCTACTATAATGTAATGCCTAAGATGCACTGCCCTGAACATTTTAGGACCATGACTGATACTTTTTTAATAGTTGTACTTCGGATCACTTGATTTGGGAGCTACATGCCAGTTATCGTTATTTTAATCATTGTGTTCTGCTGTAATCATCCAAGAAGTTGCAGTGTGTCTACTTCAAAACTGGCAACTAGAAATTCCATACATCTGAATGATGTTTAATATTCGATGATGAAAGCAATGCTATGTCTAATTGGAATACGCACCTTATCCCTGTTTCGCTGTCAAGCTGCAAAGAGGCACTGGAATACGCACCTTATCCGGGGCGTTGATGGGTCGATGGAGATTCAGTTCTCGAGTGTGGATCAATGGAATCAATATTTATTACGACTGAACATTTCCAAACTGTACAGATCATTTGTCAAAAGCTGTCAGCTAGCTGACTGAGATATTCATTGATAAATAAAACTGAAGTGTATCAGGTTTACAATATTTGAGAGATAAAATACACAATGAAAACGATATAGTAACAGTAAATAAAGTAAAACAACAAGGTAGCAGGGCGATTACTTCAGTTACAGAGGAGAGGCAGATCGATGGAATGCATGGCTAATCAACTGTAACGGAGGGATGTTTTGGGTGCAGCCGTACGGCGCTCTTGAAGGCAGACTCGACATCAGCGCATACATCTTCCTGATTTTTGGTGTGATGGAGCCACACGCCGATGTCCCGGAGGCAGGGTAGATACTCCAGGCCGACTGGTGTAGTGTCTCTCCATTCTTCCCAGCCAAATAGCAGGGTGAGTGTTTGTAGCTTGGGCATAGCTCCTGCCTCGAAGCTCAGGACCGCACTGACATCTTCATCAGACAAGAACTTAAACTCCTCCAGAACCGGGAATAACCCGGTGCTAACGATGACCTTGTTTTGAGAGAATTCCAACACGTTTAACATGGCAAAGACGAGGGAGGGGAGCTCTCCAAGAACACGAACCTCATCATATCTTTTCATTATGACTCGTGAGTATAACTATTTAGAGTAACACTAAGCAAAAGCACACAATTACTAAGAACTAGAGCACATAAGCATATGAGTGAGTACCAGAAGAAATATACCTCTTATCAGGGGCGGAGGACCCAGTAGGGCAAGGTAGGGCAGCCGCCCTACCTTGATTTTTGGCAAAAATCGAACATATGTAGGTACTTCCCTGATGTATATATCATTTTCAGTATTTTCTGAAGGTTTGGAAAAAGAATGAAGGAAAAAAACGTAATTTGGGCCACCCACAACTGGCTCAGCCGCTAGCTGGGCCTTACTGGCCGCTCTAGCTGGGCCAAATAAGAGCAGCAGCGCATCCCTTCGCGACCCGACCTCATTTTTTTCCCTATACGTACGACGATATTGCGTAGGATTTCCGTCCGATACTACGTGGCAGCTACTTGCCACACGCGGGGCAACGGAGGCGGGCTTGCTCCAAGGTTTTGGATTTCGGTTTGCAAAATTTACCGCCCCTGGACGAAATGGGCGAATTTCGGCTTTTCGGAAAATTTTCGGAATATTCCGGACGAATTACACACTCCAAAATTTGAATTGCTGAACGAAAATGAGCGAATTTTGAACGAAAAGTGACCGAAATTGTCCTAAGGTATTAAAACCTACAGCAACGAGAATAAAGCCGAACTAAGATGAACAGCAACGATCAATTGACCACTAATATAGCTAATTAGCTATATATCTGTTCAGCTAGCAGGAATCAGAGTAGGAACTTGCATCTTCTGCATGATCCATTTCCGTTCCGGGCTTCCGGCCGGCCGGACGAGCCTGCCCTCGCGCGAAGCAAACCAGCACACCCTGGAACAGAGCCGTGGCCATGGTAGACAACCGCGCGTGGACGCCGAGCCGACGCGGACGCGAGCGTCACCACTTCCAACGCCATGAAGTCGTACCGGAGCACGCCATGAAGTCACGTACATGGAGGAAGCGGCGGCGCTCTGAGAGGGGAGTTGGGAAATTTGACTATTCTTAGAGTTTGGGGCTCTGTTTGGACGTTTTATATGAGCTGAAGGGTTAGCAGGCCGGGCCGCAGGCTGGATTGAGCCCAAGTTTTCAAAAGAGGCCGAAATTATTTGGCCGGAAAACAAATCTACCGGGCCTTAGCGAAATGGCCAAATTTCGACGGAATTTCGTTTCTTCCGGACGAAATCCAAAACCTTGGCTTGCTCCGTGCACAGTCTGGGTTTGGTTTGGGCCGGTGCTGGATTAGACTGTCTCCTCTATCATGGTAGTCGTTCGATCAAGGACGGAGTCTTCTAGCTGCTGCAGCTATTCTGTAGTTGCTCGTTTGATACCAATTTGTGAGAAAGTTTCACCAAAATGAGATCAAAATGAGATCTATGACAAACGTGATTTGTATAAGAGCATTTCCAATAGTTGATGCAAATATACATTTTTTTTTAGGATAACGATGCAAATATACATCATTTTGGCTCGTGCCGAAAAAGCAAAACAGTCGCGCGCGTCCTACCGCCGATTTGAAACTCCCGCCACCTCCCTCCACGCGCCGCCGCCATGTTCTCCACCTTTGATCTCCCCGGTCGCTACCGCCATGGTCGCCACAGCTAGGCGCCGTGGATTTGCGACTTCATGCGTGTCGCGCGACACGATAGGTCAATAAGCAGCCGCGCAACACAGCCGCCCCGACCTCGTAGCGAGGTGCCTGTTCCTCCTCCGTCGATGGCTGCTACTCCTCCTTCGACGGCCGTCCGGAGTGGTGGGGGAGAGGCGGAGTCACGATGGTGTCGTGGAGAGCAGATTGGAGGGCTGGGGGATGAATCGACAAGGCCGCCGGCGATGGTCGAGGTGGGCGGCCAATCCTGCAATGTGGTGTCCTAAAATATAGTCCCTCCGTTCTTAAATATAAAATATTTTAGCATTTGTCCACATTCACGTGTATACCAGTATATATAGACACGTTTTAATGTGTATGTTAACTCATTTAGTATGCATCTAGACAACAAGTGAAACACCTAAAACATTTTACATTAAAAAAGGAGAGAGTATGAAGTTAGACCTTTTTGGTGATGCAAATTTTGCATCTGATTCTTGCCCTAAAATACATCGTCTATTATGATGCTCTATTTCTTAAAAAAAAAAAATTAGAGCCACTCTAAGACCTTGCGACAACAGGCTCTACGTTGAGCTAGCGACAGATGCGAGGTCGCCCTTGTTTTCGGTTTGGGCTAGACCTTGGGCTTACGATACAGGAATAATTAGCACAGGATTGGAAGGGGCGAGGCTAGTGTGCGCGCGCGCGAAGGAATCGTTACGCTCGATCGGTTTTCAGACCAGGCGTTTTTGCCGAAAACGGAAATAGTTTATACGCGACTATTCCCTTTTTTTATCTGTAACGTGACACCTACGTGCGTGCATGCGGGCTGGGCTAGTGCGCGATTCCTTCGTGCGCATGAACCGCTGGCTCCAAAAATTTCGCGTTACGTGAGCGGATTCTATTCCCTTTTGTCACGAGCTCGCTTTAAGGTGCAAAATCGTTTCCAGCGCAATGAAATTCGAATAAGAAGGGAGCAAATCTATTCCCTTTTGGCGCCAAAAAGGGAAGAGATTAGATTTTTTATATTTGCAAAAATAATCCTACCCGTCAAAACCAATTCCCTTTTTGGGTTAGTGATATTTTAGAGTAAAATAAAATGGGTGGGAGATCGAAAAATACCACTTCCAACTAGTACAAATTTTTAGTAAAAAAATGAACTACCACTTCCTACCAGTACAAAAAGAATTGAACATAAAAGATATAAAAATCTCATTTTTTTTGTAAAGGGAAGGAATGATTTCACCAAAAAGGAAAAATAAATAAAAATGAAAGTGACACAATTTAAAGCAAACTATTATTACAAAAACATCACCATTTAATTCAAAAAATAAAGGAGAAATAAACAATCGGGTAATTTTGAACCGTTTTGTTTCGGTACAATTCCCTTTTGTCGCCAAAACTAAAAAGATCATATTTTTACTTACGTAAAACACCAAATAAAAACATCCCTTTTTGGGATAGTGGATTTTTAGGGGCAAATAAAAATGGGTGGGAAATAGGAAAAACACCTAATCATATTGGTGAGGGAAAAAAGAAATGAAAAATAACTTGGCTTACTAGTCTAGTACGACAATATCACAATTCAGACCACCCATACTTTGTACTACTACGATTGGGGCATAGCACAAAACAAAATTACTTTCAACATGAATAAGCTGCCACTTTCAGCAGCAAAATCCATTTTTAACATGAAAGAAATAAATTTTGAACTATTCCTTTATTCGCATTCATATGAAAATATGAGAAACAAATATGTACATAACCAAGTTTTTTCGATAGAGAACTGGCAAAATAAGACTGATTACACAATGGTGATTAGCCAACATGTAAAGCAGAGATACATGGAAAAACAACAATCTCGGAGCTTTCAATGTGGTTGTACATAATGATGCAAGACGTACTTGCTCGTTGGGAGACCCTAAGAGGAAGGTTTGATGTAGCCTAGCAGCAAGTTTTTCCTCAGTATGAAACCAAGGTTTATCGAACCAGTAAGAGTAGCAATTCTTCAGAAGGTTGTTGGCGGCTCGCACGGCGCAACACGATCACCAACGTGGACCTGCACACAACACAATCACAATACTTTGCCCCAACGAAACAGTGAGGTTGTCAATCTCACCGGCTTGCTGAAAACAAAGGATTAAACGTCTCGTATGGAAAATGAGTATTAAATTGCAGCGAATGAAAAAGTAACAGTTTGCAGTTTGTGGTTGTTTAATCAATGTAAAAGAATTGGACCGGGGTCCACAGTTCACTAGTGGTGTCTCTGCATAAAGATATCTAACATGTTGAGTAAACAAATTACAGCTGGGCAATTGACAAATAGTGAGCGCATGACAATGCAAATACATGACATGATGATTACTATGATATTTAATTGGGCATTACGGCATGATACATAGACCGTTATCCAACAGCGTCTATGACTAATAATCCACCGCCGGGTTGTCATCCGAGTTCCCCGTTGGTATTAAGTTGCAAGCAACGGATAATCGCATTAAGTAAAGCGCGTAATGTAAACAAACACATATGCCCGTGGACATAGCATCGTTGGGTTATCTCTAGTGGCAACAGCACATCCACAATCTTAGAACTTTCTGTCACTGTCCCAGATTAAACGGAGGCATGAACCCACTATCCAGCATAAATACTCTCTCTTGGAGTTACAAGCATCTACTTGGCCAAAGCATCTACTAGTAACGGAAAGCATGCAAGATCATAAATAACATAGGGCATAGATTGATAATCAACTTGACATAATATTCAATATTCATCGGATCCCAGCAAACACAACATGTAGCATTACAATAATATGATCTTGATCATGTAGGGCAGCTCACAAGATCTAAACATGATGGCACAAATAGGAGAGACAACCATCTAGCTACTGCTATGGACCCGTAGTCCAAGGATGAACTACTCACGCATCACTCTGGAGGCAGGCATGGCGATGTAGAAGCCTCCGGTGACGATTCCCCTCTCCGGCAGGGTGCCGGGAAGAGGTTCTGGACCCTCCCGAGCAAGGGTTGACGGTGGCGGCGTCTCTGGAACTTTTCGTAGATAATGGCTCGGGCACTTAGGGTTATTTTATCGGGGGTAATAAGTAGGCGAAAGGGCGGCGGCTGACGAGCCCCGAGGGGCCCACACCATACTAGGGCGCGCCAGGGGGGCAGGCCGCGCCCTAGTGGCGTGTGGCTCCCTGGTGCATCTCCTCCGTTGCTTCTTTGCTCCATCTGGTGTCTTCTGGAAAAATTGGGATGTCCGTGAAGTTTCGTCCAATTCCGAGAATATTTCCAGACTAGGTTTTCTGGAATACAAAACTTCGGCATCTTGTTAATAGGTTAGTCCCAAAAAATGTATAAAAGTGCCATAAAGTAGATGCAAAACATGTAGCAATTGGTATAAAACAAGCATGGAACATCAAAAATTATAGATACGTTGGAGACATATCACATATCCAAGTATTTTCAGGTGGGGAAAATAAAAACATTATTACCAATACATTAGCATACGAGTTACAGGCAAGAAAAACTAGTCAAATATTACCAACCACATAACAGACAAATTATCAGGTGCAGAACACTATAAGCATTATTGCCAATAGACTAGCATACAAGTTATCGATACGAAAAAACTAGTCAAATATTACCAATCTTATAGCAAACAAATTATCAGGTGCAGAACACTATAAGCATTATTGCCAATACACTAGCATACAAGTTATTGATAAGAAAAAACTAGTCAAATATTACCAATCATATAGCAAACAAATTATCAGGTATGGGATACTGTAAACATTACTATCAATACACTAGCATACAAGTTATCAATAAGAAAAAACTAGTAAAATATTTCCAGTCACAAAGCAGACAAATTATCAGGTGGAGATACTAAAAACATTATTACCAATACACTAGCATACAAGTTACCGGTAAGAAAAAACTAGTCAAATATTACCAACCACATAGCAGACAAATTATTAGGTGGGGGACACTATAAACGTTATTACCAATACACTAGCATACAAGTCATCGACAAGAAAAAAACTAGTCAAATATAACCAAACACATAGAAAAAAAATCAGGTGTGGGATACTATAAACTTTATAACCAATACACTAGCATACAACTTATCGATAAGAAAAAACTAGTCAAATATTACCAATCATATGGCAAACAAATTATCAGGTGTGGGATACTATAAACATTATTATCAATACACTAGCATACAATTTATCGATAAGAAAAAAATAGTAAAATATTTCCAATCACATAGCAAACAAATTATCAGGCGGGGATACTAAAATCATTATTACCAATACACTAGCATTCAAGTTACTGACAAGAAAAAACTAGTCAAATATTACCAATCACATAACAGACAAATTATCAGGTGGGGACACTATAAGCATTATTACTAATACACTAGCATACAAGTCATCGATAAGAAAGACTAGTCAAATATTACCAATCACATAGCAAACAAAATATCAGGTATGGGATAATATAAACATTATAACCAATACACTAGTATACAAGTTATCGATAAGAAAAAACTAGTCAAATATTACTAATCACATAGCAAACAAATTATCAGGTGAGGATACTGAAAATATTATTATCAATACTCTAGCATACAAGTTATTGATAAGAAAAAAATAGTCAAATATTACCAATCATATAGCAAGCAATTTATCACGAGGGGGATACTATAAACATTATTAGTTTATTACCATTACACTAGCATACACTTTATCGATGAGGAAAAACCTTCCAAATATTACCAATCACATAGCAAACAATTTATCAGGTGGGATATTAACAACATTATTACCAATACACTATCATACAAGCTATCGATAAGAAATGAACTAGTCAAATATTACCAATTATATAGCAAACAATTTATCACGAGGGGAAACAATAAACATTATTACCAACACCTTATCTTACAAATTATCGAGGATCCCTAACCCCAGCAGGATGATGACCTCCCCTCCCCCTCCCCCCCGGATTGGCACGTCTCATCGCCTCTCCATGATCCAGTGGGTGATGAGGATACGTCTGGCTTCATCGCGACGCTCTTCGCTCCGCAATCAAACCACGGCCGTCGCCGCGCCACCCACTCAACCCGGAGGACAGCACCGACATCTACATGGCGATGCGCGTCACCATGGAGCAGGCCTAGGCTAAGCGGTCATGAAGGTGAAGCCAGAGACCACTGACAGCGTCGTGGAGCAGGAGGAGGCAGGACCGTTGCAGCAGCCAGAACCCTACGACGACGACGTCATCTCCATCTCCGACGACGACTAGACGTCGGCTGGGGTCTAGTTTTGGAAATTTTATTTCAATTTTGTGTAAAAAGAAGTCAAATTTGAATGACATTTGCCTATTTTTCTGAGTTTCGTTAAATAAATTTTGAACCGGTCGTTGGGGCGCCAGTGTGGAAAGCCACCCAGAATGGACTGGACAGGTGTCGAACACAATTTAAAAGGTACTGGACAAAATTTCAGCGTGTCCGTGGAGATAATCTTTAGGTCTTGGTTTTAAATGTAACCGCGGTGAATACCCGAGATGACAAAGGAAAAAGGGTAATGCAAAAATGGGACCGGATATGGACAACTATACAATTACGTGTATGCATTAGGCGTAGCTACATGCATGCATGGATTATGCGGCAAGATTAAGAAGTGATATAGGATAGGATTAGTAATTGTTAAGATCGCAAGATCTCTAGGCTAGATCAATTCGGGTAGATACGAGATCGGGAGGAGAAGAACCAGTACCTTCTCCTCGAGATGCGGAGGCGCTCGAGGCTCCGGCAATGGTTGACGGAGGTGGAGAGCCAGTGGATAGCAGTGGCATCGGTGGTGCTTCCCATCAGCTCAGCGCTAACCCTAGATCGGTAGGGATGTCGGTGGAGTCGAGTGGCACGGACGAACCTCGTAATCAGTGCCGCCGACTCCCACCTCTCTTTATAGCAGCTGGTGATAGGGGCCCACCGACCATTAAGTGTCGGGCGCCCCCGATCAGGGCGCTAATCAAGGAGTTGATCGAGCCGTTGGACTCGGTCAATTGAGATCAATCTAACATTCTCCCCCTTGATCTCACTTTTACTTTTAACTTTATACTTTATACTTTACTTGTTTCATCACGGATCAGTACATAGAGCATGTTTCATCGTCACAGCTCATTGCCGATAGAATCAGACAGCTACAATATACGTCTCTGTTTTGAAATAGATTCTTTAAACTTTTGGGCCTCTTTATTGTCCGGAAATCATATAGACTATACCATAAAACCCATGTCGACTATGTGTTCTCCAAAACACACTGGGCGGTAAGCCTTTAATTAGCAGATCTGCGAACACTTGTGTGTTTCTTTTATATGTTCCTCTTATGCTCCAAGCATTTCAACATAATTCCGGACTTTCTCCTTTACAACGTATAACTCTGTGTCAATGTGTTTGGCACCACACTTGACTCGTTGTCTTAGGAGTGAATTACTTAATGGTTATTGCTGTTGTCAACCATTATCAATTCCGGGTACAGGTTTCCTTAACCATTTTGCCTATCCCTCGGCCTTATATCATGCTATAACATGTCTTTACATCACACTGATGCCAATCATTTCATTCTCTGGAGCTTTTCCACACAAAAACTCCAAATGTGAAATTTAGCGACAATTGTGGATTTCGCTATACATTTCACAAATTCTTTCTTTGTGCTCACAACCTTTTGAGAGCACATTTATAGATCTATCTTTGTACTCACAACCTTTTGAGAGCACTCTGTTTCTTTTAGCATGAGGCCGATATCTTTGATTCCATTCCAGTGATCTATATCTGGATTGGACATTGCCAAAACAACCCGGATATGTGAACTGTCAGGGTAATATTGAGTTTCCAACAGCTGAAGCATATGGTACCATATCCATTTGATCCGTTCTATGTTATCTCTTGGAACACTAAAGTTCCCAATTCCATTACCCTTGACAATAAGAACAGGCGTAGATTTTCTCGACATGCATGCTTTAGAGACTTCTTCTCAGCATGTCCATGCGATATTTCTAATACCCCTTTTCTTCTTTTCTTAGTAAATCTCGATACTTTTAACGACAGACACTCTACCGAGAATACTCTTTTGAGGACAAGAACTTCTTTTCTCTGCCGGTAGTAGATTGACATCACCACTAGCAAGTAGGATATCATCCACATACACAGGATTAGGGAATGAATTTCCCATTCTATAAGTTTGTAGAAAACGATTGTCCTCTCATTCTCTTTAACCCAAAATAACTTCTGATTCTAGAGACTTGCTCTAGTCCGTAAGATCCCTTGTGTTCTTTACTTTCATCTGATGTAACTCAGATCATTATGTGCCATTATCACTCATTATAATCTGTTTATTCTCTTAGCGCAAAACTTTCGATTTAAAATCGCTTTTTACATATTTCCTTTGGAGTCACATTGGCGTTGTAGACCCTTTATAGCCTACTGTTTTGGCTCCATTGGAAATTACTTATGAGTCCCAAACATCGTCGGGATTCACATAGTCTCTAATCATTAAGACAAGTAGACACTTGTCAAAATCGATTGAGCGCTGCTTATAATTTCTGTAAATGAGGTGGGATCAACCTTCATTTAAATTTCTCTGATATAGACTTTATAGTCATCTGTTTTTCTCATATGGGGATGTTGTTGCTCTGTCATTGCCTAGAGGCAATTAATTCTGTAGTCTTCTATCCCAAAAGCAATAGCTCTTACAAGGACCTAAATCACAAGATCCATGTTTGCTTGTTCATCTCTATTATAAAGCAACAAGCTCCCCCAGATAAAATCTATTCGAGCCTTAGGTATGTTCATACCATGCTCCCCCAGATTACTCCATTTTCTCCAAAATGGTGTATCCTTAATCCTTTTTATTTGGGTTTATTCTGTTAACCTGTCAATCTGTCTTCTTTATGGCACTTTGAGTACCGTCCTTAGTCTCCTTTCGGAGCTGTAAAAGATCCAGGAATAAATCTATCTCTTTACTTTAGGGGTATCATTATTATGACCGTCGTACTCCCCAGACGATCACAATTCATCATAGATCACTTAGATGCATAATATGCATCACATTATCTGAAGTATAGGGGAGTTTATTCTGTAACATTCTCTATCTCCCCCTCGAAATGTGGCAAGAACCTTTTTGCCACAATTTCGAAACTTTGATTATCTGCTTTATTCAATATGAAGTTATCTTTTAACGTATGGGAGTACTTTTTCCTCATTCCTTTTCAAAACTCACAAGAGTTCTTTCTCAATGGTACTGCAAGTCACACTTGCATAACATTCTTATCTTTAGGTTCATTTGTAACTTTATTCTCTTTTGACTCATTAAGTGCTTTGTAACTATGACACATAAAGTGTGCGGTCGATATAAAAACACATGAGTCATCACATCTTCTTCCTGTCATACAGGATAAGTCCTTTGTCAAAATTTTCTCCCGCCATGCGGGTATTTTCCCAGACTTTTCCACCACGTGGGTATTATTATCGTCTTTTCCCGTCATGCGGGTAATTAAGAGACACAGATGCCACAATTGGCTCTTTAGACTGCATATTCAATCATCAAATTCAGAAATAAATCTGAATACTCTTTTATACACATGCTTAATCCAACGTTAGTCAAATTAAGCATTCATGTTGCTCGTTTAAAAAATTTCTTCACATAGGTACATGAAAGAAATTCGTTAAACAAAACTCTGAATGATTTATTTGTTTTCTGCATGGAGAGTACATGAAAGACATTTGTCAAACAAGACTCTCGATGATCTATTTGTATTCTTGGATTAACATCCAAGAATTCTTTTTCTTTTGCAGTCATTCTTTAGAGAGAACATACTCTCTCACTTTATGACCTTTCTTGGTCATCTTTCGGGTCACAAGTACCCATCTTTTGCTTTCACGAATGAAAACATGAGAATCTTTGTCTGAGAAAATATTCAATAATAATAAACAATAATGAGCATAAAAATAACCCTACGTTGGTCTGGTTAAAGATATGCACATTAAATCTTTAAAACTTTCTTCTATATTCTAAATCACCGTTGGGCAGAATTAGAATGAAACATCATCTTTCTACACTAATTCTACATCACCGTTGGGCAGAAATAGAATCAATGCATAAAACTCATAAACAATATGATGATAATATTTCTATTGCAATAAAGAACTCTGTTTGGAAAATGACATTATCATCAACTCTATTTCAGCGGAAACATGAAATATACATATTTCTATAGTTCAAGAGCATTTCTTGATCTTTTATCTTTTCTCTGAAAATTGATCACTTTCATGCAAAATTATCAGAGATCTAGCCCTTTGACTATAGAACTCATATAATTATAGTACTGCTATCATCAACGTTGGTCAGAAAATAACAATACCATAATTAATCTGTTAAACAAGTATTTTCTTTTTCCTCCTCTCTAATTAAATTTTCCCGTTGGTTCCAATTTAATTAGAAGAGTCCTTTTACTTTACAGCAGAAACTGTAATGTATTCTCTGTATTTCACAAACTTTGCACTGTTCAACGATTAACAAATCATGATTATGTTATTAACAACGTTGGTCATAAAATAACATAATCATAATTATTACTAAAAACACTTTAACATGCTCCTTTAATTCTTACTTTTTAATTCTTTTGACCTTTTAAATTTAAAAGAGCACATTTCTCTATTTGCAGCGGAAAACATGAAATAAAATTCCATGAACTTTAATATTCACTTTATCACATCTTTAAAAAATTCAATTATCACTTTATTGCTTTTAAGCAATTACTTTTAACTATTTGCAGCGGAAAATGAATAAAATTCATGAGCTTTATGCTTTTCAGAAGCATTACTTTTACTTTTCTGTTTCCTAAACAAAACTTTCGTTGGATAATTTTGAATAGGAAAAAACTAGATGAAATTTGCCAAAAAAATGGACAAAAAACAAATAAGCATGCTTCTGGAAAAAACAAACGGAAAAGACAGAGAAACTGGGCCGCAGCCCAGCTCACTGCGCGCTGGGCGCGTGCCCCGCGGAGGCCCAGCAGTGGCCCGTTTACAGCCCGCGGCCTGCCACTGCCGGCTAGGGTTAGCCGAGGCACATCCTGGCCGTTGGATCGATCCGACGGTCACGCGCACGAATCGCCGGATCAAAAACGTGCAGACCGCCGAGTCGACCGAAAACCCTAGTTCATTTCTTTCTTTCGCCCCCGTCTCTGTCCCGCGCGGCGCGGTGTGTCGCAGGCCGCCGGCCGGCCGCCGGAGAACGCCACCGCGCCCGCTGGAGAACGCCACCACGCCGAGCTCCCTCCTGTCCCGCGCTCTCTCTCCTGCGAGGTCTGCACCTTTTCGACGGCCGCAAACGCCCAACCACGGCGCGCGCTCGCCCCGCTCTCTCTGTGGCGCCGTTGTGCCCAACCGCGGCGCAGCTGCGCTCGTGCGGTCGGCGGTGGCCCACCAGCGACGGCCGCAACGCGCCAGCGCCATGCGCCACGCGCACACCGTCCGACGGCCGCGACGGCCGCTTTCTTTGTGGCGCCGTTGCCATCCCCCTCGCCGGTCGCGCGTTCCCCTTGCGGTGAGCGCGCCGCCGTCGAGCGGTTTGGCCGCGGTGCCCTCTGTCCTTTTCCGGCGACCACGAGGGCCTTCCGGTGAGAATTTATTTCCCCTTTGCCCTCCTTTTGATTTGAGTTAGGGGTTCACGGGATGTTGTTCTGTTTCGGTATCGAGTCGATCCGATCACTGAAAAGGGAGGTGAGGTTCTTTTCTTTGAGATTCACCGACGGGGCAGTGAGCCCGAGGCCATTCCCCTTGAGAGAATTTCTTTTCTGTTGCTTTCGATCTAGAAATTTTAGATCTCGAATTGACTTTCTTTTCTGTCTACCCGAGAAGAACTAGAACTAGATGGCTCTGATACCATTGTTAAGATCGCAAGATCTCTAGGCTAGATCAATTCGGGTAGATACGAGATCGGGAGGAGAAGAACCAGTACCTTCTCCTCGAGATGCGGAGGCGCTCGAGGCTCCGGCAATGGTGGACGGAGGTGGAGAGCCAGTGGATAGCAGTGGCGTCGGTGGTGCTTCCCATCAGCTCAGCGCTAACCCTAGATCGGTAGGGATGTCGGTGGAGTCGAGTGGCACGGACGAACCTCGTAATCAGTGCCGCCGACTCCCACCTCTCTTTATAGCAGCTGGTGACAGGGGCCCACCGACCATTAAGTGTCGGGCGCCCCCGATCAGGGCGCTAATCAAGGAGTTGATCGAGCCGTTGGACTCGGTCAATTGAGATCAATCTAACAGTAATTAGCCGGTCATGCATGCAGTTCCATGTCGCGATCAGGACCACGCCTTCACGCGCATGTACGTTCCATGCGCGACACTGGCCATCTGAATCACGGTCTGACATCTGCAAGGGTAAGATGGACAGAAGCATAGGGGTAAGTGTTATCCTGCTGCAGACGAATGGAATTAGATGTTTCTTTGGATTTTGGATAGCCACCGGTGGGACTGCTGAGTCGCACCGATGAGAACTTAAGAATAATTTCATAGAATGTCCACCAGCAAGAGTCTACCTGTGCCACTGGTGAAGCACAACCACCTAATCACGCGCATGTACGTTCTCTACACTCCCTGAGCAGCCACGAATCAACAAATCCTCAGTAGATGGAAAGGAGGACGGAGGGGACAGATGCGTCACGCGCGGAGACACACCGCGCGAGCGCTCGCGCGCTCGACGAATAGCCATTTCGGATTGGAAGTGTCGGACGTTTATCGGACGAGAAATATCGTACGTACAGCAATTTCGTTTTTTTCCCGTCCTCCGCCACTGCCTCTTATGTTTGAGACGTTCCCTAAGGCGGTCAATGATTTCGTGCAGCTCAAGAGCACGAGAAAACTCCCGTATCCCAAGATTGGATAGTAGGCGACTGAGAAGGCTTTCCACATCAGGTCTTTGGGAGACAGAAACAAATGCCGTACAGTTAAACTGCCCTTCAATCTCATCATACACTTGCTTGGCAAGCGTAGTTTTGCCCAAACCTCCGGACCCCACGATGCAAACCACCTTGAGTTTCTTCTGCGGACCCGTCAGCCAACTAACAAGTTCTTCTCTCGGTCCATCAACACCCACGAGGCCTTCCGCCTCTATGTAGATCGCCGAAACCTGGGGATCGACAACCACGACACCATGACTCGAACTGATGCCATCATCAATCTTGTACCTCTCAGGCGGAGATGCATTCGCCTCCACCGCGAGAACCTTGAGCTCCTCAATCCGGCTGGCAACCTGATGATGCTTCCGCAATCTTTTGAGACGCTTAGCCATATTCTTGTCAAAGCCTGACTCTGAATCTGCACCCTGAATGTCATGCATGAAGTCGTCGATGCAGTTCACCATATCCTAAGACATCTCCCTGACATGGTCCGTCCAGTTCTTGGCAGAGGGGTCGAGCTTGTCCATAAGCTCCATCTTGTCAAGGAGAGCTTTCATGGTGCTGAGCTCATCCATGAGGAACGCGGCCTGCTTCCTCACCCCAGTGAGCTTCTTGTACTTGTCGCCGAGCAGCGTCGTGAGCTTGCCGAGGAGCGGATTCATCACCCCCGTCGTCACAGTCACGACTGCTGATGGCATCCTGTCGGGCTTAATCTCCTTCCTCTCCTCGGACTGTACTTCTGGCCGAGCAGCTTGGTGAGATTGCGAGGCGAATCGCGACGGAGGCATCTGCCGCGTCGCCCACCGTTCTCTCTCTTCGTCTCCTCCGCAAACCAGAACGGGAACGGGAGGCTACGACTCGAGGCGGCGGCGGGACCTAGCCGAGAGACTCGACGCCGTAGGAGTCGCGGCGCGCCGGCCTCCGCGTCTTCTTAGCCGGAGCAGATTGCCCTCCTGGCCTCTCCACCACCGGATCTAGATGAGGAAGGTGAGGACCGGGGAAGGGGGATGCCGCCGCGCCGTTCCTGTCCGCGTCGTCGTTGTGGCGGGGAGAGGCCGTGCTGGTCGTAGCTGCCGCTGCCTGGCTTTGGGGAAGAGAAGCTCAGTACAGAGGCGAAAGAAAGGGGATTTTTTTTTTCCAGAGTGGAGACCAAAGGGGACTAGACCAAACCGTGTCAGTGTTTTTACACAAAATGTTTACAACTGAATTATTCTATGTTTACACAAAATGTTTATCTGAACATTCTATGTTTACAACTGAACATTCTATTCTATGTTTACACAAAAAGTTCCATAAAAAAAGATAGCTTTTGTGGCTCTACTATTTGCCGCCAAGCATTGAGCGGTGAGGAGGGCCACATCGGTTTCTCAGCAGCGCTTGATGTGCGGCAGGATGTGCTTGTCGATCCCATCGAAACTGGGAGGTAGCGATGTTCGCTTCGACACTAGTGCGGGGATGGTGAGGGCGAGGGACAGTGGAGACAAGAAGTGTGATGGAGCCACCCACGCACGCAAAGCATTTTCATACTCATTTATGACTCTCTAATAAAGAACATAACATTTGTAGCCCAAGGGGCAAACCCATAACCTCATTCACTGCCCTTGTTTCCCTTCAAAGTCAGGAGACTCCCTCCATATGAACACATTTCACCACCTAATTTTCTCGTGCACCCCTTGTAGTGCAAATGTGCAATAATTAAGTCATTGTCTAGCCTAGATACTACGACAACTTTTAAATAAATTCCATTATAACTGTAAAATTTGTTCCCGTCAGATTAAATTCAGTGTCACTATATGGGAAAAAAAATCTACAACGTGGTTTTTACACGACTTTACTTCCAAAAAACCGAACGACCAAACATTGATTGATGACCAATATAAGTTTGGTCTAAGACATCCCAAACAATATGAAGTTGTTAATTGGATTGTATACCATCTATTTGTTGAGTTTTTCGTATTTGAAATCGGGTATTGGTTTTAGGTTTTAACCCTTGTGTCTGGAAAAAAAAACTCCCATGAGGACACAAACTATTCTTTTTGGCACAAGAAAACTCTTTTCTCCCTTAAAACATATAAACAAATTCTTTTCTTTTCAAACGAGCACATACAAACTCAAACTCATAATGTTGGAAACTGTAGCAAAAATACTCATGAAGCTGCAAGGTTAAGAACTAAACGACCAAAATTCCAAGAAACTCACCTGAGAAGTAAACGAAGCTGTAAGAACATCTCCACATGTGTTCCCAATAGATTCGTCGTGCTGGCCGCAGAAAGGGAAGGCATCCAGATGGGGAAATCCACAGCGGGGGACGGTCTTCCATCCACCAACGGCTCCGGGAGAGGCTAGCCACATCAAACATTTGCACTTTGTCCGGGCCCTGGAGTGCCAGATCTGGAGAGCCCCTTCCATTCCAACGTAACCCTGAAAAGCACAGGATAGCACGAGCACCAGAACACCAGAAAATGTTGTCCTGCCTAGGGGCCGGCTCGATCCAGACCAGTGATCTGCTAGGTCAAGGAGCTCCACAATCGCTGGTGTGGAGAGGTCAGCAGAGATATCCTCCAGCCACCCACCGGCTAGCTCTTCCATTATCCGCCAGGATCTAACTGCACCCCTCAACACAGAAGTCGTGGATGTGACTCCTGGCCGGGTATCCACTCGTCCCTTTGAAACCGTTGAAACTCCATCACCAAGCACCCAATGGGTCCACTAGCACGGAGCGACTCTATGGACACGGGTCAAAAAAAAAAAACATCAGCAACAGAAAAGCGCTTCGTTTTCTCAGACTTGTCACTGGTATGAATTGGCTCGTTGGCAACGGAGGATTTAAGCATCACTGACAAGAGCCGTTATCGGCAACGGTTTTCGTACTAGCTCTGTTCAAGGTGGGGCGCATCATATACAGTGTTTCTGATTCCGCTCGTGCACTGGGATATTTCCGTATGTGTACATCATGGATATAGATGACACCGTAATTAAAATCTCACAACACAAGCCTTAAGACGATACTTCCTCCGTTCCAATGAATAAGGCTTATATTTTTTTGAAAAAGTCAAGCTAAGTAAACTTTGTCCAAACTTTTGAAAAAATTATCAACAATTATAATATTATATGGATATCATGTGAAAATATATTTCATGATGTATCTAACCATGTTTATTTTGTATTGTACATGTTCATAATTTTTTCAAAAAACTTGGTCAAACTTCACATAGTTTGACTTTTCAAAAATAATATAGGCCTTATTCATCGGAACGGAGGTAGTAAAATATTTCTTTCATAACATATACCAAATGTCATAATTACAAATCTATCACAATATGACAAATTTCACATTGTCATGCCTCACTCAGCTTATCATAATATGAGTAATTATACATTTTCATGCTTAACCTATCATGCAAATGAAACTATCTCATTGCCATGGAAAAAGGCTAGAAAAAATTGAATTCTTCCATGGGAAGCATGTAGCCACGAAGGAAAATGCTATTCTAAGAACACGCAACACCGCATATCCGCTCGACCCTATGCATCAATCAAAAAGATTCAACAATAAGTAAATATGCTTATAAATGAAAAAAAATGAATTTAGACAGATTGAAACAAAGATGTTATCTATGCCTGGAGACGACTCTGGTTGAGAAATTAGCAAACCAATAAGATGGTTGCCGACAACAAATTTTGCTGTCTGGGCCAACATTGGCTCATATACTTCTATGTTCTATCACCGAAATATAATCTAATATATATCCTCACTGACATTTCGCTCACGCTGCATAAAACATTTTTACTTAAAAAGCTATATTTTCTGTAGTAAGTTAAAACATTACATTAACGACGGATGTATGTTTGGGAAGCTCCATGGATGGAATACCTTGATATTGTTTTTTTTTTTAGGGAAGGATCCGAATCATATATCAGGAAACTCAGTACAAATTACAAGCAGGTCCAGAGAAAAGAAACAAATTACAACCAGACCCAGAAACTTGCACAGAGCACCCCGAGCCACCTGAGAAGATCACAATCGGATCCAGCAACGATCCCCAAGAACCTAGGCATCGCCGGCGACGCCGTACCACCTTCCGCCGGGATGCGAGCACCACCACACCTTGTAGACGACCGCAGGAGCCGTCCGCCGCCGCGCGACGGAGCTGAGAGGCGCTGAACGAACACGGCCACAGCACACGCTCCCCGGAGCCACCCATCTTCCAGCCGCGCCGGCGACACCTAGGCCAACCACCACAAGCACCACACCACCTCCATACGCCGCTCCCCTCGCCGCCATGGCCGGCCGGAGCAGACACGTCGCGGAAGACCACCAGAACCACCTGCACCAAAAGCGGGACACCGACCACCTCCAGCTTCTCCCTTTGCCACCACGGCCAGCCAGAGAAACCAAGAAGAAGGAGAGCGCCCGAAGAAACAGCTTCACAGCCTCCCCAGCAAAGCCGGAACGGAGGAAGGAGGGGAAGCACCACAGCCCACACACCGACGCCATCGCCTCCGTCAACGACAGCGCCGCTCGGGCACGCACACCTAATCTACACGCACAGACTAGAGCCGGAGCTCCCCCCCCACCTCACGGTGCCGGAACGGCGACCGGAGGCGGAGGGGAGCGGCGGATCCGCCGGCGAGAACAAGAACCTCCGAGTCGCCTCTCTCTCCGCCTCCTCTCAACTGTAGCAGGGGAACGGGGAGAGGATACGATTATTTATTTTATCCGTTCTCCTCTTGATATTGTTGTTTACATGCAAATGAAGATTTAAGTTAGTTCTATGATAATTGTGTTAACGAGATAATAAATGGGAGGCCTCTAGCCGCGATGAGCGTGACATGTGGACGGCGCTGGTCCTTGTTGAGTCATCATTTTCAACGTTGCTACCCCATGAACAGTGACGGTGGTCGATGCAATCATGGCGGAAGGCGAGGTTTCGTAATTAAAATTTCGGCCTCTTGGAGAAAAATGATATGCTTTGGAAAAAAAATCGTTCTTGAAAGTCGTAGCCTGATATAGGTCACCGTGGCTAAGAACAGAACAGCATATATACAAACGCAAGATAAGGCACCGACAGCTGCAAGTGTTTACAATTCGGCAAGAATATATTCAAACTCCCAGGCCACCATCATCCAGGAATTGGTGGAGACATCATGCGTGCACGGCATCCATTTCAATGTTCAACTTTCCAAGCAAAGTAGCATCTGTAAAAACAAGCATTACACAGAAATGTCAACTCCGACGAGCGCGACGACTTCCTGCGGTGACGCGGCCCGGCCTGGCCGTTGACGACGTACGGCGGCGGCGCCGTACGGTCGATCCGGACGATCGAGGAGAAACCAAAGGGATCGAGCAGGCACGTCGAGGACGTCCGTACGCAAGTCTCCGTAGGTGCAGCATATACTCCACTATTATTGGTTTGTATGCACGATCGAAGCAACAGATGTTTGACTATTATTGATTAGGTTGTTTTGAAGGGTCTTTGCCGCGTTAAATCATGAGTGCTAGTACTCCTTTTATTTTAGAACGGTCACCGCTTCTATCTATGGTGTAGGCTTGTAGCCAAGGAATCCCTATAAATTCAGCTTCCATGTGAAAATACTACTCCTATCACCGCTTCACTTTTGCCTAATCCCGTTTCTTCCACACTTATCCATTCACCCAAACCACTTCATCAACATGTCTGGTAGGCCTGCTTTCCCACCACCCTCTGGCGACGATTTTGAGAAAGAAGTCTCCAGCTCTGTCAACTCCGTCAACGCCATCTCCGTCGGTGCGTTTCCAACAAAGTTAGCAGTTTATGACCACTAAATGTTGCCAAGAACAATATTTAAACAAGATTTCTGTGTATTGCTCCAAGTTTTGCTCATACGTACATATATACCCTAATTCTGCTACGTACATGATGCTGCAGTTCTTGGGGTTCTGAGCATCTTGTCAACCGTCGCCATAGTGTACTTCGTGTACAGATGCGTCAAGAAGAACGGCCTCCCCGCCATCAACATCAACACCAACACCACCGTGGCACAGCCTGCCACAGAAGCGAGCACGGCGCCGTACGCCCTTGTGCCGGACTCCCAGATACGAGACGCCACCGTCGAGAATTTCCTCAAGGAGATCGCCGGAGAGAAGCCCATCCGGTTCACCCCGCAGCAGCTCGCGGGCTTCACCAACAACTACTCGGCCCGGCTCGGAGCCGGTGGGTTCGGCGCCGTCTACAAGGGCATGCTCCCCAACGGCCTCATGGTCGCCGTGAAGCGCCTCCACGCCGGCCAGGACAACAGGACCTCGCAGGAGCAGTTCATGGCGGAGGTGGGCACCATTGGCAGGACGCACCACATCAACCTCGTCAGGCTGTTCGGCTTCTGCTACGACGCCGACGTGCGAGCGCTGGTGTACGAGTACATGGAGCACGGCGCGCTCGACTCCTATCTCTTTGACCAGAGCCGCCGGGGCGCCGTCGGCTTCAAGACGCTGAACGCCATCGCTGTCGGCGTGGCGAGGGGACTCCGGTACCTTCACGAGGAGTGCCAGCAGAAGATCGTGCACTACGACATCAAGCCCGGCAACGTGCTCCTCGACGGCGGCCTCACCCCAAAGGTGGCCGACTTCGGCCTCGCGAGGCTGCTGAACCGAGCGGACACGCACAAGACCGTCTCCGGGATGCGCGGCACACCCGGGTACGTGGCGCCGGAGATGTGGATGCAGGCCCGAGCCACCGAGAAGTGTGACGTGTACAGCTTCGGCATCCTCCTGTTCGAGATCATCGGCCGGAGGAGGAACTTCCTCGAGTCAGCGACGGAGAGCCAGCAGTGGTTCCCCAAGGAGGCGTGGACAAAGTACGAGAGCGGCCAGCTTATGGAAGTCGTAGATGGTTCTGACGGCGTGGACGACGAGCCGGAGAAACTAGAGACGGTGGAGAGGATGTGCAAGGTGGCTTTCTGGTGTGTGCAGCAACAGCCGGAGATGAGGCCGCCAATGGGCGCGGTGGTGAAGATGCTCGAGGGTCAGATGGACATCGCTCCGCCGGCGAACCCGTTCCAGCATCTCATGGCAGCACCGGCGGCGGCAAACCTGTGGACATCCGGGACGAGCAGCCAAAACACGGTCTCATCGTCCGCAAATGGTGTTTCCCATGGTTGAAGAGATATCATTTTTTCCTTTTTTTGCGTGTTTTGAGTGGAATCTAATGGAGAATGTCTCCCATGCAACCAAGCAATTGGTGCACCAAGTGAATCCGGCTTGAACATCTAAAATGTTTTCAGAAATCCGAAAAAATGCTTTAGACATTGACACAACAAAAATACACATCGTGACAAAATTCAAATCAAAATTTGAGAAACGGGATGATCAACAGAGAAAATGTCTAATTGGTTATCAATAGTGACAATGATCCGAATTCAAACTCCAACTTGCATATTGGTTCTATTCATTATTGTTGGTTTGCAAAACATGCGAGCCGAGAAGCCCAAACGTCTGTTTGGTTCTCTTTCGCGGATGCCTAGGTAAGTTGTAAACCACTCAACCGTTAGCCCATACACAAACATGCGATAATAAGATTGCGGCTCATTTTAGGACAATTCCTATTTGACGATTCATGCATCCGTTAGACTAGCCATAGTGGGAGTATCATATACTAGTATTATGCATATGATACTAGTCTATGTTACTACTTCCACTATGGGTAGTAACATATTTGTGCTATCATATTGTATTGCATTAATTAGGTTGTAGACTCATCTTTTCTTGAAACGTGTTATGTTACGGTATCTACCTATGCAGGCCCGTCGATGGCCATGTTCGAACTGCTCGACCGAACAGGGCCCCCAAATTTCAGAGGCCCCCAAATTACTGCTACCTAGTATAGTAGTATGTACGTATTTTGGTATATCGCCGTGGCCCAGTTTCAGCGGGCAGCCACGCAGCAGCAGTTTCCTATGCTTTTTGCGGCCACGATCGGATTGTTGTAGCTGACCAGACCATATCTGAATCCAATCGGTACCCTGCTGCCTGCCGCCAGACGTAGAAACCAATCGACGCCGTCCGCGACCTTGAAAAGAGACGCCAGAAGTTCCCTCGTCGAGCCGCACGCCGATCGTCGTCACATCCAGATCGCCAGACGTTCGCCTCCGTTCGCCCGTCGAGCCGCGAGAGCGATGACTGAACGCACTTCACCTCGCTTCGTCGCCGTTCGCCCGTCGAGCCAGCGTATCTGTCTCTCTGAAGCAGCAAGTTTAAACGCACTTTTTTCCTTACCAGACTACCTAAGGGGTTTGGAAGATTCTTAATGAGGCGGCTTGCTAGTTTAATATATTGGTTTCGAAAAAAAAGATTTGATATGTTTCTATGTATTGTTAAAATAACACATACTTAAGTTATGTAATAAAATGAAAGTATTTTTAGTTGCTATGTCATTTAAATTTTCAAATTTCAAGGCACCATTTTGCGTTTCGCACCGGGGCCCCCGATTTCTGGAGACGGCCCTGTACCTATGACACCACCACCGTCATCTCTTTCATCATTAAATGTAGTGACACGTCATCTTTTTGCATACGTGGCATGCATGATACTTGCTATGATACCACCACTATGGCCAGTCTTAGCACGCGAAGCTCATGCGCGGGATTAGCGTTTCTCTTTTTCTGAACTTCACGCATTAGCGCGTCGACGCTCAGACGCAGGGCGAGCTTTACGCGTTTTTATTCTTGCATTTTTTTCCTTCTTTCTCATCTTGCTTTCCTTTTTTTTTTCTTGTTCATGTATTTTTTTGCCTTTTGTTTTTGTTTTCTTTTTCTCGGTTTTCTGTTTTGTTGTTTTCTTCTTTTCACTCATTTTTATATTTAAAAACAATCACATGAATAAGTTATTATATAATAACTGACATGAACTATTTTTTATAGCAGTCCGTAACATTTTTTGTAACTTGTTAACATATTCTATAATTGTATTTTTAAACTAATGCGAACAGTTTTTTTTAACTATGAGAAATTTTCCTGAACTCACAAATAAGTTTACAATTGTGCCCACATTTTTTGAACTCGTGGAAAAAATATTTTAAACATGCGAAAATTATTTTTAGTCTTACAAACTTTTTACTTCCTTGTACGAACATTTCTCAAACTCACGAATAATTTTTCTAAACTATACAAGCACTTTTTAAAGCTTGTGAATATTTTATTCAATCATTCAGAATATACTTCGTGATAAAAAAGTTCAGAGAGATAAACAATGTTCACACTATTGGAAATAATTGGTCATGGATTCAAAATAATGCTCATTCATTACGTTTTTCTTTTGAAAAATAATATGAATTTTGTGTAATATTTGAAAATTTGGAACCTCGTTAATAATGATTTTGTATCACATGAACATTTTTGTTATCACATCAAAATTGAATTTTAACTATAAAATTAATTTTTAAACCTCGTGAAGATTTTTTAAAACCTGGTGAACATTTTTCAACTATTTGGACGATTTCAAAACCACTTGAACAATTTTTAAAACCTCATGAACATTTTTAAAACTCTGTGAATGTTTTTAGCAAGGTGAAAGTTTTTTGGTTTTCACAACCATATAATTCTTTTTCATACCAAACGACCATTTTCTCTCGTGTAAAGATTTTTTTATCTTGTGAATATTTTTCTGAACTATACTCATTTCCCCTCCCCCCATATGAATAACTTTAACCCACATGAATATTTTTCTAACCTCATGAACAATTATTTTGGATCTTTCTAACAATAATTCTTCATATAGATAAAAAATTGTTGTTCAAAATATTCAATGTAATACTCGATGATAATACGATGCCATTTCTAATTCAAATTCTACTGAATTTTCATTGATAGAAACAATGAGATCTAGCTTAGCCCGTGTTGGGGTCGTCGAGAGCTACAAGGGTCATGGAGACTGAATGTACGCTTTCAGTTCCTGGTCATCCTAGAGACTAGAGTTTGGAGTGATCCGAGTTTTAAAATTCTTGGAGTCCGGAGACCGGAGTTTGGAGTGATCATTTAGATAAAAAGATGTTGTTCGAAATATTATTCACGAGGTTTAAAACATTGCTCATGTGTTACACGAAAAAGGAATATTTTGATTTATATAAAAAAAATGCAAGAAAAGTTTTAAAAAGGATAAAAACAACAGAAAGGAGAAGAAAAACAAAAATAAAAAAAGAAAATCCTAGAAGTTTGAAGATTTATAAAAGTAACAAATTCCAAGCATCCTATGTTGTTTCATTGTGAATTGTAAAAATAAATTGCCGAACTCATGTTAAACAGATTGGAGTCTCCAAATATTTGTCTAATCATACGATATTACTTTTAGTGGTTCCATTTTCTGTACATCTGAAATAAAATTCTCGTGGCCCTAAACATAGATTGCAGCTGCAAACCCATCGGAAATCGCTCTGGCGCCGCCGCTCGCCGTCCCTGCCGCCATGCTCCGCCTGCGAAGCTCGGTCGTCTCCCACATCCACAGCCTCCTCACTCACGCCTCCCCAGGCCTCCCTCCAAGCTCCTCTGCGAAGCTCTCCCGCCGATCCAGGACCGACGCCGTGCTCGCCTTCCTCGCCTACCTCGGCCTCTCCACCGCCGACGTCGCCTCCGTCGCCGCCAGGGACACCAAGTTCCTACGCCGCGACGTAGACAGAACTATGGCCTCCGTTTTCGTCGACCTCACCGGCCTCGGCCTCTCGCGTCATGAGATCGGCCGCCTCCTCTTCCTCGCCCCCGACCGCTTCCGCTCCGGAGACATCGTCTCCGACCTCCAGTACTACCAGCCCCTCTTGGGATCTTCCGGGAACCTCCTCCGGGTGCTCGAGCACGGCTCCTACCCCGCCGGCATTGGCCCCGGGATGGTGGTCAACCCCAACATCGCGTTCCTACGGGAGTGCGGGCTAGGTGCTTGCGACATTGCCAGGGTATGCCTCCCTGTGCCGAGGATGCTCACCGCCCAACCCGAACGTGTCCGGGCAATGGTGGCGTCTGCAGAACGTATAGGTGTGCCCCGCGGCTCTCCGATGTTCTTGCAAGCGCTCAAGTCTACCGCTTTCCTCAGCCAGGAGCAGATCGCGGCCAAAGTAGAGCTCTTGAAGAAGACGTACGGGTGGTCAGATGCCCAAGTGAGCATTGCTCTGTCTAAGGCTCCTTTCCTGCTGAGGAGTTCCAAAGATACGCTGTGCCGTAGGTCTGAGTTCATCTCCGAGGTGGGGTTGGAACCGGCGTACATTGTTCATCAACCGGAAATTTTCCGTTATGGCATAAAGGGCCGGCTCGTACCCCGGTACTACGTTCTCAAGTTTCTCAAGGCGAATGGATTGGTCGATCAGAACCAGGACTACTATAATATAGTCAAGGTGAGCGAGGAAGAATTCGTGAACAAGTTCATATGCCCTCACAAGGAAGCCGCACCACACCTCGCTCAAGACTATGCGGCCGCTTGCAAAGGGGAAGTGCCAACTAATTTCAGATTTACATGAACCAAGAACACGGCTATGAAGATTGGTTAATGGTATCTTCCTATGGTGCCACAAGGTTTCACTCGGCTATGAAGATTGGTTAATGGTATCTTCCTATGGTGCCACAAGGTTTCACTCTTCGTAGTAAGCTTTAAACCCTGTTTTTGTCTTCTTTGCCTAACCGGGTACTGGTTGTATTCTTTAGCATGCATGTTACATGCCAATTTTTTCTTTGCTAAAGTCCCTGCAATTTTATTCCTGAACCCCGATATGTTGATGTTGTCATTGCTTAGAGAAGATCTCTGAAAATGATAAGTGTCCATGTCTTGGAAAAGAAAAGATTATCCATATTCATTATCTGATGTATAAACTCATTATTTTAATGTACTGTTCGCAAAACAGGATACCTATGTTTCTTAGTTGGCCAGTATTGTATCTTCAGTTCCTTCGATTTACTTAAAGTTTTTTTCATGACTATGACTATAATTTCCCACCATAATATGTTCCGCGAAACAAAGATAAGTACATAATATGAAAGATTTTTGTGTGACAGATTTAATGAGCATTCTAGGTTTAGCAAAAGCAAGGACGTAAGCAACCAAACCAAAAGAAATAGAAGTCGGGAAGGTGGAAACATCACATGAACCACCAAGAATATATCTCAGTTTTTTCAAGGCCTGTCTACCTTGAAACTGATGTACTACGAGCATATCGGTACATGTTTGCTTTCAATTCTCCACCAAGAGACTTTCTGGTTTTCGCTGGTGGAGTATGAAAGTGAACTGGTAGGCTACGCTTAGTTTGTCTGCCTGCTAAAATGTAATGCCTAGGATTCAGTGTGTCCTGAATTTTGTAGGACAATGGCTGTTGTAGATTATTTTATTAGTGCCTCGCCTTAAAATAGATATACCGATTTTTCAGGATATGAACTGTGGTTTATATCTGGGACTGGCCAATTCCATATTGAAACCGAGATTATTACCTTCTCCTAAGCTGCAGGTACTAATTGTCATCTTTATCTCCGTTTGAGAAGTAAGGACAAATTCTTTTTGAACTTCTTGAGGTCGGAGCTATGTACTGGTTAACCAAGCTTTCTACTGCAATCATCCAAGATTTTTGCTCCGGTCCATTCTTTAAATTTCTGAATCCCTCTGTTCCAGCTAGGTAGCAACAATCAGACCTCACTGGAGAATTTTCGGGCATTATCAATGGTTTTGTTCTGACTGTATTGGGAGTAATTAGAATCATGGTGATGGCTATTTTCAGGAAGATTTGCTGCAACTTCGGTAACACGACCTACAAGTGCACCAATCACTGGTAATACTCCTGAAAGCGATTGAAATTTATGCTATTTTGATACTGTCCTGCTACATCCATTGTTGTTCTTTTCCTATTTAGAAATTCCATATATTTGAATGCTGTCAGTTATGATAAATGCGATGCTAATTCTCTTACTCTGAAATCTAGTATATAGCTGAATTAGTACAACAATGACTGACGACACAAATTCAGAGTAATAGAACCAGCACACACAACAGCCAGTTTTTTTGTTCCCCTTTTTGTACCCTCGGCATGGCAGCAGCGGAAATCATGGAGTAATTTGTTCGTCGTCGAGTTGGTCACGGTGGATCTTGAAGGACTCGAGCACGTCCTCCCTGCTGGCGTCAGCGGCGTCGTACGCCTCCATGAACTCGCTGAACAGGAACTCCCTGTACTTGGCTGGATTCGCCGCATCGTCCACAAGCTCTGGCGCCGGCCTGACGAGGCACCCGTCCGTGGGGTGCACGTGTGTGGCCACCGACATGCTCGCGGCGGCGGAGTTGGTGACGGCGCGGTGCTCCACGCTGGCGAGCACCCCGTTGGTGACGATCTCCATCTGGTGGCCAAAGTTGACGACGAAGGCGCCGGGGATGGGGCGGACGAGGAGCCACCTCCCTCCATGCTTGGCCTGTAGGCCAGCGACGTCGGCCTGGGAGAGCACGGTGAGGAGGTGGCGGTCACAGTGCGCCAGCAATCCCATGGTGACTGTCGGGTCCGGGCAGGGAGGGTAGTAGTTGACGCTCATGTGGGTGTCGCCGCTGCTGAGGTCCCCCGCGAAGAATCCCGTGCCGAGGCCGAGCCCCTTGGCGATGAGCCCGAGCAGAGTCTGAGCCAGCCGTGCACCCCCTCGCAGTACTCGACGAGGCGGGGCGCGAAGCTCGCGGGCTTGACGGCCAGCAGCGCACGTTATCCTCGGAGGGCGGATAGCAGCGGAACTTGACGTAGTCGCGCCAGTAGCGTGTCTCCCCGCGGTCGTAGGAGGTGCTGGTGGCGAGCCGGAAGCGCTTGCTCATATCGTAGGAGCAGTAGGGGAGCTTCTCCTCCGCAGACATCGCGAAGAACCCCGCCGCCGCGTCTCGGAACGCTTGGACGACATCGTCCCCCACGCCGTGGTTCACCACCTGGAAGAAGCCGAACTCCTTGCCGGCGGCTATAATCTCCGCAGCAACCTGGCTGCGTCGCTGGGAGAGAAGGTCCCCGCCACCATGGAGATCAATGATGGGGAGGGCGACGTCATTGGAGGCGGTGTCGTCGTCGAGCTGCATGGCGGCTCGCTTCTCTGGTGGGAAGACGTACCTGTCCGGCACGGTGGCGTGGGCTGGGGCGTTGCACAGCAGCTCCATCTCCGATGACCAATGGAGGTGTATCTGCTCGATCGATCAGTGGAGCGAGGTAGCTTAGCTAGATAAGTTGTTGGTACTACGTTGAAGGACAGTGGGAGTATATGCTGTCGGTTTAGAGCAGCGGTTTCCTGGAGCGAGGGATCTGGATGGGATCTGGTCGGCTGGCGATGCCACCGCTCTGATTGGAGTTGCTGTGAGCCGATCGATGCTCTCATTGGAGTTTAACTGATCGGTGCTCTCATTGGAGCCCCTGCCAAAACAGAGTGTGCTCTGATTGGAGTTAATTTCTTCCTGACGTTATGCTCCAAGTGAGGCCTAGCTAGCTAGCACTAATTTCATGGTTTTTCTGCACTATTTTCAGTAGTGTTAATGTGCAGGGTCTGTCGTCGTCTCACTCAAGATTTCAAATCCTCTTTGTTTTTGTGGTGAGGCACGGTGTCTACCACGACTACATCTCTGAGCTAGGTGAGGAGTACAACATCCACGGCAGGCGGCAGCACCGGCCTGCGCGGCTAACGCTACCACACACGTCGTCAGATTCTTCTTAGTGGCCCAGCTGGGAGGCAGTCGAATTACCTCGTTTCAGTTTGCTGCAGATTTGTTTGTTTGCGGAGTTTGAAATCAAAAGATCAAGAGTTTGCCTTGGTGTTTAAAGATTGCTTTCTGAACCTGTCGGGCTAGTCAACTTTATGACCAGGCTCGCTTTCGAGAAAATTCATTGTGCTTTTGCATTTTCAGAATTTCGTTGTTATTCATCGGTACAAAAATGCAAAAAACGAGATGAATATTATGTACACAAAAGATATATGCCTGCTTTGTAACTTGATCGATGAAGCGGTCTTTTCTACTATATGTATGGTTCTTTTTTTGTCACTGGTACAACTTGACATATGTAGAAAGTCCCAGTTACCTGCGTTTGTTGCTGCCTGCAGGCCAGGTGCTCAGTTGTACTGAAGCTAGAATTAGTTTTCGGAGGAGCTTTCTGACGAAAAAACTCAACTCAAATAGACAAAACATGGCTATATTGCGAAGATATTTTCTAGCCATAATGGGCCGTGTCTTGTGGACAATATACTCAAGGAGCGAAGCTCTGTAGTCGGGCCGGGCCTCCCAACGGGTTCACTTGCTCGCGTATTGGAGATCACATTTTCAGTCGAGGCTTAGAGCTCGAGCACGACGACTGCGAATTCGCCAACGAAAAGAAATATCAGCACATATCTCCTCCAACACGTACGAATGATCAGGAGTTGCAGGATGGTCGAGCTTACAGTCGGAATCCGTGGTGATCCAGTGCGCATGGTGCTGGTGCTTCTGATGCAACACCATCCTGCCGGCCATGGTCGACGCCGGACACGGCGGGGAGCATGCCGGCGACGTGAAAACGGAGGCGTCCTGGCTGCCGAAGCTGTTCCTGCTGCTGGATACCGACGAGGCCGCTGAGCTCACGCCGTCGTGCTCCTGCCTTCGTCGCCGCTGTTCCCTGCTCCTGAAGCTCACGGCCTTCTGTACCGAGTATATAAAATTCAGTTAATCAACAATTCAGGATTAATTTCAGACAGCTATAAGAGTCACTCAGTTGATCGATCGATTACCTTCCATTTCCTGGCGGTGGCCGCCACCGTGAACCGAGGCGTCGCCACCGTCTTCTTCTCCATCGCCTCAGCCTCTGTTCCCGGTTCCGACTCCGACCCCTCGTCGATGATGGGCAGAACCCTGCTGCACCAAGACTGATCCGCGCCGCTCTGCCCCATCTCGACCGACCTCATGGACCGGCAGTGCAGAGATTAATACACGCTCAGGGATAGATGATGTTTATCACGACCAAGCACAGTCCACATTTACGCTCAGTGCGTCGCGTGTACGTGTCAAGAGGAGCACACAGAGGGTACGTACCATACATCCATCGGAGCGCCGTGGATTTTCCCCTTGTCGTGAGCGAGATTACTCGATCGCATTCTCTACACCTTCCTTTACTGCAGGTTCATTTTTTTTCTTTCTAATCGATCGTCTCGTCTGCATGCACGCGAAAACAAACTCCAATCTGGTGCGTCTCCTCTCTCCCTGCCTCCAGCAACCTACATTAGGCATGTACGAAACTAGCTAGCTCTTTCTTTTTTTTTTCCCCCACGCATATACGTATCTCTTTTTTCTTTCTGATAAATTAAAGGAGAGTAAAATGCAAGGGGATAACTAAATAGCAAGAGTTCAATTTTTTTTTTTTTGGCATGACAGGCAATGCTTTTTTAGACCACACATATACAAAACTAACGGATGGGACACTTAACTACACGTTCCAACTACAACACAAGGAGATGACTAGTACATACTCCTCCATTGGCTTTTAGTCGACATCCTAGAAAAATTTAGACAAATTAGTCTGCATTTATTAGTACTACTTTTGCACACCCCACTATGCATCATAATTATGGTCTCACAAGAAACAAAGCATCTCATTGGTTAAATCCATCTTAATTAATGCAATCTCTGCTTGGGAAAAGCAAAACCGAGGTGGAACCCACTCAAGATGTAGACTAATTCCAAACAAAATTTTGGAGCTAGAATGCAGACTAAATCCGAACGGAGGGAGCACTGTATTTACTTACAAACCAAAAGTTACACTGTTATTACTACATACAGTTCGACTCTGCCATTACAACACATGGACACAGTATCACCACACGCCCAGCATATGCCACTGCACCTCACCAACAACAGCAACCTGCAGATGACAACACTGGCAGCCTCTTCACACGCGCAAAACGGCGCCTATGTCAAACTGCTACCGCTTGCAACCATCTCACAATTCCCTGCAGTAGATGACGAAAAGCAGCTCGAGATCACGACAGTACAGCAAACAAACCGTCTTTGGCCAAGTAAATATTCACAGCAAAACAACAGTTTCAACTCAACAAACTACAGGGGCCAACAAAAGCTTCAATGGCTATAGCTAATAGCACATTGATGACCAAGTTTTCAACAGACAGAATATATACTTTGGATGAATATACAGGTTGCAACACAAATACAGGATGCAACGATTTCTTGTCAAACCAACATTCTGTTCTATGACCCATAACAATTAGCAAGTAACAAAGGGACTAGATCTTGTTCACATCTGGACACAGCCATTAAAATAGTAACTAGAAATTAACTCAACCTACGGGAAAAGAGCACTGCTACCAACACAGCTTACCACCTGCGGAAACAACAGCAAACCACCACCTGCGGAAACAACAGCTAACCACCAGGGTACGGCTACCACATCACGCGCACACACCCATGGCCCAGAGCACTACAACAAGACACAAACAAGATCATCCGTAACCTATTCCTCGCATTCAGCAAGAACATGATGCACAGACATCACCATCTGCAGCAACCATACATACGAAAAGCGCCAAGGTTGGAGAGACTGAGATAACCTCGACGCGTACTTGATGGCAATGTGTACATCTTGTGCACCTCGTGCTAGAGGAACACCTTGTCCTCCACAACCGAGCACCAGGACACAGGTGGCGGCGTCCTCTCCAGCAACACCAGCAGCATGACGCATCCGCCGCTGCGGAACTCGTCATACATCTGAGTGTACAGATACAAATAAAGAATACATTGTTTCAGCAGAATCAATGGAGGCAGTCCTAGCAGTAAAACATATGGCGTTGATTGGAAGGGAAAGGAGCAGATCGAGGAATTGGTTTCACCTAAGGCTAAGAAAGCATGAAACTTCTTGACAAGCTTCTTGTTATCCTTCATCTTCTAATGAGCTTCAGCGCCCATGGAACAAAAAAAAACCATTCTTCTAAGCCTGCAATCAGGAAAATAGGCAAATTTAAACATCAAAATCCGATTCGAATAAATATCAAGAAAATCAGCTCTTTAGGGAGAAAAATCAAAAGGATGACAGCCAGAATGCATTGTACTGATCTTAGTCACCTGGTTCCTGCCCCGGCACAACAAAAATCTTGCAGAAACTTCACATACACATATATTGTCCTAATGGATGCACTGGAATTCACAGGTTCTATCTTTTAACTTATATATGATAAATAAAGGCTGTCAAGAAAATACTCAACACTGTCAAACTGCAAGACTCTACGCTTTTCCCTTCGAAGCAAGTCAGGCCATCCTACAACTTTTCACTAAATAGTTTAAATTTCACCTCAACGTGACACCTTATAATCTCAAGATTTCTTTTTTTGCTTGCTGCCATATAAAGAGCAGCACCACAAATTCTGCCATGCATCAAAACATCCAAGATTTCTGCCTAAATCCATGCAATGATACCAAGTGAGTAATTGCAATTATAGCACTGCAATTCTGCTGCCCAAAAAACTGCACCGAAACTACACAACTTACAATTCTGCTCCTTTAAAAAATCAAGATCTGGGTGTTGATTTTACTAAGCACTAAACGTCCAAGATTCATAGCAGACCTCAAGCATCTGGAGGTTTGGTGACCAGCTGATGTACGCGCTGGCCCCAACCTCAAAACTTCAAACTTGCTTTGATTTGGATTCGTATTTCGTCTTGGAAGCGACCTAAATTGTATGGGATATAGCATCTTACTGAGCAGCAGGTTGGAGCTCGGGGAAGACGCAGCAGCACGCCCAGCCTTCACAACCTGCGCGTCGGGCACCCTCGCGAAGACGCCGGCCGTCGACCATCACCGGCGGAGGAGGCCGGTGGAGCAGAGGCGGACGGGATCCTCCGAATAGACGTCACCTCCTTGCAGCGCGATAGGTCCGCGTCGGCGCCGTCACCGTCCTGGTGGCCGGCACCCCCTCGCCGGCGTGCATCACCGCAGGGCAAACCCTCGACCACGCGCCCGACACGGGCTGGCGTTTTCGACGGAGCGCCGCGCATCGTGCGATGCGCGCGCGCGCCGGCGAACTAGCCGTCCGCGACGCCGTAGCTCCGGGTCGGTGGCGCCTCTCTCGTCGGCTAGGTCGGGCCGGAGGCGCTCGATCTGGCGCATGAGAGCGACAAGAAGGTTGAGGGGAGGAGGGAAGCAGGGTCCCGCGGAGGGGATACCGGTACGGGGCCACCAATCCATCAAAATGGTTGTCCAATGTGTACTGATCTAGAGACAAAATTAAATGTGAATGTTTACACTCGTTCAAATCAGTAGAGTATTACATGTGACCGTCAAACCTGTAGAGTATATCTCTTCTTTATCAGGCATATTCATTTCTGCTATATTTCTACCAATACATTGAAAATGCACATGGTACACTGGGAAAGGACTGGGGACAAAAGCTTGTGAACATTTACTATAGAAATTAGTAAAGGGTGTTACTTGTAGCTTGCTTCTTCTGATTGCTGGACGAAATGCTTGTGCAACGTTCCCTATCTGGTTGCTGGAATCTTGTAGCTTGCCTATTCTTTATGACTACTAAATAGAAAGATCATGTAAAAGGGCGTATGTGTTCGCTATCCTGAGACCTACCATCTCCAGATGATCCTAAACAAACTGCATTGTTTGATGGATCATCTAACATTTCAAGAAGCGAGAACAGAACACCTATGGTAAACTTGCTACACCAGATGATCCTAAAGTAGTGCAGTAGCTACTAGCAGGCTGCTACACGTGCACCCCTATCGCCAATCTTCTCTCCTTTTAGCGCCTTGCGTTTGCTTTGGCCATTTTATAGCCACTAGATCAAGTCTCTCCGTATTGTGGGCACCACCGATGTAGTGATCTGTCTTAATTGCTGCGAAATATAAAAGCTGTAAAGTTCACTCTAAATTTCAGACCTACCTCCTCATTTTGATTAATGTGATATGTTCACCTCCTAAAAACACATTCCTTTCACATCAAAACAATCGTAAGTTGGCGAAACTTGTGAATCAGCGTGGAGTGGTGGGCGGATCATTTGAGTTACACCCTCCTGATAAAATACGCAACATAATGAGAGTAACCGAGATAAAAATTTCTTTTGAACAAGGACTACTGTTCTATAGATTAGTTGTATAAACTAGGATAGCTGTAACAATGCTTGAAAACCAGAAACATTGCCAAATGGTACACATGGAGCAAATTCCGTTTTAACAGATCAAAGTGTTCTAAGAAACATGGGCCAATGACGACACACGCGATATTTCTGGAACCCGCTCCTCCTCTACAGAGCCCAGAGGCGTTCGTCTCGGCGATCCCCGGCGGCCGCCGGCGTATCTGGGGATTCCCCACCCTCCGCCGGCCGCTCCGGCGGCGGGAGGTTGGGGGATCCCCAGATCTGCGCTCCGGCGCGTGGACTAGGTGCTTTTGGGCGGCGCGGCTGAGGCGGGGTGGCCGGTGTCGCCGTTTTGGAGCTGCAGCTCCCCCTCCTCGGCGTCGTCCTCGACGGCGTCCTCGAGCTGCGGTTTCGTCTCCGATCCGCTGCTCTTTTCCCCGGCTTCGACGGCGGATCGGTGGCGTGTGTACAGAAGGCCGGTGGTGGTGGTGCGGGGCGTCTGCTGCGTGGGGAAGCGGTGGGCTGGCGGTGGATCTGCGGCTCCGGCCCCAGATCTGGAGCGGATGGTGCTTGGGGCCAGGCCCCGGCCGATTTCGGACAACCGTCTCAAGATCCAGCTCGGAGGAGCTGGTGGCAGATGCGGCTTTCAACGCCTTTGCGCAAAGAGCTCCTTCGCTCTGTGGTGGAGTGCTCTGGACGGTCGCGTTCTTCGTCGTCGTTGGCGGTGGAGCTCGCGCGTGCCGGTGGCTCCGGAGGTTGAAGACGGTGGCTCGCGGCAGCTACGTTCTCTGTATCATCTTTCTTTTCCATTTCGCTTGTAATCCGGCCTTGTTCTTCCTTCTAGTATGAATACAAGTATGGAAAATTCAAAAAAAAAAAAAAACATGGGCCAATAGGCAAAACCGGGCCTCGGAAGCATGCTAAAACACTTGTAACTCCCGAGCTCCATTGATCTCGTTTAAAAAAATTCAAAACAATTGTTTTTGCGTCTCGAAAATTCTGAAAATAAACATACAAGTACATATACATGCCTACAATGTATGACCAAATTTGTAGCCAAATATCTTTTCATATGTGGTCTGTACAAAAAAAAGACAATGGAGTTTCTTTTTTTATGCTCTTCAGAGTGATGATTTTGCGTTTCTTATGTAGCCTACAGTACAACGTTTTATCTAGCAAAGATATTCAGATATGTAGATTACTTGTGTACGTATCCACTTAAATTTGTTTTGTAATTTCGAGATATCATTTTCGAGTTTCTATAATACCAGGATCACTGGGCCCGGGAGCAAAAAAAAAAATTCCTCTCTCTATTTGCAACGCAAATGCTACTTACTGCTGTAGAAAATAGTAACATACCCTATTTCTCCAGCGTTTATTTACTTCAAAAAAACAATTCGACAGATAAAAAATTCAAAATGTTGCAAGATACGTCGCCTACCAAAAGTGGGCCCGAGTCCAAGACAGCCCATACACTCATCTCACAAGCCTCTCTTCTTTTTTCCCCTTCACGCACAGCACACGCGCCGCCGTCGCTCTCCGCCGCCGCCGCCGCCATGCTCCGCCTCCGAGCGTGCGTCCTTTCCCATATCTCCTCTTCTCCCTCCACCTCCAACATCTTCCCTATCCGACGCTTCCTCTCCGCCACCGCGCCGGCGCTGCACGTTCCCCCAAACCATGGCTTCGCCGTCGAGGACTACCTCGTCGACACCTGTGGCCTCACCCGGGCACAGGCCCTCAAGGCCTCCACGAAGCTCTCCCACATTAGGTCCCCCGCCAACCCCGATGCCGTCCTCGCCTTCCTTGCCGGCCTCGGCGTCTCCAGCGCCGACGTTGCCGCCGCCGTCGTCAAGGACCCGCGATTACTCTGCGCCGGCGTGGATAAAACTCTTACCCCCGTCGTTGCGGAGCTCAGCGGCCTCGGCCTGTCGCGTCCAGACATCGCGCGCCTTCTCTCCATCGCCCGCTGTAGTAGATCCATCGTCTCCAAGCTGCAGTACTACCTCCATCTCTTGGGATCCTCCGACAACCTCTTCCGGGCTCTCAAGAACAACGCATATCTGACATGCAACCTCGATAACGTGGTTAAGCCCAATGCCGTGCTCCTGCGGGAATGCGGCCTATGTGATTCTGATATTACCAAGCTGTGCCTTTATGCCAGTTGGATGCTGACCGCCAACCCGGAGCGTGTCCGGAGGATGGTTGCATGCGCCGAAGGTATCGGTGTGCCCCGTGGCTCTAGGATGTTCAGGCAAGCGCTGCAGGCTGTTGCATTCCTGACTGAGGAGAAGATTGCTGCCAAAGTGGCCTTCTTGAAGAAGACATTTAGGTGGTCTGATGCCAAAGTGAGCATTGCTTTGGCTAAGTTTCCATTGCTGCTGAGGAGCTCCGAAGACATGCTGCCGCGCAGCTCTGAGTTCCTGATCTCGGAGGTGGGGTTGGAACCGGTGTACATTGCTCATCGACCGACAATAATCTGTTATAGCATGGAGGACCGGCTCAGACCTCGGTACTATGTTCTCAAGTTTCTTAGGGCGAATGGATTGCTAGATCATAACCAGGACTACTATAATATAGTCAACAAGAGCGAGGATGTATTCATGGACAAGTTCATATGCGCTCACAAGGAAGCCGCACCACACCTCGCTGACGACTATGCAGCCACTTGCAAAGGGGAAGTGCCAACTAATTTCAGATTTACGTGAACCAACAACAAGGCTGTGAAGATTGGTAAATGGTAAACCCTGTTTTGGTGTTCTTTGCCTTACTGGGTGCTGGTTGTATTCTATAGTATGCATGTTACATGCCAGTTTGAAATTTATCATTGCTAACTCCCTATGAAACTGATAATTTGATTCATGATCCCGATTATTTGTGTTTTAAACTTCGACGAAGATCATGAAGTTCTGATGAAAACACCATCTAGACAAACAGAAAGAAAAAACAAGTGTGTCGTTTTCTATAAAACATATCACTACATCAGTACTGTTTGCTTTCATGCCAAGGTATATCTAGTATGTTCCATGTTCATTTCATTTTCTTTTAAGTTTCATATCATGTACTCCGTATCAGTTAAGTATGCAGTTCAATTCTTAATATTTAGATTATGCTTAGAAATAAATTTCTAATTGGAGTCTTTTTTAATTTTTCCTTCTGATTTCTTTAACCTTTTCTTAAGGATTTTACATATTTATTCATCAGGACCATAGTTGACCTTACTTTACTTTGGGATTTTCAAATTTGAAACTGTAACCAATCTGGGACTAAAGCATGATCTAGAAATGAAGTAGTCTTTTCATTTACATTTGTCATTAATCATCGGAACTAAACAAACGGTTCTTTGAATAACAAGCAAATCCAAAGAAACGAGGAACTTATATTTGTTGGGTGAACATAAAAGAGAAAAGAATGTGAGAATTGGCTACCGCAAGCTACAGCTTGGACCAAGGAAAAAGTTCTTTGTTCATATTTGTCCACTCTTCAGTACTTGCAGCAAAGCTAGCCGCTGTGAAACTGTTGGTTTAAGAATCAATTCCGCACATATGTGGTAGAGTTGTGCTTTCTCTGGTTTACTTTGCAATGACCACTTCTCTTAGAAACACAGAATCGAATTTATGCACTAGGCCCACAGAATTGTTTTCTTTAGGCATGGTCACTACGGGCCCTTTTGTTTGGGCTGGCTGTGGGTGCTGTGCAGAAAAGCTGCTGTACAGGGGAAGCTACTTTTCTGAGTGGAGATCTTTGGCAAATCAGCTGGTTGTCTGGCTGTAAACTGTTGAATTGTCAGAAACACCCTTACATTCATGAAAACAAGTTGTTTGGAGTTTTAGTGTTTGACCACCTGTAATTGTTATGGAAACGTGTGTCAACGTTGATTTACGTGTAATAAATAATAAACAAACTTCTCCATTTTAAAATAATAACACTACAAAAAAAACTACACAATTATTAAGAGAATAATTCATTTCCACAACATAATATCTGGACGCTCTTGCACACCACAATAGATCATAGCACTAGCACTAGCTGGCAGGAGCATCGGAACCATCGAATGCATCAAGGGAAAAAAAATAGTAGCAGCAAGCAACATCACAGCAGCGCACGACCATCCAGCAATTGATCATTTTGTTTTTTGCGCGTACTTTATACGTCAACAGCACATCACTGTAGCAGCGAGCACAACCATCCAGCTCGTTCCGCACGAGCGGGCTATTTTTTCTCCGTCGCAGCTTACGATGAAAAAGAGTGGAAACAGATCGATCGGACCTGTGGTGGCATATTCTCTGTGAATACAGAGAAGAAAATGGGCAAAGTAGTACACCGGTTTGGTTTGAGTTGGAGAAGCTCGGGAAGCACCCTCATAGGTGCTTTTTCTCGTGTGTGGGAGAACGAACTGGCTTCCCTAAAAGCCCACCGCGCAGCTAGACCTTTTGTTTCATCTAGCCTGCTTTTTTTGGTGGAAAGCACCTAGAAGCCCAAACAAAAGGGCCCTACATTGGCTCCTGGATGAGCTTCAGGTAATGTTTGTTGCTTATTTGGTATGGTGGGATGGTTAAGTTAAAATAGCAGCTTCATTCATTTATTTGTAAGTAGTCTGTCTGAACATAAATATAGTTTGGCGCTATCCTACCTATTTTACCCCTGAACACAAAACATGGGGTTCAAATTTGTCAGGCTTACTGTTCATATGCCCATGATTTTTCATCCCTCTTGATTGGGTTGCACATTCCTTTGGGAGTTTCCTTTTGGTGCATATCCCATCCCTCTGTATGGTTTGCTATGGGGTGAGCCCCTTCAAAAACCAATACCTTCGCCTGTTATTTAACTAACATTTTGTTACAGTTTATGCCTATATAGTTTCTTGTTCCAGCTAACGATTTAATAAGTATCCACATGATGCAAAAGAAAAGGTTATCCACATCCAGTATCTAATGGGATACATTTGATTTGGTGTTATCATCATGTTCCTTGTCGTTAGCTGATATTGGATCTTCAGTTCCTTCTATTTACTTAATTAATGTTTTGCCAAAGCAACAGCGGGTCTTAGCAAAAAAAAATGCAAAATATGAAATAGCAGTGGAAGAATTTAACGAGTGATCGTAGGTCTTAGCAAAAGCAGGACCAAAGCGACCAAACCAAAGGAGATAGAAGTTGGGAAGGAGGGAAATTAACAGTAACCATCAAGAGAAAATAGAGCTCGGGCTTGGATGGCCTGCGTACCTTGAAGCTGATGTAGTAGGAGGATGCCTGTACATGTTTGCTTTCAGAAGTCCACCAAGAAACTTGCTGAACTTGCTGGTTTTCCTTGGTGGAGTATGCACTTGAACTGGTAGGCTATGCTTAGTTTTCTGCCTGCTAAAATGTAATGCCTAAGCTGCACTGTCCTTCATTTTCATAAGATAATGGCTATTCAAGAAATATTGTAGTGGCTCACTTCAAAATAGATGTACTATATTAGTTTGTAGGATGTCAATTGTGAGTGGCCAATTCCAAATTGAACTCGAGGTTGTTACCTGCTCATAAGTTGCAGGTGCTAATAGCAATCTTTATTTCCGTTTGAAAAGTAAGGATGAGTTCTTTTGAACTTTGGATTACTTGAGTTGCAGGGAGGTATGTACTGATTAACCAAGCGTTCTGCTTCTCCGTTTTTTGAGTGCATTTCATCAAACAGGTTTAGGAGGTTTCTGCATCCTGTTCTATTCGCTGAAGTGAACGGACACCGTGGTTAATTTTAGCATTCCAAAGTACCATTGCTGAGTTAAGGTTGGTGGTTGTGCCTCCCATGATGTAGTGCAACGAACGGGGTGAAGCTGGTGTGATCGTCTCAAACTGATTCCCAGGACAGAGTCAAGCTATGGAGAAAAAGGCTTGAGCATCGTGCCAACGTGCTGCCGATTAGTAGGTTTTTCACTTCTTTTGATGTCGTTTTGAGTTCATCAAATACAAGTAGTGGATTTCAGATGTGATTGCTTTGTATTCTTTCGGTAAGATCCTTGCTGGGTTGTGTGACTTAGAACATGCTTCAGCAGATATAACTGGGTGCAGAAACCCCCAGCTGGTAAAACATGAAGCATTTGCCTTTTCTGCTCAAAACTTGCACCACTGGACACCTTCAATCGTTCCTGGATTATTCATGTCTGATTGTCTATGCCAATGCATTCCTGAAGAATGACCATCACTCCATGCATAGAATCTTGGGCAAATGAAGGTACTCACCGCAACATCTTTTACCTGACTGAAACCGCTCCGGCTGTAGTGTTGGTTTGACGTAATTCTTCCCTTCTTACTCAGATGGCTGAATGGGCCCATGTAATTCTATTTGTGTAAATCATGGTTGGACCGACGATATGTTACTGCTTTCATTCCCAGGATCAGAATTCTGGGAGTGTTTTTGGAATTGGGATTTTGATACTGTCTGCTCGATGCTTTCCGGCTATGTAATTAAAAGTGTGAACCTGAAAACATGCAACCAGAAACTCCTTGTATCTGAATGATGTTAGTATAATATTCGATAACAAGTTTTGATGTCGTTTCTAATTCAAACTAGACTGAAAATAGAAGGGCAGCGCAATGGAGAGGTGCGCTGAGGCGTCAAGGTCAGCCGATTGACCGGTCGATGGACTGGAGAATGGCATAGTAGAGCGCATTGGCCGTCGCTGGGAGTTATCGTGCAAGTTTCTGTAAATTCAGTCTAGTGCTTCCAGACTGTCGAGGATGCCCATGCGCTTCGATCCAATCAAGTCACACTAAATTCAGCTTCATTAGTACTAGCACGAGTGCAGCAGATATATGGGAAAGTTTAGACCAAACATTACCAAATTATATACTAAATAGGGTCTGCTAAGTGCTGACCGAGATGTTAAATAATGGATTCAAGGGTTTACAACACTCACGAAATTAAATACACTAGTGATAATAATAATAAATAACAAGGTGTGGCGGATCCATCGAATTCATGGTAGGGCCTACTATCAACGAACTGTAACGGATGGATGTCTTGGGTGCACACTTACGGCCGCCTTGAAGGCAGACTCGATGGCAGCTTTTACGGGACTCCACCCGGTCCCCTCGGACCGAATATGCTCCACGTATATGCTCTCGAGGCAGGGAAGGTACTCCATGCCGACTGGTGTAGCGCCTCTCCACTCTTCCCAGCCGAAACACAGGACAAGCCTTCGTAGCTTGGGCATAGCTCCTGCCTCGAAGCTCACGGAACAGGAACGACTAGTAGACCAGAGCTGGATGTCCTCAAGAACCGGGAATAACCCAGCGCTGACGACGACCTTGCCCTGGGAGTCACCCAACCCATGGAACGTGGCAGAGACGAGGGAGGGAAGCTCTCCAAGAAAACGAACCTCATCACTCGACAGGTGCAAGACACGCAGAGAGAGCACCCGGAGGCAACGTAGCTCACCAATCCATTTGGGAACTCTACTGAGCGGACCTATATCCAGATCGAGTAGCTCGAGACGGAGAGGAGGATCAGGTAATGAGTACAGACTGCTCTCTGAGCCATCAGATTCAGTCTGGCAATACACGCGGAGATGCTTGAGGTCTCGGAGCATTCCAATGGAGGACAACAAAGCGTCACAGCGTTCAACTGTCAAACGCTGACCGAAACCGAAACGGCAGGATAATATCAATTCCTTCAGATTGGTCAGCTCGCTAAGACCTTTGATATCCTCCACAGAACTCTGTGACATGCCCGAACAATTCAAGGTGCGGATTGACTTCATGCTCTGGATACCTTGAGGAAGCACTTACCACTGGAAGTATCAGATGAATCAAGTTGGCCAAGCAACTAAAATCTGATGGAAAGCTTTGTGTGGACTCATAAACTAACTCCAGAGTTTCCAGATGCACAAGCCCTTTAATTTCAGTAGGGAGAGCTATGCTTGCTGACCAGGCTAAAACCTTCAAATACCGCAGTAAAAACAAATGGCCAATCGCAGTGAGGTCCACTGTTGTATTGAATTCATATGGAAACTCAAACAAAGTACTCGTAGGTACTTAAACTGTGAAAGAGGAGGTGTGTACTTGGACTCTCCAAACTGGGCATATGATCGAACTTGTGACATGCTAGTAGCAAGGGTATCCGATGTTGCACCGCGAACACTTGATTTCAAGGATAATCGACGAACTTTGTACTCACAACTGTGCAATCTTGCCATGTCTTCATAGTTATATGCTACACTGATAAAATTATCTTCTGTACTCTTGCTTAGGATCAAATCCAACATCATATCATGTACCCTGCAAGAAAATACCTCCCCATATTGTGTTCTTTCAGGCTGAATCAGGCTTCTATTGATAAGCTCATTGAAATAACTTTTCGCAACATCCTGCAAATCAATTCCGCGTGAACTACAGATAAAGCCTTCGGCTATCCATTGCTGAACCAGGTCATCTCTCTCGATTTCACGATCTTCTGGATACATTCCAAGGTACAAAAGACATGGTCGGAGATGAAGAGGAAGATGTATGTAGCTGAGGTTTAGTATACCCCTCATCTCTTCCAAAGTGGGTTGTGTGGCAGACTTGGCACCAAGAGCATTCTTTATGCTCTCCCATTCACTCAATGTTCTTGCTTCATGGCTAGCTAATAGGCTAGCTATGGTGATAATTGCAAGTGGCAAACCGCCACACTTCCTGAGAATTTGATCTGAAATATCTTGAAACTGTGGTGGACATGCATTTTCGGACCCAAATACTCTAGTAAAAAATAATCTTCTGGAGTCTTGCTCTAGAAGGTGCTTCATTCTATAAATGCAGGCACGGTCACTCTGACAAGCTAAGCCAGCTACATCTTCCAATCGTGTTGTTACCATCACTCTACTTCCATTACTATTTTCCGGAAAGGCACAACATATAATATTCCATGCCGATTGATCCCACAAGTCATCAACTAAAATGAAGTACCTAATGCAATATTTGCACAAGTTAATTATAAATTATATCAGTATATAATTATAAGGTATATATAAAAGCGTCAAAACTAAAACAAATGAAGGAATAATAACATAATAAAGCAAGTTGACACAAGTCTTTCAAACTAGAAATAAAGTTGCAAATATGGCAGAATTTTAAATTAAGCTCTGGTTAAATCCTTAACTTTCATGTCCATATCATAACAGCTTATATGCTCGCCACACGGAGGTTGATATTTTTCTTTTTGCAAAAGTGCTGTGAGAGAATAGTATTCTACTCTCTGCTTGGATCATGTTGCATATTAATACTAGTAGTTATTGTTATGCTTTTTACTGCTTCTATGAGCGTGACTCATAATTACTACATATTCTATGTATTTTACAATTATCTTGTCACCAACATTTTACCACACTATGAACACAATTTTACTATCACTTACTCCAGTTCACATATGTTGCCTACTCCCTGATTGTGAACTACCAGAAGATAAAATTCCTTTATAGCACTACAATGGTTAAACATGTAGTGATGTACTAAAAGAATGTTCGCAGAATAGTACAAGAAGTATTAACTTTCTAAGGTGAGACTCTAGTTATGCCAGCCACCTTATACTGGGTTAGTTAAAATCCTGTTCAGTTGCCGTAAACATTGAGGGGAAGTTACGATGGCAGAACTTTCAAGTGTAAAATCCTCCCAGATCAACATACAATGTTGAGGGAAATTTACAACAGCACAAAAGCAGGAGTAAAACCCTCTCAGCTTACCATCAATTTAGAGGAGACATTAAGATAACAACACTTATACGGAGTCTTGACAGTAAAAAGCTCTAAATATACTGGAAATGTTTATGGGGAATTAAACTGCAATATTGCCATGGTAGTTCGTAAATTACACTAGAGTAGTTGTAATATTCCCAGCAAAATTTGTAATCATTGCACAAAAACAATTGCAAAATCATTGTTACGGTAAAGTCCAAAGTCGACGACACAGATTGTATTTTACTATAATTTTCCTTAAGTTCATACGTCAGATGTTTGGGCCACACAAGACTTAGCAGATTGTATTTTACTATAATTTTCCTTAAGTTCATACGTCAGATGTTTGGGCCACACAAGACTTAGCCAATAGTTCGTTCAGGTGGTTAGAGTGCAGAATAACTTACTCTACTTTAGCGATAAAATAGTAAAATTTTCTATGGAAACTACAAATGGAGGCTGAGCTCCTTTTGAAAAATTCAAAATCGTTCCAAAGAATAAAAAAACATAGGTGTAGATAATACAACGAATTTTGGATTGATTTTTTTCACATTTGTAGATCATAATATTATATACATTTAGAATTTTTCCTTAATTTTTGAAACTTCAAAATGCAGATTTTGAAAGTTTCAAAAAGGGAGCTCCTGGATCCGGAGCTCCAAAACGCCACACTCAACTTTCTACCTATATATACCTAAACTACAATGTAGTATAAAAGATACATTGAGATGGTTTCAAGTTTATCCTACAATTTTGATCCTAATAGTAGTAGTCTTTACAAGCTAGAGCAACCTTTCCGTTGCCAAAACGCCTTAGAAGGTTTGGTGTTGCCCCAACAAAAATCTTCATCATGACTAGTGAGTACAACTATTTAAAGTTAACACTAAACCATGGATGTGAAAAACATTTAGATGAGCTTTATCAAACCCATATTACTGAAAATCAGATGCAAGTATATGAGTGAGTACTAGGAGAAAATATACCGCTTATGTTTGAGGTATTCTCTGACGGTCAATGATGTCTTGCAGCTCACGAGTATATGAAGACTCTCAATCCCAAGCTTTGTTGTAGGCCAATGAGAAGGTTTTTCACATCCGGTCTTTGGGAGACCGAGAAGAACGCCTTGCAGTTAAATTGCTCTCCAATCTTATCATACACTTGTTTGGCAAGTGTAGTTTTGCCCAAACCTCCGAACCCACGATGGAAACCACTTTGAGTTTCTTCTGGGAATCCATCAACAAACGGATAAGCTCTTCTCTTGGTCCATCAATACCAACGAGGCCTGCTGCCTCCTTGTAGATCGCCGACATCCGGGGATCGACGGCCAGATTCGAATCAACACAATCGTCAATCTTGTACCTCTCGCGCCGAGCATTCGCCTCCATAGCAAGAACCTTGAGCTCCTCAATACGGTTGGCGATCTGATGACGCCTCCCCAACCTCCTAGACGCTTAGCCATCTTCTTAATAAAGCTGGTATTTGCATCGGCACCATCAAAGTCGTGCATGAAGTGGTCGATGCAGTTCTCCATGTCATAGGACATCTCCCTGACATGGTCCCTCCAGTTCTTGGCCGAGGGATCGAGCTTGTCCATAAGCTCCATCTTGTCAAGGAGAGCTTTCATGGCGCTGAGCTCGTCCCTGAGGAACGCGGCCTGCTCCTCACCCCCGTGAGCTTCTTGTATTCGTCGCCGAGCAGCGTCGTGAGCTTGCCGAGGAGCGGCTTCATCACCCCGGCCGTCACACTCGCTGCCATCCCGTCCCCTTCCTCTCGCCTCGTCGAGCAGCTCGTGAGCTAGCTAGGCGAATGGAAAATTGGAAACTGCAGCGGCGCCTCTGCCCTTCCCTGCCACGCCTCCCGGAACCACAGAGAGAGAGGGCGTCGGCGCGAACTAGCCGACGAACTCGATGTCAGAGGAGGGGCGGCGCAGCGGCCTCCTCATCTCCCGCCACCGCCGATGTCCTGGCCGGAGCAGACTGCCCTAGTGTGCTCCCGCCCCCAGCGGATCTGGATGGGGAAGGTGAGGACAACGGGAGGGCGACGCCGCCGTGCCCGCGCCGTCGTTGACAGTGAAGACGGGAGAGGCAGCTCTGGTGCTGGTGCTGGTGCTGGGTAGGTTTGGGGGAGAGAAGAGAGTGATTTCAAGCTGGATCAGATCGGGACCAGAAGAGGATTTTTTTAGAGAAAGAGGAGACCCGGCGTTGACGCCCATTGACCTCACCGCGTGGGAAAACCGCGTCGAGTTCGCTTGCGTTGGATCGAACTCACTTTAATTCACGCGTGTACGTACATCTCCTACGGGCTACGGGCCTTCATACGTACGGAGTACTCAAGTTTATCGTTTAGAAAATCTCAAAAAAAAAAGTTTATCGTTTAGAAAATGTTTCTTTAGAAACATCCGGTTGATGCCATGTATTTTACTACCTCCTTATCTAATTATAAGATGTTTTAGCAGGCTAATTTATTTTTTTAGTATAAAGTGGTCGTATCCACTGCCCGAATAGATAGAAAGAGGTGACCCAGTTTATAAGGAAAACCGGATCCAAAAACCATACGATCTGTACAAAAGAATGACACAGACGAGGCGACCCGCCGCCCACACGACCCAAGTCGAACAAACGCCACAAAACACACCACCCGCTCCGGGGCCGCCGCCCCGGCGTAACAACCAGATCGTCCTTCACATTGCCCGAAAGTGATCCAGTCATGGTCGACGAACCCTCTGACCACACAGTTTTCATCCAGGTTGCCACCAAAACCACCATGTATCGGGGCCGCCGTCCCGGAGTAGCAACCAGCTCGACCTTCGCATTGCCCGAAGGTGATCCAGTCAGGTCGACGAACCCTCTGCCCGCGCAGTCTTCATCCAGGTCGCCACCCAGACCCACGCTAAACAACGGCTCTGCCTCATAGAGCCGTCATAGCGTGGGAGCCTGAGGCCGCCGCCTCGGCCACATATGCGGACTCGTGCTGCAGTGGATACGGCATGCGGAGGAGGTCGGTGAGCGGCCACATATGCGGACTCCTTCCTTGCGGTTACCTAAGCTTCGTGGGCGGATCGAACTCCGGGCGAAAGCCTTGCACCGACTCCGGTCGGTGCCGACGATGGCGGCGCCCTTGGGCGTCGTTCTCCTTCTTGTTGGTATCGTTGTGGAGTTTCGACATCCGGCTCGACTGGGGTGGTCCGATGGTCTCCGGGTGAAAGCCTAAGATCCGTCGGGGGCGGGCGAAGGTGATGGACGCGTCACTACCTTGTTGGAGGCGTCGTCTTGGAGTCATCGGCTCTCTCGGTGCGACGGTTCGCGGCGGATGGGTAGGTTGGCGATGTGGTCTGGTAAGTGGATGCCGGGGTGGCGGCCCCGGACGATGGAGTAGGCTAATTTAGCATACCAAAACTGTCTTACAATTTGAGACGGAGGAAGTAGTTTATATATATAGGTGATAGCATTGGTATCTCGATTAGGACTAGATTTAGGATTGAGTCTTGACGCATGATCGCTAGACTTACATTTGTATGACACTAGTATAAAACATGTGCTAAAATGGGAATACCGTGTGCATTTCTGCACACGGTTTTTACCAACGGATTAATAAATATGACATGCTTTTACAATATATGTAGAGAAAGAGTAGAATAAATAAGGCTAATTATACAAACTTGGTGTAGTCATAGATTGTCAGTGCCGGGGAGGGCAACGTCGTTGAGAAGTACCCGATGGAGTAGACGAAGATCCTCCGCGATGGCATTGCATCTAGAGGAAAAACAAGCACTCTTGAGTTGTGCGGAGGACCGCCCCCGGCCGCGTCGCGAGTCCCCTGCCATGAGACTCCAAACACCTACAGCACGAGTTCCGCGGCCCAGATCAAGGATTGGGCTAGATGCCATCTTCTCCGACGCTCCCATCAGCACGGTGCCCTCGCATCGAAGCCTGGCCGGCCAAATCCGAATAGTACCCCGTTCATCATCGTCTATAACCTATGGAGCACAACGGCCAGCAACATCACCACCAACCACCATCGAAGAAGGTCGCTCACAAGCTTCAGTGGATGAACTCCCCAAGGACATCACGTCAAACTCAACAAAGGAAACCGAAACCCTAGACCTACTAATACAGGTACATACATGAGGCATGCCTCCCCCGTCGTCCCTGGCCGGCTGGGCCGCTGGAGAAGAGATAGAGAGGAGTCGGGGAGCAAAGAAAGAGGGTGAGGAAAGAGAGAGTCGGGGGGGGGGGGGGGATGAGAGCCGCTAGTAGAGCCCTAGAAGTTATGTAAATAAATACTTATGTAAATATGTTCTAGAATTACATTTTGAGTTAAATTACAAACGCACATAAGATTGTTACTATTCCTTTCATAAACCAAATGAATGCATGGTCATGTATTGTCTAATGCATAATTCTTAGACAAGTTTTAAAATAATGCCATTCTTACAAACTAGAAATTGTCCATAGAAAGACAAGTTTGCTTTTGAAATTTGACCCAAAATAATAGTACCCGAGGGATTAGGATTTACAATATCGGCTACAACAAAAAAAATGAAGCCAAATCAGGTTATATAATCACCCTAAGATATAGCCTTCACAGTAAGAGCAAGAAAGACAGACTCACTAAATCCATGTTTGAAGTATGTAACACAAGCAGTTATCAACCGGAACCGACTGCAAAACTTTCGTAGGCGGCCTCGTGGAATTGCCAAATGTGAAAATATTGGAAAGCGAGCACATCCTAATGTAAGACCAACAGCCAGTCGGTCCATTTTGGGTGCCAAGTGGTAGTCTGTTTTCACAAGTGGTTCTTTACCACAAACATCCTAAGCCTTCATCACAAAGAACTAATTAAGTCCCCATAACTTCCTCCATCTCACCGAATAGCCATCATTCGGTCTTCCTAGCTATATCTTCCGCCTAGACATTGGTGAGACTCAACTAGACGTTGATTCTTTTGTTGGCTCGATATTTCATGGTTCTCAACAAATTAGTAAGAACCTTGACAAACAATTTTCGTAATAACTGCAGACGTATATGAAGAATCCCTGTGAACAAGTGCAATCAAGAGGTGGAATGTTACCCAGGTTCTAATCAGATAATAATATGGTATTTAAGAACACTGAAAAGTTAGTAAGGGGCTAAACACCAAGGAGGCGTTGATGCCGACGATGATAGAATTTCCTCCAAGCGGAGGCAATAAGACGTCTTGGCATAGAAGAAGACCTTCAGCTCCGCGAGTACCTCTGTAAAGTCTCAAGAAATTAGGGCGTGTAGGGACGACGAATCAACACATATATGGAAATTGTAGTGATATTTCTCAAATATATAATAATTGTATTGGCATATCTATACTCCTATATAGTGTACCAATCTTGACTGGAAACATAGTATCAATCTTGACTGTTGGTGCCATAAATCTAACGGCTTAGAACAGAGGGATTCACTTTGAACAGTAACCTTAGTGGTCTCCACCGTGTTCTAGAACCATCGCGTGTGCCTTCTGATAAAAAAAAGGTTCATGCCATGCCAGCCTCATGGACACATACCTTTTGAGCTGAAATGTTCCCAGGGAAGGGAGAAAAGAAAAGAATTAACAATTAATGGGTGCGGGTCCCATTGAATACTTTTTAAAATAGAATAATGTTTTGTTTACGCTAATTCTTCTCTTTATGTTGCCCTTACGTTCACGCGTCCACAATTCCCATTTGCCTTATATTAATTATATTACTGAACCCGTTCTAAATTAGTCTATATATTTTGAAAAATATCAGACAACTTAGCTAGATATTTATTAGTATTACTTAGTCTTAATTTATCACATGAAACCATGCGTCTCCACTTTACCATAGGGAAGGATGTAGACTAAATCTGAACAAATTTTAGATCCAGAATGTAGACTAACTCAAAACGGAGGAGTATTTCACAAGACATTCCATGACTTAAGCAACAATGACTATAATTATAAAACGTGCATTGCAAGTGTACACATACTAGTATATATAAGTAGTGTCAAACAAAAAAGATTGTAAAATTTAAGTAGAAAAATAAACTAAATTGACTAGAATATGAAAAAATTACATATTAAAAAATAGATAAAAACATAAACTAAAAGTGAAAATATAAAATTAAGAAAACCAAGTAAAAGGGGAAATGATAGGTGAAGAAAACCAAATTTTTAAAAAAAGAAACCCAAGAATAGAAAATAAAACTTGAAAGAAAAAACCTTCCGCGCTTTGATACGGTCCAAAACATGAGAGATACACTATATCTTTATTCTCCATGGGAATGGGATTGTCTAACCCAGGGCATAGCCAGGTCCCAATCTACTGGCCATGGCCCCAGACAGTCAGACGTGGCAGCTAGTTCCTTTGTTGAATATAGCTACTGTAGCACTGTTTTGTATTGTTTATGACTCTAGCATGAGAATTGGCCTAGGACGTTGTGTTATTCTGGCTACGCTATTGGTCTGACCAACTGGCTTAAAGGAGAACATGCTACGGAGATGAAAGGCTTAATATCGTCGCAATCATCAAAACGTCGAATTTAACCCAGAAAGAACATGCCACCCGATAGCTAAGAAAATTCTACAACATGGATTTACAGTGGTTTTACTTCCAAAAAGGTTTGTTCCCTAAAATGGTTATCCAAATTTTGGAAGTTCGACATCCAGAACACTATAAAGTTGCGAAATCGGATTGTACACCATCCATTTGTTTGGGTTTTGGTATCCGAAATGGCCTCTCTGTTTCAAGTTTTCAACCCTTACGTCAAAGAAAATTTAAGGAATACTGGTGGGCACATACAAACTCGTTTCTCCCTTAAAATTTGGAGCAAATTCTCTTCTCTTCGAAAGACCAAAAATAAACTCAAACTCATGAGGCTGTATAAACTGTAAAGAAAAAAAAAACTCATGAGGCCATACGCGAATAGAACATGACGATGTAGCTGTAAGCCTGCAGCCCGTCCAAAATCCCTCTGCCACCGTCGCCGCCGCCGCCACCACGCCAATGCCAGCGCCGGTGCCATGCTCCGCCTCTGCCCGTGCATCGCTTCCCATCTCCTCTCTTCCCCATCAACCTCTGCCATCTCCACTCTCCGTCGCCTCATCTCTGCCGCAGCGCCGGCCATTTCCCCGAATCCGCCCGGATTCGCTGTGGACTACCTTGTCCACACCTGCGGCCTCACCCAAGCACAAGCCCTTAGGGCTTCCACGAAGCTCTCCCACTTCAAGTCCCGCGCCAAGCCCGACGCCGTCCTCGCCTTCCTCGCCGATCTCGGCCTCTCCAGCGCCGCCGTCGCCGGCGTCTTCGCCCGGGACCCCAAGTTCCTCTGCGCCAGAGTCGACAAAACCTTGTCATCCAACGTCGCGGAGCTCATCGGCCCCAGTCTATCACGTTCTGAAATCGCCCGCCTCGTCTCCCTTGCCCCCAACCACTTCTGCTCCAAATCCGTCGTCTCCAACCTGCAGTACTACCTGCCCCTCTTCGGCTCCTCCGGGAACCTCCTTCGGCTGCTCGAGCGTGCATACTACCTCGTCGGTGCTAACCTTGAGAAGGTGGTCAAGCCCAGTAGCCTAGCATGGATACTCAAAGCCCCAGGCCAATGCTATTGCTACAGTGCCAAACAGTGCAAAACTGTGCTACAAATCTGCGAGTGTTAATATTGTCATGTGTTGTTGCACTGTATGTGTTGCTGATGGCCGGCATTTTTCTTTTTTTTTTCTTCAAAAAGGAGAGCACTGATGGCCGGCATGGGTTGCAGCCACTTGGTCAACATCAGTGACACCGTGGCAACGTGTGTTGTGCAAGTGGAAGCATGCGCTATAGTGTCGTGTGTGCGTGTGAGTTTGTTTAACGAGGAGTGGAGATTTTTTTGACTCCCGGACTCCAGTGCTCCTGCCATTTAAAAAAAAATTTGAAAATCATATTTACAAGTTTCAAAAAATTCTGAAAAAAATCCGGATGTTGCCAAAGGTGTATCCTACAACATGCAAAAAATAAATTTGAAATATTTGGTATTCTGAGCTACACAAAAATGACAAAAGTGTGGATCTTAGAATGTATAGTTTTAAATCTCTAAATTTATCAGATTTTGTTTTTTTATGTAGCCCGTAATACAAAATATTTGAAATTGATATTTTACAAGTTTGTGGGATACACCATTACCTACATCTAGATTTGTTTTCAGAATTTTTTGAAACTCCGAAATACCATTTTCGAATTTTTTTAAGTGGCAGGAGCACTGGTGCCCAGGAGCAGAAGACACTTTCCATTTAACTTGCCACTACAAAGGGAAGTCTGCATCTGTTGTAAACTGAGAAGAAAAAGATATAAGGACAGTTTAGTGCGTGTGTCCACCGTGTTCCACCGTTCCAGGTTGAGTGAGCGAGACTCTGCTACCTACCTGCTTTCGGTAGTAAATGATCAGCGTGGTCAATTTTAGCATTCTGAGGTACCATTCCAGAGTTTAGGTTAAGTAAATATTTTTAGGTTAAGAGTTTTTTATTTTTTATTTTGAGGGAATTGTAATCCTTTGAGTTAACGGACTACAGGTCCTGCGTTTCCAGATGTGCCTGTAATCATTCGAGAAGATCCTTCGTGGGTTGCACTGAGTTGAACATACTTGAGCAAGTAGAATAGGACGCAGAAACGTATAGGCAATGCATTCCAGATCAATGAGCATCGCTCCCTGCACGGAATCATGGGCAAATGAAGGTCCTCACTGCAGCATCCTCCACATCTTACCTGACTGAAACTGCTCGGATTGTAGGCGTTGGTTTGACGTAATTCTCCCCTTCCATCTTATTCAGATTGCAGGGATTCATCTTGAAAATGTTAAAGAAAAAACACATAACATGAGAACATGCTAACCAATGATATGTTCCCACTCTCATTTTTTCCCAGGTTCAGATTCTGTGAGCGCTCTCAGTTCTGTAAATCAACTCGAGACAAAACAAATTATTTCAGAATTTACACTACGCAACGGATCAACGGATCCAGAATACAGTTTTCACCACTTTCAGACTTGTCACGTTGTACGGAATAACTGGATGGATTACAATCAAGTCACCGCAAAACTTCAGCTAAAAAAAGTCACAGAAAACTCAGCTTAATATACGCTGCCACCACAACTAAACATGTACATATACTGAGCGGAGGCGGCCGGAGCTCGCGCATGTCGTTTCTGTCGCTTTTTTCCTTTTCTTTTCCAATCGTTTTCCTACGCGGTGGCAGTCCGGGTGTAAATAATAGCAAAGGTAGGGGCAAATCTCCATACCGATTCGATTCTTTGCGGGGGAGCTCGGGAAGCCCTCCAGAAAACTGGTCGCCCCAGCTTCTCCTTGTACACACAAAAGAGACTTCTATTAGGCTAGTCGCTTAAAACCAAAAGAAACTTCAACGGAGGGATGCAGCCGTCCGGCGCTCTTGAAGGCAGACTCCACATCAGCTTGTAAATCTTTCCAATTTGTCCTCGAGTCATAGTCTTTGTGAAAGAGCCACACCCGGATGTCCCTGAGGCAGGGCAGACACTCCATGCCGACTGGTGTAGCACCACTCCACTCGATACAGGCGAATTCCAGGGTGAGCTTTTCTAGCTTGGGCATAGCTCCTGCCTCGAAGCTCAGGTACGCAGTGACGTCTTTATCAGAACAGAGCCAAAAGTCCTCCAGAACAGGGAATAACCCAGTGCCGACCACGACCTTATCTTGGGAGATTTCTGACACCACTAACATGGCAGAGACGAGGGAGGGAAGCTCTCCAAGAACACGAACCTCATCAGTCGATAGGTGCAAGACGCGCAGATTGAGGAAGCGGAGGCAGCGCAGTTCACCAATCCATTTGGGAACTCTATTGCACCTCCATCCATACAGATTGAGTACCTCGAGACGGGGAGGAGGATCAGGTAATGAGTCCAGCCGGCTGTCTGAGCCATCAGATTCAACCCGGCATTGCAGGCAGAGATGCTTGAGGTCCCGGAACATTCCAACGGAGGACACCAAAGCCACCAAAGCGTCGACGTATTCAACCGTCAACCGCTGGCTGAGAGAGGTGGATAATCTCAGTTCCCTCAGACTGGTCAGCTCGCTAAGGCCTTTAATATCCTCAAGCGAACTCTCTGACATGCCTTTACACTTCAAGGTGCAGACTGATTTCATGTTCTGGATCCCTTTGGGCAGCACTGTATCATCTGGAAGTACCAGATGAACCAAGTTGGCCAAGCGAGATACATCTGATGGAAAGCTTTCTGTGGACTTGCAATGTAACTCCAGAGTCTCCAGATGCAAAAGCCCTTGAATTTCGGTAGGGAGAGCTACGCTTTCTGCAGAAACCTTCAAATACCGCAGTAGAAACAAATGGCCAATTGCAGTGAGGTCGACTGTCATATCCCATATATATGGAAACTCAAACAAAAGAACTCGCAGGTACTTAAACTGTGAAAGATGAGGTGTGTACTTGGACTCTCCAAACTGTGCATATGATCGAACTTGTGACATGCTAGTAGCAAGGGTGTCCGATGTTACACCGCCAGCACTTGATTTCAGAGATAATCGACGAACCTTGTACTCACAACTGTGCAATCTTGTCATGTCTTCATAGTTATATGCAACACTGATAAAATTTCCATCTGTACACTTGCTTAGGATCAAATCAAGAATCATATCATGTACTCTGCAAGAAAGTACCTCCCCATGTACTGTTCTTTCGGGCTGAATCAGACTTTTGTTGATAAGCTCATTGAAATAACTTTTCGCAACATCCTCCAGATCAACTCCGTGCGAACTACAGACAAAGCCTTCAGCTATCAATTGCCGAACCAGGTCATTCCTCATGATCTCACGGTCTTCCGGATAAATGCCAAGGTACAAAAAACACGGCCGGAAACGAATAGGAAGATGTGTGTAGCTAAGGTTGAGTATATCCCTCATCTCTTCCAAGGTGGGTTTTGTGGCAAACTTGGAGCCAAGAGAATTCTTTATGCTCTCCCATTCACTCAATATTCTTGCTTCATGGCTAGCTAATAGGCTAGCTATGGTGATAATTGCAAGTGGCAATCCACCACACTTCTTGAGAATTTCAGCTGAGATTTCTTTATACTGTGGTGGACAGACAGTTTCGGACCCAAATACTCTATTAAAAAATAATCTTCTTGAGTCTTGCTCTGCAAGGTGCTTCATTCTGTAAATGCAGGCACGGTCACTGTGACACCCTATGATAGTTGCATCATCCAATCGTGTGGTTACCATCACTCTACTTCCATTACTATTTCCCGGAAAGGCGCAACTTATAATATTCCAGGCTGATTGATCCCATAAGTCATCAACTAAAATGAAGTACCTATTGCAATATTTGCACGAGTTATTCATACATTATATCAGTATAAAATTATATAACACGCATAAAAAGCGTCAAAACTAAAATGAAGGAATCAAAACATAATAAAGGATGTCGACACAAGTTTTTCAAATTCAGGAAAAAAGTTGCGAATATGGTAGAATTTAAATTAAAGAAAAGCTCGAGTTCAATCCTTAATTTTGTTGCCCATATTATAACGGCTTATATGCTCACCATACGGAGGTTAATTAATTATTATACTTATTTGCATACCACAGAATAGCACTCCGAGAGAATATCTACTCTACTCTCTGTTTGGATCATGTTGCATGTTGATAGTAATTATTGTTATGCTTTTTACTACTTCTATTTGGGTGTGACGCATAATTACTACATATTGTATGGATTTTACAATTATCTTGTCACCAACATATTACCAACTGTGAACACAATTTTACTATCACTTACTCCACCTCATATATGTTGCCTATTCCCCTTAACCAACTAGGTTATAGAACTGATTGAAAACTACTAGAAGATAAAATTCCTTTATAACAGTACCATGGTTAAACATGCAGTAAATGAATGTCCGCCAGATAGTAATACCAAGTACAAAAAGTATAAACTTTCATAAGGACAGACTATAGTTATGCCAGCCACCTTATACTGGGCTAGGTGTAAAATCCTCTTCAGTTGCCATAAACATTGAGGAGAAATTAGAATAGTAGAACTTTCAACTGTAAAATCCTCCCGGATCACCTTAAATGTTGAGGGAAAATCACGACAACACAAATGCCAGGAGTAAAATCCTCTCAGCTCACCATAAATGTTGAGGGAGAACTTACGATAACAAAACTTATGCGAAGTCTTGACAGTAAAAAGCTCTAAGTAGACTGGAAATGTTTATGGGGAATTAAATATTGCCGTGGTAGGTCGTAAATTAGAATGGAGTAGCTGTAATATTCACGGCAAAAGTTTTGTGATCATTGCAGCAAACAATTGTAAAATCCTTGTTACAGTAAAGTCCAGGACACGGTTTGTATTTTACTATAGTTTTCCTTAGGTGCATACGATGGATGATTCAGCCGCACATGACTTAGACAAATAATTCGTTCAAGTGGCTAGAGCGCAGAATAACTTTAGTTTTTAGCCACAAAGTAGTAGTAATATATATACCTAAACTACAATGTATTATAAAATATACATCGAGAAGGTTTTACGTTTATCCTACAACTTTGATCCAAATAGTAGTAGTCTTTACAAGCTAGCACAACCATTCCATAACGAAAACGTCTCATAAGGTTTGGTGTTGGCCCCAAAAAAATTCATCACCATGACTAGTGAGTACAACTATTTAAAGTTAACACTAAATCATGTATGTCAAAAACATTTAGATGAGCTTGATCAAATCACAAATTTACTGAAAATCAGATGCAAGTATATGAGCGCGGACTAGGAGAAAAAAATACCTCTTATGTTTGAGGTATTCTCCGAGGCGGTCAATGATTTCTTGCACCTCATGAGTATCAGAAGACTCTCCCATCCCAAGCTTGCGTTGTAGGGCGATAAGAAGACTTTTCATATCAGGTCTTTGGGAAACCGAGACAAATGCCTTGCAGTCAAATTGCTCTTTAATCTGATCATAAACTTGTTTGGCAAGTGTAGTTTTACCCAAACCTCCAAACCCCACGATGGAAACCACTTTGAGTTTCTTCTGGGAATCCATCAACAAACTGACAAGCTCTTCTCTCGGGCCATCAATACCAACGAGGCCTGCTGCCTCCTTGTAGATTGCTGACATCCGGGGATCGACGGCGACAACGCCGGGACTCAAATGGGTGCAATCAATTTTGTACATCTCGCGCCGAGCATTCGCCTGCACTGCAAGAACCTTGAGCTCCTCGATCCGGTTGGCGATCTGATGACGCCTCCCCAACCTCCTGAGCCGCTTGAAGAAGCTTGCCTTTGCATTGGCACCATCAAGGTCATGCATGAAGTCATCGATGCAGTTCTCCATGTCATAGGTCATCTCCCTGACATGGTCCCTCCAGTTCTTGGCCGAGGGGTCGAGCTTGTCCATAAGCTCCATCTTGTCAAGGAGAGCTTTCATGGCACTGAGCTCATCCCTGAGGAACGCGGCCTGCTCCGTCACCCCCTTGAGCTTCTTGTACTCGTCGCCGAGCAGGTTGGTGAGCTTGCCGAGCAGCGGGTTAATAACCCCCGTCGTCGCACTCACGATTTCTGCTGCCATACCGATCGAGCTTAAAGTCGCCCGGATTATAGTAGTAGAGGCGAATCGCAACTGCCGCCTCTGCTCTTCCCACCGGCACCGCCCCGGAACCAGAGATGTAGGGGGCTGCGACACGAGGCAGCGTTGCGACCTAGCAGACGAGAAACTCGAGGCCAGAGGAGGTGCGGTGCGCCGGCCTCTTTATCTCCGCGGCACCGACGGTTTCTTTCAGAGCAGAGTGCTCCCCTGTGCCTCCCGCCCCCACGGATCTGGACGAGGGGAGGGCGACGCCGGCGTGCCGTGCCTTTCCTGTCCGTGGCGTCGTTGGCAGTGGAGAGGAAGAGGCGGCTGGTGCTGGGTGGGGAGAAGCTCAGTAGGGAGTGACTGGAAGCTAGTAGATCAGATGGGAGGGGGATTTCTTTGGAGAGAGAGGAAAAAGGGTTGAGCAGCTTGGTGAGCTAGCTAGGCGAATCGCAACTGGCGGCTGGTGCTCGGTGGGTTTGGGGGAAGAGATGCTCAGGTTGGTGAGCTAGCTAGAAGAATCTTCCGCGTAGAGCGAATATCTTGCCAGCTGCTGAGCCGTGGAATCAAGAGCGAATATCTTTGACTGATGGGCACTCGTGATTTTTATTTGACACAGTAAACGGTGATGGCAGTTCTTGCAGGCTGCTCTCTCGGCTCAACCTGGAAGCTGCAGCATTCGGCAATTTTGACAAAATTGAACCTTTTTCAAACTTATCACACAAAATGGATCTAAATTCAAATTATTTCATGATCTAACCATTTTTCATGGCGCCATGCTCTACTACACTACGCCTGGCAAAAGGCGTGTTGGACCCTGCCACGTCAGACTAGACGGGCCCGCACCTCGATAGCATGGCGCCTTGGCCCGGGGCGCCATGTTTTTTTTTTCTCCTTGGGTAAAATCCAAAATAGAATAAAATTGCTTTAGGAATTGATACAATACACGAAATATGCTCAATCCCAAACCAACGTGGTGTGTTTTGTTTTCTCTTAGGTCGTGAGTTCGAGTCCATATTGTTCCAATTTTATTTTTTCCAATTTTTTTGTTGTTTTTTGTTTTTCACTCATGCAACATATGCAGTATGTCATACAAAACCTAAAATTTAAATATATGGCCACAAAAGTGAACTGTTACGAACCGAAATTAAATGGTTATACACTATAAACCGAACCGAAATCAAGAAGAGTACCGCACATGGAAAAAAAGACAAGTCATGAACTCATGATCGATCGATGCGAGCTGATCCATTATTCGTTCGCAAAACGAAAAAATGAAGCGAGACTGATCGAACGCCTAAACACGATGAGGCCATCGTGGTGGGTGGATAAGTGGCTCCACGAACAGCTTTCTGAGTCGAAGGCGAGCAGGGGTTCAGTTGTCTTGATGGTTCCTGCTAGTAAACATCAATTTGGTTTGATTGATTCGGGCGCAACGAGAAGCACACAGCTGGTTCACATGCATGAAGTTAATTCAGGTCTGTTGGCTCCACTTTTTTTTAGCAGGTCAATATATTCTGGCGGATCGCAATACGTAGTAAAGCAGCATGTAAATCGGAGCTTTACCGATTAATTCACGCTCCACTCTGTAAAATTGCTCCTAAAAGAATAAAGCTCTACCAAGCTAAAAAAAAAATAGGAGAGTCGCCGGCCAAATCAATTTGCCTTAGCGATTAATTAAATGAACAGTTTGTTGCCGCACGTCAAGTCTAGATTTTGCTGTTGCACGGAAATGTAAGAATGCTGCACTCAAAATCAGATTATATATACTAGCAAATGTACATGTTGTAATAACACAAAAAAATACGATAGTTATGATGAATAATCTTTCATGGCCTGTAGCTGCATATATTTAAATTTTATGTTTTGTACGACATACTGCATATGCTGCATGAGTGAAAAATAATAAACAACAAAAATTTCGGAAAAATAAAAATTGGAATAATATGTGAAATCGAACTCACGACCTAAGCAAATAAAACACAGCATACCACGTTCAAACCACTGGGTAGAGCAAATTTTGTGTACAAAGTCAATCCATAGAGCAACTTTATTCTATTTTGGATTTTACCCAAGGAGCAACGCCCGGGCCAAGGCGCCATGCTATCGACGTGCGGGCCCATCTTGCCTGACGTGGCAGGGTCCACGACGCCTTTTGCCGGTGCGTCGTGCAATAGAGCATGGTTCCCTAGGGCCGGGCGCCATGAAAAAGGGTCAATTTTGTCAAATTTGCCGCAGCATTCAACCTACTAGTTCAATAGATAGTTCAAATTTTACTCAACTGAGTGAAAACAAACATCTTATCAGCATGCATGTAAACTTTCTTGTTGATTTCGAAATTTGAAGAATCTTTTCTACTTTGTTAGTGAATTTCGAAGTTTTAACAAGGAAGCCAAGACTAATATCTGACACGAAACGGCTCCTTCTCGAGCACGCGAGCGCTCGCTCGATTCTCTCCGTTGCGTCGCGCGTGTGCCTCCCCTTCCTTTTCTGGTCCCCTTTCCCTTTCCGGAAACTTGCCTAGTGACACCGACACGTCCCCCTATTCCCTTTTCTTTTTCTTCATTTCTTCGGCAATCTTGGTCACTGCGGTGCCGCTCCTGAGCTCCTCCCCGGCGACCTCTCCTTGGCTCATCCCCGGCGTCCTCCCTCCCCCGGATAAGGAGGAGGAGCGGAGCCCTAGGCTGGCGCCCCGGAGACCCCTCCTCCCCGACGGCCACGCCGGGGCCGCCCAGGATCAGGAGGAGCAACAGATCTTAGCTGCTGCCCCGGCGACCCCTCCTCCTCGCCTCCCCGGCGTCCTTTCCCAGCACCCCGACGACCTCCCACAGCGCTGCCTCGTCGAAGTGGCCATCTCCTGCTGCTCGTGGGAGGACTTCCCAAGCTCCTCCACTAGCTGCTGGTCGTCGACGCCATTCGTGAGTTCTAACAGCAGCTCGTCTACGACCACCTCCTACTGGTTCCCCGTTCGTTGCATCAAAGGTAAGGACCTCCAAATCCCCATATCGATTGTTTTTTGCTTGTTTATCTTGGGACTTTTCTAAACTCAAATAGACATTCGGAAAAGGCTATTTGACCTCAGAATGGCCCCAAGATTAAACATTGACTTTTTTTATGGATGAATGTGATCGAAATTATAAATATTCCAGTACCATATATATATATATTTAAACTTAATTAAAGGTCCCACATCCAACACCATTTCATTCAAAACTATGATGTTTAGAGATAATTCGTTTAATAAATCATGATCAACATTTCAATTTCTTCTGTTTAGATATAATTCGTTGATTAATACGTCGTTCCTTCATCTGCGCGGTCTGCATGCCTAATGAACCTAATTAATTGGACGATAAAGCAATGTTTTTTCTTCAGTTTAATCCTAATTTTCCGATTAATCCTAATCAGAAAGTTTTTCTTCATTGATTCTTCTTCATTACAAAATATACATTTGCAAAAGTTATTCTTCTTCGGTACTAATCATCTAATCTACTCACACTAGTAATACTACAGTACTACTACTACGATAGTACTACACTACTACTACTAGGTCCTCCTCCTCTTCGATGGCGGTTCATCGCCATCGTCATCATCCTCGTCGTCCTCGTCGTCACCACCGTCGTTGTCGTCGTCGTCCTCCTCGTCCTTCTCGTCGTCGGCGTCGTTGTTGATGTCGTCGTCAGAGACCGCCGCCTCCTCCTCCTCGTTGTCTCTCGAGTCCGACGAGGGATCCCTGTCGTACCAGGGACGGTGGTCCTCCCTGTCTTCTCCGCTTGAGTCGCTTGGGACGATTGAGTTCTACCACCACTACAATGCTAGAGAGAAGGGGAGTGGATAGAATGAGAACTGCAATGGGGTTTTTTATTGGTGAGAACAATTAAGTGCAGTGAGTAGATCGAGAGCATATTGAAACTACCGCCTGCGGAAGTAGAACAGATGGGAGAGATCGCTTCGTTTTTTTGCCAAAACCTGCGTTTGACAAGACAGAACATTACGGTTTATTCGCAATGATGTCATAATGTGACTACTAGTTCAGTTGAAATGATAGGGCAATAACTACAATGTTCACCGCGTCATCTAGACCATCTTGATGCGTCACAAGCATCTTGACGCGTGTTGTACATCTGTCGAACAGTTGACGTGCATTGACGTTTTGGTCAAATTAACTGCAATTGGAAACGGTGTGATCCATCTAGACATGTCACAACCATGTTGTACGAGAACTGGCGCGACAATTTGATGTTTACGTGCATTCCTGCATAAGTGTATTCGTGCCATGCCACGAAGCGCGCTCTGGGACACTAAAATTTGAAAACCATTGTATTCCAAGTTTATAATTTTTTCCTGATACTAGTACACTAAAAAGAAAGATTCCACCAGGTTTTCCATTTTTTGATTTTGTCTCGATTTATGTGTTTTTTATCGGTAAATGATATTAAACTCATTTAATGAGTGGAATATTGTTAAAAAGCTCAAAAATTTAAGATATGCAGTGATTATGCTTCCCATATGATATACTTTGTGTGGAAATTGTGAGAGGTCAATTTTCAATCTTATTTGTGGTATCTACTTCACAAAAAAAATGAGGATTTTGGCACTAAAAAACATGAAAAAAAGCTTTCAAAAAATCTTGTAATCTAGCTTTGACAAGATTGACGCGTTGCACTCATTGGAATCTTTTGATCTTTCAAACAACAAATCTCTAGCAAAATCCCGGCAAGCTTATCAAATTTGAGATCCCTGAGTTACTTGAACTTGTCCTATAACAACCTGTCTGGAAGGACCCCTCTTGGGCCACCAACTTGACACCCTCGGTGCCGACAGTACAACGCTTATATAGTTGGCAACATAAGACTGCTCATAGTGGGGAGTAACATATAGTGGTAACATGCACATGTTACTACGCTATGTTACTACCTTTATAGTGGGGAGTGTCATATGTGTGGTAATATAGAGTTATTCATTTATTACTTTTAAGACTCATTTTGCATTGAGAAGTGTTATGTTACGGTAACTACCTATGTTACTCTATTTGTCTCTCTCTTCATTAATTGCATGCCACATCATCTTTTTTGCATATGTGACATCTATGTTACTACCTATATTACTCTCACTATGGTTAGTCTAAAACTTTGCAGGCTGCCGCTTGAGAAGAACCATTAAGGTAATGCCATGTCCGTGCACACTACACAGTGATCTTGGAAGTAGCAAACATTAATTTGGTTCACTGACTTTGTATTTTGTAGTGGCGGAGCCACATGCAAGCGAGGGGGGAGCTGCCCCCTCCCTCCCCATGTTACACTGGGATATTTTCTTATTATTCTAGTCCTTTGTCTCATTTGCTCGCCTACCGAATTGGCCCTTTATTACATTTGCACCGTCGGTTTAGGTTACCATCAAACATGATACAAAGTACGGCCGATAAGATCTAATGGTTCGTGGAGCATATGTGATCTCCTCACATTGCTTTCGCCTTTCTTTATTCTGTTGCTTCATTGGTCGTTGATGTGCTTACAGCTTACGCGTACACTAGGAGGGTTGGCTACGCTTGCTTGTCAACCGGCTGCTTTTGTGCGTGGAGGGTGTTAGGAATAGATCAGCTTCGATCCTAAGTTAACTAGACAGTTAATAGACTAGCTTACATCCTAAGCTAACTAGTCAGATATTATTTAGCTTTGTCCGAACGCAACCTTGTAACCGACTTGTACACAGGGTATAAATAGTCCAGATTCTATCATCAATAGAGCATTCGATTCTTCTCAATCTTTCGTTCTCAAACAGGGAACACTACATTATCCTGAAATAATCACTTTATATGAAGCATCATAAAATGTGTATGGATTCACTGAATGATACCAAATTCAAAATTATGTGGTTAAGATTCAACAGAATCACCTACCATTATCTATGAAGATAATAACACTTGTATTGCTAAAATGCATATGGGTTATATAGAGAACAATTTTGCAAAGAAACTTGTTGAGATTTGCAAAGTTCACGGGGAGTAAATTTCCATATCATAACCCGTCGATGATCGTCAGATCATACATATTGTACTCTTTTTCCCTTGATGAGTTTTCCCTAATGGTTTCTCATAAAAGGTTTTTAATGAGACAATATAAATACAAGTGTTCGGATGTGCCATTTTGCTTTCTCCTTATATTTTTTCCCACTGGGTTTTAGTGGAGTTTTTAGTGGCACATCATATTGCACTCATTTTCACTCCTTTTCACGTTATGAGTTTACTCTCAAGGTTGTCATATAAGGTGCTAAATGAGGCAATATATTTTTATTATCATATGTCGTACTTTCTATTTTCCCCACCGGGGTTTTTAAAGGAAGTATATAAGACATATTTATTGATCTCTAGACTCACTAATGAGATTTTTCCTATCAAGGTTTTTCTCGTATGAGTTTTTCAAGGAGACAATAATCATTGTATGTTGTATCATTTTCTCCTTATTTTCCCCACAGGGTTTAAAGGAGTTTTAACAACATATTAAATACAACTCTCCTCATATTTTTCCCACAGAGTTTTTGGGGTGATATTCTAAAGATGAAGAATTTTAAGATGGTATAATCTACAAAGGACATCGTTTTTATAAGGACATCCTCATGGATATGAAAGAACACTCTAAAGACTATGCAAAAAGATCTGAAGATTATACAAGAGATTTTCAAGGAATGGCATCGTACAAGGGGGAGTGTTAGGAATACATCAGCTTCGATCCTAAGCTAACTAGACAGTTAATAGACTAGCTTACATCCTAAGCTAACTAGTCAGATATTATTTAGCTTTGTCCGAACGCAACCTTGTAACCGACTTGTACACAGGGTATAAATAGCCCAGATTCTATCATCAATAGAGCATTCGATTCTTCTCAATCTTTCGTTCTCAAACAGGGAACACTACATTATCCTGAACGCCTTTTTGGCTTTTCAAGTTGCCCGGGATTTGATACTATGGCCCATCGCTTCTAAATGAAATGACAATGCTCCTGATAATGACGACGAATGATAAATAAAATTAATAAACAAGTTTCTCTCGTTTTTGCAAGAGAAAAAAGCGGTTAAGGTAGTTCATAAATCACATCGCGCACGGGGAAATGTGAGAGAAAGTTGTTGTGCGATCAACAAGCTCACAAGAATTTCCATACACACACGTCGCTGCTCTACAGCTCAGCTCTCGTACACACACTCACACACTCGCTAGTCTCGTCGCCACCCACCGCAACAGACCACTAGGCCGCGCTCTCCCTTCGATCCACAGCTCAGCTCTGCTCCTCCCACTCACCCACCGTCCAAAATGGCGTCAGCGTCGCGGAACCTGCTCGTGCCCTTCCTCCTCCCATTCCCCAGTTAGGTATTTGATTATCATTGTTGTGCTCTAGCTCCCCGTTCTTTTATAATGTTCTGGAAAATGTGTTTCTTAGCGATGTAGATAAGAGGTTTGATAATGACTTGCTTACATCGTGATCAATTGATGTTTGGCACCCTACACAAGGTGTGCAAGAAACCCATGGTATATCACTCCCGGTATCGAATTGAAGAATGACATTCGCTCCACTCGCCGGAGCCGCGCCGCCGTGGAGAGAGCTTCTTCCGCGCTCGCCGAGACGCGCACCACCTCAGCGTCCAACCTTGCAGCTGTAGGGGGAGCCGGAGTCGGAGAAGGAGATGGGCTCCTCTTTGGCGTTGCAGAGAAAGTTGGGGGAGCCGGAGCAGAGGGGTCCAGGTTGTCCTTTCCGCCGTCGGACTTGCTCCGGTGGAGGAGATCCTTGAGGAAGCCCCACCGGCGAGAGCCCCTTGAGGAAGAGGAGGACGCGGATGAAGCGGTGGACGAGGACGACGAGGAGCGGGAAGCTGGGGGTGTCGCCGCCGGCTCGACGGACTCGGACTCCGGCGCAGGAGCTGGAGAAGGTGACCTCCAGTGGGCGCAGAACGGTGAGAGCGAGCGAGACTTCCGGTGCACGGACCGGCTCCGGAAGCGACCGCGCTCGCCCGCGTCCGCTGCCTGAGAAGATGGCGAGGAGGCGCCGTCGGCGAGGGACGCCAGGTGAGTCTGGTGTGGCTGGAGCAGCATGGCGGGGAGGCGTACGGGGCGGATCTGGCCGTTGTGGAAGAGCTCGTCGGCGGACGACATGGCCGCGGCGGACGGCGACGGGAAGCGTGACGAGAAGTCGAAGTCGAAGTCTAGGCCTCCGCAGACGAACTCCTTGCTGGCGCCGCGGGTGGGGCTTGCCGGCGCGCTGAAGAAGCACGCGCCGTGGTGGTGGCCGGAGAAGGGGTCGTGGGTGGGGCTGGACGGACGAGTGCGCTCTTGCTGGCGCTGGCGAAGGACGCCGACGCGGAGCCGCTGACGATGAGGCGCGCGCCGTGCTGCATCCACGCGTGGCGCGGCCAATCGCCTCCTCGCGGCTGCTCGAGGTACTAGTTCTTCCGCCTGTGTGCCATGCGAGCTGTTTGCTCCTGGAGCTGGATCGATCTTGTACTAGATTGCACAAGAAGCGGCAGCAACTCACGAGCAAGAAGACGATAGTTGCTCGCATGCCTGCAGGCCACGGCGCCGGCGCTCGAGCAGAAGACGGGCAAATTCCTGCTAGGTGCCGAGACAGCAGCGAGCTGAACTTCGCGTCGCCGGCGACCTCGTCCAGTACTAGTACTACTCAGATGCCGGTGTCCGTTTGCGTCGGTATCCACCGTTGGGGGCACTCTCCAAATACGTATGTCCGCACGGTGTCCGCCTGGCCGGACGGCGACGCAAACGGATAAATTCCGGACAAAATCGGGGTCCGTTTGCGTCGCCCCGTTGGAGTCATCCTAAGTCACAAGTCACACGCGCACACCGCACGCGGCTACGGTGACGGTGGTCTTCTATTTATTGAGGTAGCGGAGTGAGGGGAGAAGAGGATGAGCGCTAGTTCGGATCTCCCCGAAACTTTTCTTGCTTCTTGTCAATAGCGATGGAGGGCTGAGATTCGTAGTAGTGGCACGGATCGATGGAGGACAAAGTTTATTATGGTTAGAAATAGACATTGGTGTCGTCATCAAATGTGCGATGGCACAAGATGACCTGTGGAAGAGCACACGAGGATTGACAAGCTGCAAGTAGGAAGCATGCGCCATGTTTTATGTCTATAATCTAATTCTGAATGTGGGTCGAACGACTTTGGATTCAACAAAAAAAAACGTATTGGTTGCATCAATATGAAAGTCTATTTCTAACCATAATAAACTTCGTCACATGAAAACGATTTAAAAAGAAAATCACTCGCACTCTCGCGCAACAAGTTTATTTTCGGTCTATGGATGTGCAGATCAGAGCAAGTCACTTGTTCAACGTCTTTCTGTCCCTTCCCTTGGTGAAGAACCGTGCTTCAAATCTGCGATGCCGTCTGCCTATAAGTATAGACGCTCTGCTGCCATGTCTACGACACATTATCTTTGTCCTGAACGTAACAAGCTCCAAGCGAACACACTAACACTGCTGCAATTAGGCAGTTTTGTCCCATCTGTGAATGCTTGGTTCGCGGGTCATAGATCCACAAAACCCCTTTCTGGACATCAATCCTGAACACCCGCATCCACATCACGATTCTATACCATCATCCAACACTGCCAATGGCTTTACGAAACTTATGTAACATGTCTGTGTAAAGAGGTGTGGTAGCATGGAATGGTCATGGTGTACCGCTTGGACCAGTGTGACCTTTTGCAAGCCCTCCAGGAACCACATCTCAACGGAACTGCCACTAGGTGGCCGTTCAGCTCGGCCAAGCTGACACAAGGGCGTTTTAGGGGGCCTCGGAAGGAAGCGGCAGGGCGCCACGTCTCTCGATTGATGTGGGTCAAACACCATGATCTTGTGGGCGTGCAGCGCCCTGTAGTAGGACAGAAAGTACCCAAATCCATTGATTACGGCGAAGCTTCTCGCCTGGCATACAACCTTTAACGGCAGCCGATCTAGTCGATCTATCTGTCGCACGCACGTAGAACCTCCCCCCAGCGTGCACCATGCACGAGGAAGGTTTTAGTGTACAAACAAACAAATGGTTTCTTTGTTCATGGGCACGTAACCTACCAAACATGCTAATTAAACACAAAGATCGAAAGGGTTTGGAAATTAGGCATGCAACATGTGTTATTTGGTTTTTGTGTCATTTGTGGTGACATTCCAACGATGGAGATGGTGTCGCATGCTCGGATAAAAGCCACACGGCTCCACTCTCATTGTGATCGTCGTGGCCGTCATGGCCGGGCACCAGAGGAACATGTGGTGTCCTTGTATTGCGGATTATGTGCTTCTGATTGTCAAGATTGTTGTGATCGGTCACTCTCTCACATTTCCTTCGGATTGAAAACACAACGCGATCATAGGTTGTTGCCTATAGATAAGGGCGGGCGATCTAAGCAGCTATTCAAAACATTTGGGGTTAGTCCAGCTTAAACGGGCTCGGTCATTGTATCGACACCCAACTGCCGCCTACAAAGATGTATTAATATTGCCTGCCATCGAGTATATGTAATGTGGCAAATGTATATGATTCCCGTTACCATGCGCTATCCTCTTACACTTAAATTAGAACGGTGATAAATCATGACGATCACAATCTCTTGTTTTAGTGTTGGAACATACTGTCACGCGTCATCCCGTCTCAATTGAGCGGTTGTGCGAATTAATAGATAATTATAATAACCTACCTTTAATCGGACGAAAAAAATAGGGCACTACATCGTGGCAAGAACGTGGCAGGCATATGTATGTAGTACTGTATATTCTCCCGTTGGAATTGATTGGCATGTTAAAACCCGAGCAAATATTTCCTATTTTGGGTCATAATTAAGGTTCGGATTAAAATTGGCATATGGTAAACTGTGAGCAAATTTACTTTTGGTGTTGGACCATGCAGTACCATTTTCGGCACGCGAGTTAATCCGTGAGCAACTCACACGGCTGTGGCTGAACAGCTATTTTTCATTGAAGTCTGGCATAAATAAGTTTGGCACGCTCATTCCTAAAGTAACACCGACTGTTCCATGAAAAGGACTCAGGGGCTGTAGCTGTACAGGGACTTTTTCGTCAAAGTACTACAACGTCAAAGTACTGCTGGTTTGGCGAGTGTTTTGTGAAACAGACTGCCCCAACGTGCATCATGACTACCCCGTGTGTTGGGCATGTGAAACTAAACATTTGCTCAAAAAAAAGTGAAACTAAACTGCTAATCTTGAGTTCGAAAGATTTTCTCAGGTTAATTAAACTTCTGCAAGGTGCATTCTCAGAGTTTATATAGGTCGTGTCTGGTTGCTCACAATCCCTTCAAACATGCTTAAATGGATTGAAAAAAATAGTTGGTTGGTCGCTCCCGTGAATCATTAGACTCTGCTCGCATGATACTAAAGACATCCTAAACCAGCACCAAATGGAACGCTAAATCCACAGAAAACAAATCGTGCCTTGTATGCGACCAGACAGACATAGACCCTTTGACACAGCTTTTGCGGGATCTGTTTGAGACAATTCTTCTCCGAAAACAATAAAACTCGCATAATTTTACTGGTTTGTTTTGCTGGATGTGGTAGAGTTGCTCTGATACACTCGGTGTAAAAAAATCACTAAGCTAGCTAGTACTCCCTCCGTATCAAAATATAAGACTCTCTACCTATTATCTACACATATGTATATAGACATGTTTTTGTGCAAAGTTCATATGAATATTGCACTAAGAGAAAATGTTGGAACTTTTTTCTAGGAGAACACCAATGCAAGCATGCGTAGGAGAAAGGAGAAACGATGGAAGTAGTGAATATATTTTTTGAGAGAAAAAACAGAGAATATATATGATCATGGGCCTTGACTAAGACTTCATATGTTTGGTAGATTTAAAGTGAGAGGCACTATGGTAGACCGGAAGACTTCATATTTGTTCTTGCCACACAATTCAAGAATGAGGACTACTATGTCGTCGAAACTACAAAAGTTGGAAGCTTATGAACACTTGTGTATTATGTCATCCCGATACCTAACATTCCTAAATGAGGTTTAATAAGTATTGCCTTCTCGATCATCCAACAAGCTAATTAATGATTTAAAGAAGGGAGAACTCAAAACCAGAATGATCGAATAGCACAAGGTAGTAGCTACTAGTCTAATGTATATGCACCCAAACGCCAACCTCTCCTCTCTTTTTAGCACCTTGCATTTGCTTCGGCTCGGAGGTAATCACAACCGTTGTATAGGCCATTTATAGCCACTGAATCCATCCTTTTCTCTATTTGGGCATAGTAGGAATAGATTTTAACCATGGTCAAGTATAGTGCTATAAAGTTCACATATGGTGTATGCACTAATTTTTAGACCTAAAGTAACACCGACTCTTCCATATGAAAAGGACTCACGGGTTGTAGCTGCACAGGGACTTTATCGTCAAAGTACTACTCCCTCTGTTCGGTTTTACTTGTCGTGGAGATTGAGCTGATCATGTCATCATTTGGCAAATGTTTTTTCAGACAGACTGACAGGTCCAATTAATTGCCGTCCTTCTATTGGTTTCCGATGCCCTTCATCCGCCGTGTACATAAAGCCAATCTTCCCCAACGTGCATCATGACTGCTCCAACGTGTGTTTGCCACATGAAACTAAACATGCTAATCTTGAGTTCGAAAGATTTTTTTCGGTTAATGAAGCTTCTTGCAAGTTGCATACTCAGAGTTTATGTAGGCTGTGTCTGGTTGCTCACAATCCTTCAAACATGCCTAATGGATTGAAAAAAAAAGTTGGTTGCTCGGACGGATCCTTAGACACACTGCTCGCACGATGCTAAAAGCTCCTAAGAACATCTCTAGCAGAAAGCTTAAAAGCATCGGAACCTTAAAATAACTGCCGCATACGGTTTCGGAACCTTAAAAACGCAAAAGGCAAAGAGTAGAACCCTTATACCGAGCCGACCCGTAAACGATTTTGAGGGGGCCCGTAAATTTCGCCCTCTAAACCTTATTTTCACAGTTTTCGTTGCCGAATTTAAAGTGGCATGTATCCGGCGCGAGGCGTTGGTGGGCTGAACATTCAGGACCCGCCGATAAGCTTCCGCCGTGAAACTCGTCGGAATCCGGCAAACTTTCGTCAAACTTGCCGGAATCGCACCAAACTGAAGCAGACATCAGCCTGCTCGATGCGGCGGGCCGAACCCGACCGCCGGGAGCTTCGTCGGCTCCGCAGCCGTGCCTAGGTGGCCTCCGCGCTGGACGTCGGGGGCCTCCGTGTCGGCTCCGTGCTTCACGCCGGCGGTGCCCCGGACGGCCTCCGTCACTGGGTGCCGGGGGCCTCCGCGTCAGCTCCGTGCTCCGTGTCGGGCCTCATCGCTGGGTGTCGGAGGGCCTCCGTCGCTAGGTGCTAGCTGCTGCATCGATTCGTTCGACCGATTCAAGCAGCGACGACGACTGGAGCGAGCTAGCTAGCTGGACCATGGATCGATCGATTCCACGGTAGCTAGCCTGGCTAGCTAGCTCTCACACGGGCTGGTCGATCGATTCTCACGCGACGCCGGACCATGGGCGGATTGGAGCGGGGTCAACGCGGCCACCGAGCGAGAGGAAGAAGAAGACATGGGAAAAAAAAGATGCGAATATTCGGTTTTACAGTTTGAGTTTGAGGGCTCTGTTCAGCCGCGGCTGTTTTTAGCCCAAAAAACGCAAGGTTCACGAACCGTAAACCAGTTTTAATGTTCCGTGGTTTAAGGTTTAGCAGAAAACAAATCATGCCTTGTATAGGACTAGATAGCCGTAGACATTGGTTTTGTGGGATCTGTTTGAGACGATTTTGCTCCGAAAAAAATAAAGCTCGCAGAATTTCCAGGTTTGTTCCTTTTGTTGGAAGTTGTAGAGTTGCTCTACAAAAATCACTAAGCTAGTTTTTTTCTTTTTTTGAGAACCTCACTAAGCTAGATAGCTAGTAGTAGTATTGTGTAAGGGCAAGTAGTATAATACTTGTACAGAATGTACTCATTCCAAACTCTTTTAGTTCACCGACGTATACCAAGAAGAAAATGTTGGAACTTTTTTTTAGGAGAACACCAATGCAAGCATGCGCAAGAGAAACGACGGAAGCAGTGAGCAATTTTTTGAGAGAAAAAACAGAAAATATATATGATCGGCCCGTGGGCCTTGACTACAACGGCCTGTAGGGGCCTGATACGCAGGGAAGCAAAGTTTCTCGTCCAACGCATCGAACCAGTCCAGTTCGCAGCTGGCGGAAAATCTTCCCGTTGCCGGCGGCGCCGCCACGCCGTCGCCTGTGCCAGCCATGCTCCGCCTCCGAACCTCCGTCCTCACGCATCTCATCTCCTCTTCCTCCGCCGCCTTCCCCCAAAACCCCTCTCTCCACCGCCTCTTCTCCGCCACCGCCGCGCCCTGCATTTCCCCAAACCCTAGCTTCGCCGTCGGGGACTACCTCGTCGACACCTGCGGCCTCACACGGCCGCAGGCCATCAGGGCTTCCGCAAAGCTCTCCCACCTCAAATCCCCCTCCAACCCCGACGCCGTCCTCGCCTTCCTCGCCGGCCTCGGCCTCTCCAGCGCCGACGTTGTCGCAGCCGTCGGCAAGGACCCGCAGTTACTCTGTGCCGGCGTGGATAAAACCCTGGCCCCCAATGTCGCGGAGCTCACCGGCCTCGGCCTGTCGCGTCCAGACATCGCGCGCCTTCTCTCTGTCGCCCGCGACAGCTTCCGCTCTAGATCCATCGTCTCCAAGCTGCAGTACTACCTCCCTCTCTTCGGCTCCTCCGAGAACCTCTTCCGAGCTCTCAGGGACGGCCGCTACCGTCCGGCCCAATGTCATGCTCCTGCGGGAGTGCCTGCTAACTGATTCTGATATTGCCAAGCTGTGCGTTAATGTCACGAGGATGCTGACAACCAACCCGGAGCGTGTCCGGGCGATGGTGGCATGCGCGGAAGGTCTAGGTGTGCCCCGTGGCTCTGGGATGTTCAGACAAGCGCTTCAGTCTGTCGCATTCTTCAACGAGGACAAGTTGGCTGCCAAAGTGGAATACTTGAAGAACACATTTAGGTGGTCGGGTGCCGAGGTGGGCATTGCTGTCTGTAAGACTCCAATGCTGCTGAGGTTGTCAAAGGAAAAGCTGCAGCACCGATCCGATTTCCTTATCTCTGAGGTGGGTTTGGAACCCGCTTACCTTGCTCATCGGTCGATAATAGTCTGTCTTAGCTTGGAGCTCCGGCTCAGGCCCCGATACTACATTGTAAAGTTTCTTAAGGAAAATAGATTGTTAAAGCGCGACCCAAGCTACCTCACTATGGTATCGATGAGCGAGAAGGCGTTTGTGGAGAAATTCATATGCCCTCACAAGGAAGCTGCGCCACACTTTGCTGAAGACTATGTTGCTGCTTGCAGAGGGAAGTGCCCGCTAGATTGATGTTTGCATGAACCAAGACCCTGCTGTCAAGATTTGTAAATGTGTATGCATCAACCAAGAACCTGCCATGAAAAAGTGTAAATGTTATGCTGCCGTTGCTGGATCTGGATGATGTGGGCGAGTCTGTTATGCCTTTCACTGATTGGTATAATGTGGCAAGTTTTATATCTTGAAAAGAACAAGCAGTGGTCAAGAGCTCTGGATGGATCCAATTATTATATGTCTACCTGTAAGTTCTTTTGTTTTGTTGGAATATTACATGCAAGAAGTTGACATTTTGCATTGGAAGGAGTCTTACATTGACATCTTCAGCATGTACATGGGAAATGGGAAAGTTCCTTTGTTTTGGGTAAACCTGCGGAATTGCCTTTGTTTTGGGCAACCCAAAAATTGCCTTTCCTTCGGGTGAACCCAGGAAATTGTCTGAACGTTCCCATTAGTAGTAATCGTAGCATTAGCAAATTGAGAGGTGAACACCAAGTCCTGTAGGAATTTTGTCCCACTTTTTTGTAGCAATAGTTCCATTTGTAATAGAGATGACTGAGCATGTATGTGTGTATTTTTATTTCTAAACCACATATCTAAATTTTTCTCTGGGATGGAGTTGACCGTAAGAGGAATTTGCATGTGTATCTGGAGTCAGTAAGCATGCAGATCACGGAGAATCAGATAAGAATTTGCCGAGATGATGTAATGCAGAAACTATTTAGAAAATACCACCAGAAAGAAAAGGAAATAATTTAAAGTTAAAATCACATTTTTGATGTTCCTCCACTGTCTTTTTTGATGTATTAATTTTAGGAATCATTGGCAGTGAAGTAGAAGCACTGTTTTGCATCTAAAGTTGGCAGCTGACATATGCTTTGCCTATAGCGCGTCTTTCTCCTGTCTCATTTACAAGTTTTAAAAAGAAAGCTGTTAGGTATGTGATGTTGCTGAACAAGAGCAGAATTATATGAAAATAGTCGAGTCTTGTTCTTATGTTACTTTTTTATTGCATAATTGACCATCTTTTCTCCCTTATAGAGCAATTCCATCTCAGTCAACACGCAGGGCTAGTGATGGCACATCCAATTCTGGGACAAATTGGTTAATGTATGAATTCTATGCAGATACCTTCTCAGGTATCTATTGCATATAAGTCATAAAGCTCTTAAGATGGTACTGCTTATAATTTTATGCTATCCACTGAAAGATATTGTATCTATTTGGTATACTGAAGTTTATTATCTTGGGAAGAGAAATTTAATGATTAGTGCAATATTGTTAGCATCTCTATGTTCTGGACCAATTGATCTAAAAAAAGATCATATTATCTTTACACCGTCCTCGAAAGACTATGGAATGGTATTGTGAGCAATCCTGTGAAGATGTGGAGGATGATAGGGATGAGACCAGGAAGTGAGGTGGGTTCTGGAGAGGAGGCCGGGCTGCTCCGAGATTTCGTTTAGGTATAAATTCTTTGTACTGGCATTTTAAAGTTGATTCAGTTGCTTGCGGTTTGATAAGAATAGGAGTGGTCTAAATCTGCACGTTTCTGTTCACAACGTGAGACTTACCTGAGACCTACAAGATGTCCTCAACGTTTCTGGTAATTAATGGTTCACTGCTACTTAGGTGCACTTGCACTTATCATTTCAACAGATGTGGGCACTACGACCTTTTGAATTGATCTTGTGCATATTTCTGGTTCTCTGCTATTATTTCAACAAGTGGCCAACATTCTCTTCTGTTTTTAGGCTTTCTTTTCCAAACTTTTTATTCCTACCCTTATTACTGTTCCTAAGGATTAACCTGATCTCATTCCTAGCTGCTGGCTGAGAGACGAGCCAGGTGAGATCTCCATGTTACTCTTGGTTGGCTTGTTCAACTAATTAATTAATTGTTTCATCTACCATAGGCCGAATGGGCACCAACAATCCCTTTTTGCACCATGTTTGTACTCTTTCTAACAAATGATCAAGTATATTTCTCCCTAGTGTTTATTACAAAGTGCTTATAGTAGTATAATGATAATCATAGAATTTCTTTGTCCGCTAAAATTAGTGTCAATATTTTCCAGGACTTTGTATCTGTAAAGCTGGAGATTCCTGTTGAGCAGTGGCTTAGTTTCAGCATTTCAGTTGAGTCCTGCAGAAATCTTCATTGCTGATATGTTGCAGCATATTCAAACTCTCAACACCATTGGTTACTGGAAGGGATGTAGAGAAAAAAAATGAAAGATCATGTTCAATGGTGTGTATGTGTTCGCCATCCTAAGCCATACCACAAATGATTCTTAAACACTATATAGAGAATCAGAACTTCTAATCTGCTCTGTCTGCACCCAACGTCAACCTCCTCTCTTTTTGACACCTTGTGTTTGTTTTGATTCACAGGTAATTGCCACGATGCATAGGCATTTTATAGCCACTGGATACAAGCTTTCCTCTACATGGGCATGGTTGGTATGGATCTTAACCATGGTCAAGTATATAGCTATAAAGTTCACATATACTATCTGTACTAAATTTCAGACACAAGACATAACTCCATTTGCAGAGAGCTTGGCCGCAGGCCCATGTTGTTAACTTCTATTACCCACCGAAGTCCTGCCCTGAACCCTACCAATTCTAGCTAGTTCGTGACTCACCACATTAACATCACCACTGATCCTAGCTATATTAATTCCTCTTTTCCTTATTAAGTGCCAGATTACATTGATTCTGAACGCATAGATAGAGGTATTTGGGATGCTTTCCTTAACAAGGTCTGCAGCTTCACTATCTGTCTCGCAGTGAAATACAGCGCTGTCCAGTGCAAGGATACCTGAAGACCCTCAATATAGCCATGAGTTCCGCTTCCGTAGCATCGCAGTGTTCCAGTGTTTGGCAAGCTGTGAATATGACGTCGCCCTTGTGATTTCGCAGGACCATGCCGGTGACATCGCCCTTCATGCGAGCTATCAGATTAGCCTGATCTCATTGTGAGTTGATGGTTGGTGACCTTTGAATATTTTTCTGAATCTGTCAGTTGGAGAGTTTTTCGTCGTTCAGCACGCACACGAATTTTTTGATCGGTGATGGGGCGCCGCTGGTAACCTTTTGCCATGATGTATGCTTGTTGGAAATCACCCCGACCTTCTGGCCATCTTGGTGCAGAAAACTGCACGGTGGCTCGAGTGCTGAACAACAACAATTGGCCACAGACCAATATCATGTGAGATCGACAATCAGTCACTAGAAGTTACACATTCTCAATCCGAGGTTATGTTTAGATAGAAGGAATCTGTTGTTATTTTATATGCTTCCACATTATCTGTTGCCACCATTGCTTAATGTTGCACGTTCACAAGAGAGCTGGTTCGAAATCTTGACAAGAAAATGCCGTGGTCAAAAGCTCTACCTGGATTTTTGTTTTGCCTCAATTAGCTTCACCATGTACAGGGGATATTGTCAGATTAGTTCTAATTGTAGCATTCAAAGAAGTTTGTCCCTGAAGGAAACATCGATGTAAAGTTTCTAACCTGTTGTTTTGTATGTACCTACATGGATTATTCCTCCCGGGAGATTCAGATGTTCATACTTATGTGAATATTTGCTACTTTTCCTTCAGTTAGATCTTGTACAGATCTCCAGAACGAGATTAGCTAAATAGTTTTCAAAATGGTTGTCTAATGTGTACTGATCTAGAGACAAAATTCAATTTGAATATTCACACTCGTTGCAAATCTGTAGAGTAATACCTGTGAACGTCAAACCTATAGAATATATCTCTTCTTTATCAGTCATATTCATTTCTGCTATATTTCTACCAATACATTGAAAATGCACATGGTACACTGGGGAAGGGTGTTACTTGTAGCTTGCTTCTTCTGATTGCTGGCAGAAATGCTTGTGCAACTTTTCCCTATCTGGTTGCTGGAATCTTGTAGCTTGCCTATTCTTTATGACTACTAAATAGAAAGATGATGTAAAAGGGCGTATGTGTTCGCTATCCTGAGACCTACCATCCCCAGATAATCCTAAACAAACTGCATTGTTCGATCGATATCTAACATTTCAAGAAGCCAGAACAGAAGACCTATCGTAAACTTGCCACACGTGCTACACCAGATGATCCTAAAGTAGAAGGCTGCTACACGTGCACCCCTATCGCCAATCTTCTCTCCCCTTAGCGCCTTGCGTTTGCCTTGGCCATTTTATAGCCACTAGATCAAGTCTCTCGGTATTATGGGCACAACCGATGTAATGATCCCTCTTAATTGCTGCGAAATATAAAAGCTGCAAAGTTCACTCAAAATTTCAGACCTACGTCCTGACTCTGATTAATGTGATATGTTCGCCTCCTAAAAACACATCAAACAATCGAAGTTGGCGAGATTTGTGAATCAGCGTGGAATGGTGGGTGGATCATTTGAGTTACACTCTCCTGATAAAATATGCAACATAATGAGAGTAATTGAGAGGTAAAAATTTCATTTGATCGAGGGCTACTGTTCTATAGATTAGCTGTATAAACTAAACTAGGATAGCTGTAAGAATGCTTGAAAACCAGAAACATTGCCAAATGCTACACATGGAGCAAATTCCGTTTTAACAGATCAAAGTGTTCTAAGAAACATGGGCCAATAATCAAAACCGGGCCTCGGAAACATGCTAAAACACTTGTAACTCCCGAGATCCATTGATGTCGTTTAAAAAAAATTCAAAACAATTGTTTTGCGTCTTGAAAAATTCTGAAAATAAAGCATACAAGTACATGCACATGCCTACAATGTATGACCAAATTTGTAGCCAAATATCTTTTCATATGTGGTCTGTTCAAAAAAAGACAATGGAGTTTCTTTTTTATGCTCTTCAGAGTGATGATTTTGCGTTTTTTATGTAGCCTACAGTACAACGTTTTATCTAGCAAAGATATTCAGATATGTAGATTACTTGTGTACGTATCCACTTAAATTTGTTTTCTAATTTCGAGATATCATTTTCGAGTTTCTATAATACCAGGATCACTGGGCCCCGGGAGCCAAAAAAAATTTCCTCTCTATTTGCAACGCAAATGCTACTTACTGCTGTAGAAAATAGTAACATACCCTATTTCTCCAGCGTTTATTTACTTCAAAAAAAAAACAATTCGACAGATAAAAAATTCAAAATGTTGCAAGATGTACGTCGCCTACCAAAACTGGGCCCGAGTCCAAGACAGCCCATACACTCATCTCACAAGCCGCTCTTCTTTTTTCCCCTTCACGCACAGCACACGCGCCGCCGTCGCTCTCCGCCGCCGCCGCCGCCATGCTCCGCCTCCGAGCGTGCGTCCTTTCCCATATCTCCTCTTCTCCCTCCACCTCCAACATCTTCCCTATCCGACGCTTCCTCTCCGCCACCGCGCCGGCGCTGCCCATTCCCCCAAACCATGGCTTCGCCGTCGAGGACTACCTCGTCGACACCTGCGGCCTCACCCGGGCACAAGCCCTCAAGGCCTCCACGAAGCTCTCCCACCTTAGGTCCCCCGCCAACCCCGATGCCGTCCTCGCCTTCCTTGCCGGCCTCGGCCTCTCCAGCGCCGACGTTGCCGCCGCCGTCGTCAAGGACCCGCGATTACTCTGCGCCGGCGTGGATAAAACTCTTACCCCCGTCGTTGCGGAGCTCAGCGGCATCAATACTGTTTGCTTTCATGCCAAGGTATATCTAGTATGTTCCATTTTCATTTCATTTTCTTTTAAGTTTCATATCATGTATCAGTTAAGTATGCAGTTCAATTCTTAATATTTAGATTATGCTTAGAAATAAATTTCTAATTGGAGTCTTTTTTCATTTTTCCTTCTGATTTCTTTAACCTTTTCTTAAGGATTTAACATATTTATTCGTCAGGACCATAGTTGACCTTACTTTACTTTGGGATTTTCAAATTTGAAACTGTAACCAATCTGGGACTAAAGCATGATCTAGAAATGAAGTAGTCTTTTCATTTACATTTGTCATTAATCATCGGAACTAAACAAACGGTTCTTTGAATAACAAGCAAATCCAAAGAAACGAGGAACTTATATTTGTTGGGTGAACATAAAAGAGAAAAGAATGTGAGAATTGGCTACCGCAAGCTACAGCTTGGACCAAGGAAAAAGTTCTTTGTTCATATTTGTCCACTCTTCAGTACTTGCAGCAAAGCTAGCCGCTGTGAAACTGTTGGTTTAAGAATCAATTCCGCACATATGTGGTAGAGTTGTGCTTTCTCTGGTTTACTTTGCAATGACCACTTCTCTTAGAAACACAGAATCGAATTTATGCACTAGGCCCACAGAATTGTTTTCTTTAGGCATGGTCACTACATTGGCTCCTGGATGAGCTTCTGGTAATGTTTGTTGCTTATTTGGTATGGTGGGATGGTTAAGTTAAAATAGCAGCTTCATTCAGTTCTTTGTAAGTAGTCTGTCTGAACATAAATATAGTTTGGCGCTATCCTACCTATCTTACCCCTGAACACAAAACATGGGGTTCAAATTCGTTGGGCTTACTGTTCATATGCCCATGATTTTTCATCCCTCTTGATTGGGTTGCACATTCCTTTGGGAGTTTCCTTTTGGTGCATATCCCATCGCTCTGTATGGTTTGCTATGGGGTGAGCCCCTTCAAAAACCAATACCTTCGCCTATTATTTAACTAACATTTTGTTACAGTTTATGCCTATATAGTTTCTTGTTCCAGCTAACGATTTAATAAGTATCCACATGATGCAAAAGAAAAGGTTATCCACATCCAGTATCTAATGGGATACATTTGATTTGGTGTTATCATCATGTTCCTTGTCGTTAGCTGATATTGGATCTTCAGTTCCTTCTATTTACTTAATGTTTTGCCAAAGCAACAGCGGGTCTTAGCAAAAAAAAAAATGCAAAATATGAAATAGCAGTGGAGAGAATTTAACGAGTGATCGTAGGTCTTAGCAAAAGCAGGACCAAAGCGACCAAACCAAAGGAGATAGAAGTTGGGAAGGAGGGAAATTAACAGTAACCATCAAGAGAAAATAGAGCTCAGGCTTGGATGGCCTGCGTACCTTGAAGCTGATGTAGTAGGAGGATGCCTGTACATGTTTGCTTTCAGAAGTCCACCAAGAAACTTGCTGAACTTGCTGGTTTTCCTTGGTGGAGTATGCACTTGAACTGGTAGGCTATGCTTAGTTTTCTGCCTGCTAAAATGTAATGCCTAAGCTGCACTGTCCTTCATTTTCATAAGATAATGGCTATTCAAGAAATATTGTAGTGGCTCACTTCAAAATAGATGTACTATATTAGTTTGTAGGATGTCAATTGTGAGTGGCCAATTCCAAATTGAACTCGAAGTTGTTGCCTGCTCATAAGTTGCAGGTGCTAATAGCAATCTTTATTTCCGTTTGAAAAGTAAGGATGAGTTTTTTTTGAACTTTGGATTACTTGAGTTGCAGGGAGGTATGCACTGATTTACCAAGCATTCTGCTTCTCTGTTTCTTGAGTGCATTTCATTGAACAAGTTTAGGAGGTTTCTGCATCCTGTTCTATTCGCTGAAGTGAACGGACACCGTGGTTAATTTTAGCATTCTAAAGTACCATTGCTGAGTTAGGGTTGGTGGTTGTGCCTCCCATGATGGAGTGCAACTTGTTGCCGAACAGGGTGAAGCTGGTGTGATCGTCTCAAACTGATTCCCAGGACATAGTCAAGCTGTGGAGAAAAAGCGTGCTGCCGATTAGTAGGTCTTTCACTTCTTTTGATGTCGTTTTGAGTTCATCAAATACAAGTAGTGGATTCCAGATGTGCTTGCTTTGCATTCATCCTAAGATCCTTGCTGGGTTGTGTGACTTGGAACATGGTTCAGCAGATATAACTGGGTGCAGAAACCTCCAGCTGGTAAAACATGAAGCATTTGCCTTTTCTGCTCAAAACTTGCACCACTGGACATCTTCAATCGTTCCTGGATTATTCATGTCTGATTATCTATGCCAATGCATTCCTGAAGAATGACCATCAGTCCATGCATAGAATCTTGGGCAAATTAAGGTCCTCACCGCAACATCTTTTACCTGACTGAAACCGCTCTGGCTGTAGTGTTGGTTTGACGTAATTCTTCCCTTCTTACTCAGATGGCTGAATGGACCGACGATATGTTACCGCTTTCCTTCCCAGGTTCAGATTCTGGGAGTGTTTTTGGAATTGGGATTTTGATACTGTCAGTTGGATGCTTTCCTGCTATGTAAGTAGAAGTGTGAACCTGAAAACATGCAACCAGAAACTCCTTGTATCTGAATGATGCCAGTTTAGCATTCGATAATAAGTTTTGATGTCGCTTCTAATTCAAACTAGACTCAAAATAGAAGGGCAGCGCAACGGAGAGGTGCACTGAGGCGTCAAGGTCAGCCGATTGATCGGTCGATGGACTGGAGAATGGCATAGTAGAGCGCAGCGGCCCTGGGAGTTATCGTGCAAGTGTCTGTAAATTCAGTCTAGTGCTTCCACAGTGTCGAGGATGCCCAAGCGCTTCCAATCAAGTCACACTAAATTCAGCTTCATTAGTACTAGCACGAGTGCAGCAGATATATGGCAAAGTTTATTAGGACCAAAACATTACCAAATTATATACTAAACAGGGTCTGCGAAGTGCTGACCGAGATGTTAAATAATGGATTCAAGGGTTTACAACACTCACGAAATTAAATAAACTTGTGATAATAATAATAAATAACAAGGTAGGGCCTACTATCCATGAACTATAACGGATGGATGCCTTGGGTGCACACTTGCAGCCGCCTTGAAGGCAGACTCGATGGCAGCTTGTACCGAAGGATGCAGCGCGCGACTCCACCCGGTCCCCTCGGAGGTACTATGAATGGTGCAAACGAGATCCACGTATATGCTCTCGAGGCAGGGAAGGTACTCCATGCCGACTGGTGTAGCGCCTCTCCACTCTTCCCAACCGAAAGACAGGGCAAGCCTTTGTAGCTTGGGCATAGCTCCTGCCTCGAAGTTCACGTACTGACACAAACAGGAACGACTTGTAGACCAGAACGCGATATCCTCCAGAACCGGGAATAACCCAGCGCTGACGACGACCTTGCCCTGGGAGACATCCAACCAATCGAACATGGCAGAGACGAGGGAGGGGAGCTCTCCAACAACACGAACCTCATCACTCGACAGGTGCAAGACACCCAGAGAGAGCTCCCGGAGGCAACGTAGCTCACCAATCCATTTGGGAACTCTATTGCACGTCCAGCCAACCAGAATGAGTTCCTCGAGACGGGGAGGAGGATCAGGTAATGAGTACAGCAGGCTCTCTGACCAATCAGATTCAGTTGGGCAATCCAGGTGGAGATGCTTGAGGTCTCAGAGCATTCCGATGGAGGACACCAAAGCGTCAAAGCGTTCATCCGTCAAACGCTCACTGAAACGGCAGGATAAACTCTTCAGATTGGTCAGCTCGCTAAGACCTTTGATATCCTCCACAGAACTCTCTGACATGCCCGAACAATGCAAGGTGCGGACTGATTTCATGTTCTGGATACCTTGAGGAAGCACTGTACCATGTGGAAGTATCAGATGAATCAAGTTGGCCAAGCAACTAAAATCTGATGGAAAGCTTTGTGTGGACTCGCAAAGTAACTTCAGAGTTTCCAAATGCACAAGCCCTTTAATTTCAGTAGGGAGAGCTACGCTTGATGACCAGGCTAAAACCTTCAAATACCGCAATACAAACAAATGGCCAATTGCAGTGACGTCGACTGGCATACCCCCTCGATCTGAGAACTCAAACAAAAGCACACGTAAGTACTTAAACTGTGTAAGAGGAGGTATGTACATGGTGGACTCTCTGAACTGTGCATATGACCGAACTTGCGACATGCTAGTGGTAAGGTTATCCGATGTTGCGCCGCCGTCACTTGATTTTAGAGATAATCGACGAACCTTGTACTCACAACTGTGCAATCTTGCCATGTCTTCATAGTTATATGCTACACTGATAAAATTATCTTCTGTACTCTTGCTTAGGATCAAATCCAACATCATATCGTGTACTCTGCAAGAAAGTAGCTCCCCATATTCCATTCTTTCAGGCTGAATCAGGCTTCTATTGACAAGCTCATTGAAACAACTTTTCGCAACATCCACCAAATCAATTCCGTGTGAACTACAGATAAAGCCTTCGGCTATCCATTGCTGAACCAGGTCATCTCTCACGATTTCACGATCTTCTGGATACATTCCAAGGTACAAAAGACATGGTCGGAGATGAAGAGGAAGATGTATGTAGCTGAGGTTTAGTATACCCCTCATCTCTTCCAAAGTGGGTTGTGTGGCAGACTTGGCACCAAGAGCATTCTTTATGCTCTCCCATTCACTCAATGTTATTGCTTCATGGCTAGCTAATAGGCTAGCTATGGTGATAATTGCAAGTGGCAAACCGCCACACTTCTTGAGAATTTGATCTGAAATATCTTGAAACTGTGGTGGACATGCATTTTCGGACCCAAATACTCTAGTAAAAAATAATCTTCTGGAGTCTTGCTCTAGAAGGTGCTTCATTCTGTAAACGCCACGGTCACTGTGACAAGCTACGCCAGCTACATCTTCCAATCGTGTTGTTACCATCACTCTACTTCCATTACTATTTTCTGGAAAGGCACAACATATAATATTCCATGCCGATTGATCCCACAAGTCATCAACTAAAATAAAGTACCTATTGCAATATTTGCACAAGTTAATCATAAATTATATCAGTATACGATTATAAGGTATATATAAAAGTGTCAAAACTAAAACAAATGAAGGAATAAGAACATAATAAAGGAAGTTGACACAAGTCTTTCAAACTAGAAATAAAGTTGCAAATATGGCAGAATATTAATAGTAGTTATTGTTATGCTTTTTACTGCTTCTATTTGGGCGTGGCTCATAATTACTACATATTCTATGCATTTTACAATTATCTTGTCACCAACATTTTACCACACTATGAACACAATTTTACTATCACTTACTCCAGTTCACATATGTTGCCTACTCCGTGATTGTGAACTACCAGAAGATAAAATTCCTTTACAGCACTACAATGGTTGAACATGTAGTGATGTACTACAAGAATGTTCGCAGAATAGTACAAGAAGTATTAACTTTGTAAGGTCAGACTCTAGTTATGCCAGCTACCTTATACTGGGTTAGGTAAAATCATTTTCAGTTGCCGTAAACATTGAGGGAAGTTACGATAGCAGAACTTTCAAGTGTAAATCCTCCCAGATCAACATACAATGTTGAGGGAAATTTACAACAGCACAAAAGCCAGGAGTAAAACCCTCTCAGCTTACCATCAATTTAGAGGGAGAAATTAAGATAACAACACTTATATGGAGTCCTGACAGTAAAAAGCTCTAAATATACTGGAAATGTTTATGGGGAATTAAACTGCAATATTGCCATGGTAGTTCGTAAATTACAATAGAGTAGTTGTAATATTCGCAGCAAAAAATTGTAATCATTGCACAAAAACAATTGCAAAATCATTGTTACGGTAAAGTCCAAAATCGACGACACAGATTGTATTTTACTATGGTAGTTCGTAAATTAGAATAAGAGTAGATGTTTGAGCCACACATGACTTAGCCATGGTAGTTTGTAAATTACAATAGAGTAGATGTTTGAGCCACACATGACTTAGCCAATAGTTCGTTCAGGTGGCTATAGTGCAGAATAACTTACTCTACTTTAGGGATAAAATAGTAAAATTTTCGATGGAAACTACAAATGGAGGCTGAGCTCCTTTTGAAAAATTCAAAATCGGCATTACGTTTACAAAGAATACAAAAAAACATAGGTATAATACAACGAATTTTGGATTTTTTTTTCACATTTGTAGATCATAATATTATCTACATTTAGAATTTTTCCCGAATTTTTTGAAACTTCAAAATGCAGATTTGGGAAGTTTCAAAAAGTGAGCTCCCTGGATCCGGAGCTCCAAAACGCCACACTCTACTTTCTATCTATATATACCTAAACTACAATGTAGTATAAAAGATACATTGAGATGGTTTCAAGTTTATCCTACAATTTCAATCCTAATAGTAGTAGTCTTTACAAGCTAGAGCAACCTTTCCGTTGCCAAAAGCCTCACAAGGTTTGGTGTTGCCCCAACAAAAATCTTCATCATGACTAGCGAGTAGAACTATTTAAAGTTAACACTAAACCATGGATGTGAAAAACATTTAGATGAGCTTTATCAAATCCCATATTACTGAAAATCAGATGCAAGTGTATGAGCAAGTCTAGGAGAAAAATGTACCTCTTATGTTTGAGGTATTCTCTGAGGAGGTCAACAATTTCTTTCACCTCATGAGTATCAGAAGACTCTCCGATCCCAAGCTTTCGTTGTAGGCCAATGAGAAGGTTTTTCACATCCGGTCTTTGGGAGACCGAGAAGAACGCCTTGCAGTTAAATTGCTCTCCAATCTTATCATACACTTGTTTGGCAAGTGTAGTTTTGCCCAAACCTCCGAACCCCACGATGGAAACCACTTTGAGTTCCTTCTGGGAATCCATCAACAAACTGACAAGCTCCTCTCTTGGGCCATCAATACCAACGAGACCTGCTGCGTCCTTGTAGATCGCTGACATCCGGGGATCGATGGCCACAACAGTAGGACTCGGATCGATGCAATCATCAATCTTGTACCTCTCACGCCGAGCATTCGCCTCCACAGCAAGAACCTTGAGCTCCTCAATCCGGTTGGCGATCTGATGACGCCTCCCCAACCTCCTAAGACGCTTAGCCATCTTTTTAACAAAGCCCACCTTTGGATCTGCACCTTGAATGTCATGGATGAAGTCATCGATGCAGTTCTCCATGTCATAGGACATCTCCCTGACATGGTCCCTCCAGTTCTTGGCCGAGGGGTCGAGCTTGTCCATAAGCTCCATCTTGTCAAGGAGAGCTTTCATGGCGCTGAGCTCATCCCTGAGGAACGCGGCCTGCTTCCTCACCCCCGTGAGCTTCTTGTACTCGTCGCCGAGCAGCGTCGAGAGCTTGCCGAGGAGCGGCTTCATCACCCCGGCCGTCACACTCGCTGCCATCCCGTCCCCTTCCTCTCGCTCGTCGAGCAGCTTGGTGAGCTAGCTAGGCGAGCGGCAACTGCAGCGGCGCCTCTGCCCTTCCCTGCCACGCCTCCCTGGAACCACAGAGAGAGTGCGTCGACGCGAGCTAGCCGACGAACTCGATGTCAGAGGAGGGGCGGCGCAGCGGCCTCCTCATCTCCCGCCACCGCCGATGTCGTGGCCGGAGCAGACTGCCCTAGTGTGCTCCCGCCCCCAGCGGATCTGGATGGGGAAGGTGAGGACAACGGGAGGGCGACGCCGCCGTGGCCCGCGCCGTCGTTGACAGTGAAGAGGAGGCCCCGATGAGATCTGGTGCTGGTGCTCTGGTGTAGGTTTGGGGGAGAGAAGCTCACAGTAGAGAGTGATGATTGGAAGCTGGATCGGAGTTTTCTGTAGAGAAAGAGGAGAAGGGGCGTTGACGCCCATTGACCTGACCGCGTGGAAAAACCGCGTCGAGTTCCTAAAGCCTGCTTGATACATACTCACTTTAATTCACGCGTGTAGTACGTACATCCCCTACGGGCTACGGGCCTTGATACGTACTCAAGTTTATCGTTTAGGAAATGTTTCTATACAAGCATCCGGTTGCAGACATGTATTTTAGTTTACCTAGGTGATAGCATTGGTTTCTCGATTATGACTCGGTCTTGACGCATGATCGCCGACTTACATTTTGTACGACACCAGTATAAAACATGTGCTAAAATGGTAATAACGTGGTTTAAAACTAAATCCATTCTTACAAACTAGAAGCTGTCCATTGAAAGACCAGTTTGCTTTTGACAAATTTGACCAAAAATAACGTACCAGAGGGATTTTTTTTCTTCGAATGGAGGCAAAAGTTTTGTCTCAATCTATTAATTAAGAATGAGAGAATTGCCCAGTTAATTTACGGAAAACCGGACGAAAACCGATAGAAATAGCTCAAAGTGGACTACTCACAAATAAAGAAAACTCCACAAACGACTTGACATCCCGGCAAGCTCTCGCAACTCACAACAATCGCAACTGCTCACACTTGAACAACATAATGGAACTCTTGACGTAGAACACCTCAACAAAAGGGAATGGGCAACACCAAAGCCATAGAATGACTCGAACCAAGAGAACGAGCCGAGAAAAAGCACGAGTCCATCAAGCAACCGCCGGCGCCTTTCCTACGGCGCCACCCTTCTTGGCTTTGCATCTGAGTTACTTCTCCTTCGAGACGCCAGGCCGAGGGCAGTCACTCACCTTCTTGTTTTTGCCCTTGATTGTTGACCCCGTTAGGAGGCAAGCAATTGCCCTTTCACATCCAGGAATAGCAACCTCCACACTACTCAGCAGGCTGCAAAGCTCTTTTGCGAATAGAACATCGGCATTATGTGTCGGTGGGGGTGGAATGGGCATCAAATCTACCTCTGATCGCTCAGGCGAGCTCATGGTCGATGACGAGTCCACATTCGTATGCTCCACTGGCAGAGGCAAAGCAGGGCTCACACAAACCTCTTGAAGCTCGGGCATGGCCTGCATTACCGGAGCCACGACTGTGGCGTTGGCCTCGCTCTCAACGGTAGATGAAACAGAGGGCAAAGCGGACACAGTCGACGAACTGTTCCCAACACGAGGGGAGAAACAACCAGAGAGCTCCTCTCCCATGTCCTCAACGGAGCCAACACCAACCTCACCAACAGGACACGACGTAGAGTGGTCTTCAACATAGTCGGCACAAGAGATAGCTTGCATAGAGCAAGCTCTGCCCGCTCCAAAAAGCTCTCAACCCGTGCAAGGCAGACCTGCAACTGCTCAAACTGAGCTGCCAGAGCAGACTGCAACACCACATCGGACGGAGCTACCGAGCCAGTGGGAGCACAAACAACCGACGCCGAAGACCCGGGATGAAGCGCCTTAGCGGGGAGTGCAGATCTCCTCAGACCCTCACATGAAGCTGGAGCATGACGATGATCAGCGTCGGACCCTGGTGGCGCGGTAAGGCATGCCAACGAGCTGAGCGGACGCCAGGGATTGCGACACTCACGCATATGGTGGCCGTTCTCCAAGCAACGAGAGCACCGAAGAGGATCTCTGCAAACAGCCGCACGGTGCCCATGAACGAGGCATCTGCAACACCTACCAAAGAGCCAAGTCGGTATGGGGCGAGGGGGCAACGCCGGGGCCGGTGATGCAAATCTATGACGTATATACACCGCTATACAACATTACTGTAGCATTTGCACTTTTGTCTTTTTTACGTAGCCAACGTAAATACAAATTCTTCACGAAACTCACTTGCCGGCGCATTGTATTTGCATTACCTATGCATCTGATTTTTTACAGATTTTTTTGACTTTTCAAAAGTGGTTTAAATCAAGATTTAAAAAAAAAAAAACTAGGCAGGAGCAGGTGCCCGCCGGTTCACTTTATTCACTCTCTAAGGGGGAAATACATTGGCCATGACCTGGGGCGTGGGAGCAAGTTCCTTTGTAGCTATTGTAGGTACTGTTATGCACTATTTATGACTTTATCATGAGAATTAGCCTGCGGCCACTAGTAGAAACATGACCATCCATCCGGAGCTTTGGTCCCGGCCGAATTATAACCCGGGATCAATGCACCATTGATCCCGGGTCGAGCCGTCGTGGCGCCCGTGGGCATTGATCCCGGGTCGGTTGGGACCTTTCATCCCGGTTCGTGACACGAACCGGGATGAAAGGGTCTTCACATGCGCCCACATGCATCGCCGCGCTGGGCCCCTCTGGCAGGGGACCTTTGGTCCCGGTTCGTGTTACAAACCGGGATCAAAGGGTCTCCCTGCTATATATCATCTTCTTCCACCCGAGCTAGCTCGAGTTCATCACCATTTCTCCTCCATTTTCCTCTCTCCCACTCAAATTAATCCCCATTTTTTTGCACCATTTGAGAGGATTGAAGGCACCCCATCTATTCAAAGGTTAGCAACATCGTTCTTTCCTCCGGCGTTGCAACTTTAGCTCATTTCGTTGCTAGGTTAGCTCATTTCAATTTTGTAATGCTAGCAAGGTGTTTGATGAAATGCCCAAGCTAGAAAGTGTATTTGCGAGCCCAAATTAATTTATTATTTGTGGATTTTAGTGTTGTCCCCGTCCTCACCGCCGTCGATAGCCCGCGTCGTCCCGTCACCGGCACCACTTTGGTGAGCCTCTTTTTTATCTTTTATTTTTAAAACCTATATATATACTTGTATGATTTAAATGCATATTTATTTCTTGTATAATTAATTTCTTTTGTTTTTTATATGTATAGTGTCATGGTTTTGATATCCGTCCCCGTCGGCCCTCGTCCGATCTATGATTCGGATGTGGTATATTTTCATAACTATTTGTTTCGTTTCGTGTTTATCACACTCAACTCCGCCTATGTCTTCTAGGCATAGCCGGTCCCAAGCCCGGATAAAGGAGGAGGGTTGTGATAGGCTTGGCGAGCCAACGTAAAAACTAGCCAGTCCCATGGATATGAAACCCACGAGAGTAGTACTAGGGTGGGTGACCTCCTGGAAAGTCCTCATGAAAGGTTTCATATCTAAGGGTTGTGATAGGCTTGGCGAGCCAACGTAAAAACTAGCCAGTCCCATGGATATGAAACCCAGTTGGGCGAGAGTAGTACCAGGATGGGTGACCTCCTGAGAAGTCCTCGTGACAGGGTTTCATATCTAGCCTACCCCAACTTGTTTGGGACAAAAGGCTTTGTTAAGGAAACGTGTTTATCACACTCATGCCCGACCAACTTGACGTAGAGATATTTTTATTTAGGAGGTAGTTGAACCGGAAATTCCAGTCGACCCTATTGTCGAGTATTTTAAAAAGGAAAACGACGATTTGAAAGCAAAATTGAAGATAAGCGAAGATCTTTGTCTCCAATACCTAGAAGAGAAGAGTGTATTGGACTTGAAGATTGCCGACATCGATGATGCTTACGGGGTCGTCGTCGCTGCTCACGAGATGAAGATGGAGGCAATGCGCTTGAAGCTTAAAAAGATTAGAAAATATGCCATTAGTCGAGAGGCTTGGTATCATTATGCTGTTGGTTCAATAGTTACCTTAGTTGCGATTTTGATCGCATTTGTTGTTGGATTTAAATTCTTTAGATAGTTGTATGTTAGGTTCAATTAATGTATGTTTCATTAGAACAATGTATTACATTTGGGCACTACTCTACTTTGGTTTTAATGTGATGAACTTGTATTAATTAATTTGGTCAGTACTATATATTTATGATGTAGTGTAATGGTTTTTGATATATTTATATAATGCAGATGAGCCGGCAATGGATGTACAGTGACCGACGCGGTCTCGACTTTATCAATGGCATGCATAGTTTTCTCCGTGTGGCTAATGATAACAAGCCGTCGAGTGGTTATATTCTTTGTCCATGTAGAGTCTGCAAGAATAAGCGGGATTACTCTACGTCAAGAACCATTCACGTCCACCTGTTGGAGGAGGGTTTCATGGATGGTTATTATTGTTGGACCAAGCACGGAGAAAGAGGGGTTATGATGGAAGAAAATGAAGAAGAAGAGGATAATGACACCTATCCTACGTTCACTGCAGACGGTGATACTCCAATGGGGGAAGACGAAGCTGAAGAAGAGCCCAATGATGATGAGCCCAATGATGATTTTGGCCGGGCCATTCTTGATGCACGGATAAACAGCGGAAGTGAAAACGAGAGGTCGAAGTTGGATAGCATGTTAGAGGATCACAAAAAATTGTTGTACCAAAATTGCGAAGATGGCCAGAAGAAGCTTGGTACCACGCTGGAATTGCTGCAATGGAAGGCAGAGAATGGTACAACTGACAGAGGATTTGAGAATTTGCTGAAAATAATAAAGAAGATGCTTCCAAGGGATAACGTACTGCCCCCCAGTACGTACGAAGCAAAGAAGATTGTGTGCCCTCTAGGATTAGAGGTGCAGAAGATACATGCATGCATCAATGATTGCATCCTCTATCGCGGTGAGAAGTACGAGCATTTGAATGCGTGCCCGATATGCGGTGCGTTGCGGTACAAGATAAGGCGAGATGACCCTGGTGATGTTGACGGCGATCCGTGCCCCAGGAAGAGGGTTCCTGCCAAGGTGATGTGGTATGCTCCTATAATACCACGGTTGAAACGTTTGTTCCAAAACAAAGAGCATGCAAAGTTGTTACGATGGCACAAAGAAGACCGTAAGAAAGACATGATGCTGAGACACCCCGCTGATGGGTCGCAGTGGCGAAAAATCGACAGGACCTTCAAGACGTTTGCAGATGACGCTAGGAACATAAGATTTGGTCTAAGTACAGATGGCTTTAATCCTTTCGGGGAACAAAGCTCCAGTCATAGCACCTGGCCTGTGACTCTATGTATGTATAACCTTCCTCCTTGGTTGTGCATGAAGCGGAAGTTTATTATGATGCCGGTGCTCATCCAAGGTCCGAAGCAACCCGGCAACGACATTGATGTGTACCTAAGGCCATTGATTGAAGAACTTTTAGAGTTGTGGAGTGACGAAGGGGTACGTGTGTGGGATGAGCACAAACAAGAGGCATTTGACCTACGAGCGTTGTTGTTTGTAACCATCAATGATTGGCCTGCTCTTAGTAACATTTCAGGACAGTCAAACAAGGGATACAATGCTTGCACGCACTGTCTAGATAAGACTGAAAGTATATATGTAGGCAACAAGAATGTGTACCCAGGTCATCGTCGATTTCTTCCACCTGAGCATCCCGTAAGAAAGAAAGGCAAGCATTTCAAATGTGAGGTTGATGACCGGACGAAGCCTACCTGCCCTGATGGTGATGCTATATATGAGATGGTCAAGGATTTAGAAGTAATCTTTGGAAAGGGTCCTGGCAGTCTATCTGTTCCGAAAGACGCCAACAAGCGCGTACCCTTGTGGAAAAAGAAATCCATATTTTGGGAGTTACCCTATTGGAAAATCCTAGAGGTTCGCTCTGCAATCGACGTGATGCACGTGACGAAAAATCTTTGCGTGAACCTGCTAAGCTTCTTGGGTGTGTATGGGAAGACGAAAGATACACCGGGTGCACGACTGAACCATCAACATATGCACGAGAAGACGAAAGACGACCAACTTAATCCAGAGAAGTATCAAGGTCCTGCCAGCTACGCTCTTACCAAACAAGAGAAGGAGATCTTTTTTGAAGTCCTGAACAGTATCAAGGTCCCGTCTGGCTTCTCGTCGAATGTGAAGGGAATAATTAACATGGCAGAGAAAAAGTTCCAAAACCTGAAGTCTCATGACTGCCATGTGATTATGACACAATTACTACCGGTTGCATTGAGGGGGCTTCTACCGGAAAATGTTCGACTACCCATTGTGAAGCTATGTTCATTCCTCAATGCAATTTCTCAGAAGGTGATCAATCCATTGACTCTAGGAACTTTACAGAAGGATGTTGTTCAGTGTCTTGTCAGCTTCGAGTTGGTGTTCCCACCATCCTTCTTCAATATTATGACGCACCTCATAGTTCACCTAGTCGAAGAGATTCAAGTTCTCGGTCCTGTATTTCTACACAACATGTTCCCCTTCGAGAGGTTCATGGGAGTCTTAAAGAAATACGTTCATAACCGTGCTAGGCCTGAAGGAAGCATCTCCAAGGGTTATGGAACAGAGGAGGTCATTGAGTTTTGTGTTGACTTTATTCCTGACGTTAACCCGGTCGGTGTTCCTCAATCGCGCCATGAGGGGAGATTGCGTGGAAAAGGAACACTAGGAAAGAAACAAATATTTTCTGACTGGGATTCTTTCAATCGAGCACACTACACAGTTCTACATAATTCGAGCTTGGTGGCTCCGTATATCGAGGAACACAAGAATACTTTACGCTCATTAATGGCTGAAGAATGCATTGAAAAAGAACACTTGAAGACTTTCTGCGGGTGGTTGCACACACGTCTCATTAATGACAACACTGTCGAAGAACAGCTAAACTTGTTGGCCAGAGGACCATCTTCGACTATATTGGCTTTTCAAGGGTACGAGATAAATGGGAATACATTTTACACGGCCGACCAAGATAAAAAGAGCACCAACCAAAACAGTGGTGTCCGCTTTGATGCATCAAACAACAATGGGACAAAGGACACATATTATGGGTACATAGAGCAGATATGGGAACTTGACTACGGACCTTCTTTCAAGGTACCTTTGTTCCGGTGCAAATGGTACAACCTGGATGGTGGGGTAAACGTAGACCCGCAGTACGGAATGACTACAGTGGATCTCAAGAATTTTGGGTATGACAACGAACCATTCGTACTAGCCAAAGACGTGGCTCAGATTTTCTATGTGAATGACATGTCTTCCAGACCAAAAAAAAGAAAAGATAAGCAAGCGAAGACATCATATGATGAGCCAAAGCGTCACATAGTTCTTTCAGGGAAAAGAACTATCGTGGGAGTGGAGGACAAGACAGACATGTCAGAAGATTACAACAATTTTGAAGAAATCCGGCCCTTCGCAGTGAAAATTGACCCAAGTCTCGCGTTAAATGGAGAAGCTTGTCCATGGCTACGGCGCAAACAGAAGAAAGTGACGGGTAGAAAGTTGAAGAAGATTGTGTAATGAGGAGGATGACGACGACGATCCGTATGCATCCTTACAGTCCGTTTTATGAAAAGTGTGAGTGATGTGTAATAATGTAACTGTGTGAGTGAAACGATCCGTATGCTTCTTCAGTCCCGGTCGGTTAGAAACCTTTATGTGATGTATAGTAATGTATTAAAGCATTAAAGTCGTCGTGAGCAGCAAATCGACCTTCGATCCACAGCGGCAAGACGTCTCTGATGATCTACGACCGTCCCAAAAAGTGTTGGGAATGTCGCAGATCATCAGAGCGCCTTGCCGCTGCTTGGATCGGACCGAGGGGCATGGCTACCACTTCCACCACCACCACCACTCCCACCTCCTCGGCAATTCATCATTGCGTCACCCTAATCCAGTGGCTGGATTCAACCTACCTGAGGGCTTGTGTTTCCAACAGCGTCGTTGTGTTGTCATTGTTCACCGACCTACAGGAGGTGGCTCCAATGGCTGGCCGGTGAACAAGGACGAACACAATAATGCCAAGGAACATGCCAGCAGGTAGGCTAAATCCAGCCATTGGATTCGGTGGCGAAGGTAGAGGCTCGTTGTGTGCCGTTCGCTGCAGGGACGCCGCTATTTATAGGCGATTAGAAAGTGTACCTGTGGATGAGGTGGGAGTGGTGGTGGTGGTGGGGAGTGCAGATCCAACAGCTCACAATCCCTCAAAAGAAACACACCCCTGATCCAACGGCTCACAAGCGCTTGAAAGAAACACACGATCCGTGTGCTTCTTTAGTCCCGGTTGGTAACACCAACCGGGACTAAAGAAGCACACGGATCGTGTGTTTCTTTCAAGCGCTTGTGAGCCGTTGGATCAGGGGTGTGTTTCTTTTGAGGGATTGCCGTGTGCTTCTTTAGTCCCGGTTGTAACACCAACCGGGACTAAAGAAGCACACGGATCGTGTGTTTCTTTCAAGCGCTTGTGAGCCGTTGGATCAGGGGTGTGTTTCTTTTGAGGGATTGTGAGCTGTTGGATCTGCAGTATCACGACCACTTCGTGATCCACATGACCCGGTTGGTGTTACCAACCGGGACTAAAGAAGCACACGTACCCTATATATAGCCCCCCCCCTCAGACAGGTTACTCACACACAAAACATTCCAGCGTCACTCGGAGAGGCATCTTTGGGCAACCAGCGGCAAGACGTCTCTGATGACCTGCGACCGTTCCAAACGGTTGCAGATCATCAGAGATGTGTTGCCGGACGGTTGTAGATCATCAGAGACGTCTTGCCGCTGCTTGGATCGAAGTGGTGCTCAAACACAAAACATTCCAGCGTCACTCGGAGAGGCATCGTTGGGCAACCAGTGGCAAGACGTCTCTGATGACCTGCGACCGTTCCAAACGGTTGCAGATCATCAGAGACGTCTTGCCGGACGGTTGTAGATCATCAGAGATGTCTTACCGCTGCTTGGATCGAAGTGGCGCTCAAACCTAGGACAAGGGTGCCGCGTCGTCGAAGGGGAAGGGTGTTGCGTCGTCGAAAGGCAGGAGTGATGCGGGAGGCTGCGTCGATGGTAGATGAATTTTATTTTTCTAATTTGCAGAGGTTTCGCCGGAGAAGGTAGGCACTATAAGATTTTATATTTTATGGCTCCACCAGGTGCCGCCGAACCTCCACCTGTCTGGTAACACCAACCGGGACTAAAGGCGGGCTTCGCGGTCACGACTCGTGTCAGTCACACGTGTCCGCCAGCGGTAACCGTCGCTTTATAAAAGGGGATTGCAGAATAATTCAAAGCAGGGAACAGTATTGTCCTCACTTTACAAAAACATCATCGATCAAATATTCAAAAGTATCACGCATACATCTTTATTTAATCCATAATACATCACGAATAATATAACTAACTTTTGCCGGGTCCTAAGCCGCGAGGTGCTGAGCGGCCGGCGGCTTGCACCCAAAGATAAGGAACCATCACTGGGGCAATACTCACATGAGGAGGATCCCTATGAAGTGTATACCACATATTGTCATGCACCGCTTGCGTATCCAACCTAACCAGGTAACGACGGACGTGCTCGTCCTCCTCTCTGATACGGTGACGCACCTCCACCTCAGGGGCCGGCGGCCTCTGCACCGAGGCTGGCCCACGCGACGGCCACCAAACAAGATCCGGGTCGACGACGTCACCCGGATTCCTCACCAAACTACGCGTCCCGGAAGACACCTCCCAGTGCCAGCCCGGCGGAGCCCAGTACCGGACACTGCCCGGTTCCAACAAATGGGTGGTCGTCATCGATTCCCGCCGAGATCTGAAAAAATGAGCGGGGAATTTGATCAAACAACTAAGGTGCGTGCAACCTAGGTAGGGGAGGGAGAGGGCAGCACCTTGGCATGGGGACGGAGGGGAGGTCCACGGTGGTGTGGAGGATATATCGCGGCGCCGGCGGAGGCCACGGGCGTGGAGGAGGGCGTCGAGCGGCGCAGACAAGGGCGGCGGCGGCGCGGATTAGGGGAGAGAGCAGGGGCAGGCTCTCAGGTCTCCCGGCCCCTGGCCTTTATATAAGGAGGAAAGATAAACCTTATCCCAGCCCCCACCAACCCCACCTTATCCCGGCCCCTGGCCTTTATATAAGGAGGAAAGATAAACCTTATCTCAGTCAAAAATCAAATTTATCACGAAAGCAATTAAATCAATAGATATAAAAGAAAAAGAAAACACAAATAGAAACAAGAAAAAAAAGGCCTTTCATATATATTGGACCATTTAAGTTAAATTTTAAAAAGAAACTAAAATAACAATTCAAAAAACAGACCTTTGGTCCCGGTTGGTGTTACCAACCGGGATGAAAGGGTCTTCCATCCCGGTTCGTGGCTGGAACCGGGATGGAAGGACTTTTCCGCGTTGATTTGGGTGGTTTCGCCCCCAATTTTTTCTCAAGTCCTCGATTTCGACTCCCCTCTCTCGTGCCGCCGCCGTCGCCCCGAGGTGCTGCTCCGCCTTGCCGTGCCGCCGCCGACGCCGCGAGGTGCTGCTCCGCCCTCCCGAGGGCTGCCCGACGCCGCGCCCCACGACGCCGTTGCCGCCCATCCCCGGCCAGGTCCGCGCGCCGCCCGCTAACGCATCTCCGCCTCTGGCTCCCTCTCCCGACGCCGCCGCCCTCCCCTACCGCCAGGCTGCCGCACGCCTGCCTCGTCGTCGCAGCCTCCCTTTCCCCTGCCGCGCTCGACGCCGGAATCCCTCACACACCGTCGCTCCCCACGGACGTCGCGCTCGATCGACGCCGCGCCGCGCTCGCTCTCCATCCCCGGCCTCTCCCCGCTGCGCTGCTCCGCCACTCTCGGGTGTCGCGGCGCCAGAAGTCCGCCGCCGTGTCGCGTCGTCGCCGGAATCCCTCTCCACGCCAGCCACCGCCTCCGACGGTAATTTCCCTCCCCTACAAATTCCAAATTGCATAGCTATATATTGTTAGGAAAATTTTGTTGGTGGTTTAAATTTACTAGATGCAATTTTTTCAGTACCATTTTGATATTTGCATAGTTTAAATTTTGAGAATTGTATGCAATTGTTTAGATGATGCTAGGTTTAGGAAATATTGTGTTAGGAAATATTTTTTAGTTTTAGGAATTTTGTGTTAGGAAATATTGTTTCTAATTGTAGGATTTTAGTGTAGTTGTTATAGTTGCTATGAATTTGAATTCCATTTTGTTCTAATTAAGTGATGTTTAGATTAAGTTAAATTTTAGTGATGTTTAGATTAAAATTTTATGCCATTTTGTTCTAATTAAGTTCATGTGGAGATTAAAATTGATATGAATTTTGGATCCAAATCATTGATCTAAGTTATAGTAAAATTTGCCATCTTGTTCATCTTGTAAATCAATTTGCCATCTTGTAAATTTGCCATCTTGTAAAATTGATATGAATTTTGCTATGAATTAAGTTCATTTTGTAACTATAACCAAAATGAATTATATAGTTAAAATTGCCATCTTGTTCATCTTGTAAATCAATTGTAGGCTTTCTTCTTTTGCAAATTTTAGATGTAATTGAGCCATGGATTTGAGTGTCATTTAATTTTACATATGGATATTCATATTCTTGTTACAAAATTGATTGCAGGCACATTAATTGAGCCATGGATCCAAATTGTCCGGACGACTTCGGCATAGACGAGGAGCGTGGAGAGCCATTGGATCCACTTTTTACGGGCCTCGGCGTTAGAGACGAGGATCGTGAAGAGCGAATGTGTATGATTATAGCAGGACGTGCAGCCGCGCCTGTCGGTGAAGAAGACGTTGTGGCAAATTTAGAGGAATTCAGCTCCCAATTTCTCAATGACTCCGGTGAGGGAGCAGAAATTTGTGTAGAGAAGGAAGTGGTAGTAACAAACTCAGGCGAGGTATATATTAATTAAGCCTCTGTTGATCGATGACATAGCTTAATTATTTGATCCTGCGGTTATTAACGAATCTTTTTTTTTCTTTTAGCCCTCTGGAACAAGCAAATCATCTGCATCTAGAGTGTCGAAAGGGTCGAAAGGGTCGAAAGCCATGAAGCCTCGAGGCCCGTCGAAGCCGATGAAGGAGGGTCAAAGGGTAGTGATCGACATAGTTGATGCTACTGGCCAACCAATGCAACCCTTAGAGTGCCGCCGCAAATTTATAAACCAATGCGGAGTTTTAGTTAGGGACATGGTACCGATCACATGTCAAGAATGGCATCCGCGGAAGGACGGGAGCAACACTTGGACTTATGTCGACGACCAAACAAAAGATTTGTTTTGGGAGAAGCTCTTGACAAAGGTCACCCTGCCTCCAGAAGTGACAGAAAACGAGAAGTGGATGGAGAAAGTCAAGGAGTGGACTCTTGGCAAGGCTGCCGAACAGTTCCGAACCCACAAGAAAACTATATGGAAAGATTATTGTGAAGAGAAGGAAAAAGATCCTGAATACACTCCAGTATTCACCGGAGCACAAGTGAAGCTAAACGACCAGTGGCCCTTATTTAAAGAGCAAAGAGAATCGGAGGCCGCTGTGGCCCGATCGGAAAGAAACAAGTTAAATGCTGCGAAGAAGGAATATCACCACACTTTGGGGGCAGGTGGCTACAAGGCTGCCGTGCCTAAGTGGGAAGCATTTGAAGCAAAACTGCTTGATGAGGGGAAGATTCCACAGACAGCGGGCTGGCCCGATAGGTCCAAATTTTGGTTGTTCGCGCATGGCGCTGGGTTGGACCCTGACACAGGGAAGATTGTTGCTCAGGGAAAATGGGAGGCAAAGATTAGGTTTATAACCACAGAACTTGAGAAAGCAATAGAGCAAGTTCGAAATGGAACCTACAAGGTCGACAGAGAGAAAGACGAGCTGTCACTCGCACTCGGGAATCCTGAAAAAGTTGGACGAGTACGAGGTTATGGATACGGAGTTACTTGGGCACAAGGTTTTCCGGCAGACGCTCACACTTATAGAAGCCGTCAGAGAAAGAAAAAGGAGGAGAGCGACCGGTTATCGGCATTGGAACGCAAGGTGCATCAGCTGTTGCAAAGTCAGCAAAGGGAATCTCGTGTGCAGCTAGAAAGTCCAGAAGTCGAAGCCGCCCTATCTAATCAGCAAAAAAGCAGCGTGGGTTCCACGCAGATGGAACATTCTGAACTTGAAGCGCCGCCGACTCGATACCCCGTGGATGATATCACGGAGAAGACAGAATGCGAGCTACATATGGCAATGGGCAACTTGTCCTTCAAGGTGGCGGTCGGCTATGCTTTACTGAATGAACCTGGACCAAGGTACCATCTCGGCGGGATTCCAGCTGGCTATGCTATTGTCGGGGTGGATGACATTGTGCCGTTATATGCTAATCTAAATCTTGACATTCCTGGAGGTGACGGCGAGAGGACACTAGGAGATGCCAAGAAGTCCATCATTCTGTGGCCAAAGAAATACATCTTGTTTCCAAATTTGCCGCCGCCAAGGCCACCGACTCCTCCAAGTAGCAACCCCCCACCTCAAGATCCACCCTCCCCACGTCATGATCCATCCCCCCCACCTCAAGATCCTCCCTCCCCACGTCATGATCCATCCCCTGCACCACCACCTCAAGATCCATCCCCCCCACCTCAAGATGCATCCTCGCCACCTCGTGACGACTGTCGGGAGCCCAGCCCGAGTCAAGAGAGAGTGCGCTCTGTTTCGCGGAAACTAAAGATCCCGTCGAAATATACAGAGAGGTGTGCTTTAAACTTCCCGCCAGAAACTCGAGAGGAACGTGAGTTGCGAAAGCCTCTTCCAAAGAGATCCTACGACTTGACTCCAGAGGAACTCGAGGAGTCGGTGCGAGCTGATGTGAAAAAACAATTGGCACCGAAACGGCACATGCGAAAGGAGGTAATAGCACCGGGAAAAGTGGCACAATTTCTGAAAAATCTATCGACTGGGCCGGCACGGCCGCCTATTCTGCGAGACGACTATGATCGTACCATTGAAAAGTTAATTAGAGAACGGAATTTGCAGGAGAATGAGGCATGTCGCCAAAAGAGGGAGCAGCAGCAGATGGCAGCTAAAAAGGCCCAGCAGGAGAAGGAGGCTGCATTTCGCCAAAAGAGGGAAGCTAATAAGAAATCCGGGAAACAAGTGGCCCAGCTCGGAGAACAGGCAAACCAGTCGGTCCCCGCGTTCAAAGTGGTGTCCGATAAGGAAATACAGCAAGACACAATTCTCATAGAAAACCCCAAAGAGTATATGTATGCATGGACATATGCCTACGGGAAGCCCTTGGTCAGACCTGAGATGGTCAAATCTCTGCCGACACAATTGCGACGTTTGCATGAGTGGTACGAGGGAGCCGTAAAGGGGCACCATGAGTATTTCCACGTTTCATATAAGAAAGACCATTATTTAGAGGATAACGCGATGTATGTGCCGTTTGACGAAATATTTCAGTTATTCAATCAAGACTCCCTCGACAAAGCCATCATCAGCTGCTATTGTTTGTAAGTGATTTATTTTATGCAATTTAATTAAGTCTCTATCTCAGCTCGTTCGTTGCCAATTATCTAACTTTATTCTTTTGTACGCTATTATATATGCAGAATGAAGATCGTCGAATGCAGAGACAACGGAATCTATAGTTTAGGGTTCATGGACCCATATTGGATTCATGAAGTAACCGTAAGGAACCATCCCGAGGACACCGAGCATTACATGCTCCAATATCTAGTGAAACACCATACATGTGAAGATATACTTCTTCCTTACAACTTCAGTGAGTGTTACCGTACCTTCTACACATTCTACTTTGCTTACTCGATGTTTAGTGTAACTCATGGACATATAAATGTGTGAAGGAACCATTGGATTCTGGTAGACATTAGACCTGAACAAGCATGCGTTCAAGTCCTGGACTCGTTAAGGAAAGATATGGACGATTATATCAACTTGCAAGCAATGTTTCAGAGGTAACTTCAGTCATTATCGCTCTATATATCGATCTCTTTCGTTCGTTCAAGTCCTTTGATTTTTTCTTTTGCCGGCCAGGGTTTGGGAAAAGTTCATTACCGAGGTTCGTGGGACTTGGAAACCGCACCTGTTTTGGTATGAAACCAAGGTAAGTAGTAGTACTATATATATATGTCCGCGCAACTTTTAAATTCTAGTTTCAGCACCATTATCATGCTTGATTGTTATTTTGATTAAATTCTATTATTTGTAAAGTGGTGTCTGAGGCAGGCACAAGGGAATAATTTATGTGGATATTATGTTTGCGAGTACATACGATCTTTTGTTCATCAGCGGGATAGAAAGCTCAGAACAACAGAGGTCTGTATACACTCTCGGCAATTACTTCATTACCATATTTGTGTTCATTTCCATTTTCACATTTTCTGATGATTTCACATTTTCTTATTGATCTAGATGGAACGAGAGAAGGACAAGCTCATACCAACGAAGCGCCTTATAGCAATTCAAGAGGAATTGGCGGGATTTTTGAACAAGGAGGTCCTGAAGAAATCCGGAGAATTTTTTCACCCTAGAAATTATTTTCTGCCTCCAATGTAATTGACGTGATCTCGACGTGAGAAACGTGATGTCGGTGTGTGACTTAATTATATATGTATCAAAACGTATGTGTGTGACTTATATGTATGCATCACGCGCGTGACATCGATCGATGTGTCAACTTTATATATGTGTGTGACTTTGTATGCGCGACGTGATCTTAATTAATAGGAAATAATTAAATGGAAAACAAAAAATCGAAAACCCTAAAAAATAAGCAAATAAAATACAAAAGATGCAAACCCTTTGGTCCCGGTTCGTGTCACGAACCGGGACCAAAGCTCCCCCCTCTGCGCGCCCAGCCGCGCCCACGTGGAGGCCCATCTATCCCGGGTCGTGGACACCCGGGATAAAAGCCACCCCCCCTCTAGTCCCGACCATTTAATCCCGGTTGTAAACCCGGGATCAAAGGCCCTCTGGACCCGGGATAGATGGTCTTGTTTCTACTAGTGGGCGTGTGTTATTCCGGTTATGCTACTGGTCTGACAAACTGATTTAAAGGAGAACATGCTAGAGAGATGAGGGCTTCATCTCGTTGTAATCATCAAAACGTCGAAAATGCGATAGCTTAGCTCCACTCTACATATAAAGAAAATTCTATAACATGGATTTATAGTGGTTTTAAATTAAAAAACGGTTTGTTCCCTAAAATGGTTATCCAAATTTTGGAAGCTCGACATCCATAACACTATAAAGTTGCGAAATCGGATTGTACACCATCCATTTGTTGGGTTTTCTATCCAAAATGGCCTCTCTGTTTCATGTTTTCAACCCTTAAGTCAAAGCAAATTTAGGGAATACTCGTGTGGGTCACAAACAAACTCTTTTCTTAGGGCACATACAAACTCGTTTCTCCCGTAAAATTGGAACAAATTCTCGTCTCTTCGAAAGACCAAAAATAAACTCAAACTCATGAGGTTGTGACATTGCATGAAGTGTGCTTGAAAAGCACCCCCCTGCTAGGGCGACTCCCCCAAACCGTAGGAAAAAGCCTCCAGATTAGACCTCCCCTTGCCGCTGTCGCCGCCGTCGCCGGCGGTGGTGGCGGCGCCCTGCCCGCCAAAGGCGGGGGCACGGTGGGAGCTCCTGACGGCGTCCTGTTGAGCGAGGCTGAGGCGTGGTTTTAGGACGTCGGGGCGGCCGCCGTGAGTGCTGGCCCGTGACCCTGGCCGTGCGGACGGTGGGGTGACGGTGAGCGTGTGGCGCGGTGTAACATCCCAAATTTATAATAAGAATAAATAAGACCCAAAATTCAGAACCAACAACAAAAACTTTTTGAATTACTTCACTAATGATTGTGTTTTCCTTTAAATTGTTCTGTTTAACCTTGTGTAACTTGATGTCTATGATTGTTTGACTAGTAAATGTCAACCCAAGAAATCAACCTAAGTAAAAATATATTTAAAACTCTGGTGATCATGTTATGACAAGAATATATTCCATATATCTTTTCCATTCTTATTTTCGCCAAGGTCCATTTCAATGATTTGGTTTTAGCAACAAATAAAATACCCTTTAATTGAGACAGTAAAAGTATTTCCACAGTTATGTGTTTTCAAAAATATGGAGATTCATATGTTGTCTCCTACCTATTCTTCCACCCTGATATTTTACAACTCCCATTTTATAAACTCCTAAGTTTCCACTCCAATTGAAAATAACACTAGTGGGAAATATATTCCTCCACATATTTCCCTTTATCAAACCTTTTTGAAAACTACTAAGTTAGAAGTTGAGATATTTCCTAAACATCATCTTGCCATGATTAAGTGTGATCATTATATGGTAGTATTGTTAAATAAGGAAACTATAGTATGATAAATTCTTGTGGTTTGATTTGTGTGGTCATGTTTGTGATCTTAAGATTGTGGTGTTGTTGATATTGTTGTGTTGTTTGCTTGTGAGGATAGATTCCTCAATTGTGCTTAACACTAAGATAAAACACCCTTTACAACAATATTGGAATGTGACTTGAATAAACACAAACCCTTTAGAATTATCCACACCTAAGTTAAAGTCCTAAGTTAGGGAAATAACTTTGTTAAAATTCCCTCTCTGTCTATTCCTCCCTTCCATGAAAACAATTATGTTTTCTTTATCAAAATTCTAGGAGTGAGATGAACTAATAATCATCCCCACTTCATATCACCCCCTCCTCAAGTAAACCTACTTTTCGATTTAAAACAAACCCCTCAATTCATTTATCAAAAAAGGAAATGAAGGTCATGAGTTAAAAATGATCTTCATAAATAAATTCCCTCCTAAATTCTCTATTTCCTCCAAACCAGTATTTTCTCTATGAAAATATAAATTATTTGAAGTTCATATTTGTCAAAGAAGTTCCAAAAGTTCAACACAATATTTTATCACTGGTTTTAAAATATTAAAGGAGTATCAAATATTAATTACCAAAATGACTTATTTCAATCCTATGAACAAATATTGCTCAAAACATTTTATTTTCAAAAACCAATTTTTGTGGAGCCTCTACATGTATATGGGAGGCTACCCAAATATTTTCAGAATTTTTAAAAATGTCTAAGTGCCTCAGTTAATTCCCTAAAACGCTACTGGTTTTAAAAAGAAAATGAAAAGAACAGAAAAGGACCCAGAGGTAATTTGGGAAAGTTTTCCAGTGGGCTCTTTGCAAGTTCCACATTGACTTCCTGTAGCAGCAACGCTGCACGGCACGGGCGCCGTGCTCCTCACGCCGGCGTTGCCGTGGTCGCCGCCCACCGTGGCCCCCTCCTCCTTGCCCCTGGGAGGAGATAAGATCACCCTCGACGCCACTCCTCTGCCCCCTCAGCTCACTCCCTCGCTCTCCCCATCTCTCTGTATTTTCTCCCCAAGAGCTCCAAGTCCGAGCGCCACGGCCATCGTTGCCGCCGTCGATGGAGAGCGCCCCACACAGATCGAAGACCACCATATTCCTCGCCGTGTTGTCCTCTCCCCCTCCGTGCGAGGAATCGCGGAATGGAGCCCGGGGTCGTCGCCGCCGAGCTCGTCCTCTTCTGCGCCGACCATCGAAATGTCGAGCAAGCTCCCGGTCGACACAGGCTTCCATCCTCCGCCATTTTCATGTCTATGTGCTCCACTCGTCGCGCTCCTTCTCATGGGCTTCACCTTTTCTTTTTAGGAGCCCGGAGCCGCCGTCTTCGACCTCACCTTCTCCGTTTCCGGCCGCCGCCTTGCAGAGAAGCTCGCGTGCGACACAGGCCCCCATTATCCGCCATTCGTGCATCTCCGAGCTCCCCTTGCTCTCCTCCAGCTCATGCACCCCTTCTTTTTCCCAGGAAACCACCGGAGCCGCCGCGCCGTCTTCGCCGGAGCTCCAGCTCGCCTCGCACCCCTGGGCGTGTCGACGAGGAAGAAGATGGCCCGTACCCCTTCGTAATGGGCCGTCCCAGCACTGTGCTGTTGGTCCAGCTCCCGATCTGGCCCACTGACATTTTTTTTTAGTAGATCTATTATGCTGTTGTTTATTCCTGCAGATTTCAGTTTAGGTTTTAATTCATCATTTAATCCCTGTGCTAGATATTTGAGTGATTCAAATTTTGTTGTGTTCATATGTGTTTTCTTAAACATGTAGAGTTGGTTGCTTGCTAAAATCTATTTTTATTTGTCGTATAGATTAAATCTTGTAGAAAGTGTATTTTTCACTAGATAATCAATATCTAGAGTTTTATAACTCAAAATATTGCAAACTAAAATTCCTTGGATAGCTTGAAGTGATACCTTTCCAGATCAGTTGGTCTTGTATGCAAATGAATCCTAAAACAAAAGTTCTATTCATTCTTGTAAACACACCAGTAGCACTTTAGTGATTTTTGTGAAATGAATTTTGGAGTAAATCCAATTGGATTGTCTTCTGTATGTGTAGGAGAACATATTCCTAGCTTGGCATGGTTGTTTGATTTACATAACTCTCTAGGTGCAATTTTGAGTAAAAGGGTTGTTCTGCCACTAATAAAAAGAAATTAGATTAATTGCTTTTAGTTATGAATTTGTGGTTTGTGCTTATGGTTGATTGTTTGGTACTGCTACTTGTGTGTTACTGATCTTTAACATGATAAAATATGTTAGTACTGTTGGTGACTTGTGCTAATCTTGTTTGAGTTAAACATGTGTGGTTAAAAATGAATATGATGTTTCCAACTAATAATCAATCTTGCTTGTGTGCTTGAGAATTTAAGTAAACCAAATTCAATTGTTTTGACTTCTGTTCAGTAGTAGATGTTGTAGTAGTTCAGCTTGTGTGTTAGTGTTGCTTGGTTGAATGGTGTGGAAATTGTGTGTTTGTAGCAGTTTCTGCAATAGGCAAAATGTTTCTTATTTGTTTTAATTAGGAATATGTTGCCTTACTTGTTAAACTTGTTTGTCTTTAAGTTGAGTATTAGCTTGAGTGTCTTGTTAATGTCTCCACCTTAACTTGGTGAGACATGTTGAATTACAGAGAATTATTGGGTAATTTAACTTTTGCCTGAATTATTTCCTGTCTAAGGAAATTTGTTTGTTAACTACCTTTAGGTGGAATTGTTTAATGCTTTATGTTTTTAGCTTGTGCTTGGTGTTATACTCCTGTTAGTATATTGCCCTTGTGTTTATCTCTCGGTCAGTTGACTTGTTGGGTAGTTTAAGTATGAGGGTGTAGTTAGACAAGTGAAGATTACTGTTTAGAGTTGGGGCTAAAATTATAAAACATTTGTTTTAATGTTTAATGTCTAGTCCTTGGTTAGTATTTTATACTTGTGTTAGTAGCATGTGATGTCTTGCGTGTTTGGATTAATTTCTTGTTAGTATCTAGATTAAGTGTGGAGATTGCTAAACTTGTTTGTTAAATAATAATGTTCCCTCATGATTGTTGTTTGTTAGTATGGCTTGATGTTGTTGCTTGATTAAATGAGTGCTATGTTTTGGTATGATTCCTTGTTGGTATCCCACCTGTGAGTTGGTTTGCTTATTGAGTGTTGTTTTATTTTCATGTTTGCGACGCTAGACAATAACGCTACCGGAGTGGTCTTGGAGAGGATTTATTGAAGAAGGATGAGAGTTTATTTCTTTAATCAGTAAGAAGAAGACCAGGAGCATTATGCTGAAACCAGGCAAGCTACTTCACTGAGCTTGCATTTATATACATCTATTTTAATCTCAGGAGTTGTTCAAAAGTATCACTGTTTGTTTTTGGAAAAAACCTTTTTACAAAAAAAAAACTGAAAATTATTTTGCCACTCTATGTAGAAATATAAGGTAGTTATTTACAACTATAGGATGGGAAAAACAATAATTATTCAAAACTCCTTTGAAAGTACTTGAATGGAGATGAAGTGCCGAAAGGTCGGTATGAAGATGGAGAAACAGAGAATGGTGTTGTTTTTGGAAAGAAAAATGCACATTGTGTCCTTGTACTTACATCCCCAGCCGAAAAATCTGTGCGACCACATTTACCCACATATGGGAAAGGGCGTAGTCATATAATTTGCTCGTGTTAGTACTGGATGCCTCAATAACGAGGATAACCTCGTTCCATGAGGGGATGGTCTGAGGACCTACCCCCTGACCTGGGTCCTCTTAAGTGAAGTCTACCGGAAGCCGGTATGAGTGTATTGGAGAAAGAGGATTGAAGGGCTCCCTTGGGTCCGCCGGACAGAACTACGAGTCCTCACACTTAGTTTCTGAGGATTTAAGTGTCGATGGAAAGTGTCGTAGAGGCAGGGTCCTATACTAGCATGAGCAAAGGACAGGCTATGGCCGGGAACTCAACTTCGCATACCCCTGGTATGGCGGGACGTGGCTGACACGATGAGTAACCGGATGGGTGTGGGAAAAGCGTACTACCTCTGCAGAGGGTAAAACTATTCGAATAGCCGAGTCCTCGGATATGGACAGCTGGGAAGAACTGCTAAGACCATGTGCAAGTTTTGTAAGTTTTGGAAAGTGTTTAAGTTTAAAAATGAAATTGAAGCGGAGAATGGTGTTACATACCTATACTAATGAGTGAGTATGAGGTTGTTGAAGTTAATTGGACCATAATGAGTTATGGTCGGGAATAAGGAGGAGTTTTGGAGAAATAACTAAAATAATGATTTCTTAAAGGATAGTTATACATTTCTTCTTACCTTTTAATAAAGATATAGATATGTTTTTCAATAAAGATATAGAGATGTTTTTCAACAAAGTTTTAGAGATGTTTCCAATAAATAAAAGTCTTATGAAATAAAACTAAAACTAGTGCATACTCAAGTTGGGGAAGTTTGCGAGTACAATCAAATGTACTCATATTGGTTTCGTCTCTGGCTATTGTCTTAGCCAGATTTTAAAGAAGAGCAGATTAAGTAAGACGGCTTCGATGACGTCAATGCGAACTAGGGCGCTTCCCAGTCAGTTGCTGCCTGTAGGGTTATGGCAAATGACTTGGGCTCCACGTTGATTGGTGATTTCCGCTGCAAGTACCTGATGAAGTTGATCACTTCAATCAAGTAAGTAAATAAATTCGGTACGTATGGATGTTCTTTGATTACCAGGTTGATTGTGCTTCAGCGACGCACTGATCATGGGATCGCTGATATGTAGGCACAAGGGTATTTCGGACAGCTAGTCCGGGGTCCCCACACGCGGCGCGTGGGGCTCCCCGTCGACCTCTGCGTCAGATATGTGAATACCGATGTCTCCGTCTGCAGCAGCTCCCTCCCCTTGGTCGGTCTCGCTGGATCTAGCAGGTGGATGGTGCTCGGATGCTTGGGACCGGGGAAAACCCCTGGCCGGCGGTGGCCACGACGTCTATGGCGCCGGATCCCTCCTTGAAGGTTTCGTTGAGGTCCCTTTCCCCATCCCTAACCCCTCTGCTTTTGGGTGAAAACCCTAATCCCCTGCTTGGGCGGCGGGCGGTGTTGCGATGTTGCTCACCTTCCTGGAGGCGCCGGGGATTTTGGGGGTGGTTGGAGAGTGGATGTGCTCGGTGACGGCGAGTGGCGATGGCGACGCCCGGAGGCTTCTTGGGTGCTCCCAGCTCGTGGTGTCCTCTCCCCTTTGGAGTTTCTGTTTGCCTGAAGTTCAGTGGTGGCGAGCGCCCGATGCTCCGGCGAGCCCCGCTCGGTGGTTGGGTTGTTGTTGTTATCTTGGTGCCGGTCTTATTAGCGTGTGTCCTCGCTCTGCAGCTTGTGTCTTGCTAGGTCAAAGAGGGAAAGGGTCCCTCTTCGACGACAGAGGCCGTAAGGTAGCACCTTTGGCCTTTTTGTAGCAATGTGTCTGCGTTCTCCCATTGCTCGTGCCTCCTGCATCGTCTCGCCTCACTCCGGTGGCGTCCGCGGTGGAAGACGATGGCCTCGGCGGTCCAACCGAAGTCTTTTTTTCCTATTTTCTGTTTGCTTGTTGCGTGAGGTTTGTAAGTTGTAAGTTGTACGTTTGTACTTTTTAATCTGCCATATTAGCTTGGTTTATTCAAATTAAAGCACACGACATGACAATGTAGCTGTCCAAAATCCCTCTGCCACCGCCGCCGCCACCACGCCAGTGCCGGCGCCGGCTGCCGCGCCTGTCATTTCCCCGAATCCGGGATTCACCGTGGAGGACTACCTCGTCGACACCTGCCGGCCTCACCCAAGCACACATTCTTATGCAACAAAAGCAAAGCGGATCAACCGATCCTGAGTTCAGAATTAAGGTCACCTGATTATGCATTTTCACCACTTGCAGATTTCAGTAATTAACTCGATGGATGGATGCACATTCGCTTCCAAGTCCGTGGTAGCAAATTCAGCTTAATTAGTACGGGTGTTAATAGTCAAACGAACAGACCTGACTGCTCTTATTTAGATTCCAGCCCTCCTTATCATGCTGAAAGCATATGGGTATGTCTTTTTTTTATTCAGGAAGGATTTGAGTTCCAGCCACGGACAACTGCAAGTGCGTTCTAATGTTCAATTCTGACTAAACAGGTTCTGCAAACAGTGATTTTTACTGCACCTGACCGAAGAAAAGAGTGTTTCCATGGATGCATCAGGTCAAATATGCACATATAGTTTTCTCAGGTTTACGTTGCAATGACTATTGTTCTTTGAAGCAAACAAACTGAATTTTTTTTAGCAACCTAAAACTGAATATATATACTAGGCATGTAATCTGGGGGAGTTAATGGCACCCGCGGTCACACAACTCGACGCCAATGTGCACTTAAGTCACATATCCCGTTCTTTCAGGCTGAATCAGGCTGAATCAGGCTTTTATAGAAATCCATTCTTTCAGGCTGAATCAGGCTTCTATTGATAAGCTCATTGAAATAACTTTTCGCAATATCCTCCAAATCAATTCCGCATGAGCTACGGATAAAGCCTTCGGCTATCCATTGCTGAAACAGGTCACGTCTCGCGATTTCACGATCTTCTGGATACATTCCCAGGTACAAAAGACATGGTCGGAGATGAAGAGGAAGATGTATGTAGCTGAGGTTTAGTATACCCTCATCTCTTCCATAGTGGGTTGTGTGGCAGACTTGGCACCAAGAGCATTCTTTATGCTCTCCCATTCACTCAATGTTCTTGCTTCATGGCTAGCTAATAGGCTAGCTATGGTGATAATTGCAAGTGGCAAACCGCCACACTTCTTGAGAATTTGATCTGAAATATCTTGAAACTGTGGTGGACATGCATTTTCGGACCCAAATACTCTAGTAAAAAATAATCTTCTGGAGTCTTGCTCTAGAAGGTGTTTCATTCTGTAAATGCAGGCACGGTCACTGTGACAAGCTACACCAGCTACATCTTCCAATCGTGTTGTTACCATCACTCTACTTCCATTACTATTTTTCGGAAAGGCACAACATATAATATTCCATGCCGATTGATCCCACAAGTCATCAACTAAAATGAAGTACCTATTGCAATAATTGCACAAGTTAATCATAAATTATAACAGTACATGATTATAAGGTACATATAAAAGCGTCAAAACTAAAACAAATGAAGGAATAAGAACAAAATAAAGGAAGTTGACACAAGTCTTTCAAACTAGAAATAAAGTTGCAAATATGGCAGAATTTTAAATTAAGCTCTGGTTAAATCCTTAACTTTCATGTCCATATTATAACAGCTTATATGCTCGTCACAAGGAGGTTTTTTTTTTTTTGCAATAGCGCTGTGAGAGAATAATATTCTACTCTCTGCTTGGATCATGTTGCATATTAATAGTAGTTATTGTTATGCTTTTTACTATTTCTATTTGGGTGTGACTAATAATTACTACATATTCTATGTATTTTACAATTATCTTGTCACCAACATTTTACCACAGTATGAACACAATTTTACTATCACTTACTCCAGTTCACATATGTTGCCTACTCCTGATTGTGAACTACCAGAAGATAAAATTCCTTTATAGCACTACAATGGTTAAACATGTAGTGATGTACTAAAAGAATGTTCGCAGAATAGTACAAGAAGTATTAGCTTTGTAAGGTCAGACTCTAGTTATGCCAGCTACCTTATACTGGGTTAGGTAAAATCCTGTTCAGTTGCCGTAAACATTGAGGGGAAGTTACGATAGTAGAACTTTCAAGTGTAAAATCCTCCCAGATCAACATACAATGTTGACGGAAATTTACAACAGCACAAAAGCCAGGAGTAAAACCCTCTCAGCTTACCGTCAATTTAGAGGGAGAAATTAAGATAACAACACTTATACGGAGTCTTGACAGTAAAAAGCTCTAAATATACTGGAAATGTTTGTGGGGAATTAAACAGAAATATTGCCATGGTAGTTCGTAAATTACAATAGAGTAGTTGTAATATTCCCAGCAAAAATTGTAATCATTGCACAAAAACAATTACAATATCATATTATCATTGTTATGGTAAAGTCCAAAGTCGACGACACAGATTGTATTTTACTATAATTTTCCTTATGTTCATACGGCAGATTTTTGGGCCACACATGACTTAGCCAATAGTTCGTTCAGGTGGCTATAGTGCAGAATAACTTACTCTACTTTAGCGATAAAATAGTAAAATTTACTATGGAAACTACAAATGGAGGCTGAGCTCCTTTTGAAAAATTCAAAATCGAATTTTTGAAACTTCAAAATACAGATTTTGGAAATACCTAAACTACAATGTAGTATAAAAGATACATTGAGATGGTTTCAAGTTTATCCTATAATTTCGATCCTAATAGTAGTAGTCTTTACAAGCTAGAGCAACCTTTCCGTTGCCAAAAGCCTCAGAAGGTTTGGTGTTGCCCCAACAAAAATCTTCATCATGACTAGTGAGTAGAACTATTTAAAGTTAACACTAAACCATGGATGTGAAAAACATTTAGATGAGCTTTATCAAATCCCATATTACTGAAAATCAGATGCAAGTGTACGAGCAAGTCTAGGAGAAAACAGTACCTCTTATGTTTGAGGTATTCTCTGAGGAGGTCAACAATTTCTTGCACCTCATGAGTATCAGAAGACTCTCCGATCCCAAGCTTTCGTTGTAGGCCAATGAGAAGGTTTTTCACATCCGGTCTTTGGGAGACCGAGAAGAACGCCTTGCAGTTAAATTGCTCTCCAATCTTATCATACACTTGTTTGGCAAGTGTAGTTTTGCCCAAACCTCCGAACCCCACGATGGAAACCACTTTGAGTTTCTTCTGGGAATCCATCAACAAACTGATAAGCTCTTCTCTTGGTCCATCAATACCAACGAGGCCTGCTGCCTCCTTGTAGATCGCCGACATCCGGGGATCGACGGCCACAACACCAGGATTCGAATCAACACAATCATCAATCTTGTACCTCTCGCGCCGAGCATTCGCCTCCATAGCAAGAACCTTGAGCTCCTCGATCCGGTTGGCGATCTGATGACGTCTCCCCAACCTCCTAAGACGCTTAGCCATCTTCTTAATAAAGCTGGTATTTGCATCGGCACCATCAAAGTCGTGCATGAAGTGGTCGATGCAGTTCTCCATGTCATAGGACATCTCCCTGACATGGTCCTTCCAGTTCTTGGCCGAGGGGTCGAGCTTGTCCATAAGCTCCATCTTGTCAAGGAGAGCTTTCATGGCGCTGAGCTCGTCCCTGAGGAACGCCGCCTGCTTCCTCACCCCCGTGAGCTTCTTGTATTCGTCGCCGAGCAGCGTCGTCAGCTTGCCGAGGAGCGGCTTCATCACCCCGGCCGTCACACTCGCTCCCATCCCGTCCCCTTCCTCTCGCCTCGTCGAGCAGCTTGGTGAGCTAGCTAGGCGAGCGGCAACTGCAGCGGCGCATCTGCTCTTCCAAGCCACGCCTCCCGGAACCACAGAGAGAGTGCTCGTCGGCGCGAGCTAGCCGACGAACTCGATGTCAGAGGAGGGGCGGCGCAGCGGCCTCCTCATCTCCCGCCACCGCCGATGTCGTGGCCGGAGCAGACTGCCCTAGTGTGCTCCCGCCCCCAGCGGATCTGGATGGGGAAGGTGAGGACAACGGGAGGGCGACGCCGCCGTGCCCGCGCCGTCGTTGACAGTGAAGACGGGAGAGGCAGCTCTGGTGCTGGTGCTGGGTAGGATTGGGGGAGAGAAGCTCAGTAGAGACCAACGAAAAAAATAGCACGCTATTTCCCGGTTAATAGCACGATATAGCGTATTTGGAGAGGCTACGCTATATTTAGACTAAAGTTGACGCTACGGCGCTATTTTCGTCTTATATACTCGAAACCACACTAAACGTGGTAACGTTATAGCTACGCTAACAAAAAGTCTGGAAATAACGTTAGGTGATGATGATGGTGGGCAATCTGGTGGTTCTTCTAGTTATTCTGAAGATGATGTCAATGATTCTGATTAAAGTTTAAAATATTTATCTTTTAGTTTATTACTTTTTCATGGTTTTAAGCCTCATATTTGTATTCGTGCCATGGATTTGGCCTTGACATTTGAATATGGTTACCTGGTTATGCATATATTGTTTCTGGAAAAAAAATAGTGCTGAAATGCTTAATATTTGTGCTATTTCTTACAACTTTTTTATCACGCTATTTTATATGTAACTTCGCTATATTACGCTATATCTTATATAGCTTCTGAAGGAGGGCCACGCTATTTTTGATAGCACGCTATTTTTTTCCTTGGTAGAGACCAGAGAGTAATTGCAACCTGGATCAGATCGGGACCAGAAGAGGATTTTTTTATAGGAAGAGGAGACCGGGCGTTGACGCCCATTGACCTCACCGCGTAGGAAAAACGCGTCGAGTTCGCTTGCGTTGGATCGAACTCACTTTAATTCACGCGTGTACGTACATCCCCATACGTACTCAAGTTAATCGTGTAGAAAATGTTTCTGTAGAAGCATCCGGTTGCTGGCATCTATTTTAGAGCTGTTTCGTTTATTTTATGTACTGTACTATAAGTGATAGCATTGATATCTCGATTATAACTGGATTTAGACGTGAATCTTGACGCATGATCGCCGACTTATATTTTGGATGAGGCGAATATAAAACAGGTGCTAAAATGGTAATATGGTGTGCTTTCTGCACGAGAGAATGGACTGGGACGAATGAGGACGGGATGGAGGCTGTGTTTAGATCGGGAGAGATAACAGCGTAAACCTACCACATTTGTAGCAAAATTTACCGATTGGTATCAATCGGTGTCGCAATCTTATTTAGGTACCATATTTTTCCGAATTTTTTTTCAGAAAACCCAAATCGGTGTATAATGCGATTTAGACAGCGTTTCTGACAGGAATGGCCCACATGTAAGGTGACGTGGCATGTTAGCCGCACCTGTCAGTCTATTAAAACTTAAAAAGAAATTAATTGGTGAGGTGTACTGTGGGCCCCACTTGTCAGCTAATTACAAAAATCAAAATATGAAAGGTCAACCTGGCCTGCTCGTCTCTCTCGCGTGACTAGCCGGCGACGCGAAGACCTTGCCTCCACGCACTGAAGACCATGGCGGCCCCGTGCCCCGCGCGTGCTCGCCGCTAGGGCAGCCGTCGGGACGCCGCGCTCTTGGCCGGGCTCGGCCGGCCGCTGCGCTCGCCTGGCCGCCGCGCTCACCTGGCCCCCGCCCGCCGGGACGCCGCGCTCCTGTCCGGGCTCGGCCGGCCACCGCGCTCCCCTGGTCCCCGCGCGCCGGGACGCCACGCTCCTGGCCGGGCTCGGCCGGCCGCCGCGCGTGGACGTCGCGCTCCTGGCCGGCTCGCCTGGCCGCCGCCGTGTTGCTCATCGTGGCGTCTGGCGTGTCTCGCGCCGCGGGGCGTCCGAGAACGCTTTCAAGCTAGTCGCGGCAGAGAACAGAGCCGGCGTGGGGCGGCGCGTGTACGCGGCCTGCTCCATCGCCTTGCACGGCTACCCGTCCCTCGGTGTTGGAATCACCGTCTTCATCGGAGTCTCGGCCACATCCTACTCCGTGCACTGCCCCGACCACCTGCAGGTCCCACCATGGCCGTGCCCGTGGAGCTCGGAGGCGACCCATTCATGCGTCCCCTGCCTGCTGGACCACCTCCCCGAGCGCGTCGTGGAAGCACGACCTCATCCCATTCAGCGGCGAGCAGGAGCAGCTAGGCGGCGACGGCAGGCCGGGCATCGCCGCCGGGCAGCAGGAAGAAGACGTCCGATCTCAACGCTCGCAGGTGCAGGGGCGGGCGAGCACGGCGCCTCGGCCGTTGGCGGGCAGATGATGGCACGGCCGGGACGCGCGGCGGCGTGGACGAGCACGACGCCGGCAAGGCGAAGCAGGGGCGCCGACAGGGGTGCAGGCGGCGGCGCACCCAGCCCAGCCCGTGAGTCCCACACGGTTGGGTTTTCTTTTCTTTAAGATATTTTTTTATTAGCTGACAAGTGGGGCTCACAGTACACCCTACCAATCAATTTCTTTTTAGTTTTTAATTAGACTGATAAGTGGGGCCAACTTGACACGTCATCTTACATGTAGGCCAGACCTGTCAGAACGGCTGTCTAAATGAGATTGCGACACCGACTGGTACCAATCGGTAAATTTTATTTAAAATGTGGTATGTTTACGCTATTATCTCGATCGGGGACTCAGAATATATAACTCTTCCTTGCTAGCGCGTACTGGACATGATAATCTGCCGCGTCGGAAAGTCGAAGAGCGAAGAATCTTCCGCGTAGAGAGAATATCATGCCAGCTGCTGAGCCGTGGAGAGTTTTCTCTTGCTAACAAGGCGACAAGCAGCACGTTGCATCAAGCAAGAAAAACAGAGCCATGGAAAATGACATGTCCCTACTAACTACCACCAGTTGCCTAACCAGTGGACCAATAATTGCATGGCGTTGGCAGTTGGATTGATGGGCACTCGTGATTTTTATTAGACACAGTACACGGTGATGGGAGTTTTTGCAGGCTGCTCTCTCGGCTCAACCTGGACCCTCAAGCATTCATCCTAGTTCAAATTGTACTCAACCATATTATCGCTATGTAAACTTTTTTGTTGATTTCGAATTCGAGGATTTTTTTTCTACTTTGTCAGTGAATTTCGAAGCTTTAACAAGGAACCCAAGACTAGTCTATGAGACATCAAGAGCGCACATTGCTTTCGGTGCTACCAACTATATATATCAAGCCTTGATTAGGAACTGGTCCTAATTGGCGACTTTGACTTGGAATTAGAATGAGTGCGGGCCCCGGTTGGCAAAATAGTCCAAACACACACGTCTGGAACTTCCAGACTGAAGAGGGTAAGAATGAGAAAACTGTACGTCTGGAACCTCCAACACTTAGGGGATCACACGTAGCAGGACCAAGATAAGCGGCAATGATAGCATCAACAGGATGTCCCCTTTGCATGACCTGTCCGGCTCCCACACATGACATGGAAAGCTGCCAAAACGACAAGCGTACTGCCGCAAAAGCACGCTACTCACCAACCACTACCCCGCCCTGACACCTCTGCCAAGACATAAGCCACCGGCTTGCTTGCTCGCACAACAACATGGCTCCCACCATCCAGGGTTACCGCCGATATAAAGGAAGAACGAGCAACATCGTCGTCCTGAGGACTCCCGAACGCCGGTTAGATGGCACGCGAACTGACCCAGCAACTGCGCCCATGCCACCACATGGATCTTTGTGAGAAGGCCCCTCCGATGTGTACGACCTGCTGCCACCCCAGCTGCCGGCTATCCTTTCCCTTATACTAGACATGTATAATTAGATAAGTGGGACAAGTGGATCACACTTTCACATCCTTATCCATGTGTGCTTGCTTTGTATTCATTTGATAAGATCGTTGGTGGGTTGTGTGACTAAGAACATGCTTCAGGAGATGGAACTGGGTGCAGAAACCTCCCGCTGGTAAAACATGAAGCATTTGCCCTTTTCTGCTCCAAACTTGCACCACTAGACACCTTCAATCGTTCATGGATTATTCATGTCTGATTGTCTATGCCAATGCATTCCTGAAGAATGACCATCACTCCATGCATAGAATCTTGGCCAAATGAAGGTCCTCACCGCAGCATCTAACCTGACCTCCGGTTGTAGCGTTGGTTTGACGTAGTTCTTCCCTTCTTATTCAGATGGCTGAATGGTCCCATGTAATTCTATTTTTAGTAAATCATGGTTGGACCGATGATATGTTACTGCTTTCATTCATAGGTTCAGATTGTGGGAGTGTTATTGGAATTGGGATTTTAATACTGTCTGCTCGATGCTTTCCTGCTATGTAAGTAGAAGTGTGAACCTGAAAACATGCAACCAGAAACTCCTTGTATCTGAATGATGTCAGTTTAATATTCGATAACAAGTTCTGATGTCATTTATAATTCAAACTAGACTGATAATAGAAGGGGAGCGCAACAGAGAGGTGTGCTGAAGAGGCGTCAAGGTCAACCGATTGATCGGTCGATGGACTGGAGAATGGCGTAGTAGAGCGCAGCGGCCGTCGCTGGGAGTTATCGTGCAAGTTTCTATAAATTCAGTCTAGTGCTTCCAGAGTTTCAAGGATGCCCATGCGCTTCCAAGCAGGTCACACTAAATCAGCTTCCTTAGTACTAGCACGAGTGCAGCAGATATATGGCAAAGTTTATTAGGACCAAACATTACCAAACTATATACAAAATAGGGTCTGCTAAGTGCTGACCGAGATGTTAAATAATGGATTCAAGGGTTTACAACACTCACGAAATTAAATACACTACTAGTGATAATAATAATAAATAACAGGGTGTGGCAGATCCATCGAATTTATGGTAGGGCCTACTATCCACTAAAGGCCAGTCCCAACGCGTCGTTTCTAAACGCCGTATCCAGCAAAGAAACGGATGTCTAAGGTACGACCACCCCAGTGCATCGTATCCATCCATCGTTTCTAAATGATTTTATATCAGATCAGTTTGTGGCCTAATTAAACTGCAGCTTGCTTTGTGGCTTCATCAACAGATTTTGGAGCATTGAACAGATTTTGCATTTATGTAGTTTCGGTTAACACGCCAAGAGCCGGTTCTTCCCTTGCATACAACAGTCCTCTCTTTCATCATTTATTATAACTGGCACCAGACTAACTGTAACGGATGGATGCCTTGGGTGCACACTTGCGGCCGCCTTGAAGGCAGACTCGATGACAGCGCGTCCAGAAGGATTTAGTGCGCTACTCCGAACGGTCCCCTCGGAGGTACTATGAATGGCGTAAACGAGCTCCACGTGTATGCCCTGGAGGCAGGGAAGGTACTCCATGCCGACTGGTGTAGCGCCTCTCCACTCCCAGCAGAAAGACAGGCCAAGCCTTCGTAGTTTGGGCATAGCTCCTGCCTCGAAGTTCATGTTAAGACACAAACAGGAACGACTAGTACACCGGAACTCGATGTCCTCAAGAACCGGGAATAACCCAGTGCTGACGACGACCTTGCCCTGGGAGTCACCCAACCCGTGGAACCTGGCAGAGACGAGGGAGGGAAGCTCTCCAAGAAAACGAACCTCATCACTCAACAGGTGCAAGACAGGCAGAGAGAGAATCCGGAGGAAACGTAGCTCACCAATCCATTTGGGAACTCTACTGAACGTCCCTGTACACAGTTCGAGAAGCTCGAGACGGAGAGGAGGATCAGGTAATGAGTACAGACGGCTCTTTGAGCCATCAGATTCAGTATGGCAATGCAGGCGGAGATGCTTGAGGTCTCGGAGCATTCCGATGGAGGACAACAAAGCGTCAAAGCGTTCAGCTGTCAAAGGCTGATCGAAACGGCAGGATAATCTCAATTCCTTCAGATTGGTCAGCTCGCTTAGACCTTTGATATCCTCCACAGAACTCTGTGACATGTCCGAACAATGCAAGGTGCGGACTGATTTCATCTTCTGGATACCTTGAGGAAGCACTGTACCAAATGGAAGTATCAGATGAATCAAGTTGGCCAAGCAACTAAAATCTGATGGAAAGCTTTGTGTGGACTCGTAAAGTAACTTCAGAGTTTCCAAATGCACAAGCCCTTGAATTTCAGTAGGGAGAGCTACGCTTGCAGTTGCTGACCAGCCTAAAACCTTCAAATACTGCAATACAAACAAATGACCAATTGCAGTGAGGTCGACGGTCATACCCCCTCGATCTGAGAACTCAAACAAAAGCACACGTAGGTACTTAAACTGTGTAAGAGGAGGTATGTACATGGTGGACTCTCTGAACTGTGCATATGATCGAACTTGTGACATGCTAGTGGCAAGGTTATCCGATGTTGCGCCGCCGTCACTTGATTTCAGAGATAATCGACGAACCTTGTACTCACAACTGTGCAATCTTGCCATGTCTTCATAGTTATATGCTACACTGATAAAATTATCTTCTGTACTCTTGCTTAGGATCAAATCCAACATCATATCATGTACCCTGCAAGAAAATACCTCCCCATATTTTGTTCTTTCAGGCTGAATCAGGCTTCTATTGATAAGCTCATTGAAATAACTTTTCGCAACATCCTCCAAATCAATTCCGCGTGAACTACAGATAAAGCCTTCGGCTATCCATTGCTGAACCAGGTCATCTCTCTCGATTTCACGATCTTCTGGATACATTCCAAGGTACAAAAGACATGGTCGGAGATGAAGAGGAAGATGTATGTAGCTGAGGTTTAGTATACCCCTCATCTCTTCCAAAGTGGGTTGTGTGGCAGACTTGGTACCAAGAGCATTCTTTATGCTCTCCCATTCACTCAATGTTCTTGCTTCATGGCTAGCTAATAGGCTAGCTATAGTGATAATTGCAAGTGGCAAACTGCCACACTTCCTGAGAATTTGATCTGAAATATCTTGAAACTGTGGTGGACATGCATTTTCGGACCCAAATACTCTAGTAAAAAATAATCTTCTGGAGTCTTGCTCTAGAAGGTGCTTCATTCTATAAATGCAGGCACGGTCACTCTGACAAGCTAAGCCAGCTACATCTTCCAATCGTGTTGTTACCATCACTCTACTTCCATTACTATTTTCCGGAAAGGCACAACATATAATATTCCATGCCGATTGATCCCACAAGTCATCAACTAAAATGAAGTACCTAATGCAATATTTGCACAAGTTAATTATAAATTATATCAGTATATAATTATAAGATATATATAAAAGCGTCAAAACTAAAACAAATGAAGGAATAATAACATAATAAAGCAAGTTGACACAAGTCTTTCAAACTAGAAATAAAGTTGCAAATATGGCAGAATTTTAAATTAAGCTCTGGTTAAATCCTTAACTTTCATGTTCATATCATAACAGCTTATATGCTCGCCACACGGAGGTTGATATTTTTCTTTTTGCAAAAGTGCTGTGAGAGAATAGTATTCTACTCTGTGCTTGGATCATGTTGCATATTAATACTAGTAGTTATTGTTATGCTTTTTACTGCTTCTATGAGCGTGACTCATAATTACTACATATTCTATGTATTTTACAACTATCTTGTCACCAAGATTTTACCACACTATGAACACAATTTTACTATCACTTACTCCAGTTCACATATGTTGCCTACTCCCTGATTGTGAACTACCAGAAGATAAAATTCCTTTATAGCACTACAATGGTTAAACATGTAGTGATGTACTAAAAGAATGTTCGCAGAATAGTACAAGAAGTATTAACTTTCTAAGGTGAGACTCTAGTTATGCCAGCCACCTTATAATGGGTTAAGTAAAATCCTGTTCAGTTGCCGTAAACATTGAGGGGAAGTTACGATAGCAGAACTTTCAAGTGTAAAATCCTCCCAGATCAACATACAATGTTGAGGGAAATTTACAACAGCACAAAAGCAGGAGTAAAACCCTCTCAGCTTACCATCAATTTAGAGGGAGAAATTAAGATACCAACACTTATACGGAGTCTTGACAGTAAAAAGCTCTAAATATAGTGGAAATGTTTATGGGGAATTAAACTGCAATATTGCCATGGTAGTTCGTAAATTACACTAGAGTAGTTGTAATATTCCCAGCAAAAATTTGTAATCATTGCACAAAAACAATTGCAAAATCATTGTTACGGTAAAGTCCAAAGTCGACGACACAGATTGTATTTTACTATAATTTTCCTTAAGTTCATACGTCGGATGTTTGGGCCACACAAGACTTAGCAGATTGTATTTTACTATAATTTTCCTTAAGTTCATACGTCAGATGTTTGGGCCACACAAGACTTAGCCAATAGTTCGTTCAGGTGGTTAGAGTGCAGAATAACTTACTCTACTTTAGCGATAAAATAGTAAAATTTTCTATGGAAACTACAAATGGAGGCTGAGCTCCTTTTGAAAAATTCAAAATTGGCATTAAGTTTCCAAAGAATAAAAAAACATAGGTGTAGATAATACAACAAATTTTGGATTGATTTTTTTCACATTTGTAGATCATAATATTATATACATTTAGAATTTTTCCTTAATTTTTGAAACATCAAAATGCAGATTTTGAAAGTGTCAAAAAGGGAGCTCCCTGGATCTGGAGCTCCAAAACGCCACACTCAACTTTCTACCTATATATACCTAAACTACAATGTAGTATAAAAGATACATTGAGATGGTTTCAAGTTTATCCTACAATTTTGATCCTAATAGTAGTAGTCTTTACAAGCTAGAGCAACCTTTCCGTTGCCAAAACGCCTTAGAAGGTTTGGTGTTGCCCCAACAAAAATCTTCATCATGACTAGTGAGTACAAATATTTAAAGTTAACACTTAAATCCCATATTACTGAAAATCAGATGCAAGTGTACGAGCAAGTCTAGGAGAAAAAGGTACCTCTTCTGTTTGAGGTATTCTCTGAGGAGGTCAACAATTTCTTGCACCTCATGAGTATCAGAAGACTCTCCGATCCCAAGCTTTCGTTGTAGGCCAATGAGAAGGTTTTTCACATCCGGTCTTTGGGAGACCGAGAAGAACGCCTTGCAGTTAAATTGCTCTCCAATCTTATCGTACACTTGTTTGGCAAGTGTAGTTTTGCCCAAACCTCCGAACCCCACGATGGAAACCACTTTGAGTTCCTTCTGGGAATCCATTAACAAACTGACAAGCTCTTCTCTCGGGCCATCAATACCAACAAGGCCTGCTGACTCCTTGTAGATAGCTGACATCCGGGGATCGACGGCCACAACACCAGTATTCGAATCAACACAATCATCAATCTTGTACCTCTCGCGCCGAGCATTCGCCTCCATAGCAAGAACCTTGAGCTCCTCAATACGGTTGGCGATCTGATGACGCCTCCCCAACCTCCTAAGACGCTTAGCCATCTTTTTAACAAAGCCCACCTTTGGATCTGCACCTTGAATGTCATGCATGAAGTCATCGATGCAGTTCTCCATGTCATAGGACATCTCCCTGACATGGTCCCTCCAGTTCTTGGCCGAGGGGTCGAGCTTGTCCATAAGCTCCATCTTGTCAAGGAGAGCTTTCATGGCGCTGAGCTCGTCCCTGAGGAACGCCGCCTGCTTCCTCACCCCCGTGAGCTTCTTGTACTCGTCGCCGAGCAGCGTCGTGAGCTTGCCGATGAGCGGCTTCATCACCCCGGCCGTCACACTCGCTGCCATCCCGTCCCCTTCCTCTCCCTCGTCGAGCAGCTTGGTGAGCTAGCTAGGCGAATGGCAACTGCAGCGGCGCCTCTGCTCTTCCCTGCCACGCCGCCCAGGAACCACAGAGAGAGAGTGCGCACCGGCGCGAGCTAGCCGACGAACTCGATGTCAGAGGAGGGGCGGCGCAGCGGCCTCCTCATCTCCCGCCACCGCCGATGTCGTGGCCGGAGCAGACTGCCCTAGTGTGCTCCCGCCCCCAGCGGATCTGGATGGGGAAGGTGCGGACAACGGGAGGGCGACGCTGCCGTGGCCCGCGCCGTCGTTGACAGTGAAGAGGAGGCCCCGATGAGATCTGGTGCTGGTGCTCTGATGTAGGTTTGGGGGAGAGAAGCTCACAGTAGAGAGTGATGATTGGAAGCTGGATCGGAGTTTTTCTTATAGTAGTAGAAAGAGGAGGCCGGGCGTTGACGCCCATTGACCTCACCGCGTGGGAAAACCGCGTCGTGTTCGTAAAGCCTGCTTGATACATACTCACTTTAATTCACGCGTGTACGTACTCAAGTTTATCGTTTAGGAAATGTTTCTATACAAGCATCCGGTTGCAGACATGTATTTTAGTTTACCTAGGTGATAGCATTGGTTTCTCGATTATGACTCGGTCTTGACGCATGATCGCCGACTTACATTTTGTACGGCGCCAGTATAAAACATGTGCGAAAATGGTAATAACGTGGTTTAAAACTAATTCCATTCTTACAAACTAGAAGCTGTCCATAGAAAGACCAGTTTGCTTTTGACAAATTTGACCAAAAATAACGTACCAGAGGGATTTTTTTCTTTTTCGAAATGGAGGCAAAAGTTTTGCCTCGATCTAATTAATTAAGAAAGAGAGAATTGCCAACGGGCGAAAACCGATACAAATAGCTCAAAGTGGACTACTCACAAATAAAGAAAACTCCACAAACGCCTTGACATCCCGGCAAGCTCTCGCAACTCACAACAATCGCAACTCCTCACACTTGAACAACACAATGGAACTCTTGACGTAGAACACCTCAACAAAAGGGAATGGGCAACACCAAAGCCATAGAATTACTCGAACCGAGAGAACGAGCCGAGAAAAAGCACGAGTCCATCAAGCAGCCGCCGGCGCCTTTCCTACGGCGCCACCCTTCTTGGCTTTGCATCTGATTGACTTCTCCTTCGAGACGTCGGGCCGAGGGCAGTCACTCACCTTCTTGTTTTTGCCCTTGATTGTTGACCCCGTTAGGAGGCAAGCAATTGCCCTTCCACATCCAGGAATAGCAACCTCCACACTGCTCAGCAGGCTACAAAGCTCTTTTGCGAATAGAACATCCGCATTATGTGTCAGTGGGGGTGGAATGGGCATCAAATCTACCTCTGATCGCTCAGGCGAGCTCATGGTCGATGACGAGTCCACATTCGTATGCTCCACTGGCAGAGGCAAAGCAGGGCTCACACAAACCTCTTGAAGCTCGGGCATGGTCTGCATTACCGGAGCCACGACTGTGGCATTGGCCTCGCTCTCAACGGTAGATGAAACAGAGGGCAAAGCGGACACAGTCGACGAATTGTTCCCAACACGAGGGGACAAACAACCAGAGAGCTCCTCTCCCATGTCCTCAACGGAGCCAACACCAACCTCACCAACAGGACACGACGTATGAGTGGTCTTCAACATAGTCGGCACAAGAGATAGCTTGCATAGAGCAAGCCCTGCCCGCTCCAAAAAGCTCTCAACCCGTGCAAGGCAGACCTGCAACTGCTCAGACTGAGCTGCCAGAGCAGACTGCAACACCACATCGGACGGAGCTACCGAGCCAGTGGGAGCACAAACAACCGACGCCGAAGACCAAGGACAAAGCGCCTTAGCGGGGAGTGCAGATCTCCTCAGACCCTCACATGAAGCTGGAGCATGACGATGATCAGCGTCGGATCCTGGTGGCGCGGCAAGGCATGCCAACTAGCTGAGCGGACGCCAGGGATTGCGACACTCACGCATACGGTGGCCATTCTCCAAGCAACGAGAGCACCGAAGAGGATCTCTGCAAACGGCCGCACGGTGCCCATGAACGAGGCATCTGCAACACCTACCAAAGAGCCAAGCCGGTATGGGGCGAGGGGGCAACGCCGGGGCCGGTGATGCCGGCCGGCGAGAACCGTGCCGGGGCAGTACTTCTTGCCAGCCCCCGCCCATGTCGGCCTCTCGCGCCACGCTCGGCTGAGCCAGTTGAACATCTTGGGACAAACCTTTGGCAGCCGACGGCGACAATGGAGCCAACTCCTCTTCTTCACTGTCATCATCTTTGTCCGTGAGGGAGGACCACAACCCATGCCTCCTTGAGCCCAGACCCACGGTAGCCTCCACAAGTACAACCGGGAGGAGCAGCAGGAGTGGGACGGGCTGAGGACGGCAACACGGGAGGTCCGTGGGCGGGGATGCTGGAAGGCGGGGCGATGCAGGGGCGACGGGGTGGAAGTCGATGCAGGTTACCTGGTCGTGGCGGCGACAGTGGAGGTCGGAGGGCGGGGATCCGGTCGGCGGCGGCGCGTGCCCGCTCGGCGCAGGCGAGCACGTGAGAGCACCATGCTCACTTCCCTGACAGCACCAGCACCTACCTCCCCATCTTCACCTTCAAGCTCCAGCCAGTAGCGACTTCAATCGTCTCGGGAAGAACAAGGAGCGCAGCAGGGAACGGAGCAAGCTCCGCACGGCCTCTGCGACCCCGGGGACGGCAGCGTTGGGCTTCGAGTGGGATGGAGAGAGGGCGCGGAGAGGATTCCGGATCTGGCCGCAAACGTGGCGGAGGTGGCCGGTGGATGGAGATCACGCCGGCGGCGCCGCGCCAGCCATGGTCGCTAGAGCCCCTCTGCTTCTTTTCAAACCGGTACCAGAGGGATTAGGATTTACAATATCGGCTACAACTAAAAAATGAAGCAAAACCAAGTTATAGAATCACCCTAAGATATAGCCTTCATAGTCGGAGCAAGAAAGACATACTCACTAAATCCATGGTTGAAGCATGTAACACAAACAGTTATCAACTGGAACCGACTCCAAAACTTTCGTAGGCGGCTGCGTGGAATTGCCAAATGTGAAAATAATGGAAAGAGGGCATATCCTAATATTGTAAAACCAACTCAAATATTTACTAGTCGGTCCATTTTGGGTGCCAATTGTGGTAATCTGTTTTCATAGGTGGTTCTTTACCACAAACATCCTAACCCTTCATCACAAAGCACGAAGTCCCTTAACTTCCTCCCTCTCGCGCCAATAGCCGTCATTCGATCTTGCCAGATATATCTTCCGCTTGGACATTGGTGAGCCTCAACTAGACATCCATTCTTTGTTGGCTTGATCTTTCACGGTTCTCAACAAATTAGTAAGAACCTTGACAAACAATAGTCGTAATAGAAGCACACGTATATGAAGAATCCCTTTGATCAAGAGGTCGAATGTTACCCAGGTTCCGATCAGATAATAATATGGTATTTAGGAACACCAAAATGTTATTAAAGGGCTACACGCCAAGGAGGCATTGATGCCGACGATGACACAATTTCCTCCAAGCGGAGGCAACGAGATGTCTTGGAGCAGGAGAAGACCTTCAGCTCCGCCACTACGTCTGTAAAGTCTAAAGAAATTAGGGTATATAGGGACGACGAATCAGCACATCAAAGTAAATTGCACTGACGTTTCTCAAATAAATAACAGTTGTAATGGCATATATCAAACTAAACCTTCTTTATTGTCAAAAAAAAAAACTAAACCTTCTTTATAAGTAGTGACAAACAAAAAAGATTGTAAAATTTAAAGTAGAAAAATAAATTAAATTATATAGAATATGAAACAAAATTGAAAAAACATATTTAAAATTAAGATAAAAACGTAAACTAAAAGTGAAAATATAAAACTGAGAAAACCAAGTAAAAGGGAAAATGATAAGTGAGGAAAACCGAGTTTTTTTCAAAAAGAAACCTGAGAATAGAAAAGAAAACTTGTAAGAAAGAAGCTTACCGCTAACTGAAATCGATACGGTCCAAAACAAGAGAGGACACTATCTCTTTATTCCCCATGGTAATGGGATTGTCTGACCTAGGGGCGTAGAAGGTCCCTACACTGGCCATGACCTGGGGCGTGGGAGCAAGTTCCTTTGTAGCTATTGTAGGTACTGTTATGCACTATTTATGACTTTATCATGAGAATTAGCCTGCGGCGTGTGTTATTCCGGTTATGCTACTGGTCTGACCAACTGATTTAAAGGAGAACATGCTAGAGAGATGAGGGCTTCCTCGTCGTAATCATCAAAACGTCGAATTTGCGATAGCTTAGCTCCACTCTACATATAAAAGAAAATTCTATAACATGGATTTATAGTGGTTTTAAATTAAAAAACGGTTTGTTCCCTAAAATGGTTATCCAAATTTTGGAAGCTCGACATCCATAACACTATAAAGTTGCGAAATCGGATTGTACACCATCCATTTGTTGGGTTTTCTATCCAAAATGGCCTCTCTGTTTCAAGTTTTCAACCCTTAAGTCAAAGCAAATTTAGGGAATACTCGTGGGGGTCACAAACAAACTCTTTTCTTAGGGCACATACAAACTCGTTTCTCCCATAAAAATTGGAACAAATTCTCTTCTCTTCGAAAGACCAAAAATAAACCCAAACTCATGAGGTTGTGACATTGCATGAAGTGTGCTTGAAAAGCCCCCCCCCCCCGCTCGGGCGACTCTGGAGGGCCCCCCAAACCGTAGGAAAAAGCCTCCAGATTAGACCTCCCCTTGCGCTGTCGCCGCCGTCGCCGGCGGTGGTGGCGGCGCCGTGCCCGCCAAAGGGGGGGGCACGGTGGGAGCTCCTGACGGCGTCCTGTTGAGCGAGGCTGAGGCGTGGTTTTAGGACGTCGGGGCGGCGGCCGTGAGTGCTGGCCCGTGACCCTGGCCGTGCGGATGGTGGGGTGACGGTGAGCGTGTGGCGCGGCGCGTGGGGCTCCCCGTCGACCTCTGCGTCAGATATGTGAAGACCGATGTCTCCGTCTGCAGCAGCTCCCTCCCCTTGGTCGGTCTCGCTGGATTTAGCAGGTGGATGGTGCTCGGATGCTCGGGACCGGGAAAACCCCTGGCCGGCGGTGGCCACGACGTCTATGGCGCCGGATCCCTCCTTGAAGGTTTCGTTGAGGTCCCTTTCCCCATCCCTAACCCCTCTGCTTTTGGGTGAAAACCCTAATCCCCTGCTTGGGCGGCGGGCGGTGTTGCGATGTTGCTCACCTTCCTGGAGGCGCCGGGGATTTTGGGGGTGGTTGGAGAGTGGATGTGCTCGGTGACGGCGAGTGGCGATGGCGACGCCCAGGCTTCTTGGGTGCTCCCAGCTCGTGATGTCCTCTCCCCTGGCCTGAAGTTCAGTGGTGGCGCGCGCCCGGTGCTCCGGCGAGCCCCGTTCGGTGGTTGGGGTGTTGCTGTTATCTTGGTGCCGGTCTTATTAGCGTGTGTCCTCGCTCTGCAGCTTGTGGGTCCCTCTTCGACGACAGAGGCCGCAAGGTAGCACCTTTGGCCTTTTTGTAGCAATGTGTCTGCGTTCTCCCATTGCTCGTGCCTCCTGCATCGTCTCGCCTCACTCCGGTGGCGTCCGCGGTGGAAGACGATGGCCTGGCGGTCCAACCGAAGTCTTTTTTCCTATTTTCTGTTTGCTTGTTGCGTGAGGTTTGTAAGTTGTAAGTTGTACGTTTGTACTTTGTAATCTGCCATATTAGCTTTGTTTATTCAAATTAAAGCACACGACATGACAATGTAGCTGTCCAAAATCCCTCTGCCACCGCCGCCGCCACCACGCCAGTGCCGGCGCCGGCTGCCGCGCCTGTCATTTCCCCGAATCCGGGATTCACCGTGGAGGACTATCTCGTCGACACCTGCGGCCTCACCCAAGCACACATTCTTATGCAACAAAAGCAAAGCGGATCAACCGATCCTGAGTTCAGAATTAAGGTCACCTGATTATGCATTTTCACCACTTGCAGATTCCAGTAATTAACTCGATGGATGGATGCACATTCGCTTCCAAGTCCGTGGTAGCAAATTCAGCTTAATTAGTACGGGTGTTAATAGTCAAACGAACAGACCTGACTGCTTTATTTAGATTCCAGCCCTCCTTATCATGCTGAAAGCATATGGGTATGTCTTTTTTTTATTCTGGAACGATTTGAGTTCCAGCCACGGACAACTGCAAGTGCGTTCTAATGTTCAATTCTGACTAAACAGGTTCTGCAAACAGTGATTTTTACTGCACCTGACAGAAGAAAAGAGTGTTTCCATGGATGCATCAGGTCAAATATGTATAGTTTTCTCAGGTTTACGTTGCAATGACTATTGTTCTTTGAAGCAAACAAACTGAATTTGTTTTAGCAACCAAAAACTGAATATATATACTAGGCATGTAATCTGGGGTTATGATCAAAGTCTGAAGATTTGAATCATATGTGGTTTTGCTTTCACATTCTTCTTGGTTTTCCTTTTGATATGATCTAACATCTGGGCTAATATATCTGAGTTTTCATTTTTTAAATAGACATGGTTCAGAACTTCTAGATCATGTCCCTCTGTCTAATTACTCTAAGGTGAGCACTTTGAGAAACCAGTACTTTCATCTGATATGATTTAACATCTGGGCTAATATATTTGAGTTTTCAGAGTAGTGTACATGCTTAAGATGCACCGTAATGCGTAAGATGTACTACCTACTATAATGTAATGCCTAAGATGCACTGCCCTGAACATTTTAGGACCATGACTGATACTTTTTAAATAGTTGTACTTCGGATCACTTGATTTGGCAGCTACATGCCAGTTATCGTTGTTTTAATCATTGTGTTCTGCTGTAATCATCCAAGAAGTTGCAGTGTGTCTACTTCAAAACTGGCAACTAGAAATTCCATACATCTGAATGATGTTTAATATTCGATGATGAAAGCAATGCTGTGTCTAATTGGAATACGCACCTTATCCGTGTTTCGCTGTCAAGCTGCAAAGAGGCACTGGAATACGCACCTTATCCGGGTGTTGATGGGTCGATGGAGATTCAGTTCTCGAGTGTGGATCAATTGTACAGATCATTTGCCAAAGCTGTCAGCTACAGATCATTTGTCAAAAGCTGTCAGCTAGCTGACTGAGATATTCATTGATAAATAAAACTGAAGTGTATCAGGTTTACCGGATATTCATAACGGCTTAGGGGTCTAGATGATCCCACTATGTATTTTATTTTTGGTTTTTTTTCTGAATGTCAAAAAATTCCAAAAAAAAATCCGGATGTAGATTACAACATGATGTGTTCGCACAAAAATTGGCATGGTGAAAAAACTTTTTTTGCAACCTGTACAGAAAAGACAAAATTCTAACACGTATATATACGTTTCGGTATGTCCAAATTTGTCTTTTTTGCACAGGTTGCTAAAAAAGTTTTTTCACCATGCCAATTTTTGTGCTGACTTGAAATGTGTTGGACTACATGCAAATATTTTTTTTTGAATTTTTTGACATTTGGAAAAAAAAAATTGGGGCAGCGGGTGTAATCCGAACCGTAAACCATCTACCCGTGTCCCAAATCGCCGTGTCCCAGGTTTACAATATTTGAAAGATAAAATACACAATGAAAACGATATAGTAACAGTAAATAAAGTAAAACAACAAGGTAGCAGGGCGATTACTTCAGTTACAGAGGAGAGGCAGATCGACGGAATGCATGGCTAATTAACGTGAAGTGCTCCTGTGTCAAGTTGGCGATTTTCCCCGTGGGGGCGGGTACCCACGGGTATCTACCCGCTAAGCAGCGGTGACGGGGTGCAAATTCCCCCCATGGGGATAACGGGGCGGGTACCCGGTAAGGTAACGGGGCGGGGACGGGGAGCGAATTGTCCCCATGGATGCTCCACGGATACCCGGGACCCCACCTGTCAGTCAAACATGAACCCCGTATATAAGAAAAAACCCTAAACCCGCACCCGCTTCACCTCATTTTCCCCTCACTCTTTTCCCTCAGCCGCACCTCACTCCAGCCGCCAGCCCGCGAGTCCTCTTTAGCCCTAGATCGAGACCACCACCGGCGGCGGGCGGCAGCACCACCGGAGGGGGCGGCAGCGGGAGGCACATCTCGGCCAACAGCCCCTCTGCGGCTCTGCCCCTCACCTCCTCCTCCAAGTCTCCTCGGCGTCGAGGAACGGGAAGGGCGCCGGCCGCCAGTCGAGGAACGGCAAGGGCGCCGGCCGCCGGGCAAGAACCTCGCCGCGAGCCGCCCCTCCTCCTGCACGCCGTCTCCCGCCCCAGTCCGTCCCTCCTCCTCCTGCACGCCGACGGCCGACCACAGCCCAAGTCACCCTCTCTGCTGCTGCTGGCCTACTGCTAGGGCGACGACGCCGCCGACCATCTGCAGTTCTGCATCAACCATTCAACCGGAGAACATCAAGGTAATAACTGATGCACTGATTTGTGTACTGTATTTTTTTTGATTAGTAATGGTTGATGCAATTGTCCACTGTTGTATGCTTTGCTTAGTAATGGTTGATGCATTGATTTGTCCACTCTTATATGTGTTGATTAGTAATGGTTGCTGCAGTAATGGATGATGAAATGTTTGTTTAGGTAGAACAGAAAATATTAAATAGCCAACTCTGTTTAGGATTTGCTATGGCATCAAGTTCAAGTGAATCTGTTGAGGAGAATAATGTCCAATCTCCACCTCAATTGAAGAGAAAGCCCACGGTGTTTGTTTGGGATGAGTTCAACAAGCTGTCTGCTAATGGAAATTGGAAAGCTGAATGTGTATGGTGTTACGAGCTGTTTTGTGGAGATCCAAAGTATGGAACCTCACATCTGCGTGCCCATTTGGCAAGATGTGCTTCTAGACAGGCCAATGGTAACTTGCCATCCTTAACCATCATCGTAATTCTTGATTCTTGATTATTGACTTCACTTCTAACTAACTAATATTTCAACTTGACTAATGTTCAGGATGAGGAGCTTGCACGGAGCCGTGAAGATGAAGATGTGTGCTGTTCTAGATGTTGTAGGATTTGTGCTGTTATGTTTTACCATGCCTATTTTGTTAATTGTTAAGGATTGAAACTTTCGGTCTTGTAATCTGTTATGTGGTCACACATGAGTGTTAAGATTTGTCGAAACTTGATGTGTATCAACTCTATGTCAAATTTATCTAATTGGGCACAATTTCGATCTTAATCCTTTTGCTTCCTGTTATTTGTGATGCTTTTATATTTGGCAGCACACATATCCTTTTGTTTCCTGATTATTGTGATGCTACCTGTAGGATTCCAATGGCATCAAGTTCCGATGCTAGTGTAGCTGCTGGCAATGGTGATACGCCGGGATCAAGTGCTGCTCCCACTCCATCTAGTACTCCAGCTAGTACTCCCGCTGAATCAGTCGACTTGGAAGAGGCGCCATCGCAAACGACAAGAGAAGCTGAAAAACAAAAGGCGCACAAGATGGCTGGTGTGAAGAGAAAGCTGAAGTCTGCAGTTTGGGATGAGTTTGAGAGGGTTTTTCTTGATGGAAAGTGGAAGGCTGAATGTGAATGGTGTCATAATAAGCTCGGTGGAGAAACGAAGGATGGAACCTCACATCTGCGTGCACATTTGGCAACATGTCCTTCTAGGCAGACAACAACAGCTTGGAAGCAGTCCAAGCTAAAAATGACCAAGGGGGAAGATGGAAAAGTCAATGTGGAGAACTATGTATTTGATCAAGAACTATGCAGGAGAGAACTTGCTTTGATGTTATGTTGTCACGAGTATCCACTCTCTATGGTAGATCATCCGGGCTTTAGAAAGTTTTGCTCCATATTGCAACCTATGTTCAAGGTTGTGAGTAGGCAGACAATTAGAAAGGATATTCTGGAAATGCATGCATTGCATAAAGATAAGATGATCAAGTACTTTGCAAACTTCAAGAACAGAGTTGCTGTGACTTCTGATTTGTGGACAGCTGGGCATCAAAGGAGAGGCTACATGGCAGTAACAGTGCATTTTATTGATGGTTCTTGGAATCTGAAGTCATTTCTGTTAAGGTACATTCTTCATTTCTTCCAAGTCTCTCTTCTTTCACATGTGAACATGCTTTTGTATCATGCTTACTAATATAATAATTCATCTTTTTGCAGGTTCGTTTATGTTCCAGCACCACATAACGCTGCAGTGCTTTGTGATGTTCTGCATGAGGTGCTTTGTGAATTCCATCTTGAGAGGAAGGTATCCACCATTACTCTAGATAATTGCACTACCAACGACAAGGCAATCGAAGAACTCCAAGATAAGTTAGACTCGTCTTCCCTCATGTTGGGTGGTAAACTGTTGCATATGAGGTGTTGTGCCCACATATTGAATCTTATTGTTAAAGATGGGCTTGCTGTTTTGGGGGATGGTATTGAGAGGGTGCGTGATAGTGTAGGATTCTGGTCAGCAACTCCAAAAAGACATGAGAAGTTTGAGAAAAATTGTCGCCTGATGAGCATTGAGTACAAAAAGAGATTGGCCCTTGATTGCAAAACTAGATGGAACTCCACATATACAATGCTTAATATTGCTGGGCTGTATAGAGATGTTTTCGATCGTCTTAGTCTACGTGAAAAGCTTTTCAATTCCTGTCCAAATGATGCTGATTGGAATTTTGCCAAAGAGATGACTGATAGGCTCAAACTATTCTATGATATTACTTCTTTATGGTCTGGAACTAAGTATGTCACAGCCAATCTGTTCTTCCCTAAGGTTTGTGGTATTCAGTTGTCAATTCGCAAATGGTCAACACCTAATTATGAGCAGCTGCAAGAAATGTCTGAGGAGATGAAAAAGCAGTTTCAGCTCATGCAACAAATGTCAGAGGAGATGAAAAAGAAATTTGATAAATATTGGACAGATGTACATGGTCTGATGGCTGTTGCCACTGTTCTTGACCCAAGATACAAGCTCCATATGTTGCAAGCTCTATATGGTTCTCTCTATGGACCCGAGGCTGCAAGTATGGAGGTTGCTCGAGTTAAGCAGTTGTTGCGGGATTTATTGGTTGAGTACCAGCATGGATCTGAAGTAGGAATAACAGATGGTGCTAGTGCTGATGTGCATAAGCAAGGAGAAGATGAAGTTTTTGACATATTTGATCAGTACATGTCTTCGCAGTCTTCAGTTTCATCCATGTTTGTTCACACAGAGCTAGATCTGTACCTTGAAGAGCCAACCCTGCCCAGAACAAAGGATTTTGATATCATTAACTGGTGGAAGTTTGGTGGAATCAAGTTTCCCACACTGCAGCTCATTGCTCATGACATCTTGCCTATTCCAGTCACAACGGTAGCTTCCGAATCGGCATTTTCTACAAGTGGTAGAATTCTCAGCCCTCATCGCAGTAGGCTTGCACCAAAGATGGTTGAAGCTATAATGTGCATGCAAGCTTGGTGTAATTCTGACATGCTTGGTAATACACTCAAACTTGCTTATATATTATTTACTACTGTTTGTCACTTAACTTCACATTGTTGGCAATTTTAGGGGCAGCAATGCATCACTTGATACTGAGTTTCAGACTTGTCTTGATGAGGAGGATGAACCAATGGTAATTTCGCGCCCTCAACACTCATCTTAACTTCCATCCTAGGTCTTCTATTTAGTTTATTGATGTCTTGTATCATTGCTATGACCAGGATGAAGAATTGGCAAGTTGCAATGACTACTAGCCTTGCTGCATGCTTGCATCGAGTAAAGAGTGATCACTGTGAAGAAAAGGAAGCTACAGATGTGGTCTCTCCCCTTCATTCAATCGTTCTTGCCTTGATGTATTAAATGTTCAAGAACTCTATCTTGTTCCAGTGTTGTAATCGAACTAGTTGTCTAGTGAGACTTATTCAGTTATCTATTAGACTTGAGAGGTTGAATTGCTGAAACTTGTGATGTTTAAACCATCTATGCCGAATTTGTGTGTTTTGTTTGATCTTATTGTCAAGAAATTGCTGCTGAATGTAGTGCTGTTTTGATGATCTTACTGTCTAGAAAAATGCTGCCGAAATTTTGCTGTTTGCTGTCATTTTGCTGCTGTCCAGAGTTGCTGTTTCTAGTTCTGTGTTTGTCTCCATGGAGTATCCATGGGGATCGGGTACCCGTTAAAATCGGGGACGGGGACGGTTTCCCCCCCGCGAAGCTTCATGGGGATAACGGGGACGGGTACTAGCGGGGATCGGGGCGGGGACGGTGGAGAGCCCCCCGGAGATACCCGTCCCCATCGCCAACTTGACTCCTGTGCTTTCCCGAAAAAAAATTGCGCGAATTTTAAAGCGCACTGACGGCTGAGATTAGAGGCGCTCATGAACGCTGGTTAGCCTATATAACGAGACGGGATTACGTCACTTCCAGATCACACGCGATGCGGTCAGGCAGGTCCAACCCCATGTCCAGGCTGGTTGACCGAATAATCACGATCTCCACCAGTTGCGGTCGTTGGACGCAGCCCTGCCGCGGCGTCGGAGAGGAGGTAGTGCGGCTGAGCGCTCGGGGAGCTCGCGGCACGGCGGCGTTCGAGGTTCCGAGCTCGTGGGGCGCCGTTCGACCAGAGGTCGTGCAGCGGCAGTGACTGCGGCAACCGCTCGATGCCTCGATCTAATGCCGGAGGAGGAGTCTGGGCGGCGGAAGCCGACGAGCTAGCTTGGACGTTCTGATCGGATCTGGAAGTGACGTAATCCCGTCTCCTTAGGCTAACCAGGTGGGATTAGCACCCACAATCTCAGCCATCGGCAGGCTTTAAATTTCGCACAGAAAAACTTTCCGGAAAGCACAGGAGCACTTCCCATTAACTCCATAACGGAGGGATGTTTTGGGTGCAGCCGTACGGCGCTCTTGAAGGCAGACTCGACATCAGCGCATACATCTTCCTGATTTTTGCTGGACTCGAGGCCGGTGTCACGGAGCCACACGCGGATGTCCCGGAGGCAGGGTAGATACTCCAGGCCGACTGGTGTAGTGCCTCTCCATTCTTCCCAGCCAAATAGCAGGGTGAGTGTTTGTAGCTTGGGCATAGCTCCTGCCTCGAAGCTCAGGACCGCACTGACATCTTCATCAGACAAGAACTTAAACTCCTCCAGAACCGGGAATAACCCGGTGCTGACGATGACCTTGTTTTGAGAGACTTCCAACACGTTTAACATGGCAAAGACGAGGGAGGGGAGCTCTCCAAGAACACGAACCTCATCACTCGACAGACGCAAGACACGCAGAGAGATCATCCGGAGGCGACTTAGCTCACCGATCCATTTGGGCACTCTGCTGAACTTCCATGTCTCCAGATCGAGTACTTCGAGATGGGGAGGAGGATCGAATAATGCCTCTGACAGCCTCTCATAGTCATCACATTCACTATCGCAATCGAGGTTCAGATGCTTGAGTTCTCGGAGCAATCCAATGGAGGAAACCAAAGCGTCGGCACGTTCAACCGTCAAGCACTGCCTGGTAGGCGTGCTTAACTCCAATTCCTTCAGATTGGTCAGCTGGCTCAGGCCTTTGATATCCTCCAGCGAGCTCTTTGACATGCCCGAACAATGCAGGGTGTGGACTGATTTCATGTTCTGGATCCCATTAGGTAGCACTGTACCATCGGGCAGTATCAGATGGAACATGTTGACCAAGCGAGTTATATCTGATGGAAAGCTTTGTGTGGCCTGGCAAACTAACTCTAGAGTTTCCAAATGCACGAGCCCGAGGCGGCGGCGGGACCTAGCGGAGAAACTCGACGCCGGAGAAGGGGCAGCGCGCCGGCCTCCTCATCTTCTAGCTGGAGCTGCGGAGCAGACTGCCCTTCTGTCCTCCCCACCACCGGATCTGGACGAGGAAGGCGAAAAGGAGGAGATGGCGGCGCCGCCGCGCCGTTCCTGTCCGCGTCGTCGATGTGAAGGAGGCGGGCGGGGAGAGGCGGCGCTGGTCGCCGCTGTTGCTGTTGCTGCTGTCTGGGTTTGGGGGAGAGAAGCTAGGTACAGAGTGAAGAAAGGGGAATTTTTTTGAGAGGGAGTTGAGACGGTCGTGTGGAGGAATATGAACTGATACAATTACATTCGTTAAAAATACTCTCAAAATAGAAATGTTACGAATGTGGTAGCCCTCAGTGTCGTGTTGTAGACATAGAAAGTTAGAATTATTTTGTCACGGAAAATGTGTGCGATTTTGTTATTTTTAGGGAAAAATAGTAAAGAAACAAACGCACTATTGAACACATAACTTTCAAAGTGGGATAAGCTGGTCACTAAACTCTCAAAGAAGAGTATATTGGGCACAATTTTTCCAACAGAGCACCACACGATGACGCAGCAAAGTTTAACGACTGTTTTTGTTTTGTTTTGCAAAGGGACCTTGCTGATTTTTTTTATTGCAAGCACGCGTCACCTAGGTAAGACATTTCTTCGAACTACCTGCTAGCGCGGGAAATAAGGAGCGGGGCAAGCCATGTCACACCTGTACCTCCGTAGTCAGTAACAGGTGTGTCAAGTCTGGTATGCTGCCTGATGCGCTACAAGGCTGGAACTGTAGTCGATCACGCTGGTCGTTCGAGTGGGCCTTGGGCCGTGTACGGGTTGTGTCGGGCTTAGCCCATTATCTGCTGTGTGCGTGTGTGAGTTGCCGATGGTTATAACGGCGTGTACTGGGAACAGCTGAGGCATGAATGAACGTATCGTGTTGTTGCCTCTCACCTTCTACCTCTGATTCCCATCTCCTGCTTGCTGCTTCTCACCTCAAATTCCCTATCTAGTTACTCAGCCCCTGTGCGATCCAGATCTCAGAGATCGGGTCGTCACAATTTTGTATCAGAGCTATACACGATTGGCCAGTACCAACCAATGCAACAGAATTGAGGGTATTCTGGGATTTACTGGATATTACCGTAAGTTCGTGCCACATTACGGAATAATTGCAAAACCTCTCACCCAATTGCTCACAAAGAAGGGGTTTCAGTGGACTGACGAGGCACAAAAAGCTTTTGAACAATTGAAGCAAGCTATGATGAATACCCCTGTTCTGGCCTTACCACATTTCGATCGACCTTTCTCTATTGAGACAGATGCGTGTGATACTGGAATAGGTGCAGTGCTGGTCCAGGACAACCACCCAGTGGCTGATTTCAGTAAAGCTCTTGGTGTCAGGAACCAGAAACTTTCTACATATGAGAAAGAATTCTTGGCTGTGATGATGGCGGTGGATAGATGGCGGCCTTATTTACAACGAGGACCCTTCACTATTGTCACTGATCACAAAAGCTTGTGCAATCTGGGTGATCAACAATTGGATACAGATTTACAACGCAAAGCAATGTCCAAGTTGGTTGGGTTGCAGTTTAAATTCCAGTACAAGCGTGGAGCTGAGAATGGGGCAGCAGATGCACTCTCCAGAGTGGGGCATCTGCTCTCTGCAGCTGCTCTATCTCTCTGCCAACCTCGCTGGACGCAAGAGGTGGCCAACTCTTAGGAAACTGACAGTACTGCCCAGGAAATGCTGGCACGATTAGCCATTTGCAGCCCAGACGAGCAGGGTTATACTCTCAATCAAGCCTCATACGTTTACATGGTCGACTGTGGATTGGTGCCAACTCGGCATTGCAAACCAAGTTGATCAATGCCATGCATCATAGTGCAGTGGGAGGACACTCTGGCATCACAGCGACCTATCATCGGGTGAAGAAGCTGTTTGTGTGGAAAGGGTTAAAAACAGCTGTGGAGGATTTTGTTAGGCAGTGTGCAGTGTGCCAGCATGCCAAGCACGAGCACGTGAGTCCAGCAGGGAAGCTGCAACCTCTGCCTGTTCCTGTGGCACCATGGCAAGATATAACAATAGATTTCATGGAGGGCCTCTCTAAGTCTGAGGGGTTTGAAGTGATAATGGTGGTGGTGGACAGACTCACTAAGTTTGCGCATTTCGTGCCGCTCAAACATCCGTTCACAGCAACACAAGTGGCCAAAGTGCTATGGGAAAATGTGATAAAACTGCATGGTGTGCCAACAACAATTGTGTCAGATGGTGATCGAATTTTTACAAGTTCAATTTCGAGAGAGTTACTAGCAGCTACTGGGACGAAGTTGCTCTACTCCACGGCCTATCATCCACAAACGGATGGGCAGACGGAGCGTGTTAATCAGTGCTTAGAGATGTACTTGCGGACAGCAGTGCATGATTCTCCAAAACAGTGGAAACATTGGCTGCTAGTAGCAGAGTTTTGGTACAATACTTCGCACCACGCCTCTCTGGACTGCTCACCCTTCAAAGCTCTTTATGGCAGAGAGCCCAACTTGGGTGCTATGTTGTCTTGGCAACCCATGGATGGTGAACAGGAATTGGATTGGATGGAGCACACAAACAGTTGCGCAGCCACCTGTTGCGAGCACAGGACCGTTTTAAGAAGAAGGCTGATCGTCATCGCACCGAACGCAGTTTTGAGGTGGGCGAACAAGTGCTGTTGAAGCTGCAACCTTATGCTCAAACCACGGTGGCTAATCGACCTTGCAAGAAGCTAGCATACAAGTTCTTTGGCCCATTTATGATCGAGCAGAAGATTGGTTCTCTGGCATACAAACTATAGTTACCAGCTGAAGCCCGCATTCACCCGGTGTTTCATGTTTCGCAGCTGAAGCCTTTTACTCCAGATTATACTCCAGTGTTCAGTGAGTTGCCACGACCTCCAGATTTGACGGTGGGCGACACTGTTCCGGCTGCTATTCTGGAGCGACTCATGATGAAGAAGGGATCGATACCCGTGGTGCAACTGCTCGTTCAGTGGGAGGGACATTCATCTGAAGCTGCCATTTGGGAGGATTACGACGTGCTGCGTGTGCGCTACCCAACGTCAAGCATCTGGGAAGGAGCTTCATCTCAAGGAGCGGCGATTGTCACACCTGTACCTCCGTAGTCAGTAACAGGTGTGTCAAGTCTGGTATGCTGCCTGATGCGCTACAAGGCTGGAACTGTAGTCGATCACGCTGGTCGTTCGAGTGGGCCTTGGGACGTGTACGGGTTGTGTCGGGCTTAGCCCATTATCTGCTGTGTGCGTGTGTGAGTTATAACGGCTATCAAACATGATGTTGTAATGAACGTGCTGTCACGCTTCCCTTAACGTGGCTGCCAAGTTGTACGGTTGTAACAATATTAGATAGACTAGAATCCTAACAGTAGTTGTTAGCTAGTTGATCCGTACCTATCTGTAACCTGACGTTGTGTCTATATAAAGAGGAGAGCCGGCCTCTGTTGAGCTGTGCGACTCACCAATCCAATCTCTAGTCTTTCTCTTATGGTATCAGAGCTAGCGATCTAATCTACGTTCCGCCGTCAGTTCATGACCTCCGACGACGAGCGATCAGCATCCTCTGGCGTCTCGTCTGCTGTCGCACGGAGGATCGTGATGGCGTCATCCTCAACTCCCGCTGGTCCGATCAACATCACCAACCAGCTCACCGTCAAGCTCACCGAGGAAAATTACCTCTTCTGGCGTGCTCAGGTACTTACTGCCCTGCGTAGCCATGGTCTTATGCACTTCATCAGCAAAGAGTTTTCTGCTCCACCCGCGGAGATTGCAAATCCTCAGGCAGGGGAAGCTGGAGCTCCGGCGAAGATCCCCAACCCCGCCTACACGACCTGGTACCAGCAGGACCAGTCCATCCTGTCAGCCTTCCTCGCCTCGCTCATGCCGGAGGTGTACGGCATCATCGTCCTCGCCACCACGTCCGAAGAGGCGTGGACAACCTTGGCCGGCAGCTTCGCCAGCCAGTCCACGGCGAGGTCCATGCAGCTCCGCTACCAGCTCTCCATCACCAAAAAGCTGGACGCGTCGGCTGCGACACACTTCAACCGCGTCAAGGCCCTCTCCGACACGCTGACATCGATCGGGCAGCCGCTGCGTCCCGAGAGTTCATCTCCTACCTCCTGGCCGGCCTCGACGCCGAGTATGACGCGTTCGTTGATCGCGTGTCGGCCAGCGAGGTACCGATGCCGGTGCGTGATGTGTACGCTCAACTTCTCAACGTCGAGCAGCGCGTGGAGTCACGCAAGGCTGAGCTCCGCGGCGAGGGGATCCACGCGGCCAACTACGCCGCCAACTCTCGCGGTGGTGGAGGCGCTCGCGACCAGGGCGGTTCGGCTACTTCAACAAACAAACCGCTCCGCCGCCCTCCATGCTACCGATGCCAAGCTTCAGCCGCAATGACGGCTCCTCCTCCTCGCGCGACAATCAAGATCGTCCTCGTCCTGTGTGCCAGCTCTGTGGCAAGGTCGGGCATGTGGCATCGCGGTGCTACAAGCGCTTCAAGAGGGAGTTCCTCGGCATCGGCAATGACGGCGGACGCAACGCCGAGCGTCAAGCTTCAGTCGCTGTCCATGGTGGCCAAGGCAACCAGGGCGGCCACGGTGGAAGAGGGAGCCAGGGCGGCCACACGCCCTCCTACACCATCGATCCAGGGTGGTACGCCGACTCAGGCGCTACCGATCACCTCACCTCCGAGCTTGACAAGCTTTCGGTGAAGGAACGCTACGGAGGCAAGGACAAGGTGCACACCGCTAGCGGATCAGGTATGCAAATTCATCATGTTGGCCATTCCACAATTTCTCATTCATCTAGATCTCTAGAACTTCGAGATGTCCTCCATGTTCCTAGTGTCACTAGAAATCTCATGTCTGTCCCTAAGTTTGCTCAAGATAATAACGTTTTCTTTGAATTTCATCCTTGGCATGTTTTCGTTAAGGATCGGGCAACGAGGGAAATTCTGTTTAGAGGAGGAGTTCGTGGTGGTCTCTATCGCATTGATGATCCGCCCATGAAGCATGTCTTCAGCGGTCTCAGGGTGTCACGGGAGAAGTGGCATGCGCGCTTAGGCCATCCTTCTACGCCAATAGTTCAACAAGTTCTTCATAGAAATAAATTGCCATCGGATTTGTCACACAATAATGTAGTTTGTGATGCTTGCCAACAAGGCAAGAGCCATCAATTACCTTTCTCTCTTTCAGATCGTGTAATCACAAAACCTCTTGAGTTTATTTATTCCGATGTATGGGGCCCTGCCCAAACTTCTACTAGTGGTCATGATTATTACGTCAGTTTCATTGATGGCTATAGCCGTTTTTACTTGGATGTATCTACTTAAACGAAAATCCGATGTGTTGTCAATTTTCCTTGCGTTCCAAAAGCATGTTGAGCGCCTCTTGAATCTCAAAATTATCCATGTACAATCAGATTGGGGGGGGGGGGGGGGGGGGGTGAATATCTCCACTTAAATAAATTCTTCCATGACATTGGTATTTCTCACCGTGTTTCATGTCCACACACATCAACAAAACGGGTTGGCTGAACGCAAACACCGTCATCTCGTTGAAACAGGAATTACATTACTAGCTCACGCTTCGATGCGTTTAGATTTTGGAGCGATGCTTTCACCACGGCATTTTTTCTCATTAATCGTATTCCTAGCCGTGTCATCCATATGCAAACCCCTCTTGAGCGATTATTGGGTGATAAACCTGATTATACCTTCTTAAAGGTTTTTGGATGTGCTTGTTGGCCTCATCTTCGACCCTATAACAATCGGAAACTTGAGTTTCGGTCGAAGAAATGTGTGTTTCTTGGATATAGTCCACTTCATAAAGGCTACAAATGCCTCCATGTGCCAACTAATCGAGTGTATATTTCTAGGGATGTAATATTTGATGAGAATGTTTTTCCATTTGACAAACTCCCGTGTCATCCACGGAATCCCACATACACCGATCTACTCCCACATCTGGCCAACTTGATGATATTGCATATCCTTCGATTTTGCTGTCTAAACATGGTGCAGGTATTGGGCGTGGCGCCCGTCTTGAGGAAGTTCCCAGCGATCAGGCTGATCACGTAGATCATGAGCACCATGCAGCCTCGGGCGACGAGCACATCGATCGCCATGCATCACCTCGCGCGCATCATTCCCCTACGCGCGATCCGTCACCCAGCCCAGCTTCGGCCTCCGCACGGTCTGCCTCTGGACAGGCCGACATGGACGCTGATGATGGATACGGGCCGTCGTCTGCGTCGCCCACACCATCGAGTCCGTCTTCACCAACTGGGCCGTCTTCGCCGGCCCACGATCCAGCTGCGTCGCCTGTGCGTTCGATTACTCCATCACTGGCGGGCTCTCCCTCGACACCGCCCGCCGCCCCAGCACCGCGCGTCACCACTCGCCTTCAGAAAGGGATTCGCCAGCCCAAGAAGTGGACAGACGGGACGGTCGCGTGGATGGCTACGTGCAGGCCCCATGCAGCAGCAGCAAATTCCACCGAGCCTACTGATCTGCGTGAGGCTATGCATAGTCCACAGTGGCGTGAAGCCATGCACCAGGAGTTTGATGCGCTGCAGAAAAATGGTACATGGTGTCCCGTCCCTCGACAACCAGGTATCAATGTCATCGACTCAAAATGGGTGTTCAAAGTGAAACACCGTGCTGATGGTTCTGTTGAACGTTACAAGGCACGATTAGTGGCAAAAGGCTTCAAACAGAGATATGGGCTGGATTATGCAGATACTTTTAGTCCTGTAGTCAAACCAACAACTATTCGTTTGCTATTGTCTCTTGCAGTCTGTCAAAAGTGGCATCTCCGTCAGTTGGACATTCAGAATGCTTTTCTTCATGGCATTTTGGATGAGGAGGTGTATATGCGTCAGCCACCTGGGTTTGAGGATCCAGATAATCCACATCATCTATGTCGACTTGTGAAGGCAATCTATGGACTCAAGCAAGCACCTAGAGCATGGCATGCACGGTTGAGCTCCGTTCTTGGTAAACTTGGTTTTAAAGCATCTGCGGCTGATACATCATTGTTCATACTTCAGCGTTCGGATGTCACAGTTTATCTTCTTGTTTATGTGGATGACATAATTGTGGTCAGCTCATCCTCTACAGCTAGTACTCGCCTGGTCTCAGCCCTTCGATCTGATTTTGCAGTCAAAGACCTTGGTCCTCTTCACTTCTTCCTTGGCATCGAGGTTTTGCGGCAGCATCTGGTGGTCTTGTGCTCACTCAGAGGAAGTATGCATTAGATCTGCTGCGTCGTGCTGGAATGCTGAAGTGTCAGCCTGCCGACACCCCCATGACTGTAAGTGATCCGCTAAGTATTTCTGTTGGTGATCCTCTTCCACCTGATGATGCTACTCGTTACCGTAGTGTGGTTGGAGGCCTACAATACCTTACAGTCACTCGTCCAGATTTGTCCTATGCTGTTAATAGGGTCTGTCAGTTCCTTCATACGCCATGTGACACTCATTGGGCAGCAGTCAAGCGTATTCTTCGCTATGTTAAACTGACAGGTCATCATGGACTGAGTATTTGTCCCCGTTCTGCTACTTTGTTGTCTGCCTTTTCTGATGCTGATTGGGCTGGGGATCCTGATGGTCGGCGATCAACCGGGGGACATGCTATCTTCTTTGGTGGAAATTTGATCGCCTGGAGTGCACGGAAACAAGCTACAGTTTCTCGTTCTAGTACGGAGTCAGAGTACAAAGCACTTGCAGATGCTACAGCTGAACTAGTATGGGTTCAGTCAGTTCTTCGGGAACTTGGGATCAAACAGGATCGGCCTCCTGTCTTGTGGTGTGATAATCTTGGAGCAACATATCTGTCAGCCAATCCAGTATTTCATGCTCGGACTAAACACATTGAAGTTGATTTCCACTTTGTTCGAGAGAGAGTTGCTCAGAAGAAACTTCACATTCAGTTCATTTCCTCCAAGGATCAGGTTGCGGATATCTTCACTAAACCTCTTCCGTTGCCAGCATTTTCTGCGTGTAGGCGCAATCTCAACCTGACTGAAGTAGGCTGAGATTGAGGGAGGGTATCAAACATGATGTTGTAATGAACGTGCTGTCACGCTTCCTTAACGTGGCTGCCAAGTTGTACGGTTGTAACAATATTAGATAGACTAGAATCCTAACAGTAGTTGTTAGCTAGTTGATCCGTACCTATCTGTAACCTGACGTTGTGTCTATATAAAGAGGAGAGCCGGCCTCTGTTGAGCTGTGCGACTCACCAATCCAATCTCTAGTCTTTCTCTTAACGGCGTGTACTGGGAACAGCTGAGGCATGAATGAACGTATCGTGTTGTTGCCTCTCACCTTCTACCTCTGATTCCCATCTCCTGCTTGCTGCTTCTCACCTCAAATTCCCTATCTAGTTACTCAGCCCTGTGCGATCCAGATCTCAGAGATCGGGTCGTCACAAGCCAGGATCCTCCGCTGTGCTGGCGGTGTGCGCGGCGGGGATGCTTTTGGCGCCGAGGTGCACGAGCTGCTCAAGCGAATCGAACTCGTGCCCTACTCAAGTCGGCACACGCGGAGGCGCTGGGCCATGACTTGGAGGTCCAGGAATGAGTGGTTTCGGAGATTTAATTCTTTCAGCAAGAGGGACAAGGAAGGCGAGATGGAGCTATTGGGCAAGGTGGCAACGCTCGCCGTGGTCTACGGGGACAGGGAGGGCGACGATGCCAATGAGAGCCTGCTCTGGACGTCTTTAGCGTTTCCATGAGCTAGCATTTGATCATGTCCAGCATGGCACGCCCGCAGGTCTCCATGGGCACGAGGTGCCCGCTGCGATAATCCATTGTGTCCATGTACCCGATGAGCTCCCTCATGCCTTTTTCTTGGGGCCTGTATAAAAGGCAAAAAAAAGTGCCCGGTGAGCTCCAAATTTTGTCTTTCTTACACAAGCCAAAAAAATGGCTTTTTTTTTATACAAGTTCCTGGATACATTAAACAAGGACAGCAGAATTACAGGTAATATCCAGAAACATCACAGCTGTTCCACAAATTACAGAGAGGCCCTACAGCAAACAAAAATACAACTTGGTCCCTGAGCCAAACTCTGCATCGCCAAATCCGCCACCGCTCGCTCCGCCGCCGTCGCACACCGGAAGGGGAAACGAAGGCACTGAGAGCCGTAGCTAGGTCGCCGGAATGAACCTATAGAGGTAAGCACCTCGTTGAAGTCGCCGCAGTAGTCACCCGTCGCGAACGGCGGGATCTGAGGACGGAGGAAACCACATCGGCGGGGCGACGCCCCGATTCGGTCCGTCGGTCAGGCCGCGAACTCCGGCCAAAGCCAGAGTGCATGCCTGCAAGCAATCCATCCGGAACAGCCGCAGAGAAGCTCCACTCACAACGGAGCAAAAGTGCACTGCGTGTGGAGCAAAGAGCCGGCGCCTTTTCCACTCCTCGCCACCACGGCCGGCCAAGGGAAGGAAGCAGCACAACCCTCGAACGCTCCTCTTTAGGCGAGCACAACGACCGACGACCACCGCCGGGAGCAGGCCACACCACCTCCAGATCCTCCGCGGAAGGGCCAGAGCACACCCGACCGCGACGAAGAGAAGAACAGAGGACAAAATCTCCACCAGCCCGTCGCCGTCTTCGCGTCAACTAACAAGCCCGGAGCCCCAAAACTCACCGGATCGACAGATCCGAGAGCAGCCACCACCCGCAGCTCTCCGACGCCACCAGAGGCCACGCCGGGAAGAGGAAGAGCCACCAGACCCATTATTCCCACCAGCGCGACGACCTCTTCCTCGACCACGCCAGCCGGAACAACTACCCTACTATCTACAAGCCGGAAACGCAGATCCGGGGTTCCCACCCTCTCCCGTCGCCGGAGCGACAGACGAAGAGGGGAGGAACCACCGGCCTGGCCGGCGACAGAATGAGGGAACGACGACCTCTCCCTTTCGCCTCTCTCTACTGTAGCTGGGGAGGGGAAAGGAAGAAAGAGCCGTGTTTAGCACTAAAAAAAAAATGGCTTTTTCGTGAAACTTTGTGCGTGAACATAAAATGTCTGGATGTACGTCTGAATTTTTTCTAACTTTTCCTTAAATTATAAATGTTTTTAATTTATATTTTTTATAATAGGAATATATTGCAAGGCAAAACAACGCCTCCCAGTTTGAGCGTCTAACTTCGCTCTATAAGCGAAAAAAATCTATAGAATTGCTTTTATACGGCTTTACCCAAAAAAATCTAACGATCAAACATAGTTTACAAAATATAAACAAACTTTTTTGTTTCAAACGAGCACAAACAAACTCAAACTCATAAAGTTGTGAACTGTAGAATAAAAAAAAGCTCATTAAGCTGTAAGGCCTATCAAAACCCGGTCCAAAATAGCCCATGCACAAAAAAGATTGCAGCCCATTCTCACTAGCCACTCTTCACGACAACCAAGCAGACGGCACGCCATTGCAGCTGCGAACCCATCGGAAATCCCTCCGCCACCGCCGCCGCCGCTCGCCGTCCCCGGCGCCATGCTCCGCCTCCGAATCTGCGTCGTCTCCCAGCTCCTCTCCCCCGTATCCCATCTCCACCACCTCCTCTGCGCCAGCGCGCCGCCCGTTTCACGGAATCCGCCTATTTCCATGAATCCACCCGGATTCGCCGTCGAGGACTACCTCGTCGACACCTGCGGGCTCACCCGACCTCAAGCCCTCAAGGCCTCCACGAAGCTCTCCCACCTCAAATCCTCCTCCAACCCCGACGCCGTACTCGCCTTCCTTGCCGGCCTCGGCCTCTCCAGCGCCGACGTCGCTGCCACCGTCGTCAAGGATCCGAATCTACTCTGCGCCGGCGTGGAGCGAACGCTGGCCGCCTGGCCCCTAAAGTCGCCGAGCTCACCGGCCTCGGGTTGGCGCATTCTGAGATCGTGCGCCTCGTCTCGCTGTCGGGCGCATATTTTCGCCGTACTTGCTTTGTCTCCAAGCTGCAGTATTACCTGCCCTTCATCGGCTCCTTCGAGAACTTGCTCCAGTCGGTCAAGCGCAGTCCCTACCTCCTCAGCTTTGACCTAGAGAGAACCGTTAAGCCCAACACCGCGTTACTACGGGAATGCGGGCTACGTGCTTGTGATATTGCCAAGCTGTTCATCCCGCGACTAGGATGCTCATTACCAAACAGGAACGCGTCCGGGCAATGGTGACGTGTGCTGAAGCTCTAGGTGTGCCCCGAGGCTCTGGGATGTTTAAGCGAGCGCTGCAGGCTGTCGCATTCCTCACCGAGGAGAAGATCACTGCCAAACTAGACTACTTGAAGAAGACATTTACATGGTCTGATGCTGAAGTGAGATTCGTTGTCGCTAGGGCTCCAATGCTGCTGTAGAGATCCAAAGACATGCTACGGAGCAGGTCTGGGTTCCTGATCTCAGAGGTGGGGTTGGATCCGGTTGACATTGCTCATCGACCGGTAATTATCTGTTTGAGCCTGGAAGGCCGGCTCAGGCCCCGGCACTACGTTCTAAAGTTTCTCAAGGAAAATGGGTTCCTAGATCCCGATTCGAGCTTCTCTACTGCAGTCACAAAGACCGACAATGTTTTCGTGGAGAAGTACATATGTCCTCACAAGGAATTTGCGCCGCAGCTTGCTGAAGACTATGCAGCCACTTGTAGAGGGAAGTGCCAACTAATTTCAAATTTGCATGAACCAAAAGCGGGATATGAAATTCGGTTAGTGCATATGCGGCAGTAAAGTTTTCACTTTGCATAGTAAGCTGGTAATCTGTATTCTTTGCCTAACTGGATGTTGGTTGTCTTCTGTAATATATAGTATGCCTGTTGGATGACAGTTTGGTCATTGCTGATTCCCTATGGACCTCGATATGTTGGTGCTGTCTTTCCTGGATATGTTTGTGTTTCACATTTCATTGAAGATCATGAAAATTGGATGTGTTGGTTGATCAATTGTCGGATGAAAACAGAACCTACAAAACCAGAAACAAGAACAATTGCGCCTTTTCCATTAAAAATATTAGTATGTTCTGCTTCCATGCCAAGGTTCTAGCATGTTCCATTTTTATTTCATTGTGTTTTAGGTTCCATATCATATATGAGCTAGATTATGCTTAGAATAAACTTCTAATGGTATTCTGTTTTTCATTTTGCTTTCTGATTTCCTTAACCTTTTTTCTTAAGGATTTATCATATTTGTTCCTCAGTACCATAGTTGACCTTACTTTACTTTGGAATTTTCAAATTTGAAGCTGTAACCAATCTGGGACTAAAGCATGATTTATAGATAAAGCAGTATTTTAATTTACATTTGTCATGAATCATCAGAACTAAATCAACGGAGGTGCCACGAATAACAAGCACATCCAAAGAATGATGAACTAATACTTGTTTGTTGAACATAAGAGAGAAAATAATATGAGAATTGCTACTGCAAGCTACAGCTTGAACCAATGCAAAAGTTCTTTATTCATACATGTCCACTCTTCAGTGCTTGCATAGTCCCTTCATAAAACATATGTTTTGGCAGCAAAGCTAGGATTAAGAATCAATTTCCGCCCATATGTGGTGAGCTGTGTTTTCTCAGGTTTACTTTCCAATGACCAATTGATCGCTGTTCTTAGAAACACAAAATCGGATTTATGTACTAGGCCCACGGAATTGTTTTCCTTAGGGAAGGTCACTACATGTATTGCTGTCTTCTGGAGTGATTCTTGAAATACGAAGATGTAATTTACGACTTGGCATTTTCTTTTGGCGTAAGATAGTATTATCCTGTACTGCTAATGCGTTTTTCTTCTGCACTTGCTTGCTGATCACATTTATATGCGTTCCTTGTACTTACATTTTGAAGTCTTACTCCATGTCAATTGGTATATTTATCTCTATCTTTCGTACATTGGCTCCTGGAAGAGCTTCTGGTAACATTTGCTAATTATTTACTATGGTGGGATGGCTAAGTTAAAATAGTAGCGACATTCAGTTCTTTGTAAGCTGAGTGGCCAATTCCAAATTCAAATCGATATCGTTACCTGCTCATAAGATGCACATACAAATTTCAATCTTTATCTCTGTTTGAGAAACAAGGATGAATTCTTTTGGACTTTGGATTACTTGAGTTGGGAGCTATGTACTGATTAACCAAGCGTTCTACTGCAATCATCCAAGATTAACATGGCCTACAAGTGCACCACTGGTAATACTCCTGAAAGCTATTTTGATACTGTCCTGCTCCATGCGTTGTTGTTCATATCTCTATGATTTCCCATTTTAGAATTTACACTTCTACAGTATTTACACTTCAAGCTTGCAACCAGAAATTACATATGTTATGCTGTCAGTTAATATTCCATGATAAATGCGACGTTGTTTCTTTTAATATGAAATTTTGTGGAGTCTGAATTAGTGCATGAACAAAGTTGAGCCCAGGAGAGGCGCGTCCCAGCATTTAGTCTTTATGATTTATGAAGAAGGTGGTACATTTAGGGTACAAAGTTCCAAGTCCACGAGGTTCCAAGACCATGACTGACGACCCAAATTCAGAGAAATAGAACCCACACTGACAACTGCCAAATTTGTGTCCCCTTCTCTTTTATATTTCGTACCCTTGGCATGGCATCATGGAGATGGCCACTCGTCGTTGAGCTAGTCACGGCGGATCTCGAGCACCGTGAGTATTCATCTTGTCATGTGTTGACTAGTTAAACTCAGTGTAGTGCTCATGTCTTGGTGCACCGTGTGTGTGTTGCTGATGGCCGGCATGGGCTGCAGCCACTTCTTCAACATCAGTGACACTGTAGCAACGTGTGTACAAAGAAAAATTTGCATCTGTTGCAAATTGGGAAGAAAAATATAGAATGGCATTTGTTGCCTGGAACAGGTCTAGTTCGTGTGTCCATCGTGTTCTACTGTTCCAGTTTGAGTGAGCGATACTCTGCTAACAAGCACGGCATCTCTGCTGTTGTCGGCGTATGCCAGATTCACCGCCTCGTCCATTAGCTCCGGAGCCGTTCTGTGCACCCATCCGTGCAGAGCATGTGTGTGGCCACTGGAATCCTCGCAGAAACTGAAGCGTCTGCCTTTTCTGCTCAGAAAATGGCAGCACTGAACAACTTGATGAGTAGTCCATTTCTGATTGTCTATGTCAGTGCATTTTTGAACACTGAACATCACTCCCTGCACAGAATCTTGAGCAAGTGAAGGTCCTCTGACTGATGTCGGTAGAAGTATGGTTTTAGTGCGCCAGGAGGAAACTTGCTGATGTAGTACGCGAGCTTAGTGTGCTGCCTACTAGACTTTACTACCCAAGATGCACTGTTCTGAATTATTTGGGACAATCTTTGGATTGCGTGATTTGGGAGCCGTGTACCAGTTATATCGAGCCATGCCTTATTCTTTGACCATCTTAGAATTTTGCCATGTCATTTCTAACTGAAACTACACTGAATTTACATTGACAGGAACAACGACATCACACTGAATTTGGGTTGTCGCTGTCGAGCTGCAGGGCGCCGTGGGAAGACGAACTTGTACAGCCGTACAGAACAGAGTGGTGCGCCGGGGCGTTGGACAGCAGCTCCATGTCAGTCAATCGACCAGCAGTAGAGATGCCCTATCGACCAGCACTCAAGTTGGGAAGGAGGGGAGAGAAATTTAACGAGCGATCGCAGGTCTTAGCAAAAGCAGGACCAAAGCGACCAAACCAAAGGAGATAGAAGTTGGGAAGGAGGGAAATTAACAGTAACCATCAAGAGAAAAAAGAACTCGGGCTTGGATGGCCTGCGTTCCTTGAAGCTGATGTAGTAGGAGGATGCACGTACATGTTTGCTTTCAGAAGTCCACCAAGAAACTTGCTGAACTTGCTAATTTTCCTTGCTGGAGTATGCACTTGAACTGGTAGGCTATGCTTAGTTTTCTGCCTGCTAAAATGTAATGCCTAAGCTGCACTGTCCTTCATTTTCGTAGGACAATGGCTGTTCAAGATATATTGTAGTACCTCACTTCAAAATAGATGTACTATATGAGTTTGTAGGATGTCAATTGTGACTTGTGAGTGGCCAATTCCAATTGAACTAGAGGTTGTTACCTGCTCATAAGTTGCAGGTGCTAATAGCAATCTTTATCTCCGTTTGAAAAGTAAGGATGAATTCTTTTGAACTTTGGATTACTTGAGTTGCAGGGAGGTATGCACTGATTAACCAAGCGTTCTGCTTCTCTGTTTCTTGAGTGCATTTCATTGAACAAGTTTAGGAGGTTTCTGCATCCTGTTCTATTCGCTGAAGTGAATGGACACCGTGGTTAATTTTAGCATTCTAAAGTACCATTGCTGAGTTAGGCTTGGTGGTTGTGCCTCTCATGATGGAGTGCAACTTGTTGCCGAACAGGGTGAAGCTGGTGTGATCGTCTCAAACTGATTCCCAGGACATAGTCAAGCTGTGGAGAAAAAGCGTGCTGCCGATTAGTAGGTCTTTCACTTCTTTTGATGTCGTTTTGAGCTCATCAAATACAAGTAGTGGATTCCAGATGTGCTTGCTTTGCATTCATCCTAAGATCCTTGCTGGGTTGTTGTCACATCCCAAATTTCGGAACTAAGAAAAACTTAGTTTTACAAGGCCCAAAATTCAGAACCAACAAAAACTTTTTGAAATGCTTTACTAATGGTTGCGGTTTCCTTCCCATTGCTCTGTTTGACCTTGTGTGACTTGTTGATTAAGTTGTTTGATCAATAAATGTTAACCTAAAGACCCAACCAAGATTAAATATATTCAACCTTGGTGATCATGTCATGACAAGAAAAATAATTCCACATATCTTTTACCACTCTTATTCTAGTCAAATTCCATTTCAATAATACTTTGGTTTAGCAACAACCAAAATACCCATTATTTGAGAAAGTAAAATTGTTTCCAAAAAAAAAAAATGTGTTTCCCAAAAATATGGGGATCTATATGCCATCTCCTACATATGCTTCAACCTTGATATTTTGCAACTCCTATTATATAAACTCCTATTTTTACTCTTTTGGAAACAATAAAAGTGGGAAATATACTACCATGAATTTTAGCAACCCTTCTTGAAAAATATCAAAATTATTGAGTCAAGCTTGCTTCAACATTATTCTTGTCATGGTGATACTTGATTACCATCCCACCACCCATCTGAATATTTGAAATTTGGTTGAAAACTTATATTGTTTGCTTGTTTGACTTAGGTTTGTGTTGATTGTTTTACCTTATTAGATTGTAGCTTGTATGAGCAATGAACTCATTTGTGCTTGATCTCTAAAAATAAAATCACACTTGACAGCAATTTGGTATGTGACTTAAATAAAACAAACTCCTAAAATCTTTCAACAACTTGAATAATTAAGATCATGAGTTAAAAAGAAGTGACCTTAATAAATTATTCTCTCTACCTAACTCTCTATTTCTTTCAAACCAATACTTTCTTTATGAACTCCATGGATGAGGTGAAAATATAATCATCTCATTTTCATACACCTCTCTTCTCAAAATTATATAGCTGCCCTTTTAATTCTATTTAAACTATGAAATTCTATTTTATTTCTTTTAACTCAAAGAATATTCAAAAACCCTAATTTCAATGTTTTACATGAAATGATAAATATTTTCAAAATAGAAAATTATTAAAAACCAGTTTTTTGTTCTCCACTATGTATTATCTCACCTCACTTTAACAAAAAGTGTTTTTGGCCATTTTTAATAATCTTTATTGATTCTTTTCAAAAAGGGCAGAAATGAATTTTAAACTATTTAGTGAATAAAAGTATTTCTGAAAAATTGGGGAAAATTCCCTGAACTGCCTATGGTCATATAGGACCTACCTATTCAAAAACCTCATCAAGTTATGTTCAAAAATTTGGACTTATTTCAAAAGTTCAATTCTGGACATTTTGTAAATCCACTTAAAATAAGGCCAAATCACTTCCAAAAAAATGTGAGACCACTTTTCCTAGACCCAACTTTTCATCCTTGATCTCCTGGACATCATTTTTGTGCCATGTGTTATTCAAAATTTTGGAGTAATCCTCATTTTCTTCTCTGGACAGAAAATGAGTTTAAACATAGAACCCCCAATAATTGACCTCTCTCTCCCTCACCCAACCAGAGCTAGACCACTTGATCAACATCGACTTGGACGTTTCTCTCTGTCGTTTCCCTCTGTCCCTCTACTTCTCTCCCTCCATTCCCGTACCGCTTGTGAGCGAGGAAGAAGGAGACCATGCAGACGCCCACGTGCGCGCCACCGTCCACCTCTGCTTCCCCTCTGCCGTATGATCGAGTCCATGTGAGGAGGTGCATCCCCTCTGCACTGAACCGAGCCCGACTAGTGGCAGAGCGCCATGCCCATGGACGCCGACGCGTTCCTCGCCACTCCATTGTCCCAGCAAGCACGCCTCGCCCTGGCCACTCCCCAGCCTCCCTGTGACCCCCACGACACTGCTCTGCGCAGCCAATCGCACTCCCGTGCTCTCTCGCTCTCTCTCGCGTTGCTACACCGAGACCACCGTGCACCCGTCCCTCTGCCTATAACAGAGCACCCCGAGCCCCTCTCCCACTTGCACCACCCTCACTCGCCTCCCCACTCCACTCTCTCTGTTTTGGGCAGCAGCAGGCTGCGACGCTCGCTCTCGAGCGAGAAGCTCGTGCTCGGCCACGTCACGGCCGTGTGATGGTTGCAGCTGCCCCGACGCTCTCCACTCCGCCATTTTTGACCCTTCAAGCTTCTATAGCCCAGCACCTCACTCCCCCGTGCTCTCTCTCCCCAGGTTCACCAGAAGCTCGACGCAAGGCCGGAGGAGCGCAGCCACGGTGAGCTTCCCGTGCCAGCGAACCAGGATGTCTCCGGCCACTTCTCCACCACCCTCTGGACGCCCTCGACCTCCTCCGCCGCCCTGCACCCTCGCCATCGACTCCCAGCCACCCCACGGTGAGCATCCAGCTCGTCCCGAGCTCTCTCTTCCTTTTCCTGTGCGTTCCTGCGTTGTGAGGAAGAAGACAAACCTGGGCCGTTGATCTTTAGATCAAGGGCAGCATGGCTGCATACCCTCCATGCATGGCTGACGGGTGGGTCACGCAGGACCCGCTGTCAGATTTTTACCCATTTTCGAGCTGGGAATTTTTCCTGTTCGAGTTCCCTCTCTGGACCCTCACTAAAATTAGTGTTTCTTGCGTTTTATAAGTCCAAATAATATGAACCAAAATTCTGTGGAAAGGTTATGAAAATACTAAGCCATTGGCGTTGGCCTCACCCAAAAATAGTTAACAGGCTAAGAGCAGTTAATCTTTTCCCACAGAAACTTTTCTAGACTATATGATTTTTAGCGCTTGATTTAAAAGGCCAAATGAGTTGAATCCAGTTGTGTTGTCTCATGTATGCTTAGGAGTATCTGTACCTAGTTTCTCATGATTTTAGGAGTTACAAAATAGGCTGGGTGATGTTTTTAGTCTTTTTCCTTTTCTGTTTATTCTTTTTCCTCAGATCTGTTCTGACCCTCCATTTTAAATCTGTTTAAAATACTTATATCTAGGTTTTGTCCAAACCAAAAATCACAGTGATACTAGTACATTTTTCTGACCACACGCAACTTGCAAAATGGAAAAATATGAAATAGTGTGCCTTTGATAAATGCTCTTCTTTCACTGGTCTGAAACACTGTTTTGTAAACAACTTGAGTTTGGTTGATCCAAATGAAATGAATCCAATTGATTTGGATAGCCTTTGACAGTATCTTCCACTAGAATTTTGTCCCATGTGATTTGGATGCCTAGAACACAAGTTGCATGCGTCTCCAATTTAGGCCAGTAAGCACTTTGTGCATTTTTAATAATTTCTGTAGATAAAATTTTGGACCAAACTCAATTGGAGTAGTTTCTAATAGTAACAGGGAACACAAATCCAAGTTTGCATGATTGTTTGATTAGAAGAACTCCCTAGGAGTAATAATTAGTAAAAGTGTAGTTTCTGCCTCAAATAAAGAGAAAGGAATTTAATTACCTTGTTATTAAAAATGTGTCCTATACTTGTTAATGTTTGTTTTGGTGCTGTTGCTTGCTTGTTACTGTTGTTTAGCATGATGGCATATGCTAGTACTGTTAGTGACCTATGCTATGTTGGTTTTGCGATTAAACATGTGTAATAAGGAGAATATGATGTCTCCAACAACTAAGTAATTTTTGCTTGTGTGCTTGAAATTGAAAAAAAAAATAAGCTAAATGGATCTTTTTAACTAATGTCTCAGCTTCTGGTTGTATAAAGTTGATAATTGTTCTTAGCCTAGCATGCTAGTGGCACTCCATAAAAGATGCTTAATCACTACTTTAACCATATCTTTATAAACATGAGTGGTGTGGTGATTGCCAAACTTGTTTGTTAAATAATAATCTTCCCTCATGATTGTTGCTTGCTAGTATTGCTTGGTGTTTGTTGTGGAGTGTCCTACTGTATGTTGATTGTGTTCTTTTCCTTTTGCGACGCTAGAAAACAATGCTATCGGAGTGATCCTCTTGAGAGGATTTACTGAAGAAGGATGGGATTTTTATTATATTGATCAACAAGGAGAAGTCCATGGACATATTGATGATCCAGGCAAGCTACTTCTCTGAGCTTGCATTTATATACCTCTACTTTGGGTTCACATGTTTTACTTATAAAGGGCATAAGCGATTTATGTGGTGTTTGCCACTAAAGCTATGATTTTGAAAACCCTTTTTTTTAAATACAAGGATATTAGTTTGACACCTTATATAGAGGATCAAATGGAAATTCTTTTCAAAGTATCGGATGGGAAAAAGATTTGTCTATTCAAACTTCTTTGAAAATCCTTGGTTGGATTATGGTGTGCCGAGATGTCGGTGCTGAAGTGGAGAAATGGAGAGTGGTGGTTTTATGAAAAATGCACATTGTGTCTTTGTACTTACGTCGACCAGCCGATACCCTGTGCGACCACATTTACCCACATATGGGAAAGGGCGTAGTCATACAATTTGCTCATATTAGTATGGGATTCCTCAACAACGGAGATGACTCCGTTCCATGAGGGGATGGTTTGGTGACCTACCCCTGACCTGGGTCCTCTTAAGAGAAGTCTACCGGAGGCCGGTATGAGTGTATTGGAGAAAGAGGATTGAAGGTTCCACCATAAACCGCCGGGCAGAACTATGAGTCCTCACACTTAGATTCCGACGGGCTGGGTTAAGTGTGCTGGAAAGTGTCATAAGGGCAGGGTCCTATACTAGCATGAGCAAAGGACAGGCTATGGTCGGTGACTCAACTCCGCATACACCTGGTATGGCGGGACGTGGCTGACACGATGAGTTGCCGGATGGATGTGGGAAAAGCGTGCTACCTCTGCAGAGCGTAAAACTATTTGAATAGCCGAGTCCTCGGATATGGACAGTTGGGAGGCTGTCCTTTGACCATGTGCAAGTTTTGGAAAAGTTTTGAGATTTGAAAAAAAAAATGGAGATGTTTTATATATGCAACTATGCCAAAGGGCCGGCATGAGGTTGCTGGAAAAGAGGAAGACCATGAAGGGCTATGGTCGAGAAGCGCAAAGTTTTGTGTTTTAAAGGTGGAAAATGTTTTATGCAACTATACCGACGGGCTGGTATGAGGTTGTTGGAAAATGATTTGACCATGAAGGGCTTTGGTCGGAAAAGGAGGAGTTTTGGAGAAATACACAAAATGGTGATTTTCTGGGAAAACGTTTTAAAAAGAGACTTCTTACCTTTTTTTCAACAACGATATATTTTCGGGAAAAAGTTTTAAAGGAGACTTCGTACAAAGACAGCTTTATGGGAAAAGTCATAAAAGCCTTCTTGTCTTTTTCACCAAAGACATAGAGATGTTTTTCTAAAAATACAAGGCTGATGAAAAGTTATAAAATTCTTCCTTCTTTTTTTAATTAAAGTTATAGAGTTTTCAAAACAAACAAAGTGTTACTTAAATAACAAAATGAGTAGTGCATGCTCATTTCGGGGGTAGCTTGCGAGTACAATCAAATGTACTCATATTGGTTTCGTCCCTGGCTATTGTCTTAGCCAGATTTTGAAGATGAGCAGTTCGGAGAAGAAGATGTCAATGGCGCCGATGCGAACTAGGGCGCTTCCCAGTCAGCTGCCTGTAGGGTTTTGGCAAAGGACTTGGGCTCCACGTTGGTTGATGATTTCCGCTGCAAGTACCTGTTGAAGCTTATGACTTCAATCAAGTAAGTATATTCATTCGGTATTTATGGATGTTCTTTGATACCAGTTGGATTGTGCTCAGCGACACACTGATCATGGGATCGCTGATGTAGGCACAAGGGTATTTCGGACAGCTAGTCCGGGGTGCCCACAGTTGTGTGACTTGGAACATGGTTCAGCAGATATAACTGGGTGCAAAAACCTCCAGCTGGTAAAACATGAAGCATTTGCCTTTTCTGCTCAAAACTTGCACCACTGGACACCTTCAATCGTTCCTGGATTATTCATGTCTGATTGTCTATGCCAATGCATTCGTGAAGAATGAAGGTCCTCACCGCAACATCTTTTACCTGACTGAAGCTGCTCCGGCTGTAGTGTTGGTTTGACGTAATTCTTCCCTTCTTACTCAGATGGCTGAATGGTCCTATATAATTCTGTCTGTGTAAATCATGGTTGGACCGATGATATGTTACCGCTTTCATTCCCAGGATCAGAATTCTGGGAGTGTTTTTGGAATTGGGATTTTGATACTGTCTGCTCGATGCTTTCCGGCTATGTAAGTAGAAGTCTGAACGTGAAAACATGCAACCAGAAACTCCTTGTATCTGAATGATGTCAGTTTAATATTCGATAATAAGTTTTGATGTCGTTTCTAATTCAAACTAGACTGAAAATAGAAGGGCAGCGCAACAGAGAGGTGCGCTGAGGCGTCAAGGTCAGCCGATTGATCAGTCGATGGACTGGAGAATGGCGTAGTAGAGCGCAGCGGCCGTCGCTGGGAGTTATCGTGCAAGTTTCTGTAAATTCAGTCTAGTGCTTCCAGAGTGTCGTGGATGCACGAGTGCAGCAGATATATGGGAAAGTTTATTAGGACCAAAACATTACCAAATTATATACTACTAAATAGGGTCTGCTAAGTGCTGACCGAGATGTTAAATAATGGATTCAAGGGTTTACAACACTCACGAAATTAAATACACTAGTGATAATAATAAATAAAATAATAAGGTGTGGCGGATCCATCGAATTCATGGTAGGGCCTACTATCAACCAACTGTAACGGATGGATGTCTTGGGTGCACACTTGCGGCCGCCTTGAAGGCAGACTCGATGGCAGGGCGTACAGAGTAATGGGAGCACTTGGTTATTCCCGGTACACACTCGACACTATGACCGGTCCACATGACCTGCACGTTGATGTATTGGAGGCAGGGGAGGGACTCCATGCCGACTGGTGTAGCGCCTCTCCACTCTTCTTCCCAGCCGACAGACAGGTCAAGCCTTCGTAGCTTGGGCATAGCTCCTGCCTCGAAGCTCACGTGCGGACACAAACGGAACTCGATGTCCTCCAGAACCGGGAATAACCCAGTGCTGACGACAACCTTGTCCTGGCAGGCATCCAACCCGCGGAACGTGGCAGAGATGAGGCAGGGAAGCTCCCCAAGAACACGAACCTCATCACTCGATAGGTGCAAGACACACAGAGAGAGAATCCGAAGAAAACGTAGCTCACCAATCCATTTGGGAACTCTATCGCACGTCCATCCAACCAGATCGAGTTCCTCGAGACGGGGAGGAGGATCAGGTAATGAGTCCATCCAGCTCTCAGAGCCATCGGATTCAGTCTTGCAATTCAGGTGGAGATGCTTGAGCTCTCGGAGCATTGCAATGGAGGACACCAAAGCGTCAAAGCGTTCAACTGTCAAACGCTGACTGAAAGGGCTGGATAATATCAATTCCTTCAGATTGGTCAGCTCGCTAAGACCTTTGATATCCTCCACAGAACTCTGTGACATGGCCGAACACTGCAAGGTGCGGACTGATTTCATCTTCTGGATACCTTGAGGAAGCACTGTACCATATGGAAGTATCAGATGAATCAAGTTGGCCAAGCAACTAATATCTGATGGAAAGCTTTGTGTGCACTCGCAAAGTAACTCCAGAGTTTCCAGATGCACAAGCCCTTTAATTTCAGTAGGGAGAGCTACGCTTGCTGACAGGGCAAAAACCGTCAAATACCGCAATACAAACAAATGACCAATATCAGTGAGGTCAACTGTCATATTACTTTCATCTGGAAACACAAACAAAAGAACTCGGAGGTACTTAAACTCTGAAAGAAGAGGTGTGTACTTGGACTCTCCAAACTGTGCATATGATCGAACTTGTGACATGCTAGTAGCAAGGGTATCCGATGTTGCACCGCGAACACTTGATTTCAAGGATAATCGACGAACTTTGTACTCACAACTGTGCAATCTTGCCATTTCTTCATAGTTATATGCTACACTGATAAAATTATCCTCTGTACTCTTGCTTAGGATCAAATCCAACATCATATCATGTACCCTGCAAGAAAATACCTCCCCATATTGTGTTCTTTCAGGCTGAATCAGGCTTCTATTGATAAGCTCATTGAAATAACTTTTCGCAACATCCTCCAAATCAATTCCGCGTGAACTACAGATAAAGCCTTCGGCTATCCATTGCTGAACCAGGTCATCTCTCTCGATTTCACGATCTTCTGGATACATTCCAAGGTACAAAAGACATGGTCGTAGATGAAGAGGAAGATGTATGTAGCTAAGGTTTAGTATACCCCTCATCTCTTCCAAAGTGGGTTGTGTGGCAGACTTGGCACCAAGAGCATTCTTTATGCTCTCCCATTCACTCAACGCTCTTGCTTCATGGCTAGCTAATAGGCTAGCTATGGTGATAATTGCAAGAGGCAATCCGCCACACTTCTTGAGAATTTCAGCTGAGATTTCTTTAATTTGTGGTGGACATGCATTTTCGGACCCAAATATCCTATTAAAAAATAATCTTTTTGAGTCTTGCTCCACGAGGTGCTTCATTCTGTAAATTCAATGCATGCACGGTCACTGTGACAAGCTACGGTAGCTACATCATCCAATCGTGTGGTTACCATCACTCTACTTCCATTATTATTTTCCGGAAATGCACAACATATAATATTCCATGCCGATTGATCCCACAAGTCATCAACTAAAATGAAGTACCTATTGCAATATTTGCACAAGTTAATCATAAATTATATCAGTATATGATTATAAGGTGTATATAAAAGCGTCAAAACTAAAAAAAAAATGAAGGAATAAGAATATAATAAACTAGAAGATAAGTTGCAAATATGGGAGAATTTTAAATTAAGCTCTGGTTCAATCCTTAATTTTGTTGTCCATATTATAACAGCTTATATGCTCGTCACACGAAGGTTTTTTTTTGGCGATAGCGCTGTGAGAGAATAGTAGTCTACTCTATGCTTGGATGATGTTGCATATTAATAGTCGTTGTTGTTATGCTTTTTACTGCTTCTATTTGGGTGTGACTCATGATTACAATTATACTATCACTTACTCCACACTATCAAAATATTATCTACATCTAGAATTTTCCGAATTTTTTCAAACTTCAAAATGCATATTTTGTAAGTTTCAAAAGGGAAGCTAACGCCACACTCAACTTTCTAGCTATATATACTAAACTAAAATGTATTATAAAAGATACATTGAGAAGGTTTAAGTTTATCCTACAATTTCGATCCTGATAGTAGTAGTCTTTACAAGCTAGAGCAACCTTGCCATAGCCAAAACGACTCAGAAGGTTTGGTGTTGCCCCAAAAAAAAATTTCATCGTGACTAGTGAGTACAACTACGTAAAGTAACACTAAACCATGCATCCAGAATATTTAGACGAGATCGATCAAACCACAAAGTATTGAAAACTAGATGCAAGTATTTGAGTGAGTACCAGGAGAAGAATATACCTCTTACGTTTGAGGTATTCTCTGAGGCTGTCAATGATGTCTTGTAGCTCGTGAGCATGAGAAGACTCTCCCATCCCAAGCTTGTGTTGTAGGCCAACGAGAAGGTTTTTCACATCAGGTCTTTGGGAGACTGAGAAAAACGCCTTGCAGTTAAATTGCCCTCCAATCTCATCGTACACTTGTTTGGCAAGTGTAGTTTTACCCAAACCTCCGAACCCCACAATGGAAACCACTTTGAGTTTCTTCTGGGAATCTTTCAACAAACTGACAAGCTCTTCTCTTGGTCCATCAATACCAACGAGGCCTGTTGCCTCCTTGTAGATGGCCGACATCCGGGGATCTACGGCCACAACAGCAGGAGTCGAACCAACACAATCATCGATCCTGTACCTCTCGCGTCGAGCATTGGCCTCCACAGCAAGAACCTTGAGCTCCTCAATACGGTTGGCGATCTGATGTCGCTTCCCCAACCTCCTTAGACGCTTAGCCATCTTCCTAACAAAGCCTGCCTTTCCATGATCGGCACCTTCAATGTCATGCATGAAGTCGTCGATGCAGTTCTCCATGTCATAAGACATCTCCCTGACATGGTCCCTCCAGTTCTTGGCCGAGGGGTCGAGATTCTCCATAAGCTCCATCTTGTCAAGGAGAGCTTTCATGGCGCTGAGCTCATCCCTGAGGAACGTGGCCTGCTTCCTCACCCCCGTGAGCTTCTTGTACTCGTCGCCGAGCAGCTTGGTGAGCTTGCCGAGGAGTGGGTTCATCACCCCCGTTGTCACACTCACGATTGCTGATGGCATCCCGATTCCCGATTGAGCTTAATCTCCTTCCCCTCACTCTCGGTCTGTACTCCTCGCCAAGGAGCTTGGTGAGCGAGCTACGTTTGTGTGCGTGGTAGGGCAAGTAAGCAATGGCTAGTGAAGAAGAGATGCCTAGCGCAGTGGTACTACTATACAACTGCGATCCTTGAATAGGAATCTTATTTTTTCCTCGAGATTTCCTATGTGAATAGCACTAGCTATTACACCCACTACACACTTTGACGTTGTCTAATGGATGCTGGTACTCCTAGAGATCCACGCTAAGATTAACTACTCCAGCATGCACTGAAAGGCATTTGCATGCTAGTGGGTTTATGTTGTCGTTCCAAACGAAGTTGCCTTCTGTCTGCCTCGTTCACATTCGACTTCTTGCTTTTCCAAGCACATGCTACCGCCGCGTTTCTCAGGAAGAAATCTCGAGCCTAGTCTCGCTCACTAGCAGCTAAGCTATTTTTGTGTGCGGCAAGCTAGTATGTAAGGCTGGTGTAAAGAGCGGAACGCTACCTAGCAAATTCAACTCCATGGTAAATATTGCGGAGGCTCACTCCGCAGTTTTACACTAATTTTCATCCTTGAGTCGACCACCAGCAATGGCAGCAAACTATTGCAGAAGCTGAGGCTTTGCCTCCTTTTTTCGAAGAATGGAATCAGTAACCATATTATATTCCTTGAGATTCGTAGAAACTAATTAACTCAAACAGTCTTTGCAACTCCACTGCTAGCTTTTGTGATGAGTTTAGTTAAGCAAGGACGGGTGACAACAACTAGCAGGCCAATCACAAGGTGCTAAGGAGGAGTAGTAGGAGTTCATGCCATTAGTTAATTAACTCGAAACAATCTGTACATTGAACTGGGAGTTACGTTTGTGTGCGTGGTAGGACATGTAAGCAATGGCTGGTGAAGAAAAGATGCCTAGCGCAGTGGCACTATCTATACAACTGCGATCCTAGAATAAGAATCTTATTTTTTTCCTGGAGATTTCCGATGTGAATAGCACTAGGTTTTAGACTAGTCACAATGAGGAGTATCATATACTAGTATCATGCATATGATATTAGTCTATGTTATTACCTCTACAATGGGGAGTAACATATGTGTGATATCATATAATGATGTATTTATTAGGTTGTAAACTTATTTTGCAATGAAATCCGTTATATTACAGCATCTACCTATGATACTATCACCACCTCTTTCATAATTAATTGCAGTGACACGTCAACATTTATCAACATGGCATGCATGATACCACCTATGATACTCACGTTGTGGTTAGTCTTACACCCACTACCCACTTTGACGTTGTCTAATGGATGCTGGTACTCCTAGAGATCCACGCTAAGATTAACTAATCCAACATGCATTGGAAAGCATTTGCATGCTAGTGGGTTTATGTTGTCATTCTAGACGAAGATGCTTTCTGTCTGCCTCGTTCACATTCGACTTCATGCTTTTCCAAGCACATGCTACCACCGCGTTTCTCAGGAAGAAATCTCGAGCCTCGTCTCGCTCACTAGCAGCTAAGCTATTTTTGTGTGCGGCAAGCTATTATGCTATTATGCAAGGATGGTGTAAAGAGCGGAACGCTGCTTAGCAAATTCAACTATGGTAATACGTATTGCAGAGGCTCACTCCGCAGTTTTACACTATTTTCATCATTGAGTCTACCACCACCAATGGCAGAAAACTATTGCAGAGGCTGAGGCTTTGCCGGATATTCACAACGGGTATGCACCCACTACCTAAAAAACAATTTTTCAAATGTCAAAAAATTCAAAATAAATTTTTTGCATGTAGTCCAACACATTTCAATTCAGCACAAAAAGTTACGCGAAGAAAAAAACTTTTTTTGCAACCTGTGCAAAAATGACAAATTCGGACATACCGAAAGGTATATATACGTGTCAGAATTTTGTCTTTTTTGTACAGGTTGCTAAAAAAGTTTTTTCACCATGCCAATTTTTGTGCTAACACATCACGCTGTAATGTATATCTGGATTTTTTTCTGAAATTTTTTGACATTCTGAAAAAAACCAAAAATAAATTACTTAATGGGTGCATCTAGACCGACTACCCAAATCGCCGCCTCCAGACTTTGCCTCCTTTTTTCGAAGAAAGGAATCAGTAATCATATTATATTACTCGAGATTCGCAGAAACTAATTAACTCAAACAGTCTGTGCAACTCCATTGCTAGCTTTTGTGATGAGTTTAATTAAGCAAGGATGGGTGACAACAACTAGCAGGCCTATCACAAGGTGCTAAGGAGGAGTAGTAGCCTTGTAGAGTAAGTACAATAGTACAGCCAACAACTGGCTATAAGAGATTGCCATGTCATCTATAGTCAACCATATAGCCAAAATGTACAATAGCTAGATACAAGAATGTGTTATTTTATTAAGATATGGCCCACCTCCCACTCTCACAAAGTGTCTAGGAGCACGTGCTAGAGCTGGCTCTTACATGAGAGCCCACTCTCCTTCTCTCTCCTCTTCTCTCTCCTCCATATTATCCAACAAATAGTATTTTAATCCTTATAGCCTGCTTACATAAGCTTATTGTACTTGCTCCTAAGAGTTCATGCCATTAGTTAATTAACTCGAAACAGTCTGTACATTGAACTGGGAGTTACTCCTAGTAGGGCAACCTACCGGCGCGTATGGTAGGTCACCGGAGCGCACGTGTCGCTTTCCTTCCCTACGCGCACCGGCTTTCCTCACACGTGCAATCAAAGTGTACACATACGCCTAGAAAAACAATCGAGGCTTGCGAAAACTCTCCTCCGGGAAGAGAACTTTCCCTCTCGTTAGGGTTTTACGTCCTCTCTCCGTTCTGGTGGCGTAGAGGCGATCTCTTCCCTTCCCGCTGGGCTTCGGCGAGTGGGTTTTGACTTCGAACATCGGCGGCGCCATCCTCCACCGGGGGATCGTGGTGCCCTCTCGGATCATGGCGGCGGCGGCAGAGAGTTCTTCTTCGGGGGCGGCAGGACAGGGAGACCTGGAGTTTCTGATGCGTGACCTAGGGCTCTGTGAGGAAGACCTAGACGATGTCGTTTTTGAAGAAGAGAGCCCAGCTACCGTCGAGGACAACAGGTGGATTCTTATTGCTAAGGTAAACACTGATAGAGAATTTAGCAACTACTGGTTCTTCAAGAACATGAGATCGGTGTGGGACTTGGCGCAAGATATGAAAACCAAAACCTTAGAGGATAATCTGTTCATCCTGAAGTTCGCATGTCTTGGGGACTGGGAGAAGGTTACACAGGGAGGTCCATGGAACTTCCGAGGGAACGCTGTGTTGTTTGCTCCTTACGACGGATTCACAAAACCATCGGCGATTGATCTCAATTCCTTTGATATATGGATCCAAATTCACGATCTTCCGTTTGGATATCGTGGTATGATCAAGTCCTTGTCGGCAAAGGTGGGGAAATACAAGCATGCTGAACTACCATCAGATGATTTTGCAGGAAACTTTTACAGAGTTAGGGTGACTTTGGATGTCCGTAATCCTTTAAAAAATCATGTGTCACTATCCAGAGCAGGAAAACGAGAAATATTCCTAGTAAAGTATGAAAGATTACCGAAGTGGTGTGCGGTCTGTGGGATGCTTGGGCATATGTACAAAGAACATGGAGATGGCGTCCACCCACCATCAGCGCTGGTTTTCAAAAACCTGAAGGCAACCTGGAGTATGCGTCAGCCTGCTCGAACTAATATTAATCGAGGTCGCGGCAGAGGCCGGGGATCTAATGCTCCAGGGCGTGGTAACCGTGGAGGTCGTGATGATTTGGGTGATGGATCTGATGAGGAAGAGGATGAGCATTACTCGGATGACATGAACACATATGAGGTTTCGGCTGCTACCCAACAGAACAAAGAGATCATTCTTTCTGATCCGAAGGTTAGGAAACGGTTAGATTTAGAACCGGGAAAAGCTCAGCTTGGGACAATGCTCCTTGATCAGAGTGGGATCAAGGTTTCGTCTATCATTGATCGGTTAGAAGGGGATCCTATCAATAGTATTGGTACTCCTTCAGACCAAGATAAGAAAAGGCCACGGAAGAGTGGTGACGGCAACTCAGATATCTCAAACAATTCAGGATCGGCAGACCTCCAGAGGGGGTCTGACCGGGCAAAATGAAACTCTTGATTTGGAACTGTCGTGGAATGAATAAGTCCACGGCAGTTCGTGCGCTCCAGGTTCTCCTGGAGAGGATCCGTCCGGATGTGGTGTTCCTGTCTGAATCGCATCTGAGTAAAGTTAAGGCAGGAGTTTTGATGAGAAGATTTCACTTTGATGAGATGGAGATCCATGAAAGTGACGGCAGATCGGGAGGCCTTGTGATGTGGTGGCATAGTTCGCTTAATGCCACCTCTAAGGAGGTTTCCCCAATTTCATTGATCTTAGGATTTATGAGCAGTCGGATGTGGCCTGGAGGTTTACGGGGTTTTACGGTGAACCAAGCAGCGATCGCAAACACCTCTCCTGGCAGTACATACGAGACTTGAGACCGATGAACAACCTCCCTTGGTTACTAGGAGGTGACTTCAATGAGATTTTGTTTGGGACTGAAAAGGAAGGGGGCAATATTAGGCCCCAAAGGTTTATGCAAGCTTTTAGAACGGTATAATTGATGATTGTGAGCTAGATGATCTGGGCTTCATCGGTGATCAATTTACATGGAGAAGAGGAAGAATAAGAGAAAGACTCGATAGGGTTCTAGGAAACCAAGAGTGTGTGGACATGTTTCCCTCTCTAGGGGTGGTACATGAGGACTTTGATAAATCTGATCATCGGCCAATACTTATTGATACTGATTTCTACTTGAACTCACAGGTTAGGAAACAACAGGGGCTGAAACGCTTTGATGCAAGGTGGTTGTGTGAAGAGAATGTTGATTCCATTGTACAAGCTGCATGGGATCGTGCTAACTTCCTGCCAGGTGTGTCTTTAGCTAAGAAAACAAGTGTGATTCATGCTTCCTTGCATGACTGGGACAAGGAGGTGCTACAAGGACCACAATCTAGGCTTCGTGAGCTGCAGAAACAATTAAATGAGGTTATGACAGGGCCTATTTGAAAGTGCATGTGTTGCCCCATGCGTGGTTTTGGTAATTAATGACAATCCTTATGGACTAATGTTTACTTTGAGATATACTTGTAGATCTTGTCTATAGGAAAAGGTTGGAGTTCATGTGTTGGACTCTAGAAGATTACATGATGATCAATGCTCTTTTCAAGGGTTTATATGAAGAATGGTCATATGTAGAGTTGAGCATATTGCAAGTATGTCTTGAAGGTTTCAAGACATCATCTTCATGAAGTCGGAGCTAAGCGAGGCTCTCCCATAATGGTGTATGGGAGAGTATTTGGAGAAGTCTTCATCAAGCATGTGCTAGCAAGCGCAATCAAGAAAGGTGGTCCACTTGAAGAGATCAAGATCGTCATCATCTAGCTCAAGTGGAATGCGCAAGGCAAAGGTATGATCTTGATAGGGTTTCCATTTTATCGGTCTCATGGTGTTAGTGGAAGACCGGGTTATAGGATAGATGCCGTACTATCAAGAGGGGCTCTCAAGTGAGTAACTTGATCGCATCTTTGTGGAGAGCTCAAACCGTTGCATACTTGGCATATCATCTTTCTTGGTTCTTATTTGGCTTTTATCCATGTGAGAATTTAGATCTTGTGTTCATCTCCATACCAAGATCTAGTTCACCGAAAACGGATTTCGTATTGACAACTTGTTGCGTTTTCGGTTTTAGAGGTTTTGCCGGTTCATCTTTTTATAGAGAGGTCTTACCTCTCTACATTTGATTTCCTCCTCACATGATGGACTATGATGTTTCTATGCTTAATCTTGAAGGGCTCTTCGTTGCGATTCCAACGAGCCCAAGAACATCGAAAACGGAGTCCGGATGAAAACTTGTTTGCATTCGCGGCTTTGGAAATATTATCGGTCCACCTCGAGATAGGGTCCACACCTTCCCATGTGTGGTATCCCCTCTATATTTGTGACCCTTAATATTTCCAACAAAGTTGGTTTCATCTCATTTGGATTTTTAATGAAAAAGATATGGATTTTAGAATGTTTTTTCCTGCGCGGGCCGGTTCCCTGGCCGGCCCAAACCGGGCCCCATACCGGGCGCCTCGGGCTGCAGACCGGTTGCCAGGCCGGCCCATGCCGGGCCAGAGGCTGGCTGGCTCTGCCAGGCCACCGGCTGCCTGGCCGGCCCATGCCGGGCCACAGGCCGGTCCAGCTCGCTGACCAGGTCTGGCCTCGCTCGATCGCATCGATGCCTCGCTCGCGTCTCCTGGCCTCTCACGCTCGCTCGCTCACGTGCGCGTGCTCTCTGGTCTCCACGCTCGCTCGCTGGTCCACGCGTTCGTTTCACTGCCTCGTTCGTTGGCCGGCACTCAGGCCGGCCCAGGCCGGCTGGCAGGCCGGGCCGCAAGCCAGCTTCTTTTTCATGTCCAACGGCTATTTTTTCCAGCGAGCTATTTAAAGCAGTTTTCTTCCCCACGTTTTCATACACAACACTTGAGCAACTTTTCCCTCTCTCTCACTCCTCCATTGTTGTCTTTGAAAAGCTTGCTCTTCCTCTCAATCCCTCCCATGATTCTTGCTTATATTTGAGGGAAAGTGAGAGGTGATCTTGATCTACATATTCACCGATCCATTCCTCCTCTAAGTGAGGGGAACCTTGTAGATCTTGATCTTGAAGTTCTTGGTGTTCTCTGTCTTGTTCTTCCTCTCTTATTCCCCACAAGCATTTGTTGCTTTGTTGGAATTTGAGAGTGAAGGATTTGAGCACTTGTGCTCTTGCCATTTGCTTTGTGCATCGGTGTGCTCTCCACGAGGATTCGTGGAAGTTGAAAACTTGTGAGCTTGTTACTCTTGGGTCGTTGGACCCTAGACGGTGTTCTTGTGACCTTTTGTGGTCAAGGCCTTTTGTGGCTAGTTGGGACCTTTTGTGGTCCACTTGGGAGCTCCCAATCCTTTTGTGGGTTGTGCCTCAAGATTGTTGTAAGGGACTCGATTTCCGCCCAAAAGGAAATCAATAGTGGAAGGTGAACCGAGCTTTTGTGCGAGGTTCATCGGAGAATAGGGTGAGGCCTTTTGTGGCATCTTGAGTTTGATACTCACACCCCTCCAACGAGACGTACTCCCCTAAAAAGGAGGAACTCGGGAATACATCGTCGTCTCCGCGTGCCTCGGTTATTTCTATACCCGAGCTCTTTACTTATGCACTTTACATTGTGATAGCCTTCGAGCGTGAAGTATTATATCTTGCTATCACCTTGTTACTTGTCTTGCTTAGCATAAGTTGTTGGTGCACATAGGTGAAACTAGTTTATTTAGGTTGTGTGCTTGATAATTTAAACACCTAGTTTTATTCCGCATTTATCAAGCCTAAACCGGAAAAGTTTTAATCGCCTATTCACCCCCCCCCCTCTAGGCAACATCCTTATCCTTTCAATTGGTATCAGAGCCTGGGCTCTCTTTATTGGGCTTTACCGCCTAGAGAGTAAAGATGTCGTTTAGAGAATTAGTGCACAATCCCACTTTTAAATTCGATGGCACTAGTTATGATGTATGGAAAATTCGCATGCTTAATCTTTTTAGGGCCATGGGTCCAAATTATATCATGAGTATTGTAGATGTGGGTTTTTCTCCTCCAAAGGATTCGCAAGAATTATCTTTAGAGGAGCAGGAAAACTCTCATCTCGATACTCAAGTATCTAATGGCCTTATATGTGTTTTGAGCGATGTAGTTCTTGCTTCAATCATGCCTTTCCGGAACGCTCATGAGCTTTGGACCAAGCTTCAAGATAATATGAAGTGTCCAACATTATTGAGGATGATTGCTGTCCCTCCACTTCCGGACGTGATGAGCTCACGTATTCTTCCACTTCACCAACATGTGATTTGTCACAAGGTAATGACATGGTGAGTGGTGATAGAAATTGCATTGTTGATGGTGAATCCTCTATTGACTATACGTCATCTCTATCTCATTGCAATGTTCTATCTTTGGACTTAAACACTTCTAGCACCTCAAATGTCTTACATGCTAGTGTTGATAGTCCTTGCATATCATGTAATAGTTGTTTAACTAAATCTCATGATGATATGCTTCATATGTCTTGTTGTCATGAAAACAATACTTCCATATCCTCTATTTCGTGTGTGGCTAACAATGTAGAGGAAAACCAACATTTGTTGGAACAAGATATGGATCTCAATGGTGCTTCAAGTAAATCTTCATCATCATCGTCCATTTCTCACTTTTGCCTTATGGCTAGGGAGTCAAAGGTATCTCCACCTTTGGAACCCACTACATCTTGTGATGATGAGGATGAAGATTATTATGGATTAAAAGATAATGATATTGACTCCTTAAAGGAGAAGAATGAGTTGGTATTTGGTGCTCTCCCTAAAGGTAGTCAAGCTTGCTCTTACTTGTGTAAAATTTTGACTTTTGCTATTAAGTGCAAGGATATCATTGAAGAAAAGGGAAGGATTGAAAGAGAGGATGCTTTGGAAAAAGCATCCTTAGAAAATGCTCTTGAGGAAGAACATGAGCTTCGAGTGTCTCTTGAGGAGAAACTTGAATCTCTTGATGAGACAAATGATTTAGTGGTTGTTAAACTCATTAAGGAACATGAGCATACCATTGCAAAATATAAAGTGCTTAAAAAGGAAAATGTTGAATTTGGTGTTGACAATGCTAGACTTATTGAGGATATAGAGAGACTTGACAAAGCTCATAAGGCTTTGGAAAGTGAACACTCTCTCCTTACCAAGTCTCATCATCAACTCCAAACTCAACTACCTAAAATTGTTATGCCTAGCTCTTCTACTTCCTCTTGTAATCATGCTAATATTATTGAGGAAAATGCTAGGTTGAATGATGAGCTTGCCAAGTTGTCTTCTTCCATTTCTAAAATTAATGATGCATGTGCTATTAACTCCACTTCTCGTGAAGTATCTATTTTTGTCGGCCCAGTAAGAACTAGGGTGTGATGGGCCTGTCCTCCCTGGCCCTCGCCACGCAGTGGCTAAATTTCGCTAAGGACCAGGCTTACAAGCCTGAAGAGACCCGCGAGGCAGAACGGCCTCGCGGAGGCCTGAGGAGGCAGCAGAGGCCTGCGGAGCCTCTGCACCGCTGCCGCCTCTCCAAGGATACTTTCCCCTCCAGGCTTGGAGGGAAGTCAACACCAAATCCTCCCCAGGGCGTCTCGCGCCCTCGAGAGGGTTCCTTCGCTGGAAAGCAACCTCTGCAGAGCGCACATGGGCTCTGCAGCGGCCGCAGAGTGACGCGCGCCTCTGCGCGGGGTGACGAAGACGCCGCAGTTGCCATTTTGGTGATTAAAGGGGTCAACAAAGCTGCGCCATGCACACCGGACTACAAGAACTTCCACTTTGGTGACAAGGGGACCGGCCGGCGCTACGCTCCAAGGCCGACGTCACCGTGGGGCGTCCCAGTGCTCCACTGCAGCTGCGGCCGGCCGTCCTGGTGGACGGTGGTCTCTCTGCTGCGGCCTCAGCTTTTGTGCCCATGCACCGCGTCCATGGACGGCCGGGCTGCTGTGCACCGTGCTCCCCGCAGTTGTCGCCATGTGGTAGCCCCTCCGCTGCGCAAGGACAGGGAGGAGGCCCGGGGCGTCTATAAAAGGAGGCAGTGCACCACCGTAGCAAGGGATCACATTCTCATTCTACTCTAGCTACCTGCGCGCAAGGAAGAAGAAGACCACCGACTCCTCTTCCTTGTACGCACCATTGCCAAAACAGAGCCCTCGGCAAGCTCACTGTATTGTGTTCTCCAAAAGCAGTAATACAGACAAGCAGGAGTAGCGGTTTTACCTCCACGAGGGCCGTGAAACTGGGTACGGGCTTGTGTCCATCTCTGCCGTGATGTCCCTCCTCATGCACGACGAGCACCGTCGCCGCGCAGGTTGAGGGTTGTTTGACCTCCGTGTTCAGCCCCTTACACGAACTCTAGTCGTGAGTGTGACTACCCCTGTTTCGTGGGAGTCATTCTCCGACAATTGGCGCGCCAGGTAGGGGGCTGAGGCGCGTCTTCAACCTTCACCGACCTCTGCGCCATGGCGGACACTCGCGCAACTCGCGCCAGCCGGCGCGCGTCAGGCAGGGCTGAGACTGAGCCCGCCATCCACACCACCAGGCCGAGTGCCCGTCCTCGCGTCAACCGCACTTCGGGGCGCAACACCGTGGAGCCACGTGTGGAGCACCCCGAGGACGACGACGACCACCGCGACGACCACCACGACGAGGACGTCGACCACGAGCATAACGAGGACGCTGAGTCCTCGCATCCATCCCGGCGCCAAAGCGCCTCCACTCATGGGCGTCCAGCGCCCAGCCCAAACACTGCGCTGCTCATGGCCGCGGAGCTCTTCCGCTACCGCCCCACCGCGGAGGCGCACGACAACTGGCTCGGCCGTCTCCAGGACCTCGTCGACATCGCGGCTGCACCGCGCACGACCCCAGCGGCGTCGCGTTCTCTGGTGCACCACAACTCTGGTCGCGCAGGGACTGCCGCACATGGAGCACCGCCGCCTCCGCCTCCGCCAGGACCGCCTCCAGCTGCGGTGCACAAGGCCGCCTCTCACGCGTCCTCGCCGCACGACTGCCAAATCGTGCAGCGGACTCCTCCGGACGCGCGGGTGGAGATGGAGCGCCAGAGGGACCTCCAGAAGCGCATCGTCGAGGAAATCGGCCAGGCCGGGCGCCAGAACCGCAGAGCTCTACAGGGTGGCGTTGCCACGTACGCGACAGGGTGCGCGGCCTTCACCCGCAGCCTGCGTCGCGTCGTCTGGCCACAGAAGTTCAGGACAGACCTCCCCAAGGGCTACGACGGCACGAACAATCCCATCGAGTTCCTGCAGCTCTACACCACCTCCATCCAAGCTGCGGGGGGAGACGACAAGGTCATGGCCAACTGGTTCTCCCACGCCCTCAGGGACTCTGCCCTGTCATGGCTTCTGAACCTCCCTGAGGACTCCATCGACTCGTGGGAGGATCTCTGCAGGCAGTTCGTCGCAAACTTCAAGGGCACGTACGAGCGCGCCCTCACCTACAACGACCTGCGCGCTGTACGCCAGAAGTCTGGCGAGACCCTCCGCAAGTACATCCAGCGCTTCAGCCAAGTCCGCAACAAAATCCCTAACATCCCGGACTCGCACGTCATCGCTGCCTTCAGGGAGGGCGTCACCAACCGCAGGATGCTCGAGAAGCTCGGCATCCACGACACCCTCTCCTCTGTCGTGAAGCTGTTCGACATCGCAGATAAGTGCGCCAAGGCTGAGGAGGGTCTCCTCTTCACCAAGGTGGCCTCGGCGGACGACCCTCCCGAGGGGTCTAAGGCCCACAAGAAGCGTGACGAGACAAAGCGTAAGCCTACTGCTGTCCTAGCAGCCGAGCCTGACGCCAAGCACGCTCGAGAGGACTCTCCCGAGGCTGGCGAGAAAAAGGTGGACAACCGCTCATTCTGCATCTACCACAACAGGCGCGGCCACGCAACAGAGAACTGCTACGACCTCAAGCAGCTGAGCAAGAAGCGCGAGCAGGAAGAAGGCAGCGGTGGCCGCGGCAGAGGCCGTGGCTTCCGCAAGGGCGGACGCAAGGGCAACTACCAGAGGCCTCAGGGGACTCAGGCCAACGCCGCCGAGAAAAACAACAACCTCCCTGACGAGGAGCCAGGGGGCTACCAGGCTCCTAAAGGTGCAATGGCGTGCATCCTCGGCGGCTCTCAGGCGCCCAAGTCCAACAATCAGTTCAAGCAGTTCGCCCGCGAGCTCAATGCAGTGCTTCCCGGGATCGAGACGTCCCGCCCCCTCAAGTGGTCTCAATACACCATCGCCTTCGACGCCAAGGACCACCCCAAGTCGACCAAGACCGTTGGCACCCTCCCGCTCGTGTGCACCCCCACCATCAACAACATCGCCGTCGGCAAGACGCTCATTGATGGGGGTGCAGGCCTGAACGTCATCTCTGTCGAGACCTTCGAGACGCTTCAGGTGCCCTACGAGTGGCTTATGCCCTCCAGGCCCTTCACTGGAGTCACTAATGGCTCAATCTCGCCTCTGGGACAAGTGAGGCTCGCGGTCACCTTTGGCACGCAGCAGAACTACCGCACCGAGCTGATCGACTTCGACGTCGCGCACATTGGTCTGCCCTACAACGCCATCCTCGGCTACCCCGCGCTCGCGAAATTCATGGCCGTCACGCACCACGCCTACAACATGGTCAAGATCCCAGGCAGCGGTGGCACCATCTCCATCCATGGTCACGTACAGGACGCTACGCGCGCTGTCGAGATCGCCTACAAGGCCGCTGCCATGGCATTCCCTGCTGACGAGGACCTGGAACCTCTCGAGAGGCCCAAGAAGAAGAAGCAGTTGTTCTCTCAAGAGCAAGCCTCTACAAAGAAGGTGTCGCTGAGCACCAGTGGCTCGGGGGCTGAGGGCTCGGGGGCTAGCGTCACAAATAGGAAAGCGCGCTCGTCGCCTTCCTTCGGGCAAACTCTGACATGTTCGCATGGACTCCATCAGAAATGTCCGGTGTACCAAGGGAGGTGATCGAGCACCACTTAGCCGTGTGTCCAAACGCACGCCCTGTAAAGCAGAAAGCGCGAAAACAAGCCCCCGAGAAGCAAGCGTTCATCATCAAAGAAGTAGAGAAGCTAAAAGCAGCAGATATCATTCGTGAAGTTGCCCATCCCACTTGGCTCTCCAACGGCGTGGTCGTCCCCAAGCCCAATGGAGGAGGCCGCCTCTGCATCGACTACACCGACGTAAACAAAGCCTGCCCCAAGGATCCATACCCCATGCCCAGAATTGACCAGATTGTGGACTCCACCGTCGGCTGTGATCTCCTCTGTTTTCTGGATGTCTTCTCAGGCTACCACCAGATCAAAATGGCTAAAGAGGACGAGGAGAAAACAGCATTCCTCACCCCTTGTGGCGTGTATTGCTACACTTGCATGCCCTTTGGGTTGAAGAATGCCGGCGCCACCTTCCAGAGGCTCATGAGGATCGCCTTGGGGGCTCAGATGGGAAGAAATGCAGAAGCTTATGTCGACGACATTGTGGTCAAGTCTCGCGAGGGAGACACTCTCCTGAAGGATCTTGAGGAGACCTTTGCCAGCCTGCGCAAGGTGAATATCAAGCTAAACCCCATAGAGAACATGCAGCCACCTCGTCGCCTCAAGGACATGCAGCGCCTCGCAGGGTGCATGGCCAGCTTAGGCCGGTTCATCTCCAAGTTCGGCGAGAGAGCTCTACCCTTTTTCAAGATCATGAAGAAATCTGGCACCTTCAAGTGGACTCCAGAGGCAGACAAGGCATTTGAGGAGTTGAAGAAATACTTGGCTAGCTCACCAGTCATGGTAGCCCCCAGGGCAGGCGAGCATCTGAAGCTGTACTTAGCAGCCACTCCGCAAACTGCAAGCGCCGTCCTGGTGGCAGAAAGAGAAGAACCAGTCCTCCCCAAGAAAAGCGCTGCCGCGCCAAGCCCAGAGCCTCCCGACGAGGAAGCAGCCTCGCCAGGCCCAATGCCAAGCCCACAGCCTCAAGTCGAGTCTACCACAAACATCCCTGCCGGGACTCCTCCACAAGAAAACCTCGTCAAAAGGCCTGAGGAGTCGCTCGAGGGGGCTGACGCTGTAACACTAACGACAACCCTTGTCGAGCATCCCGTGTACTTTGTCAGCACGGTGCTACGTGATGCTCGCGAGAGTTACCCAATGCAGCAAAAGCTCCTTCTCGCGCTCCTCATCGCCTCCAGGAAGCTGCGCCATTACTTCCAGGGTCACCCCATCACGGTGGTCACATCATTCCCTCTGGAGCAAATCCTGCGCAACCCCAATGCCACAGACCGCGTCGCAGGGTGGAACATCGAGCTGCAACCGTTCAACTTGCGTTTTGACACCACAAGGGTCATAAAAGGAAGAGCGCTGGCGGATTTCGTCGCCGAATGGACAGACCCAACCCCTGAAGAGCCTCGGGAAGAAGAAGATGTGCTGTCTGAAGACACAATGCCAAGCCACTGGACCATGCACTTCGACGGTGCATTTGCCTGCCAAAACGGAGGGGCCGGCGTCGTCCTAACCTCTCCAAAAGGCGACAAGCTCTACTACGCCGTCCAGTTGTGCTTCACAATAGACAAGATCTCCAACAACATCGCCGAGTACGAAGGCCTCCTCGCCGGGCTCAGAGCTGCAATTGCCCTCGGCGTCAAACGCTTACTCATCAAGGGCGATTCCCAGCTCCTGGTTAACTTCTCCAACAAGAGCTACACGCCTAAAGACGGCCACATGGCCGCCTACCTTGAAGAGGTCCGCAAGCTCGAGAAGCACTTCAGAGGCATGGAACTCATGCACATCCCGCGGAAGGAGAACCAGGAGGCAGATGACATTGCCAAACGAGCATCGCGAAGGGAGGCCCAGCCAGCCGGCGTCTTTGAAGAGAGGCTCTCCAAGGCATCCATCAAGCAGCCACAAGAAGCACCAGCCACAAGCGCAGGCGAAGCACTCCCACCACCTCCTGTAGGTGGAGCACCCAACTGTGGTCCATCCTCAGGGGAGCGTCTACTGCTGACTATGGTGCATCAAGAGACAGGCTGGGTCGACGAGCTCAAGGACTACCTGCTGAAGGGAGTCCTCCCTGAGAAAGATGCGGAGGCAGAGCGAGTCTCTCGACAAGCCAAGTCGTACTTCATCCTCGAGGGAGACCTGTACCGCAAGCGCCCAAATGGAATTGCACTCAAGTGCGTCCCACCTGAAGAAGGTCGCATGCTGCTCAGAGACATTCACAGTGGAGAGTGCGGCCATCATTCCTCTGCACGCACCCTCGCCGGCATGGTCTTCAGGAGTGGATTCTACTGGCCCCAAGTGCTTCAAGATGCCACCACCATCGTTCAGTCTTGCGACGCATGCCAATTCCACGCCAAGCAAGTCCATCAGCCTGCGCTAGGACTCCAAACCATCCCGCTTTCCTGGCCCTTCGCGGTCTGGGGGCTGGACATCTTGGGCCCTTTCCCAAGATCGCAAGGGGGCTACCATTTCCTCTTCGTGGCTGTCGACAAATTCACCAAGTGGGCAGAGGTTGAAGCGGTGCGCACCATACCAGCCAGGGCAGCAGTAAAATTCATCAGAGGCATAGTTTGCCGTTTTGGTGTGCCTAATCGCATCATCACGGACAATGGCTCACAGTTCACCAGCGGCATCTTCAGGGCCTACTGCGATAGCCTTGGCACCAAGCTCTGTTTCGCCTCGGTGGCTCACCCTCAGAGCAATGGTCAAGCCGAGCGAGCAAATGCTGAGGTCCTCAAGGGCCTCAAGACAAGAACCTTCAACCGCCTCAAGGGCTACGGCAAAGGCTGGATCGACGAGCTCCCGAGCGTGCTCTGGTCCATCCGCACGAACCCTACGAAGCCCACTGGCGAGACGCCATTTGCCCTTGTGTATGGTGCCGAAGCAGTCCTCCCCACAGAGATCAAGCATGGATCCGCACGGGTCCTTGCCTTCAACGAGGATGATCAAGAGGACCTCCACAACGACGACCTGCTGCTCCTCGATGGGCTACGCCGCCGTGCCGCTCTCAGGGCAGCAAAGTACCAGCAAGACCTGCGACGCTACCACAGCCGCCACATACGCCCGCGCACTCTCGAGGCAGGCGACCTCGTCCTCAGGAGAATCCTCTCCAGGGAAGTTCTCCACAAGCTCTCGCCTATGTGGGAAGGCCCCTACAGGGTCGCTCACATCGCCAGGCCTGGCGCGGTGCGCCTGGAAACAGAGGACGGCATCCCGGTCAAGAATCCATGGAACATCGCGCATCTACGCAAGTTCTACCCGTGATCAACGTCACACCAGACATTTTTTGTCTGTAGAGGGAAGCACACAACTTCACCTCCAAGCTTCACAAAAGCTTCTCTCTACGAGGGCCAGTCCCTCTGAGCTCTCCCGTAACGTGCCGCCGCAGGCCGTGAAGAGTCTCAGCCACTGAATGTGGTCCCCATGCCTCGACATGGAAAACTTTATCTTGGCAAGACCAAGTGTAATGAACTAATTCATTTCTCAGTGAAACATTGCGCTGAGGCACCGCTATGTAATATTTTGAGGGTGAGTTTTAGCTTTCATCACTTTTTGTTCATTCGCGCTCATACTTTTCCCCTTGCGCACCTCGCGAGCGGGGGCTGAGTACGGTGACTGTGCCTCGGGAGCATCCCAGCAGCACCGCAAAACCCAAAGGATCCGAGCTCTAACACGTGAGCATGCTCTCACGCCTGTTACCTCACCAAAGAGCTCTGGCCCAAGGGCTTGCTCCCAAACACGCCACCTCACCTAAGGACCTTTGGTACTTACTCTCCTCGCGAGGTACCCATGAGGAAACCTATAAGCGCGCATGAGTTATACCACCATGTGTTTTGCTTTGGGCTTGCCTCTCTAACCTACACAGGGAACAAGAATCCCTCCAAACTCGTGAAGGCACGCTCTGGCCTCAAAAGGAAAGCGCATCATCAGGAAAACCGGTGCCCTCCACAAGGACGATACCTCGCAAAGCTAAGTCCAGCGTTCACGCCTCAGGAGTTTTTTCCTCTCCCTCTCACGAGTATGTTTGTCCCTCGAGCGAGTCTTTTTCCTCACATTCCATGAACTGCTTGTGCGTCGAAAGGGGAGCCCTCGAGCACCGCGACTCGAGAGCCCTTACCTCTCTAAGCCTTAAACACCCCCCGGCCTTGCTGAGTCATTGCTCTGGCATACCGTAGTGGCGGAGTCATAGTGCAAAGAGGCGGGACCTGACGACGTAGAGCGAACAAAGGCATGGAACATGGATAAAAGGCCCGTCAAGGGGCACACACACATAGTAAGCGCACATCAAAGTGTCTTACAAACCATCACAAATAAACACAAGTCTTGAAACAAAGATAATTGCGCCTCAGGCGCGTCTTGTTGCAGGGACAGCCTAGGCAGAGGCACCGTCATCGTCCTGCTCCTCCGCGGCTTCTTCGTCAGCATCTTCCTCCTCCTCAGGGTCCTGGCCTGCCTCGACCCTCTTGAAGCGGTTGACGTAGTCGTTGATCTCATCACGAACGGAGTTGGAGAGTTCCACGGCTTCGTCGTCGTCGACAGGCTCAGTCACAGACTCGAAGTCGAAGCCAGGATGGAGGCGCCTGAGGTGGGAGAAGACGCGCTCGATTGCCACCGTCAGGAGCTTGCGGCATTCCTCGTCGACCATGCCGTCGAGATCCGCCAGAGGGCCCTCAAGCGCGGTGAAGAGCTGGTCGAAGTAGGTCAGGTATGTGGCGGCATCGGCGTTGCCATGGACCGGCACCTCAGGAGGGTCCATCCCCAGCTTCCTCGCGAGAGTGTCCCCGCGGGTCACCAAAGACCGGAACATGCGCTCCCGCTGCTGCGACAAGACCAGCGCTGCCATCACGCTCTGCTCGGCCTCTTCAGCGCGCACCACGACAGGGGCCACCTGCGCGTTCAGTTCCTGCATATCATGCGTCAGGGAGGCAAGGTCGTGCTCGGCGCGTTCGCGAGCCTCTTCCGCGAGGCGACGACCCTCTTTGGCGCGCTTCACCTGGGATTTCAAGCTGGCATTCAGCTCCTCCAGCTGGCGGATGCGTTTGGAGTCCTCTTTGCGCTTCTTCTGGAAGCGTTCCTCCTGCCCCTTGAACTTCCCAGCATATTCCTGGGAGACGGACTGGGTGACGGCGGCGCGGAACTCTTTCTGCTTGACGAGGAGCTCCGCCTCCGCCTCCTTCTTCTTCTCGGCGAGCTTCTGGTTGGCCTTCTCCACAAGATCCCGGTGCTGCGCCACCGCTTCGTCATGCTTGCCCATGGCCTCCGCCAGACTGCCCTCGTGCGTCTCGAGAGCCTCGCGCTCCGTGTTCAGCTCCCTGTCAGCTTGCTCCAGCTCTTCCTCGCGCTTGAGTATGTCTGCTTCACGCGTCGACAGCGCTTGTTCGCGAGCTTCCAAGGACAGGCGGTGTTGCTCCAGAGACTTCCGCACAACCTCAGCTTCCTCGATGATGTTCTTCTCGCGGTCGATGAGCTCCTTGCGCTGGTTGGCCAGCGTGGTCTCGAGGGCCTCACGGTCCGAGGCCGCGGTTTGGCGCTCCGCAGCTGCCGCCTCTCGGTCTTCCGCGGCGGCCTTGCGCTCCACCTGGGCCAGCCCCAGGGTCTCCTGGGCCTCACGCTCTGCGCTCTCGTGGATCTCCTTGGTGAGCCGCAGCGCTTCGTCGCGCTGCGCCTGCAGAACTTCGTCGCCGGGGCCACATCGCTGCCTGGCTTCAAAGAAGCGTGCCCAGTCGGCTGCAAGCTCGTCGTACCTCCTGCCGAGCTCCGCTTCCTCGAGGGCACGGTGGGCTTCTAGCCCGTCCAGTGCGCCCCTCGCCAAGCGGAAGGCAGCTTGGTGGCAAGCGCCGCTCCGGTTCCTGTTGCTCAGGACCAGGGCCCATGAGCCCTCACGAGGCGCAGCGTCTTCCACCCCTACGCCGGCCTCAGGTGCAGAGAGCACCATGCTTGGGCCAGGATCAGCCCTGGCGCGGGGGCTCTGAAGCGAGCCCTCTTCCCCTGAAGCGCCACCCTCCAGCAGAGCCTCCTCTTGGGCTTTGGGGGCTGGAGAAGGTGGCCCGGCCGTCGTTGGGTCCGCCACGGCTGCGCTCGCTGCGGCCTCAGAAGAAGCTACCGCCCCTTCAAGCTCTTCGTTTGTTGGGCGCGGCGGAGGGACGTTCTCCTCCATCTCGGTGTCGGCGCCTCCCGGCGCCAGTGCGCCGCTCTCCGCCGTCTCCGCGGCGACCGCCTCCTGCTGCTCCAAAGGAGTAGCGGGGCGCGGCGGCGACAGCGCCCTCTCCACCGTCTCCTCCTCAAGACGTCCTTCCACAGGGAGAGGCTGGACGATCGCCTCCGCCTCAGGCGCAATCTCTGTAGGCCTCGCGGTCTCACCCGCTGCTGGCTCCGTGGAGCTGGTCACCACAGGCTCGACAGCCTCGTCAGCTGGGGCCACCACAGGCCCCTCATCAGTTGTCGTGGCGGCGCGTCGCACGTCCGCAGCCTTGCGGAGCCTGCGGCGCTTCGCCCCCGCCAAATCTCTGACCATCAAAAAATAAGGAGATGAAACCTTCAAAGGAGAAGCAAGAGTTCCACGCAATTGAAAAGCGGATAAAGGAAATAGCTCTTACCCAGACGTCTTGGCGCGGGAGTCAACCCACACCATGTTTGCCGAGCGCCGCAGCCCCGACGACGCGGCTCCGGCGCTGCCCTCCTCAAGGGCATCTTCAGCTTTTCTCTTGAGGGGAGTGCCCTCCAGGCTCCTGGCGGCCTTGTCGTGGATGGCCTTGGTGCGAGGCTCGCGTCTCCCCGTCTCGAACTCAAGGCCGCTGTCTTCTTCTTCTTATGTGGCCCGTCTCGAAGGGGCCACCGTAAAATCCTCGTCCTCGCTGGACGAAATCTCCAGAATGTCTTCCTCAGGAGCCGCCGGCTTTGAGGAGCTCGCTTCCCCCGAAGAGGGATTCACACCTCCAGGGGCTGCATCAGGCTCGGCGTCAGACGCAGTTGGAGAGTCCAAGAGCCAGTCCTCCACCACGGGCGCCGCGGCCTCCTTCACCTCTTCCCCCTCCAGACCTTGAGGGGTGAACGCCGGCATCAGCTCCAGGACCGCGAGGCGTTTCTTCGGCGTGAGCTGGTGTAGAGGCCTCAAGTGCTCATTGCTTGGGACAGGGACGTCCGGGGCGATGAAGAGGGTCCCCATGATGAAGGCGATAACATCAGGGGTGTGGGAGCCCATGTGAAGCCGCATCGAGTCCGCGGGACCGGAGTACATCCACATCGGCTTCGCGTGCTTCTGGAGAGGAGCGATGCGGCGCCTCACGAAGTCCTCTGCGACCATCTGCCCCGTAAGGCCGGCCTCGCAGACAAGCTTCATGCGCGCGACCAAGTGGGCGATCTTCTGGTTCTGGAACTTCTCGCTGGACCAGTTCGAGTTCTTCAATGGCGGCGCCTCAGGGACGTCGAGGAAGGAGCTCCGCGTCTTGGCATCCACGATGAACCAGCGCTGGCGGAAGTCGTCCACCTTCTTCGTCACCCGCGTGACGGCTTTGTCGCCATCCCAGGAGATGGGGATGTAGACGCCGCCCATCCCATCCGCAATGCGGAAGGACACGCACCCGGACCGCTCGCCGGGCGCCGTGTTGCGGAGCGCGTAGAAGCTCCGGAAGAAAGGCACGGATGGCCTCACCCCCAAGTACGCCTCGCAGAGATATGCGAAAATGGCGAGGATCAAGATGGAATTGGGGTGGAGATGCAGAAGATGGATCTGGTAGAAAGATAAGACCTCCTCGAGAAAGGGGGAGAACGGCGGCACCAGGCCGGCGAAGAGCGTCTGGAGGAAAATGGGGTAAAGCCCCGAAGCGAGCTTGCCGAAGCGCGCCGCCTTGATGACGCTGGCTCCGTGCTCGTTGTTCTTCCCGGCGGCCATCGGCCGGAGTTTCTCCAGAGCCTCCACCGTCGAAATGCGGGTGCCAATGAGCGCCGGCGCGAAATCCTCCTCCTGCTGCGCCCCAGCAGGGTCTTCCACCATCGCCGCCTTGCCCTTCTTGGGACCCATGGCTGGCGAGAGAACGGCGGCGAAGAGGCTCGGAGAATGAAGAGGGGCGCCGGAGCGAAGGAGAGCAGGAGGTGTGAGCAAGAAGGAAGGCGCGAAAATGCGGAGTAACTGCAGCCTGCGCAGCCGCGGCAGGCTTTATTTTGCCTCCGAGCAGTTACCGAGGCGTGGTGGGGCCCGCCACGATGCCCATCTCCTCTGGAGAAGCCGAGGCGCAGTAACTGCCAGCCACGTGTCTCGGGCCGGTCGGACACTTTGGGCCCATGACGATTCGCCTGCGTCCGCGAGACTACGCCGTGCTCATCATGGGCCCGGGGGCTACTGTCGGCCCAGTAAGAACTAGGGTGTGCTGGGCCTGTCCTCCCTGGCCCTCGCCACGCAGTGACAAAATTTCGCTAAGGACCAGGCTTACAAGCCTGAAGAGACCCGCGAGGCAGAACGGCCTCGTGGAGGCCTGAGGAGGCAGCAGAGGCCTGCGGAGCCTCTGCACCGCTGCCGCCTCTCCAAGGATACTTTCCCCTCCAGGCTTGGAGGGAAGTCAACACCAAATCCTCCCCAGGGCGTCTCGCGCCCTCGAGAGGGTTCCTTCGCTGGAAAGCAACCTCTGCAGAGCGCACATGGGCTCTGCAGCGGCCGCAGAGTGACGCGCGCCTCTGCGCGGGGTGACGAAGACGCCGCAGTTGCCATTTTGGTGATTAAAGGGGTCAACAAAGCTGCGCCATGCGCACCGGACTACAAGAACTTCCACTTTGGTGACAAGGGGACCGGCCGGCGCTACGCTCCAAGGCCGACGTCACCGTGGGGCGTCCCCGTGCTCCACTGCAGCTGCGGCCGGCCGTCCTGGTGGACGGTGGTCTCTCTGCTGCGGCCTCAGCTTTTGTGCCCATGCACCGCGTCCATGGACGGCCGGGCTGCTGTGCACCGTGCTCCCCGCAGTTGTCGCCATGTGGTAGCCCCTCCGCTGCGCAAGGATAGGGAGGAGGCCCGGGGCGTCTATAAAAGGAGGCGGTGCACCACCGTAGCAAGGGATCGCATTCTCATTCTACTCTAGCTACCTGCGCGCAAGGAAGAAGAAGACCACCGACTCCTCTTCCTTGTACGCACCACTGCCAAAACAGAGCCCTCGGCAAGCTCACTGTACTGTGTTCTCCACAAGCAGTAATACAAACAAGCAGGAGTAGCGGTTTTACCTCCACGAGGGCCGTGAACCTGGGTACGGGCTTGTGTCCATCTCTGCCGTGATGTCCCTCCTCATGCACGACGAGCACCGTCGCCGCGCAGGTTGAGGGTTGTTTGACCTCCGTGTTCAGCCCCTTACACGAACTCTCTTCGTGAGTGTGACTACCCCTGTTTCGTGGGAGTCATTCTCCGACAATTTTGAAGGAGAATGTTGAGCTAAGGGCTCAACTTGAGTTGCTAACTAGCAAGTATGGAAATTGGAAGAAAGTCATGAAAAGCTCTCTAGCTCTAATGAGGATCTTCTAGCATCCCATGCTAGGCTAAAGTTAGCTCATGAGGCTATCGCTACAAAGGTAACATCTTGTGAGCCTCATGTGGACAAAGGCACAACTTCTACTAAAAATGCTTTATTGTCTTGTGCTAGTCCTAGTGATTCATCCACTCACAATGTTGCTACATCTTGTGATGAATTACTTTCTTGCCTTGTTGCTCTAACAATGAAGCCTACTCCTCTAGTGTTTTTGTTGATACTAACCATGTAGAGGAATTAAATGAGCTCAAGGCCCAAGTCACTTCTTTGAAGAAAGACTTGGAAAAGCGTCATGTTGGGATTCTACACTTGACAATATGTTGAGTGTTCAAAGACGCCCCAATGACAAGAGTGGACTTGGATTCAACTCCAATATCAAGAACAAGTCCAAGTTCAACAAGAAGAAAAAGGGCCAAGAACAAGTTAAAGATTCGGCCAAGATTGTTTGCTTCAAGTGCAAAGTTGAAGGGCACCATGTTAGATCTTGCCCTTTGAAGAAGAAGGCTCTTAGTGAGAAGCAACAAGGGAAGAAGCCTCAAGTTCAATCAAGTTCCTCAAGTTGAAGAACGGCCTCTTCCCAAGAAGAATCAAGCTACCCCTCCTCAAGTCAAGACTCCAACTAAGAAGAGAGGAGGAAGTAGTGTTGCTACCTATGCCGTGAGAAGGGTCACGTTGCTTCTTCATGCACAAATGGTACCTTATCCAACCCCATTATTATTGATGATGATTATTCTCTTCGGAAGGATAAGGTTGGCAATGTGTTTGCCAAATATGTTGGTACTCAAAGTGGTGTCAAGAAAAGAACCATTTGGGTTGCCAAACCTATTGTGACTAACCTCTTAGGACCCAACTTGGTTGGGGACCAACAAGCTAAAACTTGATCAATAGGTGTTGTTGGAGGGCATTGGAGACTTGGCTACATTATGAAGAATTAAGGGATCTTCATCAATTATATTCTCTCAAGCCAAGTCATTTGGATTATATTGTTCTATCTCATATCCAATGTTCCTCCTTGCGGTAACTTTTATTTAAATCATATATACATTGAAAGTTGCTTGCACCCTTGCATGTGTTAGGTTTTGTACCTTGCTATTGTTTGTATGTGTTGTGCTCTCTACTTACTTATCTTGAGAAATCAAGTATGTGTATGTTGGTTTGCACACCATTTACTTGTTTGAGCCTTATTGCTTTTATTTGATATCTTATCTTGTTGGCTCTCTTTGAGAGATTAATGGACTATCCATTTTGGGAGAGTGATATGCTTCGTGCACTTCACAATCCTAAAAATGTGTGTACATGAGGAATACCACTTAGTGTTGATACATATTATCTATTCTCTATGTGGTATGTCATGCTCATGAGAAATTCAAATTCTATAATGTCCATTAATTTCTCGAGTTGGTTTTGTTTGCCTCTTTTTTTTAAAGAAATGGATTATCACATTATGGGGGAGTAATAAGCTTTGTGCATATTACAAACCTAGAAAATGTGAATATGTGAGGTATTGCCACCTAGAATTGATATTCTTCATTATCTTGTTCCTATGTGGCATGTTGCTCAAACAAGTTCCATTTACTTAAATGCTTTTGTCTCTCACTCTTTTGGATCTTGTTTGTGATGGATTTCTTGATATGGCTTTCCCTAAATATGTTCTCATATATCTTTTGGGAAACCAATTGCTTCAAGCTACTCCTTGGAGTTGCTTTGCATGATCGCTTGAATATTTGAAGCTATCAAGAATATCTATCTATCTAAGCATGGCTTTTATTCCTATCCTTTGCCATATGCTTATGTTTTGTGAATATGATCTTGAATATATCTTTGCAATCCACCACCGAGAAATATCTCCATATATTACTTGTCTTGACAAGTGATAATCATATTTGTGGTAAATATATTGATCATATTCACTTTGGCTCTTGCTTTGAATTGCCTTATTTGATTGCCAAGGATTTGTTTTGATCTAACTCTCATTTGTCTTCCTTGTATCTTTTGGATCCTTGTTGCTCTACATAAAATTTGTTTTGTGCTTTCTTGAGTTGGGAAAAGCAATGATCCAATTCTTGTGCATTGACATTCAAAAGTCATACTTCTTAATAATGCACTATTCTTTGGGAAGCTATCCTACTTTGAGTAAAACACCGTTCTTTAAATTGGTATTGCAATTTCTTGCCTTTCTTGAACATGACTAGTGTTTGAATAATAATATATATGGAGAGTGATGATCTCATTTGTGTGCATTTTGTATTCAAATGCAAAATCATAAATAATGCACACATCTTGGGGGAGCAATCCTATATGCTTTTTGAACATTAGTTGTCTTCATTTGATATTTGATCCCGATGACGTGTCTCTTGGAAGACAAACATTTTTGTCTTGGTACTTTGTGCCATCATGAAAAGTGTAGAGGGTTTGGTTTATTCCTTGATGATATTTTCATCAATTGGTATCTTGATTTCATTGGTATCTTCAATCATGTGTTGATTTGGGTCTTTGATATAATTTGGGCAATTTGTTTTCTTGTCACACTTGTGTGTGCTTTGTTGGTTTAATTGGTGTTTTGTCCAAATTGTATCTCGTTTGGTTCTTGAAAGTCATGTGCATGCATATTTATTACATGTATATCTTATGGCATGCTTACTTTCGTTGATCCAATATATAGGATAAACTCCATCAAATCCTAAATGGCTAAGATGTGCATGAAATTCAATTTCATATCAATATGCACATATTTATGTGGAGTTTGTCCTATGTATTGTAGTTGCTCTAACTACTTTGGACCCAATTAGTTTGGGTACCATGTTGTACTTGAATTTGTTTTAGGTACATTGAGATGCATTGGAAGCTTGTCTCATTTACAAGGAAGGTGTTATCACCATGTGCTTATTGGAGCCAAGCTCGGATGATCGTGAACTCTTATCTTCTACATCACCAATGCTATCTCGGTAACAAGTATCTACCTCATGCATACTTTTCTAGCTTCCAACCTTGTGTAGGTTGTTTCATGGCATGAATCTCTTTTGTTGCAATTCTTTTGGTTCTTGCAAAACAACTTTGTTGCAAATGTGGGCAAGCCGGGATGATTACATATCAAGGGGAATATATATAATCATTTTCATGATTCATCAATCCCATATATGTTAATCTAGCACTTTCTACTCTGTGTCTCGCATATGCAATATTGATGTTTTCAAAATCATTTGCCTTTTGCGATACTTGTTATCTTTCTCGGAGCATCCTTTTATCACCTTATCCCTTGTGGATATTTTTGATGCTATGATGAGTATGTGTTGGAAGTTCATCTATATCCCTTAAGATAAAATTGAGCTTTGTGCTATGCTTTTAAGCAAAGTTCTTATTGGTGTATTTATGACTTCCTCTTGGATATCATGATCTTTACCTTTGTACCTATTTTGTGTGTACATGTTTCTTTGTGGACTTATATCTTCGTGATTGGTGTCTACTTAGAAACTTATACACATGAGAATAGTTACATCTTTAATTGGTATTCCAATTCTTTAGTGACCACCCTTGTTCCTTTTTGATTCTTTGGTGGTTTCTAAATGGCACAAGCTTTGTTTTTATTTGTTATGCGTTTGCTTCTTAATAAGCTTGGTTTGTGTTCAAAATTTCTAGGAGGGAGTGAGGATTCCATGTTGTGCACTCCATATCGAAATAACAAATCCTTTTGTGCACGTACCTTGGGGAGTTCCCTCTTGATTTTGAGAACATTTTTGGATCCTTTGATTGGTTACTTCTTTTGTCGAAGTATCTTTCAATTTGATTTTCTTTTGCAATCTTTGGATCCTCAATATAGTTTGATCTCCTTTCCAACTATTCGTCATTGGATATGTGCATTTGATTTCACTCATATTATGAGAAATGCACACATTATGGGGGAGCTCTCACTATATTGGCCTTCTAAAGTTTTCCTCCCATTTCGGCAATCGATGCCAATGGGGGAGAAGTTTAGAGGGTTTAAGGGAGTTTCGTTTTATGCTTTAGTCTCGTTCTTAAGCATTTGCCTTTCTTGCTCTTGCATCCTTGCTCTTTGTGTTGCATGGCTGCTTAATTCATTATATAAACCCTCGTAAAAGGGATTGTCATCAATTACCAAAATGGGGGAGATTGAAAGTGCATGTGTTGCCCCATGCGTGGTTTTGGTAATTAATAACAATCCTTATGGACTAATGTTTACTTTGAGATATACTTGTAGATCTTGTCCATAGGAAAAGGTTGGAGTTCATGTGTTGGACTCTAGAAGATTACATGATGATCAATGCTCTTTTCAAGGGTTTATATGAAGAATGGTCATATGTAGAGTTGAGCATATTGCAAGTATGTCTTGAAGGTTTCAAGACATCATCTTCATGAAGTCGGAGCTAAGCGAGGCTCTCCCATAATGATGTATGGGAGAGTATTTGGAGAAGTCTTCATCAAGCATGTGCTAGCAAGCGCAATCAAGAAAGGTGGTCCACTTGAAGAGATCAAGATCGTCATCATCTAGCTCAAGTGGAATGCGCAAGGCAAAGGTATGATCTTGATAGGGTTTCCATTTTATCGGTCTCATGGTGTTAGTGGGAAACCGGGTTATAGGATAGATGCCATACTATCAAGAGGGGCTCTCAAGTGAGTAACTTGATCGCATCTTTGTGGAGAGCTCAAACCGTTGCATACTTGGCATATCATCTTTCTTGGTTCTTATTTGGCTTTGATCCATGTGAGAATTTAGATCTTGTGTTCATCTCCATACCAAGATCTAGTTCACCGAAAACGGATTTCGTATTGACAACTTGTTGCGTTTTCGGTTTTAGAGGTTTTGCCGGTTCATCTTTTTATAGAGAGGTCTTACCTCTCTACATTTGATTTCCTCCTCACATGATGGACTATGATGTTTCTATGCATAATCTTGAAGGGCTCTTCGTTGCGATTCCAACGAGCCCAAGAACATCGAAAACGGAGTCCGGATGAAAACTTGTTTGCATTCGCGGCTTTGGAAATATTATCGGTCCACCTCGAGATAGGGTCCACACCTTCCCATGTGTGGTATCCCCTCTATATTTGTGACCCTTAATATTTCCAACAAAGTTGGTTTCATCTCATTTGGATTTTTAATGAAAAAGATATGGATTTTAGAATGTTTTTTTCCTGCGCGGGCCGGTTCCCTGGCCGGCCCAAACCGGGCCCCATACCGGGCGCCTCGGGCAGCAGACCGGTTGCCAGGCCGGCCCATGCCGGGCCAGAGGCCGGCCGGCTCTGCCAGGCTACCGGCTGCCAGGCCGGCCCATGCCGGGCCACAGGCCGGTCCAGCTCGCTGACCAGGTCTGGCCTCGCTCGATCGCATCGATGCCTCGCTCGCGTCTCCTGGCCTCTCACGCTCGCTCGCTCACGTGCGCGTGCTCTCTGGTCTCCACGCTCGCTCGCTGGTCCACGCGTTCGTTTCACTGCCTCGTTCGTTGGCCGGCACTCAGGCCGGTCCAGGCCGGCTGGCAGGCCGGGCCGCAAGCCAGCTTCTTTTTCATGTCCAACGGCTATTTTTTCCAGCGAGCTATTTAAAGCAGTTTTCTTCCCCACGTTTTCATACACAACACTTGAGCAACTTTTCCCTCTCTCTCACTCCTCCATTGTTGTCTTTGAAAAGCTTGCTCTTCCTCTCAATCCCTCCCATGATTCTTGCTTATATTTGAGGGAAAGTGAGAGGTGATCTTGATCTACATATTCACCGATCCATTCCTCCTCTAAGTGAGGGGAACCTTGTAGATCTTGATCTTGGAGTTCTTGGTGTTCTCTTTCTTGTTCTTCCTCTCTTATTCCCCCACAAGCATTTGTTGCTTTGTTGGAATTTGAGAGTGAAGGATTTGAGCACTTGTGCTCTTGCCATTTGCTTTGTGCATCGGTGTGCTCTCCACGAGGATTCGTGGAAGTTGAAAACTTGTGAGCTTGTTACTCTTGGGTCGTTGGACCCTAGACGGTGTTCTTGTGACCTTTTGTGGTCAAGGCCTTTTGTGGCTAGTTGGGACCTTTTGTGGTCCACTTGGGAGCTCCCAATCCTTTTGTGGGTTGTGCTTCAAGATTGTTGTAAGGGACTCGATTTCCGCCCAAAAGGAAATCAATAGTGGAAGGTGAACCGAGCTTTTGTGCGAGGTTCATCGGAGAATAGGGTGAGGCCTTTTGTGGCATCTTGAGTTTGATACTCACACCCCTCCAACGAGACGTACTCCCCTAAAAAGGAGGAACTCGGGAATACATCGTCGTCTCCGCGTGCCTCGGTTATTTCTATACCCGAGCTCTTTACTTATGCACTTTACATTGGGATAGCCTTCGAGCGTGAAGTATTATATCTTGCTATCACCTTGTTACTTGTCTTGCTTAGCATAAGTTGTTGGTGCACATAGGTGAACCTAGTTTATTTAGGTTGTGTACTTGATAATTTAAACACCTAGTTTTATTCCGCATTTATCAAGACTAAACCGGAAAAGTTTTAATCGCCTATTCAGCCCCCCTCTAGGCAACATCCTTGTCCTTTCACTATTTCAGATGACTCGTTAGCACTTCAGCATGAACTCCAGATGAAGATTGAAGATTTATTGGAAAAAGAAGAGTTGTACTGGGTTCAGAGAGGACGCCTTAACTGGTTACATGTTGGTGACCAAAATACTGCATACTTTCATAGGGCTGCTTCAGCTCGGAAAAAAAGAACTTTGTTAAGAAACTGAAGAATGATATGGGGTACTGGATTGTGAATGAAGATCAGCTTAGTGGTTTAGCATCAACTTATTTTTCTTCCCTGTTTTCAGCTGAAGTACAGGATCCGAATCCGGCAACCATTGCAAAAGTCCTCCCTAGGGTCAGTGCGGAAATGAGCACAACATTGACAGCAGCTTACACAAGAGAAGAAGTTAAGAAGGCGCTATTTAATATTGGTGACCTTAAAGCTCCTGGTCCGGATGGCCTCCATGCGGTTTTTTATAAGAAGTTCTGGTACATTATTGGAGAGGACCTCGCGGATGAAATTCTTCTGGCTGTGAACTCCAAAAAAATCCCGGAGAGTTGGAATGATACCACAATTGTGTTAATCCCAAAGGTACCAAATCCTGAGCTTATTTCTCAGTTTAGACCTATTAGCCTATGCAATGTTGTTTACAAAGTCATTTCAAAGCTGATTGCATCGAGGCTAAAGGTTATTTTGCTTGAGATTATCTCTCCTTTGCAAAGTGCTTTTGTGCCTGGGAGATTGATTACTGATAATTTCCTGATTGCCTATGAGAGCTATCACTCGATTAAAAATAAAAGATCTGGTAAATATGGTAATTGTGCAGTCAAGCTTGACATGCATAAGGCCTATGATAGGGTCGAGTGGAAGTTCCTGAAACTTATCCTTCTCCAACTCGGTTTTGCTGCTGATTGGGTTTCTCTCATTATGGAATGTGTAACTCCAGTTAAGTACAAAGTTCGTCTAAACAACACACTTTCGGATTTTATTATCCCTACTAGAGGTTTGAGACAAGGGGATCCATTATCTCCCTATCTTTTCTTGTTATGTGCTGAAGGTCTAACAAGTCTGATTTTGCATGAGGAGCTAGCTGGTAATCTGCAAGGAGTCAAAGTTTGCAGGGCTGCGCCTGCTATATCTCATCTATTATTTGTCGATGACTCCTTGATTCTTATGAGAGCTGACTCTAATAATGCTCTTAGCTTGAAAAGAGCCCTTGATGAGTATTGTGAGGCGTCAGGTCAGTTGGTAAGTGATGCTAAATCCAGTATTTTCTTTAGTCCTTGCACTACGGTTGAGCACAGGGCTGTTGTCTGTACTACTCTGAATATTATGGCTGAAGCAATCACTGATAAATATTTGGGTCTTCCTCCATTAGTTGGTGTGGATAGGTCTGATTGTTTTCAACACTTAATTGACAAAATTTGCAAATTGTTACTTGGTTGGAAGGAGAAAATTATGTCCTTTGGAGGAAAGGAGGTCCTAATCAAGGCCATTATTCAAGCCTTGCCTGCATATGCTATGTCGGTCTTTAAGCTGCCCAAGCAGATCTTTAAAGGGATAATCTCAGCAATGTCCCAATTCTGGTGGGGAGATGATGACCAATAGAAACATATACACTGGTTTGCATGGTGGAAAATGTGTATTCCAAAGAAACATGGAGGTATGGGTTTTCGAGATTTAGAAAGCTTTAATCTTGCTTTGTTATCCAAGCAGGTATGGAGATTGATTGCTGAGCCTAATTCTATGTGTGCTCAAGTCTTACGGGCAAAGTATTACCCTTCTGGAGATTTGCTTAATTGTGTTCTGAAGAAAGGTAGTTCTTACACCTGGCAAAGTATTTGGGCAGGTATTCAAACTTTTAAGAGGGGTCACATCTGGAGAGTTGGTGATGGTGATAAGATTAATATTTGGGAGGATTGTTGGGTTCCATCAAGTCCTTCCAGGCGCATCATGACAAGGAGAGGCAATTGCCTCTTAACCTGGGTCTCTGAGTTAATTGATAAGAACGGATCCTGGGACGAAGAGCTTATTAGAGAGAATTTTTGGCAAGTTGATGCCGAGAGGATCCTAAAAATCCCATTGGCTATGGGAATGATGGAGGACTGATACGTCCAAAACGTATCTACTTTTCCAAACACTTTTGCTATTGTTTTACCTCTAATTTGTGTGATTTGAATGCAACTAACACGGACTAACGCTGTTTTCAGCAGAATTGCCCTGGTGTCTTGTTTTTGTGCAGAAAGTCAAAGTTTTAGGAAAATTCCAGAAATATTCCAGAAATTCTATTTTTCCAGAAGACCCACGGAGCCAGAAGACGAAGCGAGGAGGGTGCACAGGGCACCACACGCACCCAGGGCGCGGGGGCCTTGGCCACGCCCAGGGGTGGTGTGGCCACCCTGTGTGGCCCCCGACGCTCCCCTTTGGACTACATAAAGCCTCTGACCTAAAAACTTCGGGGGGATCGACGCTTTTTCCAGAAAACTTCCAGAGCTCCGCCGCCATCGAAAACCCTATTTCGGGGATCAGAAACTCCGTTCTGGCACCCTGCCGGGACGGGGAATTGGAGGAGATCATCGCCATCATCATCACCGCCACCTCTCCATCGACCATCCATGACTCCCCCATCCATGTGTGAGTAATTCCCCGCTGTAGGCTGAGGGGATGGTAGGGATTGGATGAGATCATTCATGTAATAGTTGTGAGATTTGTTAGGGCATGGTGCCTAGTATCCATCGGTAGTACTTTATGTCATTGTTGCAACTTATTATGCTTAATGCTTGTCACTTAGGGCCCGAGTGCCATGATCTCAGATCTGAACATGTTATTGAATCATGAGAATAATTATTGTTTTGGATCATATCTATAAGTTGTATACACACGTCACTGTCCGGAACCCGAGGCCCCAAAGTGACAGAAATTGGGATAACCGGAGGGGATGGTTGCGACGTGAGGATCACATGTGTTCACGGAGTGTTAATGCTTTGCTCCGGTGCTTTATTAAAAGGAGCACCTTAATTACCAGTAGTTTCCCTTGAGGCCCCGCTGCAAACGGGCTGGTAGGACAAAAGATGTTGTGCAAGTTTCTCATTGCGAGCACGTACGACTAAATACGGAACACATGCCTATGATTGATTATTACTTGGATACCTTATTATATTTATCTGCAATTGCCCTATGTATGACTATTTCATGAATTATCTTATCCATGCAACGCCCGTTCATCCATCCCTATGCCTACAGTATTTTAATCCTGCTGTCTACTGCAATTATTACTGCTGTCTTTATTTTACTACTGCTACTGTCATAAAACTGTTGCTACTGATAAACTGTGTCGAGCAAGTCTACTTCCAGGTGCAGCTGAACTGACAAATCATCTGTCAAGGCTTATAAATATTCTTTGGCTCCCCTTGTGTCGAATCAATAAATTTGGGTTTTACTTCCCTCGAAGACTGTTGCGATCCCCTATACTTGTGGGTCATCAAGACTATTTTCTGGCGCCGTTGCCGGGGAGCATAGCTCTATTTATAAGCTCACCAGGGAGTCATACTGCTCGCTGCAATTCATTCATCATGGGTAAACCTCGTGATGATAAGGTTCGCATATTGCCATCCACTACAAGGAGAGGTACAACTCTGAACACTTCTGCTGCTCTTGATTCACCGTCTGTTATAAGTCAACTTGTCACACCACCACATGCACATGCTTCACGTGCTGCTACTTCTGCTGAATCTGAGAATGTTTCTGATGAATTTGATGATGCTTCTACTGTGCTTGATGAAAGAGGTTCACTAGGTCCTTTTCTAGATGCTACAATTGCTAAATCTAAACAACTTGAAAATACTGAAACACCTAATGAAACTCCTGTTACACCTGCTTATTCACCTGAAACGAGAGAAACTACTAGTGATGATCTTGAGGAAACTTATGTTGAACTTGATGATGACTTTATTGATGAATGCATGAATTGTGATACCTCTAAAGATGTTAATGCTATTAAAAATCTTCTTCAAAGACGTGCTGTCAACTATAAACTTTCTCCTGATGCTAAATTTGCTACATCTCCCATAAATATAAAAGATAAAGATTATGATTTCTCTGTGGACTTGTCTTTTATAACTATTGCTGAGAAAGAACCTTTTCGAGGAACTGAAAATGAAAGTGCTGTAGAACATATGAACACTCTCTCTACTCTGAGTAGTTTGTTTTCTGATGATATTAAGAAACGCAGTTACTTTGTTACTAAAATTTTCCCTTTCTCATTGAAAGATGAAGCTAAAACTTGGTTTAATGATTTATCTCCTGGATCTATTGAGAGCCCGATGGGTTTAGTCAATGCTTTCTTTCAGAAATATTTTCCTGCTAGTGCTCAACATGCTGCTTTACAGAAAATCTTTAACTTTAAGCAAAATGAGGGAGAGAAAATGCCTGAATCTTGGGCAAGGTTTTGTTCTTTACTTAGAGCTCGGCCTGGACATCAACTAGCTAAAAATGAACTTCTTGATATATTTTATAATGGACTAACTGTTGAATCTAGGACATACCTGGATAGTTGTGCTGGTTGTGTTTTCAGGAAAAGAACTCCAGATGAAGCCGAGGAATTATTGGCTAAGATAAGCCAAAATCATGATGATTGGACCCTGCCTGAACCAACTCCGGTACCTACGCCGAGGAAAAGAGGAGTGATTGAATTGAATGATGAAGAAATGAGAGAAGCCAAGAAATCTCTTAAGGAGAAAGGTATTAAATCTGAAGATGTGAAAAATCTTCCACCTATAGAAGAATTGTGTAAGCCAATTCCTCACTCATCTACAGTTGAGGTACACTCTCTCCAACGCTTTGATGATAGAGATATCCCTTATTCTAAACCTCCTGATCAATGCTTAGATGAGTTTGATAATTTCATTGTTAAGCAAAACAATTTCAATAGGAGAATAGAAAATAGCTTCATAAAGAATTCTCATGTCATTAATCATTTGCATGATGTTTTGGAAAGAACTTCTAATGATGTTAAAATACTCATTAAACATTTTCGTATGGTTCAAACTCAAATTGAGCAATTGACTAAAGTGCAAAAAGATTTGCTAGTAATGCTTCTAGAGAAAATGATAAACATGCTTTTGGTATAGCAACTAGAGGTGGTGCTTCCACTCAGGATCCTTTGTATCCTGAGGGACATCCTAAAAGAATTGAGCAAGATTCTCAACTAGTTAATGAAACTACTACTCCTTCTAAGAAAAAGAAGAAGAAGAAACATAAACATGTTGAGGAATCTCCTGAACCTATTAAAGACAATGAGCATGTTAATAATCCAAATAGTATATCTATCTCTGATGCTGAAACTGAGAGTGGTAATGAACATGCTAATGATAAAGATAAGAATGATGCTTCTGATAAAGAGGAAAGTGAAGAGGAACCTGAAAAGCATTCTAAAAACAAAAAGTACACTAAAGAAGATTTTCTTGCTAAGAAACATGGTAATGAAAGAGAACCTTGGGTGCAAAAACAAATGCCTTTTCCTACTAAGAAACTCAAATCTAAGGAAGAAGAACATTATAACAAATTTTGTGAATGGATGAAACCTTTGTTTTTGCAAATTCCTTTGACTGATGCTATTAAGTTACCTCCCTATTCAAAGTACATGAAAGATATTGTCTCTAACAAGAGAAAGATTCCTAATGAAGAGATTTCTACCATGCTTGCTAATTATTCTTTCAATGGTAAGGTTCCAAAGAAGCTTGGAGATCCAGGTATACCAACTATTCCTTGCTCAATCAAAAATAACTATGTTAGAACTGCCTTATGTGATTTAGGTGCAGGGGTGAGTGTTATGCCTTTTTCTCTTTACAAGAGACTTTACTTGGAAAAATTGATACCAACTGATATATCTTTGCAAATGGCTGATAAATCTACTGCTGTTCCTGTTGGTATATGTGAAGATGTTCCTGTTCAAGTGGCTAATAATTGCTTGATATTAACTGATTTTGTTGTGCTTGAAATGCCTGAAGATGATAATATGTCTATTATTCTTGGAAGACCTTTTCTTAACACTGCAGGGGCTGTTATTGATTGCAACAAAGGAAAAGTAACTTTCCATGTTAATGACAAAGAGCATACTGTTTATTTTCCCAAGAAGCTGGACAAGATATTTGGAGTTAATACAATTACCAATCTTAAAAGTATCAAAGTGGGAAGTATTGATTGCCCTATATATGAACCTCATGAAGAACTTCAATATATTATGATTGGATCTATAGCTATACCATTTAAGGTAACATGATTGTTCAATGTGGTTTAATTCTTTTATGTCATATAAAATGTATTTGGTGGCAAGACTTGATCAACCTTGTTAACAAATATGTTTTACATGCATAAAATTGCTAAACAACATTTTCTTTCTCCTTTGTTTTACCTACTGTTTTGCTACTGTAATTTGCAAAGTTAAGTAATGCTTGGTCTTTACATAAATTCATTTTGTCTAGTTTTCATTGTTTAAAACACCCAGAAAATGTCAGAAATAAAAGTTTTCAAAAAATTCTGAAAAATTCTACAAGTCCTAGTTTTTAAAGAGGAACGTGGGAGTACCAGAGGATGACCAGGGGGACCCACCAGGCCACCACACGCCACACGGCGCGGAGGGCAGGCCGCGCCCTGCCCTGGTGTGGGGTCCACCTGGCCCTCCACTCATCATCTCTCTCCACTCCTTTCTCTCTCCCGACCAAACACACCACCATTGCTCAAACTCGTGTTCTTGCTGCTCTTGCTCGAGATTTTTCGATCTACTTGCTCAGCCCATCTTTGCTGCTGAAATTTGGATCAATTGCTCTCCGGTATGTGACTCCTCCGATTATCCAAATAGAATTTTGTTTAGTTGTTATATCTTTGGCATTTTGGTACTGTAGGTGACATGTTATTAGAGCTTGCATGCTTGTTCTTGTTTAGATTAACTAGTTTTGATGCATGTTTAGTCCTCTAGCAAGTCTCCCTAGTGTTTCCCTTGAATTAATCACTCCAAAATCATTTTTATGAGGTTTGTTTAAAATTTCAGAAAAGGAAGATGGATGGAAACCAACTTAATTATGAAGAATTGGAAGTATCAGAGGTCATGGGAGTCAACCGTGAAGACTCTGTGTTTCCCTCTATTTATCCATGCCATGAGTTTATGAATGCTGCAGGAATCTTGCAAGATTTCAACACTCTAATCTCTAATGCAGGGTTGGAATACTTTGTTGCTGATGAACCACATCAATATGTAAAGCTGACTATGTCAGTGGTTCAAAGTTTTAGATTTAGTTGGAATTTGCCTACCCCATGGTTCATTATAATATCTACAATAAAGCTGTAGATTTGTCTCTTCATGATTTTTGTGCAGCTATTAAGGTACCACATTGGGGATCTCATGAGAGGATTAGAGGTCAACCAAAGCATTTACAAGACCTTTACTCAGAGATTTGCCAAGGGAGAGGTTTTACAGCCGAGGATGGTAAAATTCGAAACATCCAACTCCCATCTATTCGATATTTTGCCTACTACATTAGCAAATGTGTTCTAGCTAGGAAGAATGCAAGTAAATTATCTGTTTATGATTTGGCATTTCTTTCTGCTGCCTTAAGATGTGATAGAACTTATAACTTGGGAGCTATGATTGCATTTCGTCTCTCCACTAACCGTGAAAAAGGAGGGGTTTGTGGTGGTCTCATTGCTTCTCGTTTATTAGCCATGCATGGTGTAGGACCACATCATTTTGATATTCAGCTTCCCATTGAAAGACTTGATCTTAACTCTATGATTAGCCACCAATTTGTTTCCGCTGGTCCACCATTGATAATCTATCCTATGAATTGGTTTTTGTTAAGAAGTCCAGGTGGAGAACTAAAATCTATGAACGCATAGTCTGTTTGCCTGCGCCTCTTTTGTTTAACCTTGATGTCAGGCAAGGATGGTCATTCTCAGAGGGTGACCTTGATGCATACATGGAGGAGCATGGCCTTCATGCGGATAGTGAGGGAAGGGTCCTGAGGAGGACTTCATTCAGCCCTTCGACACTACGAGCTCTTCATACCAGTATCCTGATTATGGAGCTTCAGGCCCTTCTTCTTCACAGGATCCTGATTATGATCACGCTAGGTATGATCCGCCTGGATGGAGTTCTGGGCCATGGGATGATTGTCTCCCACTTAGGCCAAAAGCCTAAGCTTGGGGGGAGGTATGCCGACAAGTTCACTCATTTTATCATATTCATATCATGTCGGTACTTTGTATATCCATGTTTTAGTTTGTTTCTTTTCTTTTTCGCTTTTGTTTCTTGTATCCATTTTATTTTCGCAAAACACCAAAAGACCAAAAATATTTCCTTTATTTCTCTTGCTTTTGAATTTGTAGTGCTAGTTTACTTTATTTTTCATTTCGGTTTGTTATTCAAAAATCCAAAAAGATTTTGCTTTGTTTGCTTGTTTCTTTCTATGCTTGCTTTAATTCGAAAACCCAAAAATATTTGTTGTTCTTCTGCTGTTTTGTATAGTTGTTTCAGAGTTAAAATTTCCGTGGTTCCACTTTGGGCTTGGTTATCATTTCACATCATTCAAGCCACACAAGTGAAAAGCAATAATGACGATTACGACAATCGGATGTGGTAAAAGGCTGGTATGAACTCTATTTGTTTTTCATTTTTGTAAATATACCTACTCATGTGAACATGCTTAGCTATCATGGTAGTGGTTATGTTATTTAATGATTGCTTAGTAGTTCATGTCTTCTTATGGTCAGTACCAAATTGCTAATAGTGAATAACATGTCATATAGATATTACATGCATTGTTCTATTCGTAAAACGGTATGGCAGGATGGTATCCTCCTCTGAATAATTCACTTGATTCGACTTGGCACATGCTCACACATGTTATGACTGAAAAATAAAAGTCAATTAAGCCTTGATGATCTATTTTGCCTCAGAGTTTTAGTATCATCTTTATGCCTCCGTTAATTTTATTTTGTCGCAAGCATGATTATGACCGTTATCGCTCTCGTGGTTGTCGCTTCCCAGTCTATTGCTAGCCTTCACTTGTACTGAGCGGGAATGCTGCTCGTGCATCCAAATCCTTTAAACCAAGTTATCCCAAAGAGTCCACCAAAAATTCCTATGCATGGTATTTCAAGCCATTCCAAGTAAATTTGCATGTGCTACCTTTAAAACCTTCAAAATATTTCCCTTTTTGTGTCAATGTTTACTAGCTCATGAGGAAGTAGTGTGGTTATTCTTTATTCTATTTGTCAAATGGACTTTTACACCTGGACTAGCGGCATATACATCCGCTTATCCTTAATTTTGCAAAAAGAGCTGGCAACGGGGTGCCCAGTCCCAATTAATTACAACTTTAACCGCTTAATTCTCTTCACACTTTTGCCCTGATTTATCAGTAAGCAATGACAAACAGTGAAATACCTGCGTGTGTAAACCAAAGAGAAAGAGGGATGATCTGCCTTACTGGTAGAAATAACGTCCTTCATGGGAGCCTGATACGTCTCCAACGTATCTATAATTTTTGATGTTCCATGCTTGTTTTATACCAATTGCTACATGTTTTGTATCTACTTTATGGCACTTTTATACATTTTTTGGGACTAACCTATTAACAAGATGCCGAAGTGCCAGTTCCTGTTTTCTGCTGTTTTTGTATTCCAGAAAAGCTAGTCTGGAAATATTCTCGGAATTGGACGAAACTTCACGGACATCCCTATTTTTCCAGAAGACACCAGATGGAGCAAAGAAGCAACGGAGGAGATGCACCAGGGAGCCACACGCCACTAGGGTGCGGCAGGCCCCTTGGCCGCGCCCTAGTATGGTGTGGGCCCCTCGGGGCTCGCCAGCCGCCGCCCTTTCGCCTACTTATTCCCCCGAGAAAATAACCCTAAGTGCCTGAGCCATTATCCACGAAAAGTTCCAGAGACGCCGCCGCCGTCAACCCTAGCTCGGGAGGGTCCAGAACCTCTTCCCGGCACCCTGCCGGAGAGGGGAATCGTCACCGGAGGCATCTACATCGCCATGCCTGCCTCCGGAGTGATGCGTGAGTAGTTCATCCTTGGACTACGGGTCCATAGCAGTAGCTAGATGGTTGTCTCTCTTATTTGTGCCATCATGTTTAGATCTTGTGAGCTGCCCTACATGATCAAGATCATATTATTGTAATGCTACATGTTGTGTTTGCTGGGATCCGATGAATATTGAATATTATGTCAAGTTGATTATCAGTCTATGCCCTATGTTATTTATGATCTTGCATGCTCTCCGTTGCTAGTAGATGCTTTGGCCAAGTAGATGCTTGTGACTCCAAGAGCGAATATTTATGCTAGATAGTGGGTTCATGCCTCCGTTGAATCTGGGACAGTGACAGAAAGTTCTAAGGTTATGGATGTGCTGTTGCCACTAGGGATAACCCAACAATGCTATGTCCATGGGCATATGTGTTTGTTTACATTACGCGCTTTACTTAATGCGATTATCCGTTGCTTGCAACTTAATACCAACGGGGAACTCGGATGACAACCCGGCGGTGGATTATTAGTCATAGACGCTGTTGGATAACGGTCTATGTATCATGTCGTAATGCCCAATTAAATATCATAGTAATCATCATGCCATGTATTTGCATTGTCATGCGCTCACTATTTATCAATTGCCCAGCTGTAATTTGTTTACCCAACATGTTAGTTATCTTTATGGAGAGACACCACTAGTGAACTGTGGACCCCGGTCCATTCTTTTAAACTGATTAAACCACAAACTGCAAACTGTTCCTTTTTCATTCTCTGCATTTTAATACTCATTTTCCACACGAGACGTTTAATCCTTTGTTTTCAGCAAGCCGGTGAGATTGACAACCTCACTGTTTTGTTGGGGCAAAGTATTGTGATTGTGTTGTGTGCAGGTTCCACGTTGGTGATCGTGTTGCGCCGTGCGAGCCGCCAACAACCTTCTGAAGAATTGTTGCTCCTACTGGTTCGACAACCTTGGTTTCATACTGAGGGAAAACTTGCTGCTGAACTGCATCATACCTTCCTCTTGGGGTCTCCCAACGAACGTGTGATTCACGTTATCAGAGCCGCTCTTAAAAGTCTGTTTGACAGGTAGAATACTGTTCTCACCCGCTACCATTCGTTGACAATTAACAAACACCTCCCAAAACATTTTTATCTCTGTTTTAAAATAAAATCTCTAGCACGTGTTAATCCCTGCTTTCCTCTGCGAAGGGCCAATCTTTTACTTTTATGTTGAGTCACCATCTTTTCTTTGAGCACCTCTTCGAGAGCATAACTGTCATTCTTAGTGTAATGTGCTTGTCCCAGAATACGATTAATTGAGGCATAGCTATGATACTCTTATTTTTGATATCTTTATATCTAGTCTTCACTTGAACTTCAGAGGTGCCTTGGCATTTATGTTTTGCCCTTCAAATAAAGGCAAGCGAGATACCACTTTGTCATATCTTTTTACGAACATTGCAATTCTTGTGGATAGATGTATGCTATGTTATTCATTCTTAGTACTTTGGTATCTTTTCATGATTTGCATAACTACTAGGTGTCATCATTTGCATGGTTCCTATCATGAATTGCCTAAGTAGTTGATCATATAGTAGGTATGTATACATCATATGAAGCAAATGTGTTCGTAAAAGTTTCTTTTATCGCACTCAGTTGTTAACTGAATTGCTTGAGGACAAGCAATAAGCTAAGATTGGGGGGAGTTGATACGTCCAAAACGTATCTACTTTTCCGAACACTTTTGCTATTGTTTTACCTCTAATTTGTGTGATTTGAATGCAACTAACACGGACTAACGCTGCTTTCAGCAGAATTGCCCTGGTGTCTTGTTTTTGTGCAGAAAGTCAAAGTTGTAGAAAAATTCCAGAAAAATTCCAGAAATTCTATTTTTCCAGAAGACCCACGGAGCCAGAAGACGAAGCGAGGAGGGTGCACAGGGGCACCACACGCACCCAGAGCGCGGCAGGGCCTTGGCCGCGCCCAGGGGTGGTGTGGCCACCCTGTGTGGCCCCCGACGCTCCCTTTGGACTACATAAAGCCTCTGACCTAAAAACTTCGGGGGGGGGGGGGGGGGTTCGACGCTTTTTCCAGAAAACATCTAGAGCTCCGCCGCCATCGAAAACCCTATTTCGGGGACCAGAAACTCCGTTCTAGCACCCTGCCGGGACGGGGAATTGGAGGAGATCATCGCCATCATCATCACCGCCGCCTCTTCATCGACCATCCATGATTCCCCCATCCATGTGTGAGTAATTCCCCGCTGTAGGCTGACGGGGATGGTAGGGATTGGATGAGATCATTCATGTAATAATTGTGAGATTGTTAGGGCATGGTGCCTAGTATCCATCGGTAGTACTTTATGTCATTGTTGCAACTTGTTATGCTTAATGCTTGACACTTAGGGCCCGAGTGCCATGATCTCAGATCTGAACATGTTATTGAATCATGAGAATAATTATTGTTTTGGATCATATCTATAAGTTGTATACACACGTTATTGTCCGGAACCCGAGGCCCCAAAGTGATAGAAATTGGGATAACCGGAGGGGATGGTTGTGACGTGAGGATCACGTGTGTTCACGGAGTGTTAATGCTTTACTCCGGTGCTTTATTAAAAGGAGCACCTTAATTACCAGTAGTTTCCCTTGAGACCCCGCTGCAAACGGGCTGGTAGGACAAAAGATGTTGTGCAAGTTTCTCATTGCGAGCACGTACGACTAAATACAGAACACATGCCTATGATTGATTATTACTTGGATACCTTATTATCATTTATCTGCAATTGCCCTGCGTATGACTATTTCATGAATTATCTTATCCATGCAACGCCCGTTCATCCATCCCTATGCCTACAGTATTTTAATCCTGTTGTCTACTGCAATTATTACTGCTGTCTTTATTTTACTACTGCTATTATTTCACTACTGCTACTGTCATAAAACTGTTGCTACTGATAAACTGTGTCGAGCAAGTCTACTTCCAAGTGCAGCTGAACTGACAAATCATCTGTCAAGGCTTATAAATATTCTTTGGCTCCCCTTGTGTCGAATCAATAAATTTGGGTTTTACTTCCCTCGAAGACTGTTGCGATCCCCTATACTCGTGGGTTATCAAGGACTTTGTCTCTTGGCATTGCAATGGGACTTTCAACATGGCAGAAAACTAAGAAGAACTTTGCTATTTGATGCTGCATCATCTGATCCGATATGGAAATCTTTGTGGTCTCTTAAAGTACCAATTTTGGGGGCTATTCCTTGTAATGGTGTTTTGGCTAATAGGCACATACAAACATCAAGTCAGTGCCCGCTGTGTGCTAGGGAGTGCGAGAGCATCTCCCATGCTTTCTTCAAATGCCCTAGAGTGGCGGATATTTGGAGCCAGGTTGGGCTACGAGATGTGATTGTGAACGCATGCAGGAAGTCCAAGGGGTACCTGCGCTTATTAACTTGCTGCTCAATACTTCCACTACTCCGTTATATGAAGGTCTTCGAATCAGTGACCTTGTAGCTGTTGGTGTTTGGTATATATGGTGGGAGAGAAGAAAGGTTAAGCACGGTGAAACTGTCCAAGACCCTAGGAGATCGGCGCAGTCCATTGCGGCCTTGTCTCTTAATTACTCTAGAGTTAAAAAGAGTAGGGTGCTTCCTATGGTGCGACATGGTTGGATCAAGCCACTCGAGGGGACAGTGAAGCTCAATGTGGATGCTGCACTTGATGTTGACTCAGGTGAGGGGGGGTACAGGTGCAATCATACGAGATCACTCGGGTTTCTTTGTTGCAGGTGGTAGATGGATGTTACAACATGTTGAAGATGTTGCTACAGCAGAGGCACATGCTCTGCGGAATGGTTTGTTGCTGGCTGGTGAAGTAGGATGCAACCGGCTAATTGTTGAATCAGATTGCCTCGAGGTGGTGCAAATCATGCAGGATGGGGGAAATTCTCTAGGAGCGGCTGCGGCAATCTATGAGGAGTGTTCGTTCTTGTGTCGTAGTTTTTCTCTAGTTTCTTTCTCTCATTGTCCTAGGGAGGCTAATAGAGCAGCTGATATTCTAGCTAAGTTCTCGGAGGTGATCTATGCTACATGGCATGCTGATCCCCCTGATTGTGTTCGCTCTGTAATAACTGATGATGTAACAATCGTGGATGCTTAAAGCGACAAGTTTTTGACGCACTCTTTTCCTCACCAGGGTACCTACGGGGACTGGGAGGTTTTTAATGAGGCGGCTTGCTGACTTAATATAGAGGTGGTTAAAAGTTTCAAAAAAAAAAAAATGTACACATACGCCTTTGTTTCACATGGTGCCCCCCCAAGTGTCGCATGTCTATGTGGTCAACTAGCTAGCACAATCATGCAAACATTCAGCTACTAGAATGGAATGGAGCGCTACCTTGCTAAAGAAAAGAGATGGAGCGCCGCAGCTGCTAGTGCGCATCCGCATGCGGCTTTGGATGCCCATCACGTGTTGATCGTTCCCACGATCACCCGTGATAGAGTCTACTCCATCCGTTTTTGAAAATAAGATATTTTAGTTATTGTACATGTTGATTAGATTTACACACTAAATTTGTGAACATATAAATTAAAACATATTTAGATATATGTGGATTAATGTGAATGTAAAAAAAAGGGACCCGGTCCTGCAGGGGAAGATGAGCGGCCGCCCCACCCCCCCCCCCCCCCCCCCCCCCCCCCCCCCCCCCCCCGCGCGAAAACAAGGGGCCCCCAAGTCCCAATTAGCTTAGGCAAATACAGTGGTGGAAAAACTCTTGTGGCGGCGCCATTGGTACAGGTCGGAAGCTTTTTCTTGTAAGCTTTTTACTGGAACTTGGGCCTTTTTTGACTGGTCCGGTGTGGCGTATGGCGAGATGCCGCTGGGCTCTTCCCAGCTGGTGCTGCTGCGAAGCACTGGTTGGTCGTCCCTGACGTTCACCGGCGAGCTCCCATGGTGGAAGGTCGGCTGCGGGGCAGAGATGGCTGAGAGCCCTCCAATAATGGCAGATCTATTTCTGTTGGCATGGTGCCATTGGTGGAAGGGAATCGCTGCTGTTGTCGTTGATGCACTTCGGTGGCCGCGAGTAAGTTTGCTGCTGCAGATCGGAGACACACACATGGCAGACGTGAGTTGCCACCATGATCTATGGCTGGAAGGGCAGCCTCTCTAGGCACCGAGAATGGCGCTTCTTCTACGTCCTGAGTGGAGGCCCTGTGTAGGCATCTCGCCCACGTTCTTCCACCACTACATCTGTAAAGTCTCAAGAAATTAGGACGTGTAGGGACGACGAATCAACACATAAACTAAATTGCAATGACATTTCTCAAATATATAATAACTGTAATGGCATATATCAAACTAAACCTTCTTTATAAGTAGTGTCAAACAAAAAATATTGTAAAATTTAAAGTAGAAAAATAAATAAATAAACTAGAATATGAAACAAAATTGAAAAAGAACATATTCAAATTGGAGTTTGGAGACTGGAGTTTGGAGTGATCATTTAGACCAAAACATTGTTGGTCGAAATATTATTCACCAGGTTTAAAACATTGGTCATGTGTTACACGAAAAAGGAAGATTTATATAAAAAGAAACATGCAAGAAAAGTTTTAAAAGGAGAAAACAAACAAAAGGAAAAGAAAAAACTAAAGAAAAAATTCTGCATACAGTGTTGCAGTTCTTGTGTTAACCAAACGAAAGAAGAATCGGGAAGAAACTGGATCTGCAGAAAAGAGAATGACGAAGCAGTAGGAGCGTGAACAAACGGTACAAGTACTAAGTGGGCTTAAAGCGTTAAAAAGAAGCTCCCTCATTCTCGTGGACTGAAGAAAATATTGCAGCCATTCTCGTGGCCCAAAACATAGATTGCAGCTGCAAACCCATCGGAAATCCCTCTGGCGCCGCCGCTCGCCGTCCCTGCCGCCATGCTCCGCCTGCGAAGCTCGGTCGTCTCCCACATCCACAGCCTCCTCACTCCGCCGCGCCGCCCGTCTCCCCGAACCCCGCCTCCCCAGGCCTCCCTCCAAGCTCCTCCGCGAAGCTCTCCCGCCGCTCCAGGACCGACGCCGTGCTCGCCTTCCTCGCCTGCCTCGGCCTCTCCACCGCCGACGTCGCCTCCGTCGTCGCCAGGGACACCAAGTTCCTACGCCGAGACGTAGACAGAACCATGGCCTCCGTTTTCGTCGACCTCACCGGCCTCGGCCTCTCGCGTCATGAGATCGGCCGCCTCCTCTTCCTCGCCCCCAACCGCTTCCGCTCCGGAGACATCGTCTCCGACCTCCAGTACTACCAGCCCCTCTTGGGATCCTCCGGGAACCTCCTCCGGGTGCTCGAGCACGGCTCCTACCCCGCCGGCATTGGCCCCGGGATGGTGGTCAACCCCAACGTCGCGTTCCTACGGGAGTGCGGGCTAGGTGCTTGCGACATTGCCAGGGTATGCCTCCCTGTGCCGAGGATGCTCACCGCCCAACCCGAACGCGTCCGGGCAATGGTGGTGTGTGCGGAACGTATAGGTGTGCCCCGCGGCTCTCCAATGTTCTTGCAAGCGCTCAAGTCTACCGCTGTCCTGAGCGAGGAGCAGATCGCGGCCAAAGTAGAGCTCTTGAAGAAGATGTACGGATGGTCAGATGCCCAAGTGAGCATTGCTCTGTCTAAGGCTCCTTTCATGCTGAGGAGTTCCAGAGATACCCTGTGCCGCAGGTCTGAGTTCATCTCCGAGGTGGGGTTGGAACCGGCGTACGTTGTTCATCAACCGGAAATTTTCCGTTATGGCATAAAGGGCCGGCTGGGACCCCGGTACTACGTTCTCAAGTTTCTCAAGGCGAATGGATTGGTCGATCAGAACCAGGACTACTATAATATAGTCAAGGTGAGCGAGGAAGAATTTGTGAACAAGTTCATATGCCCTCACAAGGAAGCCGCACCACACCTCGCTCAAGACTATGCGGCCGCTTGCAAAGGGGAAGTGCCAACTAATTTCAGATTTACATGAACCAAGAACACGGCTATGAAGATTGGTTAATGGTATCTTCCTATGGTGCCACAAGGTTTCACTCGGCTATGAAGATTTGTTAATGGTATCTTCCTATGGTGCCACAAGGTTTCACTCTTCGTAGTAAGCTTTAAACCCTGTTTTTGTCTTCTTTGCCTAACCGGGTACTGGTTGTATTCTTTAGTATGTGTGTTGCATGCCAATTTTTTCTTTGCTAAAGTCCCTACAATTTTATTCCTGAACCGCGATATGTTGATGTTGTCATTGCTTAGAGAAGATCTCTGAAAATGATAAGTGTCCAGGTCTTGGAAAAGAAAAGATTATCCACATTCATTATCTGATGTATAAACTCATTATCTTACTGTACTGTTCGCAAAACAGGATACCTATGTTCCTTAGTTGGCCAGTATTGTATCTTCAGTCCCTTCGATTTACTTAAAGTTTTTGTCATGACTATGACTATAATTTCCCACCATAATATGTTCCGCGAAACAAAGATAAGTACATAATATGAAAGATTTTTGTGTGACAGATTTAATGAGCATTCTAGGTTTAGCAAAAGCAAGGACGTAAGCAACCAAACCAAAAGAAAATAGAAGTCGGGAAGGTGGAAACATCACATGAACCACCAAGAATATATCTCAGTTTTTTCAAGGCCTCTGTCTACCTTGAAACTGATGTACTACGAGCATATCGGTACATGTTTGCGTTCAATTCTCCACCAAGAGACTTTCTGGTTTTCGCTGGTGGAGTATGAAAGTGAACTGGTAGGCTACGCTTAGTTTGTCTGCCTGCTAAAATGTAATGCCTAGGATTCAGTGTGTCCTGAATTTTGTAGGACGATGGCTGTTGTAGATTATTTTATTAGTGCCTCGCCTCAAAATAGATATACCGTTTTTTCAGGATATGAACTGTGGTTTATATCTGGGACTGGCCAATTCCATATTGAAACCGAGATTATTACCTTCTCCTAAGCTGCAGGTAATAATTGTCATCTTTATCTCCGTTTGAGAAGTAAGGACAAATTCTTTTTTGAACTTCAGATTAGTTGAGGTGGGAGCTATGTACTGGTTAACCAAGCTTTCTACTGCAATCATCCAAGATTTTTGCTCCGGTCCATTCTTTAAATTTCTGAATCCCTCTGTTCCAGCTAGGTAGCAACTATCAGACCTCACTGGAGAATTTTCGGGCATTATCAATTGTTTTGTTCTGACTGTATTGGGAGTAATTAGAATCATGGTGATGGCTATTTTCAGGAAGATTTGCTGCAACTTCGGTAACACGACCTACAAGTGCACCAATCACTGGTAATACTCATGAAAGCGATTCAAATTTATGCTATTTTGAATTTTTGATACTGTCCTGCTACATCCATTGTTGTTCTTTTCCTATTTAGAAAGTCCATATATTTGAATGCTGTCAGTTAAATAGTCCATGTTAAATGCGATGCTAATTCTCTTTCTGTGAAATCTAGTATATAGCTGAATTAGTACAACAATGACTGACGACACAAATTCAGAGTAATAGAACCAGCACACACAACAGCCAGTTTTTTTTGCTCCCCTTCTTTGTACCCTCAGCATGGCAGCAGCGGAAATCATGGAGTAATTTGTTCCTCGTCGAGTTAGTCACAGTGGATCTTGAAGGACTCGAGCACGTCCTCCCTGCTGGCGTCAGCGGCGTCGTATGCCTCCATGAACTCGCTGAACAGGAACTCCCTGTACTTGGCTGGATTCGCCGCATCGTCCACAAGCTCTGGTGCCGGCCTGACGAGGCACCCGTCCGTGGGGTGCACGTGTGTGGCCACCGACATCCTCGCGGCGGCGGAGTTGGTGACGGCGCGGTGCTCCACGCTGGCGAGCACCCCGTTGGTGACGATCTCCATCTGGTGGCCAAAGTTGACGACGAAGGCGCAGGGGACGGGGCGGACGAGGAGCCACCTCCCTCCATGCTTGGCCTGTAGGCCCGCGACGTCAGCCTGGGAGAGCACGGTGAGGAGGTGGCGGTCACAGTGCGCCAGCAATCCCATGGTGACTGTCGGGTCCGGGCAGGGAGGGTAGTAGTTGACGCTCATGTGGGTGTCGCCGCTGCTGAGGTCCCCCGCGAAGAATCCCGTGCCGAGGCCGAGCCCCTCGGCAATGAGCCCGAGCAAAGTCTGCGCCAGCCCGTGCACCGCCTCGCAGTACTCGACTAGCCGGGGCACGAAGCTCGCGGGCTTGGACGGCCAGCAACGCATGTTGTCCTCGGAGGGCGGGTAGCAGCGGAACTTGACGTAGTCGCGCCAGTAGCGTGTCTCCCCGCGGTCGTAGGAGGTGCTGGTGGCGAGCCGGAAGCGCTTGCTCATGTCGTAGGAGCAGTATGGCAGCTTCTCCTCCGCGGGCAGCGCGAAAAACCTGGCCGCCGCGTCGCGGTATGCTTGGACGACATCCTCTCCCTCCCACCCCGTGGTTCACCACCTGGAAGAAGCCGAACTCCTTTCCCGCTGCGATGATCTCGGCGGCGACCTGGCTGCGTCGCTGGGAGAGAAGGTCCCCGCCACCATGGAGATCAATGATGGGGAGGGTGACGTCGTTGGAGGTGGTGTCGTCGTCGAGCTGCATGGCGGCTCGCTTCTCTGGTGGGAAGACGTACCTGTCCGGCACGGTGGCGTGCGCTGGGGCGTTGCACAGCAGCTCCATCTCCGATGACCAATGGAGCTGTCTCTGCTCGATCGATCACTGGAGCGAGGTAGCTTAGCTAGATAAGTTGTTGGTACTACGTTGAAGGACAGTGGGAGTATATGCTCAGTTTAGAGCTGCGGTTTCCTGGAGCGAAGGATCTGGATGGGATCTGGTCGGCTGGCGATGCCACCGCTCTGATTGGAGCTGGGCTTTGATTGGAGTTGCTGTGAGCCGATCGATGCTCTCATTGGAGCCCCTGCCAAAACAGAATGTGCTCTGATTGGAGTTACTTTCTTCGTGACGTTATGCTCCAAGTGAGGCCTAGCTAGCACTACTTTCATGGTTTTTCTGTACTATTTTCTGTAGTGTTAATGTGCAGGGTCTGTCGTCGTCTCACTCAAGATTTCAAATCCTGTTTGTTTTTGGGGTGAGGAGTACATCCTTGAGCTAGGTGAGGAGTACAACACATCCATGGCAGGCGGCAGCACCGGCCTGCGCGGCGAAGGCTGCCACACACGTCGTCAGATTCTTCTTAGTGGCCTAGCTGGGAGGCAGTCGAATTCAAGTCTGTCTTTACCTCGTTTCAGTTTGCTGCAGATTTGTTTGTTTGTCGAGTTTGAAATCAAAAGATCAAGAGTTTGCCCTGGTGTTTAAAGATTGCTTTCTGAAGTCTGAACAGGTCTTGCTAGTCAACTTTATTACCTGCCTCGCTTTCGAGAAGATTCATTATGGTTTTACATTTACATAATTTCGTTGTTATTCTCGGAAAGTGGGTTTTGATCCAGGGCACCAGTGCACCCTCCAGTTTAAAAAATTCGAAAACCATATTTGTAAACTTCAAAAAATTCTGAAAAAAAATTCCACGTGTAGCCAATGATATATCTCACATACGTGCAAAATTTCAACTCTAAAAACTTTGTATTCTGATCTACACAAAAATGACAAATGTGTAGATCTGAGAATGTATATTTCAAATCTCTAAGTTTTACCAGATTTGTTATTTTTGTGTAGCCCACAATGCAAAGTATTTCAATCTAAAAAAATTCACCGTTATGTGATACACCCGTGGCTACACGTGGAATTTTTTTCAGAATTTTTTGAAGCTTATAAATATGGTTTTCGAATTTTTTAAACTGCAGGGTGCACTGGTGCCCGGGATCAAAAAGTCTCCTCTCTGATATTCTTCGGTACAAAAATGCAAAAACGAGATGAATATTATGTACACAAAAGATATATGCCTGCTTTGTAACTTGATCGATGAAGCGGTATTTTGTACCATGTGGGTGTCACTAGTACAACTTGACATATATGTAGAAAATCTCAGTTTACCTGCATTTGTTGCTGGTTGCAGGCTCAGTTGTACTGAAGCTAGAATTAGTTTTCGGAGGAGCTTTCTGACGAAAAAACTCAACTCAAATAGACAAAACATGGCTATATTGCGCAGATATTTCCTGGCCATAATGGGCCGTGTCTTGTGGACAATATACTCGACGAGCGCTTAGTAAGCTCTATAATCGGGCCGGGCCTCCCAACGGGTTCACTTGCTCGCCTATTGGAGATCACCAACTTCAGTCTAAGTCTTAGAGCTCCAGCACGACGACTGCGAATTCGCCAACAAAAAGAAATGTCAGCACATATCTCCTCCAACACGTACGACTGATCAGACGTTGTAGGATAGTCGAGCTTACAGTCGGAATCCGTGGTGATCCAGTGAGCATGGTGCTGCTTCAACATCATGGTCGACACAGGACACGGCGGGGAGCATGGCGGCGACGTGAAGACGGAGGCGTCCTGGCTGCCGAAGCTGTTCCTGCTGCTGGACACCGACGACGCTGCCGTGCTCATGCCGTCGCCTGCCGGCCGCCGGTTCCTGCTCCTCAAGCTCACCGCCTTCTGTACCGAATATAACATTCAGCATTTCAGGATTTATTTCAGACTCTCTTAAGGATTTATTTCAGACAGCTGTTACAGACTAACAGTCAGTTAGTTGGTCGATCGATTACCTTCCATTTCCTGGCGGTGGCCGCCACCGTGAACTGAGGCGCCGCTGATGACGACTGTACGACGGCTCGCCGGACCAGCTCTCTCATCCTGGCCATGATCGCATTCCTGCGCTCGGCAACGGTCTTCTTCTCCATGGCCTCGGACTCTGTTCCCGATCCGGTCTCCGGCTCTGATTCCGACCCCTCGTCGATGATGGGCAGAACCCTGCTGCGCCAAGACTGATCCGCACCGCTCTGCCCCATCTCGACCGACCAAGCTAAACTAGCAAGGGAGACTTACAGAGTTGCTCCGGCGACCAAGCGCAGTGCAGAGATTAATACACTCTCAGGGATAGATGGTTATCACGAGAATTTAGTAGTTTACACTCAGTTCACAGTCCACATGCATATATGCATGTCGAGCAGGTTGGCCTAGTCAGTAGGAATCTTAGGCTGGCGTGCGTATCCACTCACGTAAACAAACACCGGAAAGCTGGTGATCATGAATCGATTGATCAGGAACCGAACACGTCAGGTCCATAGATCTGCTCTTGTCTGCTCCTTCTGGTGAATGAAACTAAACAATTTCCATGGATGGATTCAGTGGATGTATCCTATTCAGTCAATCACTGGAGGTGCATGTGTGTCTGTTGATCGATGCATCGCTGTCTCTGAAGATTAAGGAGCTATTAGCTATTAGCTACTAGCTAGAGTATCTTCTCATGGATCGAGTGGGTGTGTTAGTTAGAATCTATGCTATGCTAACTGGCTAGCTTAGTTGGCCATGTGATATATCGATGCCAAATGGGCGATTTGATGTGCTATTTTTTCACCTTCAAGCCCAAAGTTTAAGGAGCTACTGGCTAGAGTATCTTCTCATGGTACGAGCAGTGTGCTAGTTAGAGTCGATGGTAGCTAGTAGCTATGCCCAAAGCTTAGTTGGCCTCATGCGAACGTAAGCGATAAATGTGGTCTGTTTTCGGCTTTTCGCGCAAGCAAAATTTGTTTGGAGGGTCAAGATGCATGGGCATAGGCTTGCCGGTTATATTTTCCATTTCTATGATTTTTGTTTGTTTCCTTCAGACATGGCTACTGGGCCATAGGCCCAAGACTTGCAAGGTATACCACAAATCGACTACATGTGCCAAGCATGGCCCAGCCAGCAAGGGCATTCACAAAAAATCAAGGTGCTTAGATATGTGCTAAAAAGTAAACCTTTCTTCTGTTAAGCATTAATACTGATTTCTATTTGACAATTGCTTAATTAGGATCTATGCTATTGAAATAAGCTTTTGTGCTTGAGGATAAACAAGTTTATATTTATCAGAACTTTTCGAAGAACCTTGCATCGTACATGTCCTACCACAAAAATTCTTTCCTTTCTTCTATTTTCCGTTTTATTATATTATATTTATAATTTATAATTTTATGATTCATTTGACTTCTCCTCTTTCCTTTTCTTTATTTATTATTTTTTTGTATCTTCTTCACCTTATTTTCACGTTTGTATTTATTTTTGATGGATTGGAATTCTACATAATTTCCTTGAACTAAAGAGCCCCATCAGAAAATGTTAGCGTATGAGGCAGATCAAACCCATTCTGGTTGAATGGAGGAGACCTTTCTTGGGTGGGCCTTTTTCTTTTTCTAGGTGATATGTGGGCTAGGCCGAACCTTGCCCTTACACTTTGCTGGCTCCACCACGGATGACAGGCTATCGAGTTTTACTTTTTTCTCCCTTTCATGATCTCACATGATCCACTCTGGTAGGCATATCTAATGGTTATTTTTTATCTACGCACTTAGGCATCCATCTAAATCATTCATGATGCATGCCTTGTCATGTATTATATAACAGGGTCAGTAGCTCTGCAATAAGTCTAGAGCAGACTGTAGAAGTTTTAACTGTGGAATCTAGCTAGTGGAAGCTCCTATGTTTCTGCTAATTATGTAACCAACTCAATTATAGGCATGTGCCTACTAGATTAGGTAGATAGGTTTTAGCTAGCCAGAGACAGCTAGAGCCATTAACACTATGCAGGCTCTATATAGCTAGCAAAAGTAACCAAGGGCTAGTTATATATTATGATGTTAACACATACAACTGGGAAACGTTCTAACGAAAAGTGGTTAATTCGCATCGTAACCTAGAATAACAAAACAATGTCTTGCATGTGAATTAAGACGGTGGATACATGAATAAGACATAGACACGCGACGGTGTACGCCTTATTGTTGGATATTTACATACTATCCATGGATCATCATGCGTGCGTGATCGATAGACGAGAATATATATGTCGTGTAGGTAGCTAGCTCTTGGATTTCCAGGGTTCTCTGGAGGCAATTGATTATGTAATGTGTTCCCATGAGGCGATCAATGTGGTCTATTTTTTGCTTCTTGCATGCACCAATTAAGCTTTTTTTTTGGAGAAGTAAGATGCATGGGCATAGGCTTGTCGGACAGATTTTCCATTTCTATCATTTTTTTTTGTTTCATTCAAACATGGTAAGCCCAAGACTTGCGAGGTATACCAGAAATCGCCTACATGCCCCCCGCATGGGCCGGCCAGCAAGGGCACGCACAAATCCAGATGCTTAGACATGGGGTGTGGTTGTTAAAATTATAATGTACCTTATAAGCACTAATTATTAGTTTTATGTGACATGTTCTTAATTAGGGATGTATTCTACTGAAATAAGCATTTGTGTTATTTTCTTATCTTCGTCACCTTATATTTATGTTTGTATTTTATTTTAATGGATTAGAATGCAACAAAATAAAAGATTGAACCAACGAGGCCCCTTAGAATAGTAGCGTATGACAGGCGGTGGCAAATCAAACCCATTCAGGTACGGTGGCGGAGACCTTCCTTGGGCGGAAATTTTTCTTCTTCTAGCTGATATATGGGCTGGGCCGAGCCCTACCTTTTACACCCTGCTAGCTCGAGTTTACTTCCTGCTCTTTCATTCATGAAGGTAGAACCACAAACAAAGAGGCACACTGCCTGGCAAAGCACGCTCTTGATCTAGAGGAAGTCCGTCATCTCTGGCTTATTCATCCACCCACTAATGTTTCAGTTGATGTGAAACAATGATATTATTCAATAAAGTGGAGTGTGTTTTGCCCTAAAAAAAGCTCCACCACGGATGATTGGTTATCTGAAATTTTCTTTTTCCTCCTTTCATGATCCCACATGATCGCCTTGTCCAAAGGGTTGGACATATCTAATAGTTATTGTTTTGAGCTAGGCACTTAGCTATCTGCATAATTCATAATGCATATCTTATCAGTGATTTATATGACAGGGCCGGCAGCTCTGCGATTAGTCCAGAGAGCCAGATTGCAGAAGTTTCAACCATGAAAAGTAGCTAGTTGAATCTCCTGCGTTTCTTCTAATTGTGTAACCAACTCAACTATAGGCACCTGTCTCCTATAGTAGCCAGATACTAGTTTTAGCTGCCTAGGGGCAGCTGGAGCCATTAGTTAGGTTCTATAATGCTAGCAAAAGTAATCAAGAGTTAGTTATATATTTTGATGTTAACACATACAGCTGTGAGATGTTCAAACGACGTGGGGTTAAGTACGTAGCACCGTAACCTAGTAGAATCACAAAACGGTGACCTGCATGTAAAGTAAGACGATGGAGACATGCAATAAGGCATAGACACGCTACATGCGTACGACTTTTTGCAAGATATTTACATACTATCCATGGATCATCATGCTTGCGTGATCGATAGATGAGAATAGATAAATCTGTCGTGTAGGTAGCTAGCTCTTGGATTTCCGGGGTTATCAGGAGGCAACTCATCATAATCATGTAATGTGTCCCCATGAGGTGATTGATCGATTGGTCGTCGACATATTCCCTATCGGTCTGACTGTAGTTACGGTTTGGGAAAAAAACAGAAAACTACCTACCTATATACATCATCAAAATTAGATGTGGATGTCAGGGTTGACAACGTAACCACTATATCTAATATTCAGGCTGGTTCGATTCTATAAATTAACGTCTCACAAGAAGACAGACATACAATATATTGCACGGCTAATTATCATGGCCATTCGACTGTTGCAAGCAAAAGATATAAACTGGCGAGCTCAAGCGTTCGCACATAGATGGGCTCGGCTTTCCGTTTTTTATAGAAATATAATAAAGGAGATTAGAAGATATCACAAGGTCACGACTAAGTGACCAAGTATGCATGGCAAAAAACGACGGTGAGAACTAGGAGAACATCTATACTGAGGGTATGAATATTCGAATGTACTCAAAACACGCCCAGAAGTTTCTCTAAGTGACATGGCTAATAGGAATATAGGAACAATAGGAACGAAGTAGCTCGCCTAAAGAGGAACTACAATGATTCTTTACTTCGATCAAGAAAGAGAACTAAAAATCTAAACTCAATGAAGCAGCTAACAGACGTAAGTGCACAAAACCTCAATGCAAACTGAAACGTGCATCTAAATGTCGGCTACATGCAGGTGCTTGCGGGAAACTAAACGAAAAGGTGAGCTTGATTCTCATCTTACCTCTTAACAACCGGCATACAAGCTGTATATTCAAGTCAACGGACACACACCTCAACGCGTCGAGTCACAGCCTTGATCCTTGGTGGATCCCATGGGATAAATAGGTAATTAGCGGAGCTCCAAAAGCCACAGATGCAGGAGATGCGGCGCCGAGGTTCCCTTAATTAGTAACTAGTATCCCTTAAGTTATTAATTTTCTCTTGTCTCTCTTCCAGATTCAACGCTAGCTCTCCAAGCTGGAGTAATGAACTCACTTATTGCTCCATGATTCCGTCAGATGCAAATTGTTTAATTGATAACTGATGTTCGACAATGCCCAAAGGGCAGAATCTCAATTCTTGCTTAGCTAGCACCGGAGAATCGATTAAGAGGCATCATCCCAATGTCAACTATGCTGCAAATTGCTATATATACCTCGTTGATCAATGAAAGATCCAGATCAAAAACCACCACCTCCATTACATTGCAAGGAAAGCTTGAGGGGCAGAAGCATCTGAGAAGAAGCTTAGCTAGCTGCAAGAGAGGGAGATATGGAGGTCGAGACCGGGGATAAGGCGTCTGCGGCGAGCAAGTTCACCCTGCCGGTGGACTCAGAGCACAAGGCCACTTCCTTCCGTCTCTTCTCCTTCGCCAACCCACATATGCGCACCTTCCACCTCTCGTGGATCTCCTTCTTCACGTGCTTCGTCTCCACCTTCGCCGCTGCACCACTTGTGCCCATCATCCGCGACAACCTCAACCTCATGAAGGCTGACATCGGGAACGCAGGGGTAGCGTCCGTGTCCGGCTCCATCTTCTCCAGGCTTGTCATGGGTGCCGTATGTGATCTCCTCGGTCCGCGCTATGGCTGCGCCTTCCTCGTCATGCTCGCCGCGCCCACTGTATTCTGCATGTCACTCATTGATAGTGCTGCAGGGTACATCACGGTGCGCTTTCTGATTGGTTTCTCCCTTGCCACGTTCGTATCGTGCCAGTACTGGATGAGCACCATGTTCAATAGCAAGATAATCGGCACCGTGAACGGGCTGGCGGCAGGGTGGGGCAACATGGGTGGCGGTGCCACGCAACTCATCATGCCCCTCGTCTTCCACGCCATCAAGAAGTGTGGTGCCACAGCCTTTGTTGCATGGCGCATTGCCTACTTTGTGCCAGGAATGATGCACATCGTCATGGGTCTCCTCGTCCTCACAATGGGGCAAGACCTCCCTGACGGAAACCTCGGGAGCCTCCAGAAGAAAGGAGAACTGAAGAAGGACAAGTTCTCCAAGGTGTTATGGGGAGCTGCCACAAACTACCGGACATGGATTTTCGTCCTCCTCTACGGCTACAGCATGGGCGTCGAACTCACCACCGACAATGTCATCGCCGAGTACTACTTCGACCACTTCCACCTTGACCTCAGCACCGCTGGAACCATCGCAGCCTGCTTTGGCATGGCCAACCTTGTTGCTCGTCCGGCTGGAGGCTACCTCTCCGACCTCGGTGCTCGGTACTTTGGTATGCGTGCCCGCCTCTGGAACTTTTGGATCCTCCAGACTGCTGGTGGTGCATTCTGCGTCTGGCTCGGTCGTGCCACTGCCCTTCCAGCCTCTGTCACCGCCATGGTCCTCTTCTCTGTCTGTGCCCAGGCTGCCTGTGGCGCCACCTTTGGTGTTGCCCCCTTCATCTCCCGACGGTCCCTCGGTATCATCTCTGGACTGACGGGTGCAGGTGGCAATTTTGGCGCGGGACTCACACAACTGCTTTTCTTCACATCGTCGCAATACTCAACCGGCACTGGGTTGCAATACATGGGCATCATGATCATGTGCTGCACGCTTCCCGTTGCATTCGTTCACTTCCCACAATGGGGCTCTATGTTCTTCCCAGCCAATGCCGGTGCCACCGAGGAGGAGTACTACGCGTCTGAGTGGACGAAGGAGGAGCAGATGGAGGGACTCCATCTCCCTGGTCAGAAGTTTGCCGAGAACTCCCGCTCAGAGCGTGGGAGGCGTAACATGATCCTCGCCGAAGCTGCCACACCATCGAACAACACTCCCCAGCACGTATAAAATGAAGATCTGCTCGAGTATTTTCTCTTACCTACATTTTTACGTGCAAGACCCAAGTTTCCTTACATACGTAAGTGTGATCATTTGCCATATATACATAGGCGTATGTTGCTGTGATGACCTTTTGTAGTGTAGTATATATGTAGGGAAGTATGCGTTTGTGTCTCTCTGTACGCATGAATTGTGTGGATGCTTTTGAGCGACGGTTATCCATCACTGTGGATCCGAAACTGCAAGAGACGATTTGAGTTTTGACATATATGTATGGGTCCGGTTGTTCCTCCAAGCAAAATTTGATACTTCGACTATGAATGTGCCACGGTTGTCTCACCCAAGATCTGAATTAATCAAACCTACCAAATGCAAAATATACGAATGAAAAAGTCCTTTGGCTTACCCTCCTCAACACATCCCAAAACCGGGTCAATATGGCACACCCTGGTGAGCTGCCAAAACTTGAGAATATCCAATTGGTGACTATTGCCCCATGTTTGACATACATTACTATACTGTCAATACATTCTCTCCTTCCCCAATCCCATATTCCATATGTACGGCTCGATTGGAAGCCTATCACTTATCACGAGTTCATGACAGTTGAAGTACATATCCGAGGGACCAACATGTTCATAAACTATTTCTCTTTGGCTAAGCCTCTAACGGCCATGGGTTAGCTATAAATTTTCTCCTGTCTCCCTTCCAGATTCAACGTTAGCTCTACAAGTTAGGGTTATCACGTCACTCAGGAAGTCACGATTCCAATCAGATGCAAATGTTAATCTCTAACTGTTTGTTGTTCTACGATGCCCAAAGGCCAGAATTTTAATTCTAGATTATCTATCACCGGACAGGGTATGATCCCAATATCAACTCTGCTGAGGATTGCAGTAAATATCGACGCAAACACAGTGGAGATTACGAGTAAGTGAGTGAGAGAACGACGGATTGGGTTTTTCAGTTCCTCTAACCGTGTCACTACTACAGATTATGCACACACTTGAAATCACCAATCGCACATTTGAAATCACCAATCGCAAGTAATGGTGTGCGACAGTGGTTCCATCGCATATGATTCTCCTTTCTGTCTCCCACGATTCCTTCAAAGAAAACATTCGTCTTGTCAATACGTTGCATATGGTTAGTTATTTTTAATCGGCAAACATCACACACACAATGTTATATGTATAATGTTTGTTGTAGTTATCAAATTTTAATAATTGCTGAAAATTGTGTAGCACATTTAAATATGGTACAGAGGACAATTCAGATTCACATTGCTCAACCATTGAAACAACATTCACATGATACCACTATAATCGCATCACAACGAGCACATGGTGTATGAAGTAGTTAACAATGAATGACTGAAAGCCAACCAACAATAAAGGTTCTAGCATAAATCATGGTGAATTCGCTATGTCAACTTGGGGTGTATGAGCATGGTCCATCTACATTATCATTTGCGCACGTATAGAAGGTTAAAAGAATAAAAATTATTTAAGTATTATAGATGGATTGACTAATACAAGCCACCTATGGCAACCTTTCATCGTAAAGTGTGTCATAAAATTAGCCACGTTTTGGGCAACGTAATAGTCACAGGAAACAATATCTGGCTTTTGAAGGCACTGAAATAAGGTTCAAATTATTAGTTGTATAGAACTATCAATAAAATTATAACCGTAAGTAGAACAGATAACATGATTAAATGAAGGTCTAATCTGAAAATTTGTTTTGTGTCAACTGCAAGACATACAGTTTATTTTTTTATCAAGTTTAGCACATTCAATGTTTTTTTTGACCAAGTTATGCACATATAATCTATTTATAGGTAGTTGGGCATAAATAACATATCTAAATAAATTTACCACATATAATCTGTTTATTAATGAACTACAACATATAAAGAACTAAAAAATGGGATTAGGTATCTCCATGCTTTTGTGAACCAAAGGACTTATGTGACTCTCGCTTGTTTGCTTATCCCTCCATGTCGAACATACTGCACAAATGCACTACACAAATCAGATAAACATGTGTAATAAATTCTCAAACACAAAATGATCAAAAACTTTACAAATGATTTTCCATTACCTTGTCAATAATTATATTATATTCTTAAAACCATTGGCATAATTTGGGGGAATTCATTGGAGAGAATCAAGGTAGAATCTTTCTTCTTTTTGTGTAACACGTACTACCTCCGTACGACTTTTTGCTGGATATTTAGATACTATTTGATCATTAAGTATCTACTATCTATTATCGTCTATCATTGTAGGTAAGCTAGCTTTTCGGATAACCGGTGTTCTCAAGAGGCAATTACTTAGGTGATGTGTCCCCATGAGGCTATTGATTGATCGACTGTCGACATATTCCCTGTCGATCTGACCGTAGTTAAGGTTTGGAAGAAACAGAAGGCTACCTAGCTTTATAGATACATCATCTAATTTAGATGTGGACGTCAGGGTTGACATTTTGACACTCGTAACACTACCCCCTCTGTTGTAAATTATTTACCCTATATCTAATGCAGATATGGCTGGTTCGACTGTATGAAGTAAAGTCTCACAAGAAGACAGACTGAAAATTTATCGCACGGTTAATAATCGTGGCCATAGGATTGCTGCAAAAGATATAAACTGGCTGGCTCAAGCGTTCGCTGATAGATGGCCCCGGCTTGCAAATCGATGGTGAGAGCTATAACAACGTCACTACTACTAGAGGGTAAGAACTGGAATTTACTCAAACAAGAAATCTAAACTCAATTAAGAAGCTAGCAGACTTATGTGCACAAAAACTCAATGTAAACTGAAATGTTCGTTCAAATGAGAATTAGACCAAGTTGGGCACTCGATTAAACTGAACGCCGATTGATCTAGATTTCGGCGTCAATATTAACTCAAAAGGTGACCATGATTCTCAGCTTACCCCTTATGTACCGGCATATATACAAGTCAATGTACACACCTCTCAACTGAAAACGCGTAGAGTCACAGCCTTGATCCTTGGTGAATCCCATGGGATACATAGGTAACTAGCGTAGCTCAAAAGCCACAGACAGGTGCGGCGCCGAGGTTCCCTAATTTAGTAATACATCCAACTAGTATCCCTTAAGTAACTTGCTGATTACCTCCTGTCTCTCTTCAAGATTCAACGCCAGCTCTCCAAGCTGGCGTAATTAACTCAGTGTTGCGCCATATTTCCGTCAGATGCAAATTTTTAAACTGATAATTGCTGTTCTACGGCGCTCAAAGGGCAGAATCTCAGTTCTTGCTTAGCTAGCACCGGAGAATCGATTAAGAGGCATCATGCCAATGTCAACTCTCCTGCAAATTGCTATATATACCTCGTTGATCAATGAAAGATGCAGATCATAAACCACCACCTCCATTACATTGCAAGCAAAGCTTGAGGGGCAGAAGCAGCTGAGAAGAAGCTTAGCTAGCTCCAAGAGAAGGAGATATGGAGGTCGAGAGCGGGGATAAGGCGTCCGCGGCGAGCAAGTTCACGCTGCCGGTGGACTCAGAGCACAAGGCCACTTCCTTCCGCCTTTTCTCCTTCGCCAATCCACACATGCGCACTTTCCATCTATCGTGGATATCCTTCTTCACGTGCTTCGTCTCCACCTTCGCCGCTGCACCACTTGTGCCCATCATCCGCGACAACCTCAACCTCATGAAGGCTGACATCGGGAACGCAGGGGTAGCGTCCGTGTCTGGCTCCATCTTCTCCAGGCTTGTCATGGGTGCTGTATGTGACCTCCTCGGCCCGCGCTACGGCTGCGCCTTCCTCGTCATGCTCGCCGCGCCCACCGTATTCTGCATGTCACTCATTGATAGTGCTGCAGGGTACATCACGGTGCGCTTTTGATTGGTTTCTCCCTCGCCACATTCGTATCGTGCCAGTACTGGATGAGCACCATGTTCAATAGCAAGATCATCGGCACCGTGAACGGGCTGGCGGCGGGGTGGGGCAACATGGGTGGCGGTGCCACACAACTCATCATGCCCCTCGTTTCCACGCCATCAAGAAGTGCGGTGCCACAGCCTTTGTTGCATGGCGCATTGCCTACTTTGTGCCGGGAATGATGCACATCGTCATGGGTCTACTCGTGCTCACAATGGGGCAAGATCTCCCTGACGGAAACCTCGGGAGCCTCCAGAAGAAAGGAGAAATGAAGAAAGACAAGTTCTCCAAGGTCTTATGGGGAGCTGCCACAAACTACCGGACATGGATTTTCGTCCTCCTCTACGGCTACAGCATGGGTGTTGAACTCACCACCGACAATGTCATCGCTGAGTACTACTTCGACCACTTCCACCTTGACCTCAGCACCGCTGGAACCATCGCAGCCTGCTTTGGCATGGCCAACCTTGTTGCTCGTCCGGCAGGAGGCTACCTCTCCGACCTCGGTGCTCGGTACTTTGGTATGCGTGCCCGCCTCTGGAACTTCTGGATCCTCCAGACCGCTGGTGGTGCATTTTGCGTCTGGCTCGGTCGTGCCACTGCCCTTCCAGCCTCTGTCACCGCCATGGTCCTCTTCTCTGTTTGTGCCCAGGCTGCCTGTGGCGCCACCTTTGGTGTTGCCCCCTTCATCTCCCGACGGTCCCTCGGTATCATCTCTGGACTGACGGGTGCTGGTGGCAATTTTGGCGCGGGACTCACACAACTGCTTTTCTTCACGTCGTCGCAGTACTCAACCGGCACTGGGTTGCAATACATGGGCATCATGATCATGTGCTGCACGCTTCCTGTTGCATTCGTACACTTCCCACAGTGGGGCTCCATGTTCTTCCCGGCCAATGCCGGTGCCACCGAGGAAGAGTACTACGCGTCTGAGTGGACGAAGGAGGAGCAGAGGGAGGGACTCCATCTCCCTGGACAGAAGTTTGCCGAGAATTCCCGCTCAGAGCGTGGGAGGCGTAACATCATCCTCGCTGAAGCAGCCACACCGTCAAACAACACCCGCAACACGTTTAAGATGTACTCGAGTATTTTCTCTCAGCTATGTTTTTACGTGCAAGACCCAAATTTTGTTTACATACGCAAGTGTTATTTGCCGTATATATACACACACACACCCCGTATGGGGATTTAATTACGTTATATAGTGTAATATCTATTTAGGGGAATATATGTATTTCTCCTTACGCATGAATGTGTGTATGGTTTTGAGCGATGGTTATCCATATCACTGTGAATCCGCAACTACAAGAAAACATTTGAGTTTTCTAACAATGTGTATACATTCCTTATGTATGTCGAATATGCAAATTTATATATTTCGACTATGCATGGGTCTTAGCCAATATCTGAATTAACCCAACTGAGCAAATGCAAACCATATGAATGAAGAAGTCCTTTGACTTCCTCACCTCAACATACCCCAAAACAACTCTATATACACACCCTAGTGAGCTGCCAAAACTTCAGAATATCAAATTGGCCACATACATATGAGCTGCCAGAACTTGAAAATATCGAATAAATATAGCTACATGATTGGCATGAATAGTTGCTGAGTACATTAATAAGTTGCCAATACATTCTCTCTTCCCCAATCTCATACTCTGTATATGTACGGCTCCGTTGGAAGCCTTATCAGTTATCAGGAGTTCATGACGGTTCAGGTCCTTATCCTATAGGGACCAACATGGTCATAGAATATTTCCCTCTGGCTTATCCTCAACCTTGAGTTGTCCATAAAACTCTCCTGTCTCCCTTCCAGATTCAGCGCCCGGTCTCCAAGCTAGAGTTATCAACTCACTTGGTATTCCGTCAGATGCAATTGTTAATCTCTAATTGTTGTTCTACGACGCACATATATGTCTTTTCTTAGTGTTAGTTTCAAAATCTTCACCAAAACTGCAACCATTCGATTGAATTTTGTGGCCGATCATGTGGTTAGATCTACACAGCCTGTTCTTATACAAAGTAGGAATATTTTCAATGGGTAGTTATACTACATGAAACTGTCCATGAGATGCATCAGAAAAGAACTTAATGTCGTTATATTTAAATCGACTTTGAAACTATAATAAGGTCGATTGGTGTTTCCTCCAACTGACTCTCAGAATGAAAGAATTCTCGTTGTAATGGTGTGCTTGGATCCGCAATTATGTTACTGGTGGTAGTGTGGCTATTAAAATCAATGATGATACTAGCCATTAGTTCTAAACAATGAAAGAGCTTAAGTAAAGGTGACCCTCTTTTTTTCGAAAAGGGCAGTCCTAGCCTCTGCAAAAGTAAAGGTGACCCTCTACCGCCCATGTTATTTAATATAGCGGCAGATATATTAGTCGTGATGATTAAGCGGGCCAAACTTCATGGCCAAATTGAGGGAGTAATCCCACATTTTGTTGATGGTGAATTTCTATCCTCCGGTATGCAGCCGATACGATTCTCTTTATGTAACAAGAACTTCAAAATGCTAAAACCTTGAAATTAATTTTATCAGCGTTCGAGCAATTATCAGGGCTCAAAACAAAATTTCATAAAACTGAATTGTTTTGTTTCGGTGTGCCCCGGACAAAGCTGCTCAGTACGCGGAACTATGCAGATGCGCGCAAGGACAATTTCCTATTATGTATTTGGGTATACTATTCCTCGTAAGTAATATGGTACTGTATATGATATCATTCATTTAGTTGTCCAAAGGGGTCTTGAATAAATTGGATTATTTCTGAATAAGGATTATTTTGGAAAGGGGATAGTGAGAAAAAGAAATATCGAATGGCTATATGGGATGTCGTTTGTCGGCTAAAAGATCGGCGAGGGCTGGGTATTCATAAACTTCGGGCTAAATATACAAACTTCTAGGGAATGGCTTTTCACGCTACTTTAAAAAATGGGGTATGGCAAACACTTCTCAAAAGAAAATATATCAGGAACAGAGCTTTGTCACGGGTTTATTGGAATCCCGGCGACTCTCGCTTTTCGGCCGGTATCCCAACGACGAAGAAACATTTCTTTCTACTTCAAAATTTTATATTAAGAATGCATCAAAAATTAGGTTATGGGAGGATAAAGTATTGGAAAATATCACTCCCCGTGACCAATATCCAGCTCTATATAATATTATGCGCCATAACAGTGATACAATACTAACGGTTATGCAGTCATCGCTGCCAAATGTGACGTCCAAGAGAGATTTGGTTGGACTCAGGCTTGCTGCGTGGAATGCCCTAGTAGGGCGGCTGGTTTTGGTACAACTGTCGCTTATAGGATTTGTTCATCTAGCGATGTCGCTTGATAATTTAAAAAATGGAAGATGAAGATACTATTAAAGGTAAAAATCTTGGCATGCTATATTCGTCGAGATGTTATTTTAACCAAGAATAAACTTGTTAAAGGTAACTGGCGTGGAAGTACAAAGTTTGTTTTCTGTCAACATGAAGAGACAATCAATCAATTATTTTTCGATTTGAAATTTGCCCATTCTATTTTGTTATCTATCCAAGTAGCTTCAACTTTGTATCCAACGTCATCCGTTGGGAACACATTCGGCAATTAGTTACATGGTGTTGATCACAAGTTTAGAACTCTAATTAGGGTGGGAGCGATAGCCGTAATATAATCGATTTGGCTGTGTAAAAATGACAAGAATTTTAGGCGAAAAATTCTTCTCAGATGCAGTTAATCTACCATTGCACCAGTTTGCTCCGTTCGTGGTCCGCATTACAACGTGACAAATGGAAACCTTTTTATGTAGGAGTCTGCACGACTAGAAAACATGGCAATGTATTATTTTATTCGACATACATGGCCTTTTCTGGCTTGGCCCTAACATCATAAGCGATATGCAGTTGTTAACTTATTACTCGCATCTGTACTTTAATTTTATCTTTTTAGACTGTGCGGTTGTGGCCGGGTGTAGTGCTTAACCTCTTAAGTCATAAAATGCCCTTTATAGAAAAAATAAACCTAAGGCCTAGACACAAGACCACCAAACTGTTACAAAATTTTATTTTTGTTCCTTCACTATATAGGTTTGCACACTAAATCGGGACAATTACCGCTAGATAGACCAGTTTGTGAAGGAGTTGCCTTCTCAAAGTTGTGTATTGACCTTTTTTCTTAACACTAGCTAAGCTTATATAGCAATATTAGGACGCGATCCATGCCAACATTTCTAACCAGTTTTCGGCTCTGAACAGAAAATTGTATACTTATATATGCAAAGTGGTGAATTTATGAGACATTCTGGTTATTAATGATAAGCTAACTCCCAGTCATAAGACCAACTCTGGATGAGGCCAAATTAGTAAAAAACATGGTTTTGTTGCGTTTTGGTAAGAGGTTTTTTCTGAGTGATATCTGCCTGTGCTCGCGTTTTGGATTGGTTTTTGCTTAGTGTCGGCGAAAATACCTCGGGAGACATCATGACACTCGGTAGACCTCCGGGCCTGTGGATCGGAGATGGTGGCAGCACTGACATCTTTGTTGGTGGCTCTAGCCAGTGGCGGGTTTGGAAAGGCGAGGCTACCGGTGAAAGCCGCACGGACTTTGGTCACGGTGCGCGATGGTGGCGTATTTGCGTCGCTACCTTGGAAGGCATCATTGCTGAAACTCTCGTCTTGTCACACGGCCTGCTCCAGGGGAAACCTCAGATCTAGGTCTTCTGGCTCAAACGAGGGCGACACGCGACGTCGTTTTTCCCTGCTAGGGACATCGTTTTTGAAGTAGCGGTTGGCTAGAAGGAACCCAAGGTGGAGCGGCATATTTTCTTCCGCGTGGAAGGTGACGAGTTTTGGTGGCATGGCACAGCAGGGCCTCGGCGGCGGACGCGCGCAAGACAGTTGGGTAGTCTTGCGTCGTGGCGGCATCGATGGCAGGTCTGACAAAGTCATTGCGTTGATTACTCTTGAAGATGAGTTCGTGAAACACGGCGGCAGCAACTTTTGAGTGTGCGCGTCTGATGTGCGCTTATGATCTCCTGAACTGATTTGTGCTATCGACTCGCTATTGGGCGTCCAGCTGGTGAGGTCACCGGTTTTAAATGATGTGCGTAGGTATTTGAGTATAGGGCCAACGTCACCGATCAGTCCACCCTCTACATCAAACTCGTAGGTGTAGCAACAGTTGTCACCTGTAAGGTGGCTTCATGTTGATCGATGAATTTCCTTATAAAACTTTGTGGATCTTAGTATAATAATAAAAAGCTGTGTATCATTTTTTTATGCAGAGGCTGAGATTCAACCTCCACTTCCAAAAAAGTGATTTAATCTATTATATACTAAAAGCAAAATGAGTTAGTTTTCGAGGCACCACGTTAATCCACATCATCTAAATTAATTTTGATACTTGGATCTAAATTACACGGTTAAGATTTAATGACAGATCGGTAACAACGTAACCTTTAATTATCAATATCAATGTCCAACACGATTGTGCTGTCACGTATTTGGCAAAGGGACCCGATCGGTCAGCTTAAAAAAAGTGAAACACAAACACGATCGTGTTGAGCGTGCTGCGTGCGTGCATAGCACGCATTAAATCCGATCGCTGCTCACGTAAAAAAGAAGACTGACTGGTTGAGGCAGGCTGCACCGGTGCTCGCGTAAAAAAAAGACCGATCTGTTGAGGCACGCTGCAGAACACGGGAGGCGATGGGAGACTTTGCCCAGCACCAGCAGCCCAGCTAGCTAAGCGACAGACCATACATACACGATGACGGCCGGCCGGCCGGCCGGCGCTTACCGCAAGCAATTAAATTCATACATCCACACTTAGGGCTATAGATCTGAATAATCGGTAGCATCTCAACTCATTGAATCCAAATTTTGTGTGAACACACGTCTCCAAATGCAAACACAAATCTGATCTAATCTAATTAAAAACTAATTACACGCGGACGTGTACGTACACAAATCTGATCTAATCTAATTAGAAAAACTAATTACACGCGGACGTGTCAGAGAAGACATGCTAGGCTACAACTTTATCATCTGGACCAATACAAATACATGGTTGAGTATATGAACAGTAATAAAATCAAAAGGAAACCATATTACCAATTACTCTATCAGAATCCAAACTAGATAAAAAAAAAACTATGTAACCAAATCTGGCTGGCACAAGCTTTATGACTATCCATCCTCAATCTCATAAAAAAATTAAGCCCGAGACAATTTTCACCTTAATGCAAGAATGACAAGATATGTACAAATTAATATATTAATTGCAAAGGCAATTTTCACAGTATTTGTGGTGCAACCATATTTACTTTATGTTAAAAGAACATACGCTCGACTAAAAAATAGATTGTAGCTGGAAATCTCACTACTTAGAGCTGATTAACATCACATTTTTAGTGACCATGCAACTGCGTTATTTTTAATAATATAATATAAATATTACATAAAATATTAATTATGACACACTAAAGAAGATGCCCTCGCAATCGAGTTCTATACTGATTCAAAATATTTCCCACACAGGGGCTTATTTACATAACATAATATTTTCTAAGCGATATAACCCTGTGATTTATAATACCATGTTTTGGGCATCGAGAAAAAGACCATGCCCTCGCTAACAATTGTAAGGTGGTTAAAGTTTTTTCTTTCATATGTGATACTTTATTTACCATTACTTTTTATAGTCATGGAACTGCATTATTTCTTATCATAAAATATGATATCCATGAAATCATAATTTTATTCCTAAAACACTTTCAACTGCTTATACTTTTCACTACGAATATCAGTTTAGTTTTCAGGAAATTCACTAAAAATAAGAAAATCAAATTAATTGAGTATTATCACAAATTAGCTTTTGTATATTTGGCGTTTCAGTTTGTCTTACATGAATCTAAGAAAGAAGTACCTAAACTACACTACATAAGTTGATTTATGGTTCCCCACCTCTCGATGTCTGATTAGTAGTTGAAGGTGAGGGCATCACAAGAGATTGAATGATTGAAGATACATTATACTCTGTATCCATTTTTGACAAGGGAAAAAACTTGAAATTTCCATGATGGCTAAAAGATCCTTATAAATTTGCGTATGGCATATTGTCTTATTAGAGGACTGTTCTCAATGAAAATAGCTAGAACATTTACCACGTTAATCAATCATGATACAATGTCTCACATTTGTAATATATAGTAGGAATAAAGGGAAGTTTTGAGATTTTTTATGAAAACAAACATTATATATCCAATCTTTATAAGTATACCACAAACAATAATTATTTATTCATGAACATAAAAAGAATCACAAACGATAGTCTTAACTAGAAATTTCACAAATGGCGATCTTTCGACACACGTCATAAAAAAGAGAATTCAAAAGTTACCACATAAAATTAAAACACCATGCTATAGATGATAATTTCTTCCCAATACAACATTCAAACTTCACACATTCAATGGATACAAGACATCACAATGTAGCATTTACCCTGATCATATACATACTCTAGAGGATTGGTGAGGTACCTTGGTGAGAATCAATGGATAAGTACACGAGGACCGATGATTTCCATAACTGAAGGTTTATAGGCTATAAATGATAATTTTGTTTAAACTTTGTTTCTTTCTTTGTGATATTGCAATCAAGAGTACCAATGTGGCCCAACCTCACATAGCCGATACGATAAAGTAGGAAGGTGTTCTATTTCTAGCCATATGACTTAGTTTCAAAAGGAAAACAAATTTTGTGTATTAATATTGAATTTTTTCTACATGGCACTATGTTTCATATCATGTTAGAACGACTGGTCTCGAATGGAAGAGAAAGATCAACCACATGAATGATGTGTACATATACACTGTAAAAATGTCAATACAAATAAACTTGGTTTTTGTCAGAAGAACCCATCCATAACTTATCCTCTTCAATATAAAAAGAACATAGATAGATTTTCTATTTTTAAATTTAGTTCTTTGGGATTTTTCCTTTAGATATTATTTGATCTTCATCATATAAATCTTATGGAATTTATTTCCTAGGTCACATAAATTTTAAATCAAAATCTCTTTGAGTATGTCCTACGAAAAAAACTCTCACGTTGATGACGGTTAAAATGCCTAAAGTATATCACACGTGATGTCATAGCCATGTTAAGTGACATGAGAAATCTAAGTGAGCGGGAGAATATACTAATTCAGCTGAAGTGTAGGATGTGCTAGACAAGGTGAGAGTGAAATAAAATAGACGGAAACACAAAATTATCTAAAATTTTCAAGCATTTCCAGTGAAAATAGAAGCGTATTATTTTCCATGCATAATACAAATATGTTTGACTAAGCCTATGTTTGTCAACCAATTTTGAAACACATAACTTTTTGGATGTGTGACATGGTATTTTTTTTTGGAAATTTCAAAGTAATTACTCTTCATGCATTAAAATGGTTAAAAATATTTCTCTCACATGTGATGCTCTACCTCAAATATGTTTTGTGGCAGCTAGAAAAACTTTTGACTTATAATTTCATGTTTTCATTATCTATGACACAATAATTTATCTCATGAGTGGATTCGATGCCCTAAAGACGTTGCCCTCGCATTTGCGAGGGCCACCTTGCTAGTTTCGAAAAAAGAAGAAGTGATTATATGGAGATGCATTTATATAGAATGCAGAGGGAAATATTTCATTACAAAATAAAGAAATTGTAGCTAGCTAGCGGACTCTTCGTGGTCAACTCTTTTGCACGGTTCCGTACCTCACATCTACTCCCAATTAATTACACATGACAGAGGAAAAGATCTGTTTTGTGGTCTGAATTGGTAAATATATAACTTCTCGTATGATGGACAGCCTTTATAAGTTCAAGAGGACAGATGTATTTCCCTCGCATGCTGTCAGTGTCACTGTTGACAGAAGCCAAGGGCCACATTGCAAAGTCAGAGCATATCGATCGACTGGGTATCAATCATCGTGCGTATCATCATGCATGACTGGCTGGCTTGCCGTTGGATCGTTGCAAGAGGTGCAGGTAGCAAACTGAAACCGTGTACTTCTCTCGTTTCAGTAGCAACCTGTGGGCACTACGACTTGGACAACCCTTGTCTCTTGGTCGAGGCACGTCTCATCTGAAATCCTCCAAAAGGGATGAAAACTGAGGCAGGAAATTTAACAACCATGTACATCATGTGTGGAGCCTTTGAAAGGAGTGGAAAAGCTGTTTTTGTTCTGGCGGCAACGTGTTTTTTTTTTGATCGCCCATTTTTCATCAGGTTTTGTATCTGTTGCTCATTTGAGGTTTGATGGGTTTTAATGAGTTTCAGTTAGGATATAATATGGATTTTTCACCCTCTAAAAATAAGGAAGTAAGTTACTAAAACAAGAAAGTCGATAAGGAATATTCTAGCAGTTTAATTAGTGCCCTGATTCGTAGGGTTATCAAAACACGGAAATAAAATCTTGTAACAAAACTCTATCTTCTATAAAGCTAAGGTACGCAATTGCCTCTCGAAAAAACATGGAAATAGAAAAATATCATGTTTAAAATGTCACGCTGTATTGAATATTATACGACTAGAAAATTACATTAATTTGTATTAAAGAGTGTTTAACACAAGTGAGAAAACAAAGGAATTCTTCAAAGGTGTTTGAGTGTATAGAAATTTTGCTCCAAATTTTGAATGCAAATGAATCTTTAGAAACCATTCTTATATGGATTGCAATCACGTAAACCCAAAGATTAACGCAGAAAAAATCCCAAAGGTTCAAATACTCTAATAAGCTTACAAAATTCCTTTCAAATAAATGAACCCCAATTAAACTCCATTACAAACTGCGGCATGCATGGCGCTACTAACACATTTGACAATTTTGGAAGTACAATAGATGTTAATGATGCATTTTCTCAAGAAACAATATTAATTTTGTATATCATACATGCACGTTCTTTTCTTTTGAAACCAGGCAAAAGCTATGCCTTTTATAATGATAAAGTAGAAGCAAACATGAAGGACAAGGCCTAAAAATAAAAAAGTTACAACTCGATCCACGCCGGCCTCGAGGCCACGCCCCACACGGGTCGACGAAAGTTGTCCAAACAACCAAGGTCGACACCAAAAACGATCAACGCAACACGGCGGAGGTGAGAATCCGGAGCCGCCGCTCCGACATCCACGTCGGCCCCAAAGCCGCACCCCACACGGGTCGACGACCAAGACGCCCTAGCGACCAAAGCCGACACCAAACGACCTCGACGCAACACGGCGGAGGTGACCTCGACGCTTCACAGTGGAGGCGAAACATCCGGAGCCGCCGCTCCGGCATCCACGCCAGCCCCAAGGCTGCGCCCCACACGAGCCGACGACCAAGACATCCAAACGACCAAAGTCGACGCTCCACCACCTCAACGCAGCACGGCGGAGGTGAAGCCCGGAGCCGCCGCTCTGGCATCCACGCCGGCCCCAGGGCCGCGCACCCCGAAGACGAAGACTCGCCGCCGCCAGCCACCAGCTCAACACAGGTCCCTCTGGCCAGTAGAACATCCAAGGAGAGGCCCCAAGAGGCAAGCGACGAAGGAGCGCCACCCTCGCCCGATCCCGCTTGGGATCAAGGGTTTCCCCGGAGAACCCGGCATGGAGAAGAGAGAGCACCACCTCGACGACGCCTTCAAGAATATACTGTATTAGTTACTTACAGAATTTACGTTTTACAATTGTAACAGGTGCACATAATATTTTGCATATGCTTATTGGTTACTAAAATATAACATTTTTTTATTGTTTCCAGAATAGTTAAGGGTACATTTATGCAATAAAAATAGTAAACAATTCTTCAATGAACAAATTCCAACTTCGAAAGATCTTGCACAAAATTATGCAAGTCTGTGTTTTGGAAGGAGAGAGAGCCTTAAATTTGCCAAAATTGTTTCCTGCAATCTTGTTGTGCTGACTGCTTTGTATAGCCGAATTTACTCTTCATCAATTGACGGCTATATAGGTGCCAGTTCTCCCCATGCATCTCTTAGAAGGTAAGTAGGGGTGACTGTTCAAATTTCTTACATCTTTCCTTTTATTAATGCAAAGTTGCATCCTGTGACGCGAGAACTGTGCGTATGCATATTCTGACCCTTGGTCGAACCCACGGGCTGAGGACGGAGGAGAGATGCGGCGATGATCCCGTTGTTTATTTCCTGCCCTCTCGACTAAGCTGTTGTACTTCCCTTGTTTAGTCCCAGCCACCGCACCATGATTCCGTCAGATGCAATAAGATAATGAACTCTTTCCATTGCAAATTAGACCATGCTAACTAATAAGTAATCACACTTATTAGTATCAGCTAAGAGATGATGATGCCAATGCAATGTCAACTACGATGGCCTGCAAATGCTATAAATATAGAGCCGAAGCAAGATGAATGCATAAACCACACCACCATTGCATTGCAAACGAAGCTCAACAGCAGAGGCAGTAGTATCCACCAATAGCTGATCTTAGTTGCCAGTGCAACTAGGTAAGCTAGCACAAGAAAGGAGAGGAAGTTATGGAGGTGGAAGCCAGCGGAAATGGCCACGGGGCGGCGAGCAAGTTCACGCTGCCGGTGGACTCAGAGCACTTTCCATCTATCGTGGATATCCTTCTTCACGTGCTTCGTCTCCACCTTCGCCGCTGCACCACTTGTGCCCATCATCCGCGACAACCTCAACCTCATGAAGGCTGACATCGGGAACGCAGGGGTAGCGTCCGTGTCTGGCTCCATCTTCTCTAGGCTTGTCATGGGTGCTGTATGTGACCTCCTCAGCCTGCGCTACGGCTGCGCCTTCCTCGTCATGCTCGCCGCGCCCACCGTATTCTGCATGTTACTCATTGATAGTGCTGCAGGGTACATCACGGTGCGCTTTTTGATTGGTTTCTCCCTCGCCACATTCGTATCGTGCCAGTACTGGATGAGCACCATGTTCAATAGCAAGATCATCGGCACCGTGAACGGGCTGGCGGCGGGGTGGGGCAACATGGGTGGCGGTGCCACACAACTCATCATGCCCCTCGTTTTCCATGCCATCAAGAAGTGCGGTGCCACAGCCTTTGTTGCATGGCGCATTGCCTACTTTGTGCCGGGAATGATGCACATCGTCATGGGTCTGCTCGTGCTCACAATGGGGCAAGATCTCCCTGACGGAAACCTCGGGAGCCTCCGGAAGAAAGGAGAAATGAAGAAAGACAAGTTCTCCAAGGTCTTGTGGGGAGCTTGTGGCGCCCGACCCAACTGCTATACAGTGATGCTGCGTGTCACCGGTTACGCGATACAAACGGAGGTTACGGGTTTACCAACCCGGCCAAAACCTTTGGCAGGCGTTGCTCGGAATAACCGGCAACGCAACACCCCGAGTGATGCCGTAACACGGGCGCAACTCTCAATGCATAATAGTAAGATCAAGACTTGTGGAACAACTGGCACATCACAGACTCTACGACACAAGTCATATAGTTCAACTCTTATAATAGAGAAAGATCGCAAATGACAACCAGAGGTCACAGACCCAACATTACATCAAGCGGAAGCGAAGTGTGTTGTTCTAAACAACAAGAACCAAATTATGGCCTAAGAGGCCTACAAATAAATATCCAGCGCCAGCTGTTCCGGGATGTCCCAAGCTGCCACCTGGGAACCCAGACTACTCGTCGACGTCCACAAAGAACCCACCTTCGAGGTCGGTGAAGTCCTCTCCTGAAAATAAGCAAACGACGTTGAGTTCGACGAACTCGCAAGATTAGGAGCTAATATATGCTCGATGATTGGCTTTCAAGGTTTTATGTCTGTTTTGCATAAAGCTGATTTTATTTTAAAAGACATAACTCCATGGTATCGACTAATCAGATTATTTTGAAAAGGCGTAAGAAGTAACTATTTTCTTGAATCCCCTTTTTCATCATCAACCACCGTACCTGTTTCATCAAAGGCACCTCCCCGAATCACCCTCGAGGAAGCTCACCTTGCATTCTTGAGTGGTACCTTTAGTGCCCAGTTTTTAGTCATTCCGTTCAAGTTATTCTATGATCTTACCTTCACTTCCCAAGTTCGTCCATAACCGCGGACACGGCTTTTCGAAAAGATTTAACCCTGCAGGGGTGTACAAAGTGGAAGTCCCCGGAGTCCCGAGGGGCCCCAGCTCCTTCGCCACGCGTACCGTCCGGCCCATTACCTGTACAATTAGCTCTCTTCCATGGAAAGCCGGCTGGGTGGGAGCGGTGTCGACTTCTCCCTCGTTAAGGACTCTCCAGGATCATCAGTGCCCGTAGGACAGGTTTGGTGACTCCTCCAACACCCTGTCCCGCGGACACTTATGTTTCCTAATACCATCATCCTCATCTCAGTTCATCCCACCATCATCACGCACGCGCAAATGGAAGCCCGAACTAGAGGACCCTGGCTAGCCCCGCTCGAGTTATTTAGTCTATGAGGGTTCCTGCAATTGCATAGGCCTCACGCATGGTTGCACGCTCAGTCTTGGTTCAAGAGGTATAGAACTCGCACCTAGGCGGCGAGAACGAGATAAAGCACCACAACCACAGTGGCCTCTCATCCCCACCTTTTAGCATTTTATTATCCGTCACCACAATTTCCTCCACCATCATTCTCATCTCATCACCTGTTTCCAACATGAAGTAACCATAGTACAGCTATGCATTTAACTAAGCATGGCTAAGCATCAACATAGCATAGTAAGTATCTCAGGCCACAATACAAACCTATGGATAATAGGAGGGACCAGGTAAATGGCATAAGGAACTTAATGCAACTATAGGATACTCTAATCCAAGTAAAGTGACATTTGGAACCGCATGCAATATTATAGTGGAAAAAATATAATTGCGGAAAATAGGATAAGATATGCTCAGAGGGGGGATTACGCTTGCCTTGTTGATACGGCGAGTAGTACGGATCTTCGGGGTATTGTGGAGTAACCCCGGCGGCTTGATCTATCGAAACATAACACGGAAGAACAAATCAATCACCACACATGTGTAACAATGCAATGCACAATCACATGATGACATGACATTTTAATGCACTGCACTTAACATAGTCGATCTAGCATTTTAAATGGGGTACGGCGAAGACCTACTTTACTCGGAAGAGAGGTACCCCATATTTACTTAGTGATTCTAATAGTCCTAGAAGTGCAACATTGTAATTGTGATCAATTATGCATGATGATGATGATTTTGGATAACTCACAAATTTCTGGACATTTTGATATAAGGAACACCTTTTCCGGAGGTCGGGTAAAAAGTTATTACTTTTATAAATTCCTCTTTTAAATTTACTCTTTTAATTAATTTGTTTTCAACAACTATTAAAAGTTATTTCCTCGGATTCGAGAGAGAGGGAGGAAGTAGTTGAATCATCGGTGTTCGACATCCCTAGAGCGCGAGGGGGGAGTGGGAATCATACGCTAGAAGGGAGAAAAAGAAAAAGAAACTCCTAAAAAAAAAGGCAGGCAGCCCGGCCTCCAGCCCAGCCTGGGCCGGTTTGCAGGCCGGCCTGCTAACAGAGAGTTCCGGCCGTGCGGCCGGCCTGGGCCGGTTTAAAAACCGGGCGAGTTCCAGAGAGAAACGGCCTTGGGCCAGCTGGGGCCGGTTTCACGGCCAGTTAAGGGCCCGAGAGGAGCGGCCTCGAGGCCGGTCCAGGCCGTTGTCACGGCCGGTCTCGTGGAGGAGACGACGAACAACGGCGACGGCGGCGTGCTACGCACGCACGAGCACGGCTAGCGAGAGTGGGAAGAGGGGATGGTGTGCTACCGCACGGGATTCTCACCCTCGAGCACGTACGGGCAGCGGGGACGGCGGAGGTGCACGGAGATGGCCGGAATCCCCCGGCGGAGCGGTGGCGGTGGTCGGTGGGGAATCGGACGGCGCGGTCGATGTACTGCCTTCCCGCTCGATTCCTCTGGCAGGGAGGGGGAGCACGGCACGGCGGAGCTCGTGGTCAGCTTCGATTCGCTCGGGGAGGCTTCAAGCGACGACAACGAGCACGGCGAGCATGGCGGCCATGGCGGATCGCGGGAAGAAAGAGAGAAAAGGGGAAACGGGGAACTCGGGGGGGAAAAGGCAGAGCGGCTCGCGGGGATGCTCTCCTGGCAGGGGTAGGCAGCGAGGGGGGGGGGGGGGGGCCCGGCGCGCCAAGCACGGCGAGCACGGCCTCGAGCTGGTGCGGCGAGGTGGTCCGGCGCGACCTTGCCCTGTGGCTACAGGGAAGAGGATGATACTTTTACACAGAGGCCCCTGGAACTTCCAAGTTCATCACAGATTGGTCCCTGCTTCCTCTTCCTTTATTTCCAGCAGGTTTTAGTGATTTTACAGAGGCACTTCAACAACTTATTAAATTCTGAGAAAAATCCAGTAGCCTCCTACCAACAAGTAGAAGCACTACAAAAATTGGCAATTCAAAATAAAAAGTTTTGGACAACCTTTGTTCATAGGGTTGACTTATGGCAATTTTGCTAAATTCGAAATATTGCCCATTTGGAAAATCTATAGCAATTGCAAAATATTGTTTTCCACCCTTGGAACTTCCTTGACAAATATAAGATGCCAAGATGAATTTGTTTTGCAAGTTTGAACACTTCCATTGCTTGGAATTTGTAATTGAAACAGTTTGGCATTTGTTTTTAAATAGTGCCAAAACCATTTGTGTGTTGTTTAGCAAGTTGAATTTGGATGCCATGATGCAATGCAACACAAAAGCAAAAAATTTACTCGGGTTTTAGGTTTCCGAACTTCGGGCTGTTACAGAGCTGCCACAAACTACCGGACATGGATTTTCGTCCTCCTCTACGGCTACAGCATGGGCGTCGAACTCACCACCGACAATGTCATCGCCGAGTACTACTTCGACCACTTCCACCTAGACCTCAGCACCGCTGGTACCATCGCCGCCTGCTTTGGCATGGCCAACCTTGTTGCTCGTCCGGCTGGAGGCTACCTTTCCGACCTGGGTGCTAGGTACTTTGGTATGCGTGCCCGCCTCTGGAACTTCTGGATCCTCCAGACCGCTGGTGGTGCATTCTGCGTCTGGCTCGGTCGTGCCACTGCCCTTCCTGCCTCTGTCACCGCCATGGTCCTCTTCTCTGTTTGTGCCCAGGCTGCCTGTGGCGCCACCTTTGGTGTTGCCCCCTTCATCTCTAGACGGTCCCTCGGTATCATCTCTGGACTGACGGGTGCCGGTGGCAATTTTGGCGCTGGGCTCACACAACTGCTTTTCTTCACGTCGTCGCAGTACTCAACCGGCACTGGGTTACAATACATGGGCATCATGATCATGTGTTGCACGCTTCCTGTCGCATTCGTGCACTTCCCACAGTGGGGCTCCATGTTCTTCCCGGCCAATGCCGGTGCCACCGAGGAGGAATACTATGCGTCTGAGTGGACGAAGGAGGAGCAGAGCGAGGGACTCCATCTCCTGGTCAGAAGTTTGCCGAGAATTGCCGCTCGGAGCGTGGGAGGCGCAACATCATCCTCGCCGAAGCTGCAACACCGCCATACAACACGCCACAGCATGTATAATACGTGAGTGTGAACTACAGTGCGTGAATATATACACTGTGTATATGTATACGCCTGTAACATCTGGGAGTAATAATGCTTATCCGAGTTTACCTTTCTGGTATACACTTCATGGTAAATCGTTTCTTACTGTGAAAGCACAAAATATTTGCATAGTTGTGCATGGATGCATGCATGCGAGGGTCTGTTTTGTTTGTAATTCACCACTCCTTTGAATTTTGTATGTGCCAACTACCATGTATAATTCCATTTTTTGTTCCTGGCAAATAATTTGAATACGTTAATGTACTTCCGCAGACACTATGTGAGTTATCAATCAGTTTTCTTCCGCAGTCTGTGCGGTGATTATGTTTTTGTAAAGGAGGATCAAATCTGGCCTTTGTGAAATGAATTTGGCAATGGCCCATAGCATCATATGACATGAGTGCTTAATTAAAATTTTACTGTCAATCCAGAGCTTGTTACTTGATATGCAGCCTTTAAATTAGTTGCTACAGTTCCTTTTCACTAATTTTGGTATTTATAACTTTCGAACAACTTCTCCATCCCACCGTTGATAGCAACAATTTACGCGGATATCAACCATTAACACAGACTTCACAAAATATTGGCAGTTTCTTACTATCTTCCTATGGTTGTGAACTATACGTTAAGGAATTCCAACTTTAAATCAAATTTCCACTTCAAACATGTCGAACACTATGCGCAGAACAAAGTAGCACTAATACATGATTTTATTTCTTAAACATCATTTTGATGAATAAATATTTTGATTACACAATATAACTCGGATTTTCGTTGTTGAAACTATTCTTGGAAGAATTTAAGTGTTATTTTTTGTTTCAGGCATGGCCATATACCAGGACTCATATGTTTTGCATATCCATGCAGCTTTTTATCCAAAAGCTGGGTTTAACTTTTATTTGTATCCCTTTCATGTGACTTTGAGTTAATAAAACTTGCTTTATCGACAAAATATGTGTTCACAACTTCACATTTTTACGTAGATGAGTCAATAAACATCCCCTTTCCCTATTTCGTAAATATATATATTAAAATTCATCTGTATATATCTTGAACTATTAAAACCTTTTAATGATCCGTGATCAGTCGCTATCGGCTTACTCAGCTGTGATTGTAACTTTCTGTTCATGTGCCTCACGGTCCCTAGTTGGTTTGACTTTTCCTGATTCAATCACAATTGTCACCTTAGAGCGCGCTCTAGTTTCTTTTCTCTAAATTTAAGTGTATCATTGTAACTCTATGAATCAGGAATAAACTCCATGTTTTACCGGAAAAAAAAACTAGAAACAAATATTATAATACCAAATAATTCACACAAAGCTTCCACTTCGATCTAATCTATATTGATTGTACTCTTTAAGTTGACATTTGATCAAGCAATGTACAAGCTCCCAAGTGGACATTACAACTGATTATCTTGGGCGAATAATATATTGAGATGTCGTTCTAGCTTGTGATAAGCCATTCGCTGTGGATTTATATATAAGTTCTAACATGTACATGAGCTGTCCTTCCGCTTTGTTTGACAATTAAAGCAACGACACTTCCATGAATGTTGGGCTACCACGATTCCTAGCTCGCCATCAGCTGGCTAGCTGAAATAAGTTTATTTGATTGGTTCTTGCAGTTGAATCTTATGTGCGTACATAATTAACTGAATAAAAATCTTGTTGTTGACTCATTGTGATGGATCAAGGAGGCTTTGTCACTGCGAAGGTATCCTTCTGTGTCACGCAATTCCTTGCAATATTGATTGTTGCTACTTTGTAATTGGGCTTATTCATTAACCCTGATTTTGCTAAAAGAAGGCAAAACGTACCCCTTTTTGTTTCACTCTCAAAGAACACTTGTAGTTGGTGCACCCAGTATGCCCATATATAACCTCGAACACACTAGGCATCCACACATTTCATGCGTACAGAGAAACACAAACGCATTGCAATTTATCTGGACAGATAAGCCCGTACACCCGTATAACGTGGGGGTACTCCTAGGGCATATGTATATACGATATCTATATACATGGTGATTCATGGTGTAAAGAAAACATGAAGGTTATACACATACACAATACATAGGTGAGAAACAAGCTCAAGTACATCTTATACGTGTTGGGGCGTGTTGTTTGGCGGTGTGGCGGACGTAGCTAGGATAACATTGCGCCTGCCACGCTCCGAACGGGAGTTCTCTGCGAACTTTTGCCCTGCAAGGTGGAAACCATTCTTCTTCTCCTCATCAGTCCACTCAGATGCGTAGTACTCTTCCTCGGTGGCATCGGCATTGGCCGGGAACAACATGGAGCCCCACTGTGGGAAGTGCACGAACATGATAGGCAGCGTGCAACACATGATCATGATGCCCATGTACTCGAGCCCCTTGCCGGTGGAGTATTGCGATGAAGTGAAGAATAGAATCTGCGTGAGACCTGCGCCGACGTTACCACCGGCACCAGTCAAGCCAGAGATGATGCCGAGGGACCTTCGGGACACGAAGGGGGCGACACCAAAAATTGCACCACAAGCAGCCTGTGCACAAATGGAGAAGAGCACCATGGCTGTGACAGAGGCGGGAAGGGCGGTGGCTCGTCCGAGCCAGAGGCAGAAGGCGCCGCCAGCAGTTTGGAGGATCCATATGTTCCAAAGGCGGGCACGCATGCCAAAATAGCGGGCACCAAGGTCGGAGAGGTAGCCGCCAGCAGGACGTGCGACAATGTTGGCCATGCCAAAGCAAGCAGCGATGGTGCCAGCGGTTCGTAGATCTAGGTGGAAGTGGTCAAAGTAATACTCGGCGATGACGTTATCAGTGGTAAGCTCGACGCCCATGCAGTAGCCGTAGAGGAGGACGAATACCCATGTACGGTAGTTGGTGACGGCGCCCCATAAGACCTTTGAGAACTTGTCCTTTTTCACATCACCCTTCTTTTGAAGGCTCCCGAGGTTGCCGTCGGGGAGGTCCTGGCCTAGCGTGAGCACGAGCAGACCCATGACTATGTGCATGATGCCTGGCACGAAGTAGGCGATGCGCCATGCGACGAATGGTGTGGCTCCACACTTCTCGATGGCATGGAAGACGAGCGGCATGATGAGTTGAGTGGCACCGCCACCCATGTTCCCCACCCGGCCGCCAGCCCGTTGACGGTACCGATGATCTTGCTATTGAACATGGTGCTCATCCAGTACTGGCATGACACGAATGTCGCGAGGGAGAAACCGATGAGAAAGCGCACGGTGATGTACCCCGCAGCATTGTCAATGAGTGACATGCAAAATACGGTGGGTGCAGCGAGCATGACAAGGAAGGCGCAACCGTAGCGAGGACCTAGAAGGTCGCAAACGGCACCCATGACAAGCCTGGAGAAGATGGATCCGGAGACAGAGGCCACCCCGGCGTTGCCGATGTCAGCCTTGGCGAGGTTGAGGTTGTCACGGATGATGGGCACGAGTGGGGCAGCAGCGAAGGTGGAGACGAAGCACGTGAAGAAGGAGATCCACGAGAGGTGGAAGGTGCGCATATGCGGGTTGGCGAAGGAGAATAGCCGGAAGGACTTGGCCTTGTTCTCCGAATCAACTGGCAGCGTGAACTTGTTCGCTTCTGCCCCCATGTCTCCTCGAGCTCCAGCCTCCACCTCCATAGCTCCTTCTGCCAGAGCTAGCTAAGCTTTCTTCTTAGCTGTTCCTGCTGCTGCCAGACTGTGGCTTTAAATGTAATGGCGATGGTGGTTTCTGCTGTGATCTTTCATCGATCAACGTCATATTTATAGCATCTACGACTAGAGAGTTGACATTGGGATGATAACTCTCAGTCGATTATCTGGTGCTAGATAAGCTAAAATTAAGATGTTGCCCTTTGGGCAAGGTGGAACAGCAATCGGCAGTTTAACAAATTGCATCCGACGGAATAATTAATGGAGCAGTATTGAGTGACTTGATTATTCCAGGTTAGAGAGCTGGCGTTGAATCTGGAATGGAGACAGGATAAATTTAATAGCTAATTTAAGGAATACAAGTGCTTCTTAAGGAAACCTTGGCGCCGCATCTCCTGCTCCTGTGGCTTTTGGAGCTCCTCTAATTACCTACTTATCCCATGGGATCCACACAAAGGATCAAGCTTGTGACTCGACACGTGGAGAGTTGTGTGCGTTGACGTGTATAGTAAGAGGGAAGATGAGAATCGGGTTCGCCTTTTCTAGTTTGATACTTTGATTTGACGCCGATTTCAAGCATGTGTAGCCGACTTCTCTATCGGTCGCTCTTGGTTAGTCGAGGGCTGAAATGTTGGTTCCTAATTCTAATTTGAATATTGATAGAGTAGATTTCACTTCGATCACTATATGGGCACTTCTGACAGCTGCTTAAACTTATGAAATGTATTGAATCAATGTACGGCCGGCTCACTTAAACAGCGTGATAATCAATCATGCACTATTTGCTCTGACTTCTCGTGACACCTTAATTCACACGATGGAATCACTCCAAACTTAAGTACTCCCAAGTGCGATATCAACCCTGCCATCCACATCTAAATTTGTCGATGTATATGGTAGGTAGTAGCTTTCTGTTTATACTTCGAAACCCTAGCTACAAGTGGATGGCCAAACGATATGACCAAGATTGATCCGTCACCTCATGCATGGGGACAAATTAACAAGTTAACTGCCCCTTGAGAACCCCTACCTACACAACATACTCGGAACTCGACTCTCAAGAAGGTGTGAGACAGGAGATGCTTTGAGAGAGAAAGAGACGTCTACAAATGTGACCGCCACACACATGATTATTATCGGTAAATTTTATCAAATGTGACACACATGGTTTGTTATATAAAATCGTGTGGCATAGGAGCAAACTTAGCACACGGGTCCACTAATACATAATCGGCAAATGTTAGACGCTGAAATTGGCCTTCCCACACGGTTTTGTCTTCTCTGTGCATCTATGGGTTTGCGATGGGTCTTTTGATTGCACACGGATAGATAAAACCTTGTGCAAAGGGTGTTAAATGCGCACACGAGTTAGATAATCCAGTCGTCTGACACTACTAGGAAAAAAGTTTTTAACGACGACATAGGTGGTTGTTAAAAGTCAAATTTTAGTCGTTAAAAACCATTAATGACCACAATATATACACTTTCCCTATGTAGTAAATATATACGAGATTATGCATGGTAAAATTTATTGTATATATGTGGACCTATTCAAATGATCCCCGGTAAGTCGCTCTCAGCTTACTCAGCTGTGATTGTACATTTCAGTGCATGCACCTCACGTTCCCTAATTTGTTTGACTTATGCTAATTCAATCATAATTCTCACCTTAGCTGCTCAAGTTTCTTGTCTCCAAATATCCTTATCTAGTTACACAAATATCAAACATTAATCTAATCTATAATGATTGTACTCTCTAAGTTGACATTTGATCAGGTGATGTCCAAGACCTCCCAAGTGCACATTTCAACTGATTACTTTCTCGATTATATATTGAGATGTCGTTCTAGCTGGTGATAAGCCATCTGATGTGGTTTATATATATCAGCTCCAACAAGTACATGAGCTGTACTTCCGGTTAGTTTGATAACTAATAAAGCTAGCGACACTTCCATGAATGTTGGGCTAGCACGAATCCTAGCTAGCTGAAATATTTCTATTTGAATTGTTCTTGCAGTTGAAACTTATGTACTAGTGTGTACTTAAATAACTGAATAAACATCTCGTTGTTGACTAATTGTGATGGATCATGGAGGCTTTGTCACTGTGACGCCGTCCTTCTGTGACACGCAATTACATACCACAATTATTGTTGCTACTTTATATATGTAGTGGAACTTAATCGATGACCTAGATTTTATTTAAGATTGCCGAGAAAAAGCTCCTAGCAAAGTAAAAAGTCCAAATATCCTGTTGCTACTTGCTAGATAAAGGCAAAACATACGAAAAGTCCCTTTGTAGTCTGGACTCCCGGGTATTTTATTTTTTGGAATCAACATTTTAAAGTTTCCAAAACTTGTGACAAAAATCATAGATCTGGAAAATGACGTATCCGACGATTCTGCACAGTTTTAACACGAAATATTTTGGATACTGGCCTACACGAAAATGACAAATTCTGACAGATCTGAAAATTGTCAAAATATGCACTGTTCACCAGTTCACATTTAGAAAATTCTCATTTTTACACAAGACAAAATACATAATATTTCGTATTGATATTTTGCGCACTGGTGAAAGTCATCATTATCTACATCTAGGAATGTTTTCATATCTTTTTTGAAACTTTAAAGTTTTGTTTTCTAATTTTTTCTAAAAAAGGGCTGCATGTAGCTTTTCCTACAAAACGCTTCTCTCAAAAACATACCCCTTTCACTCCTTAAGACCTGAAACCCAGACAATGAACAACTTGTACTTGATGCACCCAGTATAGAGTACTCGTGACGTCGAAACACCCTTATAAAAGTTACTCCCAGCTCGGTCTATGTATACAATATAAATTTGTATTACCTACCATCTTTGACTAATAATTTGAAGGAAAAAGTGTTATATATCATCAAAAGTATATAATCGAACCGAAATACAGTACTCAACTCGAGAACCTAAAACTGAAGTCTAACGTTTTATTTTTCAAATATGATAATTTTATTAACAAGTCGAATGTTACCTAGCAAGCTTTGTCAAATTTAAAGCTCATTTTGAAGTAGCGATGTTGGCGGTTAAGCATAATTTTTTAACGGGAAATATGATAAATTAATATAATTACTTCGTCTTTGTTTTTTTTCGAGTTGTGAAATTTAAGTAGAATGTAAAAACCTTTAAGCAATTGGTCAAGTACTCATACGTTCATCTAATACTTTCAACAGGTCTTGTGGTATTGATGTTTGGTAACTCATGGCCGTTTAGAGGATAAGGCAGAGGGAAATATTTCTTTTGAAAACATGTGTTGTAGGATCGGATATGCACATTAACCGTCATGATAAGTGATAAGGCTTCCAACGGGGCCGTACGTACGGATTATGGGACTAGGGAAGAGAGAATAATGTGTTGGCAACTTAAACGTCAGAGCCACCCACTATCTTCTAAGCCAATCAATCAGCTATATATGTATACATTACACGCCTTATATTAGGTATGTAAGTCAACCATTAGGTGGCAAATCCGGTATTGCCAATTTTGGCAGCTCATCAAAGCTCTAGGTGTGTATTTTGATCTCTTCACGGTTTTGGTTTGTGTCGACGAGACAAAGTCTAACATTGGCGTGTAAGATTGACTTTTCATCTATATAGTTTTGTCGTGTCCCCACTGACAGCCAACGTGGTGACAGACACAGAATTCGACCGTGGCTAGGGCCGAAGTTGGGCTGGGTCCACTAGTGGCCCAGTAAGGGAAAACATGTAGTGGGTTGTTCCGTGGCGTGTAGCGTGTGATCGAGGAAAGTGGGTTGTTATAAGCTCGTGTAAGCTGCAGACCTGTCTTTATCTTTTATCGTTGAAATGGAGTGAACTCTAGTATCTCATCCTACTTCTCTGTTTCCACCCCTTCTCTGTGATTTGAATCTCTGAATCCCAGTTTATCCACGCCGATTGTGAGACTGCCTTCACGGGTCTTCACATGTTTTCATAGTATTCGCCAAGACTAAACCCTGGCCAGCCCATGCATGTTGAAGTATTTGAATTTTCTTGGAGGCCGGAACAACCAGAGGCATACATAAAGAAATTGATACACATATCAAAGTTTAGATTTGTTCATGTAATTTTGATGTGAAACATAACCCTCGTTGGCAAGCATCCACATATTCCATGTGCATACGGAGAAACACAAACACAATACCCTATATATACTGCTCTAGAAAGATAAGACTGTACACCTTATTAGTGGGGCACTCAAGGGCATGTATATACGATGTGTATATACTTGGTGAATCATGCGTACATTTGTAGAAATAACTTGAGGGTTTTACACGTACGTAGGTGACAGAAAAAACTCAAGTACATCTTATACGTGCTGCGGCGTGTTGTTTGACGGTGTGGCGGACGTGGCTAGGATGATGTTGCGTCTACCACGCTCCGAACGGGAGTTCTCGGCGAACTTTTGCCCGGCAAGGTGGAAACCGTCCTTCTTCTCCTGGTCAGTCCACTCAGATGCATAGTACTCTTCCTCGGTGGCATCGGCATTGGCCGGGAATAGCATGGAGCCCCACTGTGGGAAGTGCACAAACATGATAGGCAGCGTGCAACACATGATCATGATGCCCATGTACTCGAGCCCCTTGCCGGTGGAGTACTGCGATGAAGTGAAGAATAGAATCTGCGTGAGACCTGCACCAACATTACCACCAGCACCAGTCAAGCCAGAGATGATGCCGAGGGACCTCCGGGACACGAAGGGGGCAACACCAAAAATGGCACCACATGCAGCTTGTGCACAAATGGAGAAGAGCACCATGGCAGTGACAGAGGCGGGAAGGGCTGTGGCTCGTCCGAGCCAGAGGCAGAAGGCGCCGCCAGCAGTTTGGAGGATCCATATGTTCCAAAGGCGTGCACGCATGCCAAAATAGCGGCACCAAGGTCGGAGAGGTAGCCGCCAGCAGGACGTGCGACAATGTTGGCCATGCCAAAGCAAGCGGCGATGGTGCCAGCAGTTCGGAGGTCTAGGTGGAAGTGGTCAAAGTAATACTCAGCGATGACGTTGTCGGTGGTGAGCTCAACACCCATGCAGTAGCCGTACAGGAGAACAAAGACCCATGTCCGGTAGTTGGTGACGGCGCCCCATAAGACCTTGGAGAACTTGTCCTTCTTGACATCACCCGTCTTTTGAAGACTGCTGAGGTTGCCGTCAGGGAGGTCCTGACCCAAGGTGAGCACGAGAAGACCCATCACTATGTGCATGATGCCTGGCACAAAGTAGGCGATTCTCCATGCGACGAAAGGTGTGGCTCCGCACTTCTCGATGGCGTGGAAGACAAGAGGCATGATGAGTTGTGTGGCGCCACCACCCATGTTTCCCCACCCGGCCGCCAACCCATTGACTGTGCCGATGATCTTGCTGTTGAACATGGTGCTCATCCAGTACTGGCATGACACGAACGTCGCGAGGGAGAAACCAATGAGAAAACGAACGGTGATGTACCCTGCAGCACTATCAATGAGTGACATGCAGAATACGGTGGGTGCGGCGAGCATGACAAGGAAGGCGCAGCCGTAGCGAGGGCCAAGAAGGTCGCAGACGGCACCCATGACAAGCCTGGAGAAGATGGACCCGGAGACGGAGGCCACCCCTGCGTTGCCAATGTCAGCCTTGGCGAGGTTGAGGTTGTCCCGGATGATGGGCACCAGAGGTGCAGCGGCGAACGTGGAGACGAAGCAAGTGAAGAATGATATCCATGATAGGTGGAAGGTGCGCATATGGGGGTTGGCGAAGGAGAAGAGCGGAAGGACTTGGCCTTGTTCTCTGAGTCCACCGGCAGCGTGAACTTGCTTGCCGCGGAGGCCTTATCCCCGGTCTCGACCTCCATGTCTCCCTCCCTTGGAGCTAGCTAAGCTCTTTCTCGTGCTACTGCTCTCGAGCTTTGGTTGCAATGTAATGGAGGTGGTGATTTATGACCTGGATCTCGCATCGATCAACGAGGTATATATAGAAAGTTGCAGCAGAGTTAACACTGGCATGCTGCCTCTTAATCGATTCTCAGGTGCATGCTAAGCAAGAATTGAGATTCTGCCCTTTGGGCGTCATAGAACAACAATTATCAGTTAAAAGATTTGCATCAATCGGAATAATGGAGCAATAGTGAGTGAGTTGATTACTCCAGGTTGGGGAGCTGGCGTTGAATCTGGAAGGGAGACGAGATAATTTTAATAGCTCATTTAAGGGATACAACTGCTACTTCTCGTCCATGTCCGGCTCACCAAGAGCTCGACACCCATGCAGTAGCCGTAGACGAGTAAATTAAACGAACCTCGCCGCCGCATCTCCTGCGCCCTTGGCTTTTGGAGTGCTACTTATCCCATGGGATCCACCAAGGATCAGTCTTGTCGTTCTGACTCGACGCGTGGAGAAGTGTGTGCGTTGACATGTATATATATGCCAGCAATAATTGATGGCGAAGATTAGAATCAAGTTTACATTTTCTCTAGTCTTATAGGGTGCTGCTTAAAATTCTTCAAGTAATAAAGCTCCCTTTATCAGAAAAAAAATAACCATGCCTTATTGGTCCGACTTCTCGTGACACCTTAATTCACATAATCGAATCTGTCCAAAATTAACTGCCTCTTGGGAACCCCTTTCTAGTTACTTAGCTAAACAATCTATCTAGCTATCATTCATTCATTCGCACACGAATGCATGATGAATCGTATGTAAACGTCCAGCAAAGTCGTCCGTACATGTCTATGTCTTGCATGTCCACATCATAACTATTAACTAGCTCATGGCGTATTAGTCGCTACCACGCACAGTGCATGTGAATATACAACCCCTGCAGGCCTGCACCTTAATTAGCTGGCCAAGAAATATCCAGCTAACTCCAGTAACATGGCAGATGCCGATGATTGAGATGGTTAATTGACTTACATTAGCATATAAATTAATTACGCGGTACAGCAGTATAGCAGCTTCTATGAAACCTGGTTAGCTAGTAATGTGGACGCAAGCAGCATATTTGATTTACCCTTCAGATATTTTGGTTGAAAATCAGCTGCAGGCAACATCCTGGCCCTTTAGACTTATCACAGGGCTGCAACCCCTGTTATATAAGTGCATGATATGGTCTTACGGTGTCTATATGTACATATATGAGTAGTTCAGCAAAGCAGGCAAGCCTGGCTCAATCAGTCGACTAACAGATTAGTCTGCGCTGTAAGTTTTTCTTCAATAATTGATGGATGACCTGCTTATCGCGTGCATCAACAATCTTGTTTTTGGGCTCATCATCAAATAGATCGGGCACGCGCTACCGTCAGATGAAAGCTTCAATCTAAGCATCTGTTTTCTTAAACTAATTCTACGAGTACTGATGGGTCTTTTATTTTCTCTTTCCCTCTCCCGCCCCCCTCCCTAACCCTAGCCGCCACCACCCCCATCTCCTCCCTCGTCGCCGCCCGAGGAGGCTGCTGGGCAAAGCCCACGAAGTGGACGGCGGCGGCTGGGCCTTTCACCCAGCCCCCTTCCTCGGACGGCGGCGGGTGGGCAGCGGGATTCAGCGGTGCGGTGATGCGGTTCTCCGACGGCGATCTCGCCACACACGGCGGGTTGGGGTCCCTATGCCCGATGGTGCCGCCTCCTGTAGTTATGGCTGCGTCGTCCGGGTCGGTGGCTATAGGCAGCAGGGTGGTTCGTGATGGCTGTGCAGGCTGCCTGGCACCATGGTGGTGCCGACATTAACGAGCTAGATGGCCTTGGCTGTGGCGTGGCCGGGCATCACGGCACAGCCGTGCCGTCGACGACGTAAATACTTATCTCCGGGTAGATTGACGACGGTTGGAGGTGGCATCCCTCTCCTGCGGCTGTGGCACGCGGATTTGGGGCGAGGCGGTTGTCCGATGAGAGCTGGCCTCTGATCGGAGCCGACGATGGCGGCATCGTCAGACGTGGTTACTTGTTGAAGGTGTTGTTGCTGCCATCCCACCTCACCTAATGTCAGCGGTCGAGAGATGGTGGAGGCTGGTTGGATGGAGGCGAAGTCACTATAGAGGGGAAGACGAAGGGAATGTGGGTGCTACATTTTCTCATTGTGTTGTAGGAAACTCGCCGCACCGGGTTTCTCTGTCGGGTGGCCACATATTGGCACAAACGTAGAGATCGAATCTAGTGCCTGTTAGCACTAATCTTGACGTGCGTGGTTCGGTTGGCAGCCGAGTCTTGCGGCCGAGTCGTGCGTGGCTGTTGAGAGAAAGGTGCTCACGGGTGCATGTACTTAGTGGTTAGTTAGGCATGGGTTAGTGGCCGGAGTGGCCGGAGTGGCCGGCTAGCTAGTGCGTGCGTGAGCCTATTTAAAGAGCCTGCGAGCTTGTGTGTGGAGAGAGTGCCAGAGAAGAGGAAGATGTAGTCTAGGGTGCAGGTCTCCGTGTGCCGAGTATGGCTCGGCTAGCCGCGATGAGAGCACCGGTCGGCTCTGCTAGAGCTCCTCTGTGTACCTCCATATCCATGTATGTGTTCATGTAGTTGAGTTGATTAGGGCGTTGGTGCGCCCGCGGCGGCGTTCGTGCGCCGGCCCGTGAAAAATTCCTGTGTCTTCTTCTTCCTCTGTCCATGAGTGAGCTGGGAAGGAGAGGTAGCTAGGGTTGCCCGTTTGGCAACAACAGTGCCTTCTTCTAATCCATTCATGTGAGGCCATGTCCACAGCCTCCTCGCCACAGCCGGACATAAAGAGCTTTAGTTTGCCGTGTCGGGCCGGGGAGCAGCCGATGCAAAAAATCCTTGTCGCCCTTAATAAGTAGCCACTCTTCTTCGATCAGCATGGGCTTTGGGAGGCGGCAACAATGAGATTAGGAGAAGGGGAGGATGTGCGGGTTTGTCCCTCCTGAGTCGCCCTTAAGGTGATAGCTCGCGAATGACCTCTTCGTTGTACTGTAGTCATGTTGTCAAATATATCTTCTCATTCACGGTTAAAAGACAAGGTTAACAATGGTCACTGTACCACGTTTGAGCCTATATTTGTGTCATCACTACTAGGAAACATGCTATCTGTGGCGCACCCTTTTGCCTTTCTGTGGCGCATGGTGGGTGCGCCACAGTTAGCACGCCACTAAAATATATTTCTGTGGCGCATCCCTGGGTGCGCCACGGAAAGCTCAGATTTCTGTGGCGCACCACTCAGGGTGCGCCACAGAAATATTTCAGTTGCGTATCCCTCTGGCATGCGCCACAGAAATGCATACGCCACAGAAAAAAAATAACATGCGCCACAGAATAATTTGTAGGTATTCTGGAATTGCTGCTGCCTGCTGTATAAATACAGGTATATTACAGAAAATACAGATATATATACAGGATTTATATAGATATAATAATATATTTAACACGGTATATGAAAACAGACAAATTACTATGTCATCACATTACTTAGAGCCCGAGATACATAAATATAGTGACAAGTGCCAAATTAATTGTACAAAAGTTCATCTCATGTCACATAAGTCATAGTATAAATAAGGCTGAGAAGCCAGATTCAGCGTGGGGCGCAGGAGCCGACGATGATAAGTGGGGCCAGGGACGGATCCAAGGGGGACGAGCAGGGGCTACGCCCCCCCTATGCCTGTATTTTTCTTTGGAAAGATTAGTGATTCAACTACTTGTTTAGTGTATTTTAGCTAGGTTAGCCACCCTCATACAAGTCACACACACTAATTGCCCCCCTTAATCTCAGTTTCTGGCTCCGCCCTGAGTGGGGCCTAGTGATCCCTTAATGTCTAAGCAATCACTAGGGCCCATGTATCACGCCGGCTTCTGCTGGGGTCTCTTGCTGGGTCGCTAACTACACAACTATATATTACAAACTACACAATGTGGAAATTACACAATATAAACCAATAATGAACATAACTAATATATAAACCAACAATAAACAGAACTAACATGCAGTATAAACCAACAATTTTTAGCAAAGTCATGCCAAAATTATATTCATGCATGTAGGGACATTGATCAAATATGCAAAAGTATAACTAATACATCTCGATCCCATGAATAATTTGGTCCATTTTTATTTAACCCTAATACATCACGAATAATATCACTAATACATCTCCTCTCCTATGCATGAACCTCTCAAACTAATTTTGACCGGGTCCTGAGCCACGGGGTGCTGAGCCGCGGGCGCTGCGCATCCAAAGATAAGGAACCCTCACAGGGTCATAGCTCACGTGAGGAGGAACCCTCTGAAGAAACGACCATGTATTGTTGTACTGCCTATCCAACAAATACATGTAGCGACGGACGTGCTCGTCCTCCTCCCTGATACGGCGACGTACCACCTCCTCGGGGGCCGGCTCCCTCTGCACCGAGCGTGGCCCACGCGACTGCCACCAAAGAAGATCCGGGTCGACGACGTCACCCGGATTCCTCACCAAGATACGCGTCCCGGAAGGTAGCACCTCCCAGTGCCAGCCCGGCGGAGTCCAGTCGCGGACATCGCCCCTCTGTTCCAACAGTGATATCGTCGCCGAGAACAATAAACTAAAAACACAATTTTTAAGTAGCAAGCAAATTTAAATAAGGAACCCTCACAACTAAAATTATCTACAATCTAAGCTACACAACTATATACTACAAACTAGACAACTAAATTATCAATTATAAAATTATGAGGGAGTCTTCTTCATATGTCCTATTTTTAGCAAAGTCATGCCAAAATTCACGAAAAATTTCGGCATGACCTTTGATAAAAAAGGGACATATGGAGTACCCGAATTTGCCGGAACGGAAGTTAATCGACGTTTCGGCAATCTCAAGAGCCTCTCGGGGTACCTGCAAACATTTCACAAATCATGTTGGCCGGCATCGCCGGCCGGCCAGCAACATCACACCAACACATCGACATCTCCGGCTGGCAACAAACACACATACAACATCCACATCTCACACACATACACGGCATCACCACATCCACATCTCACCTGAAAGAACGCGGAGGTTCTTCTAAATTTCCTGCATATGACAAAATAATGCATTAGTTAATTAAAAATGCATCTTCAAGACAGTTAATTAAAAATGCATCTTCAACACAGTTAAAAATGCATCTTCATGATAAAGCTCAAAAAAAACATGGCAAGTGACAAGTGCTTCTCTGGTGTAGAAGACTAGTAGTAGGATTCTATCTATTTGATCGCCTATGTTTCTTGCATGTTAGGCAATAATGATGCACAAGGAGAGCAGGTGATGTAGAATGTGCAGCAACCATATATAAGTTAGATAGGAAACAAGCAGGGTTTGAGGGAGTGGGGTCGTACTTGTTAGCAAAAGACACACACAAGACATTGAGGTTTCTCCATGGCATCAAAATCGAGCTGAAATTATGAGCGTAAACCCTAAGTGCTTTGGAATCGATCCCTAGCTAGAGAAGCAGGGAGCAACCGAGTTTTCTCTGTTCTATTCGGCATTCCGTCGAACACCTTCCGCGCGTCACCCAGACGGCCGAGCCGCGCGTAGGCACGGGCGAGGGAGGTGGAGGCGTAGATGCCGGAGATGGACCGGGCGAGGCCGGACTTGGCGAGGAGGGCGTGGAGCTGTTCGGCCTCGATCGTTGGCGGCAGACGCGAGCAGGCCGCGAGGGCGGGCAGCAGGGCAGGGTTGGTGCCAAGGCCGCGCCCGGTGACGTGGTGAACGGAACGCGAGGGCTTTGGCGGGAACGGGAGGTGGCTGGCGAGAGGAGAGAGCAGCCAAGCACCGGCGGGCGGTCGGTTACTGCGACATGGATAGGCACGGGTGGGAGAGGAGGAGGAGGAGGAGGAGATTACCGACGAGGGGGGAGAGGATCCGGCGAGTTGGGGCGGCCGGCGGCGGCGAGTCGAAGTACTTGTCGGCGGCCGGCGGCGGTCGAGAGCGTGTGGTGGGTCGAGGGCGAATGTTGCGCGAGTGGTGGCCGGGCGTGGAAGAGAAAGGGGAAAGGGATGGGCACGTGCCTACACGGCTAAGTTCAGTAATTCTGTGGCGCACCGTGGCCCATGCGTCACAGAAAGTTCATCCACCCAATCGTTGGGGGCGGGGCCCAGCCTAATTCTGTGGCGCATGGGCTCGGATGCGCCACAGAAATGCATGTTTCTGTGGCGCATCCATGCCCATGCGCCACAGAACTGGGTGGTGGGCCTCGAATACAAACTTGGGTGGTGGGGCCCACGATATTTCTGTGGCGCATGGATTTGCGTGCGCCACAAAAATGCCATTTTCAGTGGCGCACGGCCATCCCATGCGCCACAGATATCTGTGGCGCACCACAGGGGATGCGCCACTGATAAATTTCTGTGGCGCACCACAAAAAGGTGCGCCACAGAATGATGATCCACCTATAGCTAGTTTCCTAGTAGTGCATGACTCTATCTCTTTAGTTCCACATATCTCATTTGTCCAAGGGGCATGTGTGGTGTAAGATTGCGGAATATTATTGTATTGTTTGATTCTAGATTGATTACAATAAGTCACAGTGGGCTGTATATAAGGGTACAAGACTTGGGGACTACGAAACCTAGTAGAGATAGACTTGGATTACAAACCAAAACTATTCTAACCGTGATATACTCTAACACCCCCCCCCCCCCGCCACACAGTCGGATCGGTAGTGACGCAAACTGGAGCGTCACGGATGGTCTGACTGGAGCACAAGCCGAAGTCGCGAACTGGAGAGAGAGCCGAGATGATAGCCCTTAATGCCGATGTAGCCGAGTTGTTGTGTGTTGAAGTCGTGGTCGATGTTGCCGTTGTCGGGTAGTTGAGGTAGACGTTTGTTGGAGTTGATGTAGTTGAGGTAGGCGGCACGCCTTGCTGAGCTTGCCAGACTCGGGAGCGCGTCGGGGATGAAGGCACGCTCCGGTGTTGCCAATACCGGACATGCAAAGACAGGGACCACCATGAACCTTGCGAGCCAGAGTTGGATGAAGAAGCAGAGGAGATCTCTGAGATCGGTCGGTGCGTAGAGCAGATTTTCCGCCGTTTGTTGCCGGAGTAGACGAAAAGGTTGCAAAACGTAAATTGTGCAAATAAAAATAGACTGCAACTCTGGCTGCGCGGTTGTGGTGGACGAAGACGGCGAGGTGGTTGTTTAAGACGTTTGAGCTGTAGAGGTAGTAGATGCTAAGACGTTGTTCGCGAAGATTGTTGTCGATGATTGTCGACGTACGTAGAGCTTGTCGGCGATGATGACCACCTACCCCTTCCGTTCTAAATTAGATAACTTCCATTTGTCCAAACATGGATGTATCTATACTTGTAACATGTTTAGATACATCCACATGTGGTAAATAGAAGTCGTCTAATTTGGAACGGATGGAGTAGCAAATTGCAGCGTCAAAACAATTATGTCCCTGCGCTGTGGACCTAGAGTCTAGCCGAAAGATAAGAGTGTGTTCAAACAAGTGTTCCGAGCACTTAGCTCCCTACAAGCCGCGACTGCTCGGACAAGAACAACAAAGTCGTCTTTTTGTTACTCGTGGTTGCCTACGAGAGACGAGCAAACAAGGCCGAACCTAGGCGTTGGCGAGCGAGCAAGTTGGTCCAGGCGCTTGGTTCTTTTTTTTGTCCAATGGCACGTCCCAGATTGTCTACGTGTTTTCACATGTCCATATTATAGGTAGCTAGCACTGAGACATACGTGTCCTACATGGGAGTCTAACGCGCACTCTCTCTCAAATACAGAATCCGAAGAAATGAAATAAAATCAGAAGATGCTACTACTAGCTTCAAAAGTAAAAATAAATACGACTACTCAAGCAAACATTTTATGCTACTAAATTCCAGTAGCCGAAAAAGAACACATTAATCCACTAGTAAAATGGCACCGGTCTGCAACCATCCATCTATCACATGGCCAGCGAAAAGCTATAGCCTACCTAGCATAGATTCTAACTAGCACACTCACGCGTTCTGGGAGCTAGCTTTGTTAATCTCCCCAGCCGTCTAGTGACGTGCGATTGATCGATTGGTTTCATTCACGAGAGCAAGCAGACAAGGGCTGGATCTAGATATGGACTCCTCCGTTCACAAAAGGATGTCTCAACCAACTCTAAATTTGAATGTATCTAGACATAATTTAGTGTGTAGAAAATTTAAAGTTAGTTGAGACATCCTTTTGTGAACGGAGAGAGTAGATACACATTGGGGAGCCTGGACCGGTACTGTAACCAGCAGTCTTGGGCCGCTGGATCATTTGATGTTTCTTTCTTCGATAGAGGGCATGTTGAAGCGTTGAAGGTCTATACTAAACCAGTATCTCTCCCCCTACAAAATGTTAGCAGAAGTTGAAAATAACTCAAACATAAGACAAAGAAAGAGCAGACACAATGTGTGCCAAATTAAATTAGAAAATTTTCTCTTTGCGCCACATCATTCCTCCTTTGTGGGATGCCGAATTTTAGTGTCAAAGTAAAAAAAGGAACCGGGACAACCTGATCCGATGCCAAAATTCTGATGGAATTACAAATAATCTCTCATCTAATGCTTGGCTACCATATGAGCCGTAAGTAAGGGAAGTTTTTTATTCAGTTTTTGTTAAAATTGCTGCATGTGAGTAAATTTGGCTACCATGCCAAGCGAACAACGATCAAACGATTTTCTGACCTCCTCAACGCCACCAACGAGATCGCCACTGACGAGGTGGACGAGAAGACGGGAAAACCTTATTCTTGTTATGCACAAAGCCGCCATATCCACCATAATGTCACACATGGTTTACTTAACTCTAATTTTAGAGATATTTCACAGTGCCAAGCGCATACCCGCGGTACCCACCCCTCGCACCACCAGAGCGGCAAGCTGAGGAGGCAGAGACCCATAGATGTCGAACATAGACGGACGAGACAACCAGCGGCTTGGTTTCTATGTCTTCTTAAGGGACAAAAAAGTGGGCATTTGTTTCTTGTAGCTATATCCAAACAAGCAATTTCCTATTCCAGGGTCTTTTTTACGAATGTGTTTTTTGAATCTTATGTTTGACATAGTCCGGCCTCACTTGTCAGGTATACATGTACCCTCACCATGTTAAAATATAGTGCATATTAGTTTTTTCAGGAGCCAATCTTTGTACACTTTGACCAAGTTTTTAGAAATATACCGACATCCATAATTTGAAAATCAACACCATTACACCCACTATATGTTTATTTTCATATTATATTTATGGTTTCTTGGTAATAACACAGTTCACGGCATTTCAAGTTAGAGATGAGAAATATATACATATGAAATAATAAAAACCATTCCACGAAAATTTCTTCTCTATACTCCCAACAAACTTTGGGTCTATACTCCCAATAAACAGATATACTAATTATTGCCTACATTGGCAGAGTGTCCATTTGGACGCCGAGCTACAAGTAGCTCGGTATTACAAAAACTCAAAATCTATAATTTATGTTTTTAAAATTTGAAACAAAAATCCTACGTGTAGATAATGTCGGGATTTACCATTCCGCAAATTGTCAATGCAAAATTTGTATTATTATAGGCTAAACATAAATGACAAATCTGGCAAAATTTCAAAGTTTCGAACTCTACATCTACACATTTTTACCCACGCCAAACTAAAACAATTTTTCATTAAGATTTGACACAGTTGTAGATCTCGACATTATCTATACCAAGGATATTCTCCAAATTTTTGGAAACATAAAATGTCGGTTTTGAATTTTTCAAAAATCGAGCTCCATGCTCCAAAACGTCGCACTCGTGGTTTGCATCTATATTTCACATGGCCAATGCTGGCTAGCATAGTAGCATAGCTAGCAGTAGCACCCACACGCGTTCCATCCATGAGAGCTCGTTGCTTGTTAATCGCGTAAGTTGGCCAGTGAGGTGTGATCAATAAACTCCGGCCAAATCTAAGCAGCATGGCAAGACCGATTGATTGGTTTAATTCACGAGATCGAGCAAGTAGACGGGAGCTGGATCTGGAAAACGCAGATGCATATCCTGGAGCTTGGACCGGCACTATAGCGAACTGACGCACGTGTGTTCAGTTCCTGATCACCAGCTACCAACTGTGTGCATTTTCTCCAGCGTTTATGTTGTCAGTCAGTCAGCGAATGCAATATGCATGCTAAGGAGATGAAGTTGATATTACGTGGGCCAATTTAAGATTCATACTGATCACTAGGCGAACCTGCATTGCAGAACATGCATGCTTGGTGATTGTGCCCACACTGCCCAGCTATATATGTGTAGATGATGCATCGATGTATGTGGACGGTGTGCCGAATAAGCCTAATGAAGCTCGTCCTACAGGGAGCCCGTTTTTGAAACTTTCAAAAACATTTTAAAAAATTCGAAAAGAAATATCTAGATGTAGCCAACCACATGCTCTATGATCCTGGAAAGTGGCAGTCTGAAATACATTGTATTTTTGGCTCAGCAAAAAAGACAAATCGAAAACAAATTAGATAAAAAAAAAGTTGGATCTGATCACTCCAAGATCTGTATTTTTGTCTTTTTTGCTGAGGCTAGAATACATTGTATTTTACATAAAGAGTTTGTACCAATCGTAGTGCATATGTTTGTCTACATCATGATATTCATTTTCGAATTTTTCGAAAACTTTAAATTTAATTATATTTAAAATTCGAAAACCGGGCGCCATATCGCCGCACTCGACGTTGTGCAGTGTAAACGTGATTGTGCCTACACATTTTTCTTTTTTGCCCAAAGCCAAAAGATAGCAAATTCTTCATTAAGATTTTCCACAGTTTCAAATTTTTCAAAAGCCAAGCTCCATGGAGCTCGGCCTAAAAAACGCCGCACTCGTGGTTTGCATCACCATATATGTCACATGGCCAATGCTAGCTAGCATAGAAACATAGCTAGCGCTCCCACGCGATCCCTGAAAGCTCGTCGCTTGTTAATCTCGTTAGTCGGCCGTATCTACGCATCCATGGCAAGATCGATCGATTGGATTCATTCACCAGATCGAGCAAGCACACGAGAGCTAGATCTAAAAAAGCAGATGCATACAGGCGTATAGCCAATGTTCGGTTCTCCTGATCACCAGCTACCCACGATGTACACTTTCTCCAGCGTTTATGTATGTATGTCAGTCAGTTCGTCAGTGAATTCATATGCATGCTATGAAAATCAATATACTCCCTCCGTCAAAAAATAAGTGTCTCAAGTTTGCCCAAAGTGGATGTATCTATACATGAAACATGGCTAGATACATCCAATTTTGGGAAAAATTAAGACACTTATTTTGGGACGGAGTGAGTAGTAGATACTACGTGGACAAACTTGCATGCAGAACATGCATGCTTGGTGACTGTGCTCAGCTATATATATATATATATGTGTATGTCGAATTGTAGATGCATGTCGACGGTGTGCAGTGTCAACTATTACCGCCGCCCGCCCATTGATCCCTGCTTTGCTAGCTTGCAAGATTTCTAGTGATATCCATCCCTGAACTGAGAGTGCATTAAAATTTCACTGTGAGCACGTAGTTTCTTTGCTTGAAAGATCCGGTGGTCGATCGATCGACATGGGACAGAGCGGAGTCGGTATCGATCAGTCTTTGCTCCTACCTGTCATTGAGGAGGGCTCGGGTCGGAGCCGGAGGTGATGACGACGGCCGTGGGGACTACCATTACGGATCGTAGGAAGGCGGTCGTGGCTAGGATGAGGGACCTGCTCCGACGAGCCGCCGCACAGTCCAAGCTGCTGCGCTCGTCCACAGTGTTGGCTACCACCAAAGAAATGGAAGGTACAGTACGTACGAATTTATTGGCTAATCCGCCCAGGTGCCTTCCCTCACCATTAACATTAGCTTGCTTAACTGATGTGTGCTTCCAGAGGGTGGTGAGCTTCAAGAGCCGACGCTCCGTCGCTCACGGCGGCGATGGCATGAGCTCTGCAGCGTCGGCGGCGTCATCCAGCAGAAACAGCTTCGGCAGCCGGGACGTCGTCTTCCCTTCGCCGGCACGCTCCCCACACTGTCCGGAGCCGACGATGGCGATGCCGCAACATCAACCTCGCTGGATCAGAACGGATCCCGACTGTAATCTAGCTTACCATTGCATCTTGAATGTTTCCATCAGCCATCCGTGTTTGATTGGCATGTGCTGATTACTGCTGACGGATTTGCAGTCATCGTGCTGGAGCTCTAGAAGGCGGCCGGAGACGGCGACGAACCGCGATCTCTCCCGCCGGCGAGCAAATTAACTAAATGTACTGACTAGTAGTAAAGTATATAGTGGCGTAAATTCGCTTGAGGTTCGGCACGTCCAGGTCATAGGATAGCAAGATCAGCCCGGCCTGGTTTCGTAGCCTACAGTAATTGGGCCTCAGAGATCAAAAGAAGCAAGGCTGTCCGAAATGCTAGGCATATATGCCTCATGCGGCCCATCTTATATTGCTGTCCTAAAGGCTGCATGGGTATCTGGTTTGAGCTGGACTCGCATTAAATATGCATTTGAAATTTTTTACAGCTCAAACATCTGGGAGTATAAGATATTCTTCCTTAAGAGACTGAAATTATCACATCTTTCCACAAACGTGATGTAAAATGATTGGTGTACGGAGGCATTTGTTGCGTTTTTGATTTTCACTAACCTAATGTACTAACCTGATACCAACATTCTCAATTAAAAATGTGGTATGTGCAAGCTTAGAACATGATTAAGCACTCTGACCTTTTTCTCCATCCTGAAATCCATAAATGTATAATTAAGCTCATTACACTTTTGAATCAGATTTGATGACCATCTAACCATCCAGTTCGCTTGAGTTTCCGTGACATCAAAACAATCCATGATCAACACATCAGAGACTCAGAGCAAGCTTATTAATAAGGCGACGAATCACCATGGCAATACAGAGCTACATATTTAGAATTATGGACTGTAATGTCTGGATGGTCACATATTCTCATACAAATAAAGTGAATGCATCACTAATTCGAAGGTAGAAATAAAGAAAAAAATATTGCATGCAACCTGCAAGACATTAGTTTCTAGTGTGACATCTCATAAACTACCCTAAATACATGTAAATCTAGCAGGTCTTGCATAAATGGTTTAGTACATTGTATTCGCAATTGTTTGTCCACTTGTTCCAAAATAATTGAATTTATAGGTTTCTCCTAGGTCTAACCATTTTAAGACTGACCAAGTTGGCCAAAAATATATCAGCATGTGCAACAACAATTAAAATTTGGCGGCTTCATTATAAAATATATTAGCATGTTTTTATAAACCTGATAAAACTTTAGAAAATTTTACTATAGAAAAACCTTGAAAACTAATTATTATGGAAAGAGGAGCATACATAATTAGAAATTAAGTACTTGTACTTTCTCTTGTTTTTTCATGTGTTTGGTCTACATGTGTGCGGTCACCTGCTTAAGCGTGGTGACAGCTAGTGGTAGGAGGATAAAAAGTTATCTCCATTCTATTTTCTAGTTTTCTAAATGCTTGAAATTCTAGAAAGTTTGAAATTTCTAAAAAGTCTAAATTTTTGTAATTTCAAATTTGCACTAGTTTAAAATTCCATTTTTTAGAATTTCAAAAAAGGTTTGAGTGTTCTGATAGATACATGAAAATGTAAAATACAAAAAAGAAATCTCTAGTGGTAACTATGAAGATGTCACAAGACTTAATTTTGATAATTTGGGTGGATCTTCTATAAGTAGGTGTAGCATTTTCTGAAACTTACCAAAAAAAAAAAAGGAAAAGTTTGGCTAGCGTTGACATTGCATAAGAGGTAAGTTGACGTGCATCTCTATATGTAACTGACTTACGTACGTCCGAGAACAGCTAGAAAGTGGCCACAAGAAGGGCCCTATATATCAATGACGGTTAGAATATATCAAAAACATGCCGCTTTCTCTGATATGAGACAAGCTATTTCTTTTTTTGAATTTGAGACATGCTATTTCGATTTGTTAAGATATGACTCTGACCAAATATCTTTATGTTAAATGTACTATTAGCAAGCCAAATAAAACACAGACTTACAAACATTACATACTGGGGTATGGTCGCCGATCACACATCCTCACACCGTTGTACTCAAGCCATTAATTAATCAACTTGCTTCTTAAACATCTCGGCTCCACTCACCAGTCACCAGTTCGTATATATGTATATGCATGTCCATGCAGCGCGAAGGAGACGAAGGTAGAATCGACGTCGGACATGGAGCTGAAGTCTTAGTCGTCTCGTCTCGGATAAGTACAGTACGTCTCATGCGTCGTAGCACCGCTAAAAGGTCTGTGGCAGCGGCAGACCCAGCATGAGGGTCGTGCCCGAGCACGGCGGGTAGTGGTTGCTGATGTCGACGTCGATGTCCTCGGGGTGGCCGTCGAAGTAGTCCGGACGGAGGCCGAGCCCCTGGCACTTGATCCGGAGGAGCTCCATCCGGCGCTGCAGGCTGCCGGGATCACTAGTAGAACAGGACCTTTGGTCCAGACTCCCGGATGGTTTTTGAACTCGGACTAGGAGGGGGACTAGTCCCGGTTCAACGGCAACGAGGCCGTGCAGCAGTTGTCCCGGTCGTAGGGAACCTCTAGTCCCGGTTCGTGATACGAACCGGGACTAAAGGTCCGTGGCAGGGCAGCCGCAGAGGGGGGCCCGCGCGAGCACCTTTCGTTCCGGCTCGTATCACGAACCGGGACTAGAATAAAACCTGTACATCTCCCGCCGACGCTTTGGAAGTTGATCAAAGTCGCCTTTTTGATTGTGCGCTTTGAAGATGATCAGCCCGGCATTGATTAGTGCTTTGGAAGATGATCAGTTGAATTTAATCTTTGGAAGATGATGCGCCGCCCGCCGGCCTCCCTCTACGCCTATATAAGCTACACTAATCCATGACTTAAGCACACACATAATTTCTCTCTCTAATCCTTGCAAAAACTCTCTCTCGATCCCTCTCTTCTATTCCAATAAAGCCACTCGCGCGCGCGCCTCCGTCTCGGTTGTACTACTTCAGCAAAGAAGATATGCACTTCAAGGTATGGGTCACCCTCCGTGCATCACGCGTGAGAGGTGGATCCGCGACGTGAAGAAGTTCTTTCTCGACGCCGCCCCAATCAAGTGCGTTGGACTCGACTGCGAGTTCACCGACCCTCTCCCGGGTCAACAGAGGGATCTTCCACCCGAGAAAAGGTGACAAGACCATCAAGTTCTATGGCGTGGCTATCCACAATGACCTGCGGATGCTGCGCTACTACGGAATTGCTATTCCGTCCGCGGTCGACCTCCAGAGGGATAGCCGGAACCCAACCGGCAATCCTACTCCGAGTCTCTATGCGCTCTCCAATGCTATCATTGGGACAAAACTTGAGAAGAAGAAGAACAACAAGAAGGACAAGAAGAAGGGCAAGGACGACGACGACTTAGAAGACCTCCGAATTTTTGGATGGGGCAACGTTCCATTGAGCTACGATCAAGTCTTGTATGCCGCTCTGGACGCTCGCCTCGGCTTTGAGATTGCACGGAAGTGGGATAGTCTACGTGGCTATAATACCAATGGCGATCGCGTCTTAATGTCGTTGATGAGTAGACTAGCTATACTGATGTGTGTGCTCCCGTATGTGTTCTCATGTATTCGGTCAATTCGGTATATAGTAATGTCTTAATGCAGAAAGTGGATTGTGATCCCGGGCACCTGTTTAAAAAATTCGAAAACCATATTTATAAGTTTCAAAAAATCTTGAAAAAAAATCCAGCTGTAGGCCATGGTGTATCCTACAAACGTGTAAAATTTTAATTTGAGATACCTTATATTATGGCCTACACAAAAATAACAAATCTAGTAAAACTTAGAGATTTGAAAATATACATTTTCAGATCTACACATTTGTTATTTTCGTGTAGCTCAGAATACAATGTTTTTTAAGTTGAAATTTTTCACGTTAGTGGGATATATTATTGACTATACGCGGATTTTTTTCAGAATTTTTTAAAACTTATAAATATGGTTTTCGAAATTTTTAAACAGGAGGTGCACTGGAGCCCGGGAGCAAAAAAATCTCCACTGTAAGTGTCTTAATGTCGATTTACCAGTTTAAAAATATGAATATTTCCATATTAAATTGAAAATGACAATAGTAATGTAAAATTAATTTTTTTGTTATTTGAATTTAAACCGGAGGGTGCACTGGAGGCCGGGAGCAATAATAATGTTTATGCAAAAGATTTAGATTCCTATCATTTTTCTAGACACAACATTTAGATTCCTATCATTTTTCTGATCGATTCATACATATTATTTGTCGAATTTCGATTTATCGGTTTAAATATATAAATATTTCCATATTAAATTAAAAACGACAATAATAATATTTCGATTTATCGATTCATACATATTATTTTTTTGATCGATTTATACATATTATTTTTTGAATTAATAATTATTATTACTTAATCATTAATCTTACTTATGGAAAAAATAATTTGAAGTAATATTTATGCAAAAAAATAATTAATTTTTGAATTAAAAATTTAAAATGAATATTTATGAAAAAATGAATTAATAATTATTATTACTTAATCATAAATCTTACTCAATCATTTTTTATCAATTTATACATATTATTTATCGAATTTCGATTTACGGATTTAAAGATATGAATTTGTCCATATTAAATTGAAAATGACAATAATAACGTAAAATTAATTTTTTTGTTATTTGAATTCAAAACTATTAGTACTTAATAATTAATGTTTATGTTAGCATAGGTTTGGACTTCAAAAAAATAATATGATTATTCTCTACAAATAACAAAAAAATAAATTAATAATTATTATTACTTAATCATTAATATTTATGCAAAAGATGATACGGACACAATATTTTAGATTCCTATCAGGATTTATACATATTATTTTTCTGAATGATTTATACAATTCAAAAAATAATTTGAAGTGATATTTATGCAAAAAATGAATTAATTTTTGAATTAATAATTTGAAGTAATATTTATGCAAAAAATGAAAATGACAATAATAATGTAAAATTATTTTTTTGTTATTTGTTAACAATTATTATTACTTAATCATTAATATTTATGTTAAATATAGGTTTCAAATTCAAAAAATAATATCATGTGACATCAAAGTCTAGAGGATAATTAGATTGATACCATAGTATTATCAGGATGTTATCAGTACAATCTTGGAAGCTAATTGGAAAGGAACTCAAAAGTTAAGCGTGTTGGGGTGGAGCAGTGTGAGAAAGGGTGACCGATCGGGAAGTTTGATCACTAGTCCGAGGATGGGGGCAAAGCAATTCAAAGATATGAAATATAGAAAAAAAAATCGAAAATTTTTTAAAAAAATATTTCGAAAAAAAGGGACTCTAGTTCCGGTTGGTTTTACCAACCGGGACAATAGGTTCTCGACCACGCGCGGCGATAGCGGCCACGTGGGTAGCCATTTTGTGCTGGTTCGTAACACACCCGGGACTAGAGGGGGGCCTCTAGTACCGATTCGGGCGTTCCGGCTGAGACCGGGACTAGAGGCCCTCCCCACCCGGGACTAAATGTCTGGTTTCTACTAGTGGATGTTCAAGCCCTGCTGGTGGCAAGCGAGGCGTAGCCGGGCGCAGGGTCGGCAGCTCTCGCCGGCGGCGCCGCGGGGCTTGTACTTTGCTATCCTGCTTCTGCCAACTGCCGGATGGTGGTGGCGGCGTGCAGATGGGCTCGCAAAGAGACTAACGCCGAGCTCTGTGCCGGCGTGGAGGACGACCCTGCGGACCACGCCCTGGCTGCCGTAGGGCAGGTCGTTGGCGGCGGAGGCCGGCGTCAGGAGGAAGCGACGGTCACGGGCCGTCTTGTGCGACGACGACGCGGCGGAGGACACCAGGTTCTCCATTACTAGCTCTGGTCGAGGAGATGGATGGATGGACGGATGAAAGCAGCAGCGACCTCTATAAGTATCTCTACGCTTGCTGAGATGAGTAGGCAATCATCGTACCAAAAATCCGATGTTCACGCGCAATTTCTAGGAATAGAAACTGTACGAACTTTCTTAAAGCGAAAGAAAACAAGCAATATTCACCAAGGGAGTTCATAGTCACACAACTAATTCCACGTCGACTGCTTACCCAAAAAAGACATAGCTAACAGCTGTGTGCCCTCTCTGCTGACACTATATACTTCGTTGGTTATACGTGCTAATTAAAATTCTCTTCTTCAGGCCAAGTGGCGTCAGATGGTTTCACACATGATTTATTCCATATCAATATCTCCAGTGACATAGTATTGTTTTTCACGACTAATCCTTCAATCCGGTCATTTGTATATTTTTTTGAGGGAAAGCCACCACGGCGAACTTTATTGGATGGGAATAACAGTTACACCATTCACAATTACATCACGAATGAAAGAAGGAGGATCACCATGCCATATACACTATGGTTCACCTCGCTCAACTTGGCTAACTCATGTGCTAACATTTTGGTTTCCCTATACAATGGGTAAAAGAAACACAGGAAATGTTTCAACAAAGGAAAAGAACATTCTTCATAAATCGCCGCCACCACCCCTAGCAAGTTACCTCCATTTTTGTATGACCTCCACAATTCCAGTATTATCCGATTCCAGTACGAGTCTCGCGTACCCAATATCTCCAGCCAGGAGAAGACCATCCCGTAGTGCATGTCGCTCTGCCATAGCTATGTCATCAACAAAGTGCAGAATCCGATAACTAGCAAAGTCAAATCATCCATTGTGGTCTCGGACCCGGCTATTTGTAGAATTTGAGGTTAGTCTAACTTGACTAAATTCCTCTATTAAACGAAGGTTCTGAATAGTGGGACCTAGGATCAGGTTCAGAAGATGGGGGAGGCCCGGACCAAGAGGACTACTGGGCCGCCATCCTGGCTTGCACATGGACAGTGGCTCACATAGGGTGTAAAAACACATAAGACATTCCATCGAGTTATCGTTATAAAACCACCACTTTTATGGATAATTTTACCGAATAGTACAACTTTTCGTTTATAGTATAGAAAACCACCGATTTTTTATAAGCTTTTACCAAAAAACACTAAAAGCGAATTGATCACATATTGACACCTAATCGACCGTTTTCAACATCTAATACATGTTATCACGAATATGGAAACATGATTTATTTTTGAAAATCTCGTCATTGACTAAGTCACCGATGAAAACAGATTTTCAATCGAATTAGCCGTATAAGAGTATTTTTTTAAAAAATTAATCATTAAGGATATCTAACATCATCATTATGTCACTTCATACATACATGAGAGAGCTGCTCCACGGGATTGGATTAGGGCGCCGATGCGGCCATGTAGTTCAGTCCTAGGAGTACAGTTTAAATAGAAAAGGAACTTCTAGTCAAAATATTAGAAGATTTTTTCTAGTTTGATCTTTTCTTTTGGATGGTTGCCAATTTTTTCTGTCATGACAATGCTTCTTTCCCCACTCTATTTTATTTTTCTTGTCAAAAAAGGCCATCCATAGACAAACTTCATCAAAAATTTGGGTGGCCAACTATTTGAAATCACTATTTTTTTAGGAGAACAAACTAAGACAGAGCTGGGCTAAACCCAATACTTCGTGGTAGTCGAGGAATTGATCGCCATTGGGCCAGTCGACGAACGCTGAGGAGGCCCATCGTGTTCGTACCCGACAGAGATGAGATGGAGACGATGGGCCTGCGCCGGCGATCCGTGGCGGCGGCGTTATGCGAGGAGGGCGGCGACCGCTCACGCCGGCGAGACCTACTGAGGTGAGGAACCGCTATCCCCCTCCCCCCACCCATCTCTTCGCCCCGCTCGCTGTTTGCCGGCTTGGATCCATGGCTACTAATTTTCGATTTAACATGTCGTGTTCTCCCACCTGCGAGATTGCGAAGTGGACTATGAATATCTGCGTGCCGAACAGACTGAATCTTGCGGCAATTTAGGATACCTGATGAGCTACAAGATGGTACTTGAGTCCTTCCACTGGGATCCAGATGGACCAACTCCAACACACTAGTCTGAACTCCACAGCGGAAGAAGCTCAACCAGTCAAAATCTGCAGTCATGTGTGAGTTTTATTTTGTACAAGTGTCACTCGTCCTCACCAGATAATCCTGCTTTTGATTCCATCTTGTCTGTAGCAGGATGAATTTCCGTAGACATTCTACTTAGCCTTGCTCCTTGGCAAGATTGAGCCAATTAGTGAGGCAATCATTCATGGAGCACACAATATTCTCTTTCGACGCACAGTGGTATGGTCCATATCTGTAATCATTTTCTCCCATCATAGTCTATTAACTGCTAGCTTAAAGTACTTTCTAATAAAAATACATGTAGTTGGCATACATCAGCAGTTACATAGTTTGCCTAGCATCGAAAGCCTCAAGCAAAAGCGCGATAAATTATCTGCTAAAAGATAGCCACATAAGATAGATCAGATAATGATGGAATGAACGGGTGGACATTCTTGGTTTAGTGGGCTGTAAGGCTGAGCATTCACATGATGATCCATCCAAGCTTTTTTTTTTTTGCGAAACACAGTACAACGCAAGCGCTCATATACACGCGCACACACTCACCCCTATGAACGCACGCACGCACACCCTACCCCTATGAGCACCTCCGAGAGACTGAGTCGGCGGGTCGAGTCTTGAGATTGACGAAGTCACCACGGGCGCCTCGCTGTCGACGGGAACGTCGCCTCCCACTGAAGAATATTCCGCCTTAAATGAGAAACACCAGCGTCAAACCTGGGGTTTGAACTCTGGTGGGCTAGGGGTACAACCACCCAACTAACCATCTTGCCACAGGCAAGTTCTCGATGATCCATCCAAGCTTGGGACATGCGTAACACTCATCATAATTTCCTTTCATTTAGAAAAAAGTTGTTATGGACTTGTGATGCAGAAAGATTGAACCAGACAGTGAGGCAATCACTGACCACACATTTCACAATCTTATCTCTTCCCTCTCGTATTCGTCTTTCACGAGAGCCGGTCTGTATAATGCCTGCACTTTGTTGCCATTGTTAACAAAAAGCCCGTCGACTTAGGCACCACGGTAGCAACTTGCAGCACGCTCTGAATCACATTTTAGCATCGTCATCCAGCTGGTTCCAGTAATCTTTTTCATTAGGACTTTAAGTATATATCTGTGTGCAGGATCTAGATCCCATCTATCTGCTGGAAGTGCCCATCTCCTGAGATAAAAATCCCCTTCTCCATCCATAGGACTGGCAACATGTGAAACTGGCCATCACTTTACAACACCGCTGCTGGGCTTCTCAAGTAATTTTCCATTTCTTTTGTTCGAGGAAAATATCTTCTCCTTCTGCACGATTACTATATTGCGTGATATATGCCATATGTGGTCTGTTTTCATGATTAGTTACAGAATTTATACTTGAACAATAACACAACACTGTTGGATTAGTGCCAAGCGACAACCATTCAAAGCTTAATTTTTTTAGTTATCTACTCTCTAGAGTAGCCATTAACAAAAGCACATTCTTTCGAAAATAATAATAAGTTTGCAACAGATGGTCCAACCCAAATGGTACGGTCCGGTCGGCCACTGTCCATGCATGCCGCGATCGATCAGACGCCCAGCTACTTTGGGAAAAATTTCAGTTAATTTGGAAGATCATGCTGAGCTCCTTAATCATTGCAGGTTGAAACACTTGGAAGCGGAGAAATGCCAGAATTTTGTAGGACATCATGCCATGTTTAGCAACCTGGTATTTCCTCTTTAAGAGGGACATGTACCTTCTTTCTTTTTCATTACCTTCTTTCTTACAGAATGAAGGATTAGCCCGCGGCTACTCTTAGATGTTGGCCTGATCAGCTCGTTTAGGCCCTGTCTCTTTCTTCTCGCGCTTCTTATCTCTCATGTGTACACCCCCCCCCCCCCCCCCCCCCCCCCCCCCCCCCCACCACACACACACCCTGTATATAATCTTCCTTTTGAATATGTTCTTCTTTTAATAAATTCTTACTGTTGAGGCCTCCCTACAGTGTTCAGCTAAAAAAAAACTATATGCAAACCCACAAATAGGAAATTAGTACACTCACTCTTGAAGCGAAGTCATCATTCCTATTTTGACCATTTAGTTAAACTGACTATGTAATTCGCTCTCATGGTAATTGGACTGCGATTTCCTCTGGATTCGGTGACTGCTAGGATTTCTTTCTACTTCTATTTGTGGCATATAGAATTTTACGATACATGAAGCGTGGAGTTCATTCCAATAACAGCGCCTGGCCTTTCACTTAGAGAGCAGCACATGACCCACAATCTTGCCTCCGCCTGGATTGGGTTAAATAATCTGGTGATATCGGGACATGACCATTATAAACGAGATAAGCGCTTCTCTGTTAAGGATGATTGGCATCAACGGCTGATTGCCACCGCCCTACGAGCTGCAATGGAAGGAAGCCATGCATTCAATGGAAGGGGGTCGTGCTGTCGATCTAATCCAAGAAAGGCCTATCTGTTATTTTTTACTGCGTACATGTGCAGATCTTGAAAGAGGAAAAATGGGAATAGTTACACCATTCACAAAAGAATTGGGAATATGAGGGGAAATCTGGGAATATGAACAACCCAGCTGGAGGAGAATTAAAAAAATCACTCCTATCTATATTTTCTGAAGATCTTATCTAACTTGTCACTTATTATATAAACAGTGGGTTCAGCATTCAAATACTGATCGCAAGTCCAAAATTTATCAAAGCTGATCGTATACACAACATTTTATGAAAACATAGGTCAATGCTTGATTTAGGAAAGAGAAATACTTGCCATTCATGGTATTTGTCCAGTTAAATGAAAAATCACAGTTTTGCCAATCGAGGGAATGGGACTATGGAAGCTAGTTATCCAACTTTTTTGAAACAGTAGTGATCATAGTTGTGTAATTCTGCCCCAAGTGTAACTATCACAAAGCTACATTTGCAACAGTTACACTTTGCTTCTTAGTATGTTTATTTATAGGTTTCAGTGTAGTTTTGAAAACTGTTACATGCTGCAATTGCTATTTCATGAAATGTGATATGTTAAAAGTGTGCTCTGTTAGATGACTCATGCTTAAGTGTAGTGCTGTGAAATGTCTTTTCTCAAAAGGTGTAGTTTTTCTTAAATCTTTACTCTGCCTTTCGTGATTGTTAATCTAGGAGCCGGGTCTAATAACCTCATAAATAATGCATTTATCTTGTTTCAGGTGTAGTTCGTCTGTAGCTGCAAATGGATTCCATGCTAGTAGTGAACTGGAGCATATCCTATTTGATGAAAGTGCAGAACCACAGGCCCTACCATTATCACTTTTGGAGCACATCACAAACAGTTTCTCTGATGATAAAAAGATTGGCTATGGTGGCTTTGCAGTGGTTTATAAGGTATGAGTGTGATAACTGTTAGATGCACTTGTCTTGATTATAGTTTATCTGAAAACTTAAGTTGACGCTGCCAAAGCATGTTCTGATTATAGGGAATGCTGAACAATGGCACCGTAGCTGTGAAGAAACTGTTCCAAACACTTGATATTGATGAGAAGAGATTCATCAAAGAGGTTCACTGTCTTATGAAGGCAAAGCACAAAAATATAGTACGGTTCCTGGGATATTGCTCTGACACACAAGGGAAAATGCTAAATTTGAGGGAAAGCTTGTTTTGGCAGATGTACGACAAAGGTTACTCTGCTTTGAATATCTTCCTAAAGGGAGTCTTGATAAGCAAATCACCGGTAGGATTATGTGGCACTTATTTGGTTTAAGCAGCATGCATCATGCGTTTAATGGCTACGGACTTCAAGTATCTCAAATTCATACTAAACCAATTTCTCCTCTCCTGTTTGTAGATGCATCACGTGGACTTGACTGGAGAAACCGTTATAAAATTATTAATGGAATTTGTGATGGTTTATATCATCTTCACAACTGCACATCGTTCACTTAGATCTTAAACCAGAAAACATATTGCTAGACGATAATATGATACCAAAAATTGCTGATTTTGGTCTCTCGAGGTGCTTTGATGAAAAGCAAAGCCGGGCTGTTGCTTCAGAAATGATTGGAACTATGTAAGGTTGCTATGACTTTGGAAACTCCTTTTTTGTTGTATATGAATAAATATTGATCTATTTTTCCATTAATCAATTGGTATATATGAATATTGATGCAGAGGATATTTGGCACCAGAATTCTTATTTGGTGGCAGACATATCACATTCAAATCGGATATATATAGTCTTGGTATTATCATGATAGGCATACTAACAGGAGAGAAGGGATATCCATGTCCTGATATTGACAATGTAAGACAAGTTTGTTCCAATATTAGTCTTGATTTCAAAATTACTTTGTTGCATCTATTATACGGTAAATTACATGATGGTTTAGCCAGAAAAAAGATAGAAACCCTAGAAAATCCCAGAAAAAAACAAAATGTCTGATTTGATTTTTTCACGTTATAAACCACAGCCTCTAGATCTTCCGGACTATAATTTTACGCCAAAGATTTTAAAAATAGTCTTACCATTCTTCTGCTTAGACGTAGCATAATATCTTTGGAAGCATATAGTAACGCAAAGCACAATTTAGCTGCAAAAGAAGCAGACATCTCTTCTGTTGGTATCAAGGTAACCGTTAAATACTAAATATGTGGAAATAGTGATGTGTTGCCATAATGATCTACTTGTTATCGGCAACAATATCAGATTTGTAATATGTTACCATAGCGATGCATGCTAAATTATCCTTACCTGCTACTATATGTCAAGTACAAAGTAAGTGAGGCACATGTCCTTAAACTTTTAGTTTTACAGTGGTACGCGCCATTACCTATCTAAAACTTTCCTCATTTAGCCAGGTTCGCTGCGTTGGTGTGTAGCTTGCTGTCTGATACAGATATTATTACCGGAGACCTGTTGCCTCCTTGAGGAATAGTGCTTTGCTACGATTTTATGCCTTCTCTTTAAGAGATTATACTTACGCTATCTTTTGATTTGCATGAATATCTCTTAAAAAATACTTACGCCTTGTTTGGCTTTTGCTTCAAGATAATTTGATCTTCCCTTTGTTCTATAGAAATATATGTTGCTCGTTTTTGTTAATCATGACACATGATGGCAATTTTGCAGGTACTTGAGAGGTGGATGAATAGGTTGGAGAAACCACAACCAGACACACAACTCTTACAAGTACGAGTATGCACTGAGATAGCAATAGATTGCACTGACTTTAATCCAGAGAAAAGACCAGATATACAACATATAATTGATAGGCTTGGTGCAACGAAAAATGCGGACGATCCTGTTACCGGAAGTGGGGCGATTAGTAGTTCGTCGGTAGCACAGGTGAGGTCAGAGATGGCACATTATCGGGATGCTGCATTTTATCCAAGCTAATATTTTCACACAATATGGTGTTACATTCTTTTCTAACTGGTTTGCACTTTCTTCAAGGTGAGTTTTGTTAAAAAATAATCTATTACTTGGGTTTCATTTATAATAACTAACTTAATTACGTTACAGACATATACTGTAGGCATCTCAAAGAGTTTATATTCTAAGAGGTTATAATCGTGATATCTTCTCTGATATTTCCCTTTACATTCAAATATAAATTCTTGCAGGCAACTGTGCCCCCATCTGGTCCTACAATTCGTCTCGAGAATACAATGGCTAATGAGGTGACGAAGTCGGCAGAAGAATTGTACAATATAACAAATCAAAACCGGTGTTTCAGTTCCATGCTAGAAAATAGCTCTAATGTGCACCATATTAGTGACATGCGAGAAACTACGTCAGATGTGGAAGAAGCACTCATCGTCGGGAGGACCGAAGAAAAACAGAAAATTGTGGCTACTTTATCTGGGTGCATCACACCAGAGTTCATCGTCCTTCCAATATATGGCATTGGAGGTATTGGCAAGACAACCTTGGCTCAATTAGTTTTCAATGATTCTCAGTTTACAGGCTACTCCCGGGTGTGGGTCTTTGTGTCCCAAAATCTTGACTTGAATAGAATTGGAAACTCGATAATATCGCAGCTATCCGAGGTGAGCCATGTAGCTGAGAAGCAGATGATACATAATCACCTCAGAAAGCTACTAGCTGGTAAGAAGATTCTTATCATCCTAGATGACGTGTGGGAGAAGAATCCAGATACATTAAAAAATTTAAAGGCTATGCTAAGGCTTGGTGCGGGCAGCATGGTGTCAGTTATTGTGACCACAAGAGATGAAGCCATTGCAATGGAGATTTGTCATTCAGTTGAGCCATACAAGCTAGACACTTTAACAGATAAAATGTGCTGGACGATAATAAAACAGAAAACTTCCTTAAACATCGAGTCGACAAGAAACAATTGAAGCATATAGGGAAGGAGATAGCGACCAAGTGTGGAGGTGTGGCTTTAGCTGCTCAATCACTTGGATACACATTGAACCGAAAGACGTCTGATGAGTGGGAGTCAGTGAGGGACAATTATATTTGGGATATATCAAGATCGGAGGATCCATCATTCAGGAACAGTGAAGTGCTTGCGTCCTTGCTGTTAAGCTATACCCATATGCCTGAGTGGTTGAAGTTGTGCTTTTCCTATTGTGCAGTCTTTCCAAAAGGTCACCTTATAGTGAAATATGATCTAATTCACCAATGGATAGCTCTTAGATTCACCGAGCAATCTAGTATATTTGATTCTATGCAGCTCTGCGAGAAATATATTACACAACTTTTAGGGATGTCTTCCTTCAATATTCAAAGACAAAACCTCCGGTGAGTTTTTCATAATTCTAACTACTCTTTTCAACCTTATGTGTTCGAAATCATATAGTTTATATTTTCGTGATATCTCTTGGAGCAAAACATTTGTAGAGCATATGCCCATGTTGCTTTCTTCTTGCCAGATTTTGCTTTATTATCTGGAAAATCACAAAATGTTTATATTCCACAAATGTATGACGCTATGCTCACTAAGAAAAGGCTGTGACAAAATAATCATCCGTGAACTGTACAAAATCGACAAATTTGTGCACACATTGTTACTCTGCCATTTTTATCTATTTCTTACAGATAAAATAATGCATTATTTCTAGTGCTTATACGCTAATACAACATACAGCGGTGAATCTGTTTGCATGTATTATATAGGAATAGATAGTGTATATTAAATCAAAGAAATTACAAGTACAAGAAATATTAAGTTTGCATTTTTTTCATCATTATATACTTACATTTCAATTTTAAACTTTTTCCAAAACTTAGATAACATGCACATGTTGAGAGCAACTACTTTTTAAAGATATGCCATGTAAAAAATATTTATGCAAGCATAGAAAAATAAAATATCGTGCATACACAAGGAAACTAGGACGGATTTATTAGGAAAAATAAGTACAGTTAAGAGGCTATAAATATATGACCGATTGAAGGAGGGCATAACATTTGTGCATAACCATTGGATGATAATTATGCAGTTGGAGGAGGGTATGATATATTTATTTTATTGATAAAAAATATATTAATATGAAAGGAAATAAATTTAAAATCTAAGACAATTAGGTTTTTTTTGCTGCAGAGTGTTGGACGACAGGACAAAGATGTTACATTGTTCACGATGCATGACCTAGTCCACGATCTTGCAACAGTGATCTTGGCCGATCAACTTAACAGTAAGGGCAATGTCGGCAGAAACAGATGCCGCTATGCATTGCTCACAGATTGTAGCAAGCCATTGCAGGTGTCTGTGTCTTCTCCTGAAAATTTGAAGGCATTGCATTTTCTGGACTGTGGCAAGATAGAGCTTTGTGGTGATGCATTTTCACCAGCTAAAAGCCTACATGTCTTAGATTTAAGTGAATGCTTTATACTGAAGTTACCTGATTCTATTGGTCAACTCAAGCACTTGAGGTTTCTTCGTGCTCCACGGATCCTAGAGCAGACAATCCCCAATTGTATCACCGAGCTCTCAGAATTAAATTACCTCAACCTTAGAGGTTCTCCTTATATCTCAGCATTGCCAGAATCAATTGGTGATATGAAAAGTCTGATGCATCTTGATTTATCAGGTTGCGATAGAATACGTGAACTCCCATTATCTTTCACAGAGCTCAAGAAGTTGGTGCATCTGGATTTATCACATTCCACATTCTATATCAGAAGCTTTTGGTGGCTTTACTAAACTTCAATATTTGAATTTATCAGTTCAATTTGCTACAGACGCGAAGCCTATCAGAGTGCTGCCAGAGGTCATTGGCAACTATTGAAACTCAGGTATCTTAATTTATCGGGGTCCATGAAGTCATTGCTCCATCAGAAGACCAAATTAACAGTTTGCTTGACTCTATCAGTAACCTTTCCAATCTAGAGCATCTGGACTTGTCTGAAAATGAGCTTTCAAGCATTCCAGAAAGTATGGGCAACCTCAGGAAGCTTCATACGTTGAACCTGTTAAGCTGCTACGAACTAAGGAAGCTTCCCGATAGTATGGTTAATATGGTTAGTCTTAAGGTTCTAAATGTGAATAGCTGGGTTAAATTGGATGAATCTGTGCTCTCTCTGTTAAATGTTGCCTCCTTGCCACATTTTGTGGTGCAGACTTCAAGTGCTAATGTAGCAGCAATATCACCCGTCTCCAGCCTACAAATCCTGTTGAGCTGGTGATAGATAGACTTGAAAATGTGAAGTCTGCAGAAGAGGCACAGAGTATAAAACTGGTAGAGAAGCAAAAAATTGAAAGGCTGACATTTCAGTGGACTGTATATGCTGGAAGGTTTGTGGATGACAAAGAGGTGTTGGAAAAACTAGTGCCACCTAGCAGTGTACAGATATTGCATATAACTGGTTACATTGGTGCCAGCATTCCTAATTGGCTTATGGGTATTGGGCAGTATGTCCCTAATCTTTCTAGGATAGATTTGTGTGATTTTCCTAACTGCAACAACCTACCACCACTCGGTCAACTACCAAACTTACAATCGCTGAGTCTCTGCCGTATGAAGGGCTTGGAGGAGTGGAACACGACATATACTAGTGGAGAAAATGAGCTCTTGTTCCCGAACCTTAAGAATTTCACCATAAAGCATTGTGCCAAGCTGAGGATAAGCCCGTGTCTGCCTAGATCTATGTCTTTGAGATAGTAGAATGTGATAATATACTATCATCCTGGGGAGAGAGCTCATCACATAGCGGTGTTTCCTCCTCTTCTCCAGTAACTGATCTTTATGTTGGTGACAGCAATGTGCCCATGCATCACTGGAGATTGCTTCACCAACTCCCTACTCTCCGTAGTTTAATTATCACTGGTTGCAGTGACCTGACCACCTCTCCTAAGATTATCCAACAACTCTCCTCCCTCCATTATTGTCCCTGCGGCTAGGATGCAATGACAAGCAGAACTTCCAAGTTGGTTGTATGAGCTCGCATCTCTTCGGGAGCTGTATATATGTCACCCAAAGCTAGAGAAATTGAATGAAAACACAAGGCAACTCACACGACTACAGGTACTAAGTCTGTCCGAGTGCAGAAGCATGACATCACTACCACAGTGGTTAGGAGAACTAACCTCTCTCAAGAATTTGGAGATCAGGCACTGCGAGGGGATCAGGTCTTTACCAGAAAGCATACGGCAACTGTCTAAGCTTGAATATCTAAATATTCATAGCTGCCCTATGTTAATGAAGTGGTGTGAATCAAAGGAGAACAAGATGAAGCTCGCTCATATTAGAGAGAAGGTATGTGCCTGCGAGGCTATATGTATATTGCTTTCATTCTCGCACAGACTGGTGACAACTCCTTCTTTAACCACAAACATATACACACATACCATGAGTATCTTTGCATAATCATTATAAGCGTCCAATGAGATACCTGTATTTTTTTCTCTATTTGACACCTCTATGTCTAGATTACTGAGTAAAATACACAATGAGTCAATGACTATACTAAGGACAAAGGAGTTCTGCTTGTAATTGTCTCGCTATGCATACTCTGTTCTGATTATATTGATTTGGTTGATTCAGTTCTTCTCAAGACCAGCTAACTTATTCGAAGAAGACACAGAGAGTGCATTTCCAGAGACAACCAACAGCCTCGTTACTGCAACTGGATCAAAGGAGACAACGATCATTGGGACACCACTGACTTGACCAACATAAAAGATGTTGGCGACAGTTCAGCAGCTTCCATCTATGGTACTGTAATTGATGATGAGGTGCATCTAGATCTGATGTACAGTGCTGTGATGAACACGCCTGGCTTCACAGAGGAAGCTTTGTATGTTGCCTTATCTCATTTGATGGACAACAAGGCCCAGGGCTATGCATATATGGGTATGCATGAGGAGGACCGAGTATCGTGGCTCATGAATTTTCTGAAAAAGCACTACTAAGTTGTTATCGTTGTGTTGATAGGGTATTTTGTATTTCGCTGTTACTAGTGATAGATGAAATTTCCGAATTGCACCTATCAACATATATGAGCCTCTCAACTATGAAGTTATGTATTCGTAATCTTATCGGTGCTATTCATAGTGTTGTTGTGGATGTACGGTTATAAACGTGTTGGTATTGAACGATGCTAATCTTTGATTTGTTATCTGTGTAGGTGATCACATGTAGTCATTTGTCAGGTTTTCATGGACAGTCTGATGCTATATTCTAACAACTGAGATAGATCTGATGCACATTGTTCATTTTTCTATCATATGCCCCTTACTGAGAAGAACCAATGCTTATAAGGGCATTGGCTACTTTTATTCGCGTGCAAATGATACGCAATGATTTAACCAGATTATGTTATCTTTTCTGCTGATGTTATAACCGAAAGATGGAGTATTTCGTATTCAATTTGGTGAACTATTGATCCTGATTTCTTATTGGACTCTGTTTTGCTGCGATGTGTAGCAAAGTGATGTAACCGATGCATTTTGCTTAAGTTTTTGTGCTGAGATATGTAGCAGAAGTTAATCTGGTGAACTGAGATTGTTTCATGTTGCATCATCTTGTCGCTCGCAACCGGTTTGAAGAATTGCTCGGGCCATCATGACAAGTCCGACGTTGGGTCCTGACCTCACTGACTGCAGAAGCTGGCGTTTGATGGGACGTTCCGATCTACTGAGCAACGCCTAGTTGCCCGTGTCGGTGCTGAACCTAAGCTATATAGATAATCCCTCCGTTCCGAAATATAAGATGTTTTACTTTTGTCCACATTCATATGCACACAAGTGTATCTAGACATATTTCATGTGTAGGTCCACTCCCTGTTGTGTATGGAAAGTTAAGCTGCTGGTGTACAGTAATAATAATCTATCATTTACCTGATGGTACATGGATAAAAATGATCTGCTCTGAAACTTCGGTGCATGCAAAATCTTATAGTATTGGAATGTGCATGACATTGAAATCCTAACTGACAAGAGCTGATGCGTACCACAACATTGCCTTGTGCGAGTCCATGGACAAACGGGGCGGCCGCTAGTTTGGTCTGCACGTAGAGCAAGGTACTCTGTTTCTCTCTACCCTCCTTATTGGGCTGTTCCACATTGGGTCTCCTGACCTCAACAATTGCAGAAGCCACCGGACACGTCACGCGCACCAAGCATTCGACACGTCGCGCCCACCATTGTGTCTCCAGGACCATCGCTAGAGTGCGGGAAAAAAAAGTTTTCAAAATTTTAAACTAAAGGAATCTCGTTGACGTCATGGCTACATGTATTAGTGTCCTTTGCTTCATGCAAAGCCTCACGCACCGGGACAAATCTGAAAAAACATGTGCGCGAGCCGACCAATACTTTCACGGCGGAGGGCAAAAAAGAGGCGGGAGAGCCCCGCAAAAAAGAGCACAAACATATCCGCCGCCCCTCCCCACTCTGTTGCTCTCTCGATATGCATCCCTAGGGAATCGACGCTGGTCTCTCCATCCACCGTGCATCTCTTTCTCTTCCCTGGCAGCTAGTAACCAGTTCACCGCTCTGAGAATAGAATAGAAGCTGAAGGAAATAACACAAAAAAACTCTAGCGGGTCAGGAGTCAGGAAAAAAACCAACCCGGAAACAACCGGACGAAGAAACCCACCGACATGGACAATCGAACGTCTAGAAAACTGAGTTTTGACGAATTACAAAACAGCTAGCTGTTGAATATAAATGGTGTTATGGAAACGGTGCATATTTTGATCGTTGACCGATTCCACGGGCTGAGAGGGCGGAGGAGATGCGGCGACGATGGTATCCGGTTAATTAAATTTTTCTTCCCTATCGACTCTGTTGCACGTCCGTTATTTAATCCCAGCTGCCGTGCAATGATTTCGTCAGATGTAAGTAACTATACAATCTTTTCATATTAGACAATGCGTTGTCAACTATAGTGACCTGCCAACCCATACATGTTTAGCTATAAGGCCTCACCAGTGCAATATCAAAACCATAATGCACAATGCTGGCTTTTCAGCGGCAGAATCACCAACCATGAGCTGCTCTCAGTTTCTAGTGTAACTAATATAAAGTAGCTCAAGAAAGGAGAGGGAAATATGGAGGTGGAGACCAGCGTTCATGTGCAGGCGGCGGTGGCGAGCAAGTTCTCCCTGCCGATGGACTATCAGAACAAGGTGAAGTTCTGCAGTCTCTTCTCCTTCATGAACTCGCACCTACACGCCTTCTATCTCTCTTGGATCTCTTTCTTGACCTTCTTTGTCACTACCATTGTGGCGCCACCGTTGGTGACAATCATCCGTGATGACCTTAGTCTTGTAAAAGCCGACATCGGAAATGCTGTGGTGGCGTCTGTCTCAGGCTCCATATTTTCTAGGCTTGTCATGGGAGCCGTTTGTGACCTAATTGGCCCACGTTACAGCTGTGCCTTCCTTGTCATGCTCACAGCACCCACCTACTGTTACATGTCACTTGTTGACAACGCAGAATGGTATATAAAACTATGCTTCCCAATCGGCTTCTCTCTCGCCACATTCGCATCATGCCATTATTGGACAGTGGCGGAGGACCCCTTAGGGCAAGGTAGGGCAGCCGCCCTACCTTGATTTTTGGCAAAAACTTACATATATATGTGCATCTCTGCAAATGTATACAATTTTCGCTATTTTCTGCTTGTTTTGGACAAAAACCAAAAGAAAAAAGGCCAACTGGGCCGTTTTGGAGCGGCCACAGCCGAGCTGGGTGTTATTGCCCACACGCGGGGAGCCTTAGGAGTCAGGAGGGTCTCCCAAGCAAAGGGCCAAAAGTCTCCACGGGCGCATCCATGAATCCAGCCTGCTTCCAATCATACATCTGCTTGCTCACTGTGTAGGTGCGTGTGGTGTGCCTACAATTTCCGTTGCTCGCTTTGTCGTGTCGGTGTACCGCATGGTACCCAGCTGCAATTTTTTTATATTTTAGGGGTGACAAAAGTGGTGAAAATTGCTAGTTTACAAAAAAATAGGATTTACCCGGTGTCCTATGCACCCTGGAAGCTATACACTTGCAACACCACCGCCGCTTGGCGGTCGTCGAGCACACTGTCCACTCCGTGTCGCCATGATAAGAATTTATTTCAATCCATACGATGTGTCCACCACGGCTGTCACAATGTCTGAGACAAATTTCTCGACGGACGGCGTTCTGATGACCTCCCGACGGCAAGCCACGCCCCTCGGCCCTCACCGGGAGGCCACGTGTGACGATTTAGGTCGCCCACACGAGGTGACAACTTCTATCTAAATATGTTGTAAACCCTTGTACTAAGTCATTGTGCTTATTTCGCAAAAAAATGTCATTGTGCTTAGAATCATAAAAAGTATTGATGTGTCTAGAAAATTTCTATTTTTTTACAATAGAATCCGCCCGACCTTAATTTTTTTCCGTCCTCCGCCACTGTTATTGGATGAGCATCATGTTTAACGACAAGATCATCGCCACCATCAGAGGGCTAGCTGTGAGATGGGGCAACATAGGTGGAGGTGCCACACCACTCATCATGCCCCTCGTCTTCCACACCATCAACAAGTGTGGTGCCACATCCTTCGTAGCATGGCGTATTGCATTTTTTTTGTTAGGGATGATGCATATCGTTACTGGTCTACTTGTTTGTAGCACCATACTTTTCTAATAAGCACTTCGAGATAAGTAATGTTTCTAGACTCTCTTGATCCATGTGCTAACCAAATCATTGAATCGATTATCCGACCCTGGATGCGTTGAGATCGTTGAGACAAACGAAATGCACCAGTTATTTTCAAAATCAGAAGTTGAGTGCATCTTCCATGGTTACATAAATTTCAATGGCTTGAATATTGAAAATATTTTATCTTGAAGAGTACGTTGTGCTTATCATCTACTCCCTCCGTCCATAAAAGAATGTCTCAACCTAACCCAAATTTGCATGTATCTACACATTAAATCATGTCTAGATACATACAAATTTAGAGTAGGTTGAGACATCCTTTTATGGATGAAGGAAGTATCTCTTTATCCAAAAGGCTGTTTTACGGTACATCCTACTACACATTTTAGTGCGTAGTATATAGCCGATCGAATGGGTAAAATTGATTGGGCCAATTTTGGGCCAAAGGACAAACAAGTAATTTTTGTGCTTCAGGATATAATTAACCATTCATGTGATTAATCTTAATTAATCGTAATATATTTAGAAGTTATTTTATTTCTGCAACCGCCGGTCCTGAACTTCATTCTGCGCCGTGCCCCCGGACCTGGCCCATCATCGTCACCCCGGAGCTCGCCCCAGTGCCGCCTCACAACCCAGCGCGTCCTCCACAAGCTCGCACAACACAGCCTTGCCATCAAGCAGGAACTCGCCCGCTTCGACCATGCTCGCATCGACCAGGAGCTCGGGCATGAGCTAGCTCATCTCGGGCAGGACAGAGCTATTTTTGTATAGCTAGAGTACACGATGACAACAGTTTTCTGCATACCAACGGGAACACGATCTGAGCAGTGGAGCCTTCATGAACGAGCAGCTTCGTCTCCGGCAGCTACCACACGCGCTTCACAGCTTCGCTGTCGCTGCTGCCGCGCGAGACCCATCTGCTCTGGTGGCTTCCGTGGCGGCTCCCCACGATCTCCGCGGCTCCTCCTCCCGCGCCCACAGCCAGAGCTCGGCTGCGCGCCGGCGACCTCCCACTCGGCGCCCCGCCACGCTCATCCAATCCCTCCGGGGCCCTGGCGCGACAGGTGTGAAATTCCAGCCAAATCCTCGTCTTGTTAACGTGGCCGCGAGATTTCTAACAGTGAAGTGCCCAAAATGCCCACAACGCCTCAAAATAATACAGAAAATATTGTGTAGTATCACGTATACGGACCGTTGGATTTCAAAAATGAACGGCCCACAGTAATCTGATGTACTGTAAAAAGACTACACAAAAAATGTGAGCTTGATCCCCATCTCCCAAGTCCCAACAACCCCATTTATCCTTCCCCCGCACGCGCAAGCTCGCCCTTGACATGGTGCCACCTGCCGGTGTTTTAACCCGCAATATTTGTAGTACGACAACGGGGTCTTTTACGGTGCAATTTACTTGTCATATAGACTAGTAGTATGGAGTTATATCCACCGTTGATTGTGGACAGTTCATTGAGTAAGAAATCTTGATAGATATATGATTTGATTTGTTACTCGTAAGTGTAATTGGGCCACTGCCACTTCACGGTTGATATCTACCGATACTTACCATGCATGTGGAATAATTCTGCACATTCCACGCCCCCCTGAAATGATCAATCAGTTCGGAAACCATCTCCGGTGGGTCGTCATGTATGCATGCTACTGGTCGTAGAAGACCATCTCGAAGGCAAGATGATTTTTGGGCCTGGCACCATGAGAGAAGCGGGATCTTTTCAGTTCGTTCAGCATACCGTATGTTGATTAGTACAAGAGAGACGAGGACAGCCTGGCTGGATGAGCGGGCTGGTTCCTCGGGTGCAAAAGAACAGGAAAAGGAGTGGTCAGAGCTGTGGAGAGTCCCAGTTCCATCGAAGCTCAAGTTTTTCCTTTGGAGACTTGCGCGACAGTCTCTGCCGACGATGGATCTGCTCAAGCATAGGAACATGGCACCCCAACGAGCATGCACGATATGCGGGGCAGAGGACTCGTGGAGGCACTCACTCCTAGAGTGCAACATGGCCAGATCGGTTTGAGCTTTAGCGCCGGATGAGATCACCGATCTGATTGGAAACTTGCAAGAACCCGATGCAAAAGTGTGGTTAGCTGCAGTGTTTAGAGCACTACCACATGCAGAATTGACGCGCACGGTGGTGACCCTATGGGCAGTTTGGCACGCAAGGCGCAAGGCTATCCATGAGGGGATTTTTCAAAGCCCTCTGTCGACGAACTGCTTCGTCGAGAGGTTCATCTCCGAGCTACAGCTGCTGCCCCAAGTGAAGCCGGAGAAGGGAAATATGAATGTGCGAGGCCTGGCCTGGATTCCTCCGCCGGTAGACATGGTTAAAATTAATGTTGATGCAGCTACCTCAAAGAACTCGAATAAGGTGACGATCGCAGCTGTAGTCCGTGGAGCAGACGGGGAGTTCATGGGAGCGTCCTCGGTAGTGATGTGGGGCATCACCGATGTGGAAACCCTAGAAGCGATGGCCTGTAGGGAAGGGCTTGCAATTGCAGCTGATCTTCTTGTACAGCGAATTAGGGTTGCATCTGACTGCCTTAATGCAGTTCGCCGTCTCAAGGAGGATGGAAAGGGCACGTATGGCCACATTGTCCAAGAAATTAAAGCAAGATCAAGGAATTTCAACTCAGTTGAGATTGTCCATGAGAGGAGAGTTCGAACATTGATGCACACACCTTGGCAAGGAGCTCCATATATCTACCAGCAGGCAGGCATGTGTGGTATCAAAATCCACCAGAGGGCATCCGAGCTAGATACAGCAATTAGTTCAGTGGTGGAAAATCTCAAAAAAAAAAAAGCATGTGGAATAATTAAATGATCGAGTCCTACTTTTCTGTTTTGCTTCACTGTTTCACTGAGTTAAAAATCGCGTAAAAAAGTACTTATCATGCACGAATTGGCAAAGTACGTGTCTAAGAGCAAGTATAATAGTAGAGCTAGCAGTTGGCTATACGAAATTGTCATGTCACTAAAGTTAACTTTATAGCCAACTTATACAATAGTGTTGGCTATAAGGTGGGCTATTAAGTTAGTAGTTTTTCTCACTTTGTGTCTTTCTCTCTCATTTCATTTAATGATTTTAGGTTGGCTCTTGCATGAGAGACCACTCCTTCTCTTTTTGCTTGTCTCTCTCCTCCACATAGGCAAAAATGCCATGTAAGCGGGCTTATAGCCTACTATTGTACTTGCTCTAAGAGGATCTTGAGGCGTTTCCAAGTAGCCCACCAATAGCTATTCAGCTTAAATCAACGGGGCCATTGGCCGGTCGACCATCTTTTTCATGGCGGCGCGGTTTTCCAGTGGGGCGCAGAGAAAGGCATCACATATATGCGGTGATCTCACCCCTTTCCCATGCGCCGCGTATGGCGGCGTTAATGCGGTGGCACTCTCCGCCAAACGCATGTATCCCCGTTCTCTTCATTTCACTCCCCTCTCGGTCACTGCCATGTTTCGACGCAATTGCGACAACCACACCTCTTAAGGACTGCAACAGTGAGGGCCGCCCCGCCTGCCGCAACCTTCGGCAACAACGAAGCGCGACGAGCTCATCCCGAGCGGGCCAAGAGTTATGTCGCTTCATCGAGACAACTTCTCCACGCGGCGAGCTCGCGAGTTTCCCACAAGGCGGCGATGCGCGCGCCTGCTCACCTACCTCCTGCGCCGTTAAAACCGTGTGTGTGTCGAGTTCTCCCTGACATCTCTCCCTCACCACCACGCGCAAACCCTAGCCTAGCTACCATGTCGAGCAGTCGGCACACTAGCGGGGCGGCGCGCTCACCATCGAACATGCGGCAACGATGCAGCAACATCATTGGGGCGAGCTCGACGACGAGAAATGAACCTACCCGTGGTGGCATCCGAGGAACCTCTACCGTTGGACCAAGGTATTTCGACGCCGCCATGAGGAGGAGATAACGGGCTAGAACAGCCCCGGGAGCCGCTGCGGGACAAGAATGTGGAGCGGCACGACACGTTCTGGGGCGTACCCCGGGACGCAAGCTCCCCGCTGTCATGACGCACATCACCTCCCACTCATCACCCCATCGACCGCATTTAGGGTGCATCCACTACCGGTGAACTCCTAGGCGTCGAGGAAGACTGTCCCAGTAGCCTTTTTCCTCACGCTCGTCTTCGGCAAGCTCGACGCAGTCGCCGTGGAGGACCTTCCTCACGCCCAAGCTGGAGGTCAAGGCCTCTGGCAAAACGCAAACATGGTGTTTCCATGATAGCTGTTGGGTGGATCGTACGCTTTTTTTGAACTGTGGATGGACTTACATATGTACGAATTGATATGGTAGGGCCTTCCAATTATATCAGAGGATCTGCCAGTTTTAATTTATTTGTTTTCCGATTTTACCCTTGGAAAGAAAAATACTACTCGTTTTTTCAACTAGTATCGATCCATCCGGACCATTAAATTAACTTGAATGGACGGATAGTATCATTTTGTCCGTACCGTAAAAGACCTCACGACAACATGTTGCCATGATCAGATGGGTTGGGTGTTGGGACACACGAGACAGAATCAATTACTCCTATATATGTTCACCCTCGGAATGAACACAAACGATTGCACAACCCACTAGGTAACATGGGTTGTATTGCCCCTATGTCGTATATAGGTTGATGATGAACTCTAAACTAATTAACAAGACGCACAACAAGACAATTTCCTATCTACCACTGTTTTTTCTATGGTAGAATCAACATTTTTTTCGTCACCGATTTTTACCATCTTGGAAAGTTAAACTGTCCCAAATTTTGACTGCGTTTAAAAAAAACAATATTATAATCAAATAGATATATGATGCAAATACATTTCATGGTGAATATAATGATGACTGTCTTTTAAAAAGTTTGACTTTCCCAAATCTTGAAAGTGCACCCTTTGGTGGACAGAGCGATAAGCTGGTAACCATCTTAACTCAACTCTCTGGAAAAAGCCATGTCGCAGACCATGGACCGTCGCCGCCTGCCGTTGGAGTTGCTGCCCCCTTCAACAGCAACGGCATCACCTTCTTGTCTCTCATGCTGTACACACCAGAGTCTAGCATACGACTCTCACTAATCTTTGTGTACGTGTCATCCTTGGTTATGAAGTAGACGCAATCTTCTCGAACTCCGATGTCTCCACATATATTGACCCACGACAGGGAGCGACTCTGAGCAGCCTTCGCTCACAAAGAGCGCACGCCCCATCAACGTATCGACCTCGATCCACCTTCCATTGCCGACGCTTTCCAGATCCGCCGCTTCGAAGACCCAGAAGCGTCGAGTCCGCTTTTTAATCCCCGAGTTCATTGGCGGCATGTTGATCATCCGTTGAACCACCAGCAGCCGATCGACGAGATAGTCCCGCTGCACGTACGAGTCGGTCGAGTAAGGGTCATACCACGACCACGACTCCTCCTCGAGCTCATCGTCGTCGTCAACTCTTGGGATGCAGCGTATGATTGTCTTCACTTGCCCGCCGTCCAGGACATGGAGCTCCCGTTCGTGGTGCTTCGTTTCTGTGGTGAGAATGTAGAGCTTTCCTTTGAAGAGTGCAGTGTCGTTGGTGAAGCCGTCTGGAGGCTGCTCCCACCTCGTGATGTCGCGTTGCTGCTGCCCACGAGTAGAGGCGATGACTTTCGTGGACTTGTACTCTGTGTTCTTGACCAGAGCGGCGACGAGGTGATTGGACACAACCACCTTCTGGACAACCGGCTCTCCCCATAACCATAAGCCGCCGAGGTTTAGCTCCGGGAGCGGGGTCATCGTCGAAGAGAAAGGGTTCATCAAGGAGCACCTTCTGCCCCCGCCGTGCACGAGGAAGAGCGTGTTGCCAGTGGAGACTCGGCTCGAAACGTCTTCTGCTGCGGGCAGGCGGTGGATCGCGCCGTCGGGAAGACTGAGGAAGGTGTCGTCGCACAGGGTGAGCAACGGGAGCAGAGACGGCACAGCTAGCCCCTGCAGCCGCGCGGCGATGCGCCACGGGTGGCAGACGCCGGGGGTGCGGATGCGGTCGGCGTGCGACGGCAGCCGCGAGAACACGAGGCCCAGCAGCTCCGACGGGAGGTCCGGCCATGAGCGAACGCGGGACGAGCCTGCTGACGCGGCCATCGTCGTGTGATGGGTAGGGCACGATCGATCGATAATACAATCGATCTGAAGACCAGTCCGTTCCGATTTCCTGATGATGCTTATAGGAGTACGTAGTAGATTTCCACCATTTTTTTCTTGGAGAGGACTATGGAGCGGCGCCGCAGATTGGTTGATCCGAGAGGCGGCCCTAATCACCCCTGCCCTTAATCAAGTTTCTACCGACCGGCCGCGCGCAAACACACGCCAGCTATCACACACACCTCGTAAAAAAAAACAATGCGACATGCAGTGCTAGCCACAGCAGCGTTGTCCGTTTCTAGTATACTAGTACACTAGATCATGTAGGCGCGCGTTGCCGCGCCCATCCATTGGTACAATAGATTAATTGTCAGGAATTGATGAAAATATTTGTAGAATTAAAATTCATGTCAGGTTAACTAAAGTAAACATAAGTGCTGCACTGAACCAACAAAGGATATATAAGCCTTTGTACAATTTAAAAATAGACTGGCTAGCCATGGCACTTGACATTATCAGAGTTGGAGACCTCATGAAATGAATCTTTACTCACTAACGAATATATGGTAATTTTAATTATTTTTGCGGCCACCGCAAAAAGGCCATTACAGGAGAACACAACACAAACTAAGGGCGCGAAAGCAACGGTCGCGCCGAGCCAACAGCTAACATAGCAGCTAAAATACAGCAGCAAACTTAGGCCCAAATGGTAGCTAGCCCAGTCGCTCCAGCCAGCTTCCAGAGGAGCGCCTCGTTTGCGATAGAGGAGCAGAGCGTTTGGAACGTCGACGGTGCTCCCTCGAAGACACGCGCATTCCGTTCCAGCCAGATCTTCCATAAAATCAAGAGAACGAGGCTGTCAAAACCTTTGCGTCGTTGTGGTCGCAGCCGGGCTCGGGCCGCGGACCACCAGTCTGGAAGAGAAGTCGAAGATGGGGCAAGAGCGGCAATGCCGCATTTGCCCAAAATCTCCCTCCAGACAGCTAAGGTGAAGGGGCAACCGAGAAATAGGTGTTCGGCCGTCTCCGGGGCGCCCTCACAAAGGGGGCAGGTGACAGCGTGTCAAGACCATGGCGTCCACAGCGTGCACGCCGGTCAGCCCTCCAGACAGCTAAGGTAATTTTAATTATAATAACAGATAAGAAGAGCACGAACAATCACAATAGATTTCATGCAAGATCTAACTGTTCAATGTTTTAAGAACCTACATAGAAATGTGTTGTTGAATCTTGCTGTGATCTGGCGGGGGGCATGCTGCAAAACCTGAACAGTAAAAAATACTCTTGGAAGACCCTATCTTATTCGCCCTCAAGGCTAGGTTCCACCGGAAGATTTTCTGTAATTTCTCCATCCTGTGAAAACAAAGAAAATAATTTTTACCTACCCAAAAGGATAACCAAAATACAAAGATCTACAAATAATTAGATATGAAGCAAGTAGTTTGAAGAAATGCATACCACATCCCTTCATCATCTTATGTTTAAAAGCTTTGAATGCTGGTTGCAGATCAGCCTTTCCAAGTACGCTGACCTGCAATGCTTAGCACAGAAAAACACAAAATATTCAAGTTGGGTGAGATGTTAGTAGGTTGCATAATCATAGAGCTAAAAATCTGGCAATCTGATATGTAGCTATTGCTATTTTCTGCAGACGCAAATCGATCGATTTTAACTTGTTATCGTTACTGTGTTTAATTTACATGACTACATATATGGCAACCAAAGTAATGCTGCAATTGTTAAAACCATTGTGAAGATCAAAGTGGGAAACTAAATTAAGCAAGATTTGTATATTCGAAGACTAAAAGAATAAATGATACAGTTTGCGTTACAATTTTCTCTAGCAGCACAACAAACAACACAGTTTGCGTTACAATGTTCTCCTAAAAAGAAGGCAAACCTCAAAATGTTGGTTCAAGGATTTGTCTTCAAAGTTCCCCTTTATATTTGTGATAAATAAATAAAATAAATGTAATCTATGTAGAAGATAGAGAGAGCCCAGGCTGGAGTTAAATTATAAATGGTAACACCATAAATCAAGTAGTATTAAGCTTAGCTGATCAGCTAGCAATTGAATATAAGACCACATTTTTTGCATTTTCTAGCTTCTAATATCAATACAACAATTCATGTTTAGTAACTTACTTGCCCAGAATGCAAAGATAATAGTGAGTCTTTCTTCTGACACCTATCAGATAGTTAGCATCATTATATCCAACACTTGGTTAAGAATATAGCTATGCATAGACTGACATAAATGCTTCGCTGAATGTTGTCCTCTTGCTGCCTTGCTCTCTCACTCTTCCTCCTCCTTCCATGACTAATGTGTCCATACGTCCTCAGGAAAAATAACAGACCTCACCTTGGTTGTGATTCCTTTTCCATTTTTGCAATGAAAAAAATTAATCCAATCTTAACTATAATGAGCATATGATAGCAACGGAGACACGAACAAATTTATATATATCAGTTTACATAAAGGACGACATGTTTTTTTGAACAGCAATTTAGCTAGAAGAATATCGTAATATACTGATTGGCCGATCATTTGTCAATCTGGCCTTACCAAGGCAACATGCACTTCAAGAACATCACCAGTTTGCAATCGTTGCTACTCGCGAGGCCCTACAAAATCAAACCAACCAACAGCAAAAGTCAGTTCATTAGATACTAATGGCATCAACAGACCGAGCCAGAAGTAACCAAGAACAAATACATTGGACTGCAACCGTACATCAATATTCTGAGTTATGTGTGTAAGCTGTCAGCTCCATCGCCTCGCCGCTCACCGCCGTCTCCGTGGGCACCCTCGCAGCCAACACCACCAGCGCCAAGGCCAAGATCGACTGCTCGGGTTGGAGGTTGCCCCTGTCCGGAGGAGGAAGAAAATTAGGACGAAATGACAGAGGATGGGAGGATCAGGGGGCTCGACGAAGACAGAGGGATAGGCGCCATCGCCGGAGAAGACCTAGGGTTGCATGGAGATTTTGTTGGGGGCGAGTTCTAGAGTGGTGGTGGACATCGCCGCCGATCCAGAGAAGGGAGAAGACCGTGTACGACGCCTCGATGAGCTGCGATGCAGAAGCGTGCTCGCCGACGTTGATTAGAGCGACGGATGAGACTAAGTGACGGCGGCAGCGCACGAGCGAGCGGAGAGAGGCGAGAAGGGGAAGAGCGAGGGGTTGGCTGGATCAATCGATCGACTGCGCGTCTGCGCCTGTTGGCGGAAACGTTTCAGCTAGTTTCGCTGTGGGCTTTCTATGGGCTCCGATCAACCACGTACGGCCAATTTGTTTTCCAGTGAAGCGTCCCCTAGGGACATCCGGCCCATGCGGAATCAGACGATCAAAAATGAGCAGATCGTGAAAATGGACGGCTCTGGATGCTAATGGTCTAGGAGTGCTCCCTCTTGTCTTAGTTTTAATGTCCCTAATTGATCCATGCTTTCAACTTTTTGCATGTTCGTTACACGGTTATGACAAATTAATAACGTGACATTTTACATGTAATTATTTATGGAAAAAATATGGGGCAACTTGAACAACAATTTCTAACTTTTCCACACAAAAGTGATTTGAACTGTGATTTATGATTAACTTTCCACACAAAAATGATTTGAACTGTGACTTATGATCTGATTTGATCGTATTAGTTCTTATGGGATTTCCAGGTAATTATTGGGATCAAGCAACTATTGGGATTGCTATTAGGAACATCTATCATGTTTTTTAAACGCAACTATCAAGTTTATAAATTAGAAATAGTCACTAGGTTTTCCTAAAACTACCGATTTGTTTCGGAAATAACTTTCAGGTTTCCCATAAAATAGCTACTATGTTGTCCAAATGTAGCTGCCGGTTTGCTTTTTTTTTAAAAGTTTTCACTGTAGAGCTGCCAAGTTTCTGGAACAGTTACTAAATTGTCCAAATAACTCTCAGTTTGTTTAAAAAACACTTAGGTTTCCCTATACGATTTTGTGAAAACAGCTACCAAGTTCTCAAAATGTTGCTACCAAATTGTTTAGGAACACCTACCAAGTTTCCCTATACAACTACCAAGTTTTCTGAAAACAGCTACCAAGTTCTCAAAATGTAGATACAATACTGCTTTGGAATACTTGTAAAGTTTCCCTAAACAACCGTCAGATTTTACGAAAGAACTACCAAGTTCTCGAAATGTAGCTACCAAGTTATTTAGGAACACGTGCCAAGCCTCCCGATACATCTACCAGCTTTTCCAAAAACAGGTACCAAGTTCTCGAAATGTAGCTACCAAGTTGTCTAGGAACGCCTACCAAGTCTTCCTGTACAAGTGCCAGGTTTTTCGAAAACTACCAGGTTGCTTAGAAACACATGTCTTGTTGCCCTATACAGCTACCAAGTTTTCCAAAAACAACTACCAAGTTCTTGAAATGTAGCTACCAGGTTGCTTAGGAACATCTGCCAAGTTTCCCTATACAACTGATTGATACTACGAAAACAACAACCAAGTTCTCGGAATGTAGCTACTAGGTTGTTTAGCAAGCCCGCCAAGTTACCCATACATCTGCCAGCTTTTCCAAAAACAACTACTAAGTTTTCGAAATGTAGCTACCAAGTTGTTTAGAAACACCTGCCAAGTTTCTTACAAAAACAACTCCAGATTGTTTAGAGCAACATATCAGGTTCTTTGAATAAAGCTACCATGTTATTTAGAAACAAATTATTCAAAAAAGGAGTGGCGGCTCCAGTTCAACGCCTTCACGCGCCGTCTTTGAGGGGCTCCTCCACGACCCCAAAGATTTCACGTAGCTCAAGGCCATGCCCACTAGAGTCAATCCCTACCAATACCTCGTCGGGTGCCTCTAGATGCATGCCATCTCTGTCCTCGCTGCCTTCTGTGCCCGCCAGGAGGCAATGGCTAGAAGTCGCCCGCCGATGAGGCTGCGGCTACTCCGCCGTCGGATAGAGAAGACTTGCAAATGATCACAAGGATGCATTGCTCTAATGTATCATGTGTTCCACTCATGAAGACTTCATACTCGAGTTTGCACTTTGCACCAACATTGTATTACATAAACAGTTCATCTTTTTCCACATGTGATAATTTGCTAGAGCAAATTTAATTGTCTTGGAAATGATCAGACTCCAGATCCAGTGTCATCTTCTTGAGTTGATTTTTAGTACATCACTGTATATTCAGGTGTTCAACTATTTCATTAGCGCTAGTCAGTGCACAACTGGGAGATTTGCTACATTCTGTACTAGTGCTGCTGAACCACTGATGCACTTTATTTTAGCAGGGAGGGAATAGTGTTGTTGATGCTATGTTTATGCATTGCATGTTGAAATTATCTGTGGAAGCAACGCTGCAAACCGGCAAAAGAAGAACAAATGTTAACAGAGAACGAACAACCTGAGCTGGGAGGCAAGAGAAACACATCCTTTGCATCTTAAAATTCTCTGCAACGGGTTGTAACCAGCCCATGGAAAACTACAAGCTACAATTGTTGTGTTGACTGACCAGGGATCATCATTCTCTCGCATGCTTATTGTTGGTCGATTGAATCGTCAGCAATCGAATATCATAAGCATCGCGCCGGCCGCCGGACTCGTCATCAAGGGCACATCTCCATCTGCTCGTCGGCGGCGGACGCGTCGCGCTTGCCAGCAGCGGCCTCCTCGTGCTCTACCACGGCGGCCGCCTTGCGGTTGGCGGCAGCGGCCTTCTCCTCGCGCCCTTCAGCAGTGGCGGCCGCCTCTGCCCGCGCCCTTCTGCGGCGGCCTCCCCGCTCAGTGTTCGTCGGCGGCAGACTGCCTGCTGTGTGCTCATCGGCGGCTTCCCTCGATGGGCGCTCGGCGGCAGGCTCCCCGCTACATGCTCGTCGTCGATCGCATCGGAGCCCTCCCCTGCACTCGCACAAGCGCACTCGTCCCAGTGGTGGTTCGAGAGAGAGAAAAAAATGGACAGGAGCAGCCCACGAGGGGATAAGGGATAGCCAGACGCGCGATGGCCTTTCACGAATCGCGGCGCACCGCCGCACGGAAGACAGACTGTGCGGCGCCTCCTAGTAGATTTCGGACTACAGAGCGGCGCCGCTGGGTCCCTCGTAGCGGCGGCTCCTAATTAAAAATGCATGCAGTGACGTGTGCGATGATGTCATTCTAGATTCCTTCTGATGTCTAACTTAAAAAAGTTTTATCTCTCAAACCAACAATCTGATTTAAAATTCGCTTTCACCGTTGGCGTAGTCGCAACGAGATCTACAAAACTAGATTCCATGTTGATACGTTTCGACAACTTTTTTCTTCGTCAGTAGTTACCAGATTATTATCATTCACTTACCATATTATAATAACTTGGTTACCATGTTCCTATACACCATTCTAGACCAATGTAAGACTGCATGATACTACATTTTATGGAATGATATCATCTTGTAGGTCTTGAAATTAAATAGTTGAAATCCTACTTTCTAGTTGTACGTATTATTGCAATGTATATAAAATGGCTACAAAATTATCTCATAACCATGTACAATTATCATGGTAAGTGTTTGATGCTAATATGGTTACCATAGTGTTTTAAAACTATAACTGATGTGACAAAAAAGTTTGTCACACCCGAATGTAGATGTCAAAACTGTCAAAAATGTGTAAAAATTAATCTGATAACCATGTATAATTATTATGGTAGCTGTATGCTGCTAATCTGGTAACTGGTCCGAAAAAAAAGTTGCTCAAAACCTAGCAACATGAGATCTAGTTTTGAAGCCCTCGTCGAGACGAACCTAGCGGTGTAAACGGATCACTAATCGGAATAAAGGTTTAGAGAATAAAACATTTTGAATTTTAAAAAATGTGCAATTAATGTGATGATGTCACTAGATTCCTGCATGAATGCATGTGTTCTCTTTATTAGGGAAAAACACACACGAAAGAACTGCCGCTCGGAAGAGACGCGCGAGCGGCGCCTTTCGTTAGCTTTTCCCTATTATTTTTTCTGTCGGTTTTTTCCAGTTTGTTTTCCTTTTTCATTTTTCTTTTCATTTTTATATTTAAAATTCATAAACATTATAATTTAATATGAAAACTTTCCGGTTCCTAAATAGTTTTAAATTCATGTTCATTTTTCAAATCCACTAATATTTTTGTAATTGTTTAAAAAAATGATGAACACTTTTTCAAATCCAAAATTATTTTTAAAATTCGTGAACATCTTTTTGATTCAAGAACATTTTTCAAATTCATGAACTTAATATTTTTTAATTCTTAATGCCCATTTTTCAAAAGTTGTGAAGAGTATTCTATTGGCAAAATTTTCTCATTATTGAAGTAAAACCACATAGATATCCACCAGCCGGAGTGACAAGGGTGTTGGTGGTTGGCGGCGGCGAGGTGATGCAAAACACGACTATGGCGGAAAAGCGGGTGCGACTTCGCTGAGCTTTGGGTGAAAACCTCACACCGGCCTCTGTTCATGCTGGTGATGACGGCGCTCACAGTCTTCTCCGCTCTCCTTGGAGGCATCACTGTGGAGTCTCTCATCTCTCGTGTCGGTGTCTTGTCTGCTCGTCCCGACATGCGTTGTGCTTCTTTGTTCATTGGCTTAGCGGTGCGCGTCCCTGGGACCAGCGTGGATGTTGGAGTGACGACTCCAGATGTTCGCCTCCGTCATGTTGCATTGAGGTGTTAGAGTGGTGGTCTTGGTCGCTCGGTCGACTTGGTCATTAGCTCATGTGGGCGGGGTCTTGGAGCCATCGTGGATGTCGGAGCGGCGGCTCCGGATGTTTTACCTCAGTCGTGCTGCGTTAAGGTGTTTAGGTGTCGGGTTTGGTTGCTTGGGCAACTTGGTCATGGACAAGTGTGGGACGCGGCCTTGGGACCAGCGTGATGTGTTTTTTGTTATGGTCAATTCCTTATAAATTGGTTAACACTTTTCTTCTATATCAATTGAAAAGGCAAAAAATTTGCCCAGTTTTTTTTATGAAGACATTTTCCAAAACCAGTAGTAGCAGAAAATCCAAATGAAAAAAAAAAAAAACACAACTATCAGAACGAGCATGCACGTGTGAGTCATCTAGGCCGGCCCACTAGAACTTCCATAATGAGCACGCTACGAGCGTCATACAATCATACAGGAGCTCCCGTTGTTTCACGGTCCATCGGGGTGAAGATCTAGTTCAGCCGAATGGTGTGACCCAAACGGTGAACGGTGCCCGGCTCTATGAATGCTAGGAGGCCACTGCAGATTACGTATTTATACTTGGCTTCCATAAAAAAAACGTATTTATACTTGGCAAGCCACATCACTTCGATGGGTAGGACCGTTGTTTAGCACTTCTTAAATGGGGTAAATTAGTCACAAAATCTTGAAATAGGGAACTCACTAACATATAAGCGATATTTGGGGTATAAAGTGGAGTTTACGTATTTTTCTACTTGTCGCCTATTTCTTGTTTGTTTTTCTATATGAGCTTAATATAAATCGAAACCTTTTGACTAAATTGAGATATGGTCATGTGTCCGCACAAATTAACGCCAGTTTTAGAGCAAAAATGTTGTCCATTTGTATTTGAATACACGACTAGGACAGAGTATACTAGGGTATGCTTGGGAGGGTTTCACATGGCCAGCCTCAGCTTCAGCTTCACATGAATATGTGCATGTAACTACCGCTAGGTAGATAGCTAGCTAGGCTGTTTAGCCTACTTAACATGTTCTTCGGGCTCTCCCATGATTAATCTGCATGTTTGTCCATGATTAGCATGCTATGTAATTCCTCTATTACCGTACAGCGTAGTAAGCTGCCATATAGTACTTCTTAAGGTCAAAACCCATTAAGAAAATTACTGCAAAAAAATCTGAAACATATTTACCAAAATAATTCTGGAAAATTATTTTTTATAACTATCATTAGAAAATCATCATATACCATTTGGCCAATCCATGTAATACAGAAAATGGTTATGTGCATTCTTCGAATGCCAAGGGATGGAAGTTGATCTTCTCCTTTTAAAACTATTTTAAAAGAGAGATATAATCTCATTTTTCTTTGGCTTTACTATGTTTATATTTCATGACCTGTAATACAATTTTACACTATTTCACCAACAATCTGCATTTTAAAATGCTCCTTTTGCTCTATACTCTTGTATGACACATAGTGCTGCTTCTTCTATGCCGTGCTTTCTGGTATTTGCTTATTCTCTCCTTTTTCCAATCTTGTTTCGCCACAGGTGTATTTTATCGATTTGTATGGTTAAATTTGATTTTTTTTCCCCTCCCCTCTTCAAATGCTATCAGGGTAGAATTGGCAGCTGTGTCTTCGGTCCAAATCTCAATTGCCATCCTAGCTAAACTCCAAACCCCCGCATAAATTAAATCGTCGCTGCTATCAACCACGTTCATACACATGTGATACCTTCCCACATCCTATTTTACAAATCGGAGTGCTAATGTGTCATGCGCTTATTGGATCGTGGCACACTATTCTGCGCACCAAACCAGGGTTGTTCACTGAATATGCTCTCTACTATGTATTCCTTCCGCATGATCAGCTCAAAATACAGCCTTTGTCTTGTTATAGTCATATAAATAGTAAATTATCACCTTCTCAACTTGTCGGCATCCTAGCATCCAATTACAGGCTCATAAAATCCAAACAATAAATCCCACAAAGTGTTAACTTGGCTCTGTCACCTGGTAAAAAAATGGAGCTCTCAAACAAAATTAGGTGATGTACAATGGCTTTTGACCGACAAGTGCATATTCTGCGCACCAAACAGGGTTGTTCACTGAATATGCTCTCTACTATTTATTCCTTCCACATGATCAGCTCAAAAGACAGCCTTTGTCTTGTTATAGTCATATAAATAGTAAATTATCACCTTCTCAACTTGTCGGCATCCTAGCATCCAATTACAGGCTCATAAAATCCATACAATAAATCCCACAAAGTGTTAACTTGGCTCTGTCACCTGACAAAAAAATGGAGCTCTCAAACAAAATTAGGTGATATACAATGACTTTTGACCGACAAGTGCACATGCTGTTGGTGGTTCACTAATCTAGTAGCTTTTCTATATTGGATAATCCAGCTTCCAGCAAGCTGTCTTTGCCAACTCAAAGGCCAAGCTGAGTCAACGTAACGGAGGTTAAGATGTAAGGAAGAAGTGTCTATATAAAGGCGGATCGTATCTCTGAAGTGTAAACATCCACATTTCATCTGATATACAGAGAGGGGTAGAGGTGGCAACTATGGATTGTTGTGTGAACAATCATGCTGCCGTACAAATTCTCACCCTTGGAGTTATGGAAGAAAAAGCTCGAGCTGCTGTTGTCGAGTGTGATGCGGCATGTGTGGAAGCCGCAGCACAAATACGGGCGGCTGAAGAAGCTGCCGCCCGCTGCGTCGCCGCTTGTGACAATGCCTATGCTGTGGAGCTGTTAGCAGCTACCAGCTCGAGCTTCTTCGCCCGAGTCTGGCCACTTTCGGTCTTGCACACAGTAGGAGCTGCAGCTCGAAAAGCTTATGCCGATCATGTTGATGCAAGTTCGACTGCAAAAGGAGCAGCTTTGGCAGCTCGTAAATCTTCCATTCGCTGTGCTGCAGCACGTCGCGATGCTGTTGAAGCAGCTTCCGCGGTTCGAAAAGCTGTTGCCCACCGTCTCCGTGTTGCCCCTGGCGATGCTCGAGCAGCAGATGTATTGCTAGCACAAGAAGCTGCTAACCTCTGTTTTGCCGTCCTTGGCCCTGCTGCAACAGATCAAGATCGAGCAGCTGCTGCCGGACTTGCTGTGCCACGTGCCGATGCAGCAGCAGCAGCAGCTCGGGAGGCTGCTGCCAGCTGTGACGAGGCACGTTCCTATCGAGGAGCAGATGAAGACAAGAAGTTCCTCGACAGTATGCGTGGTTGGCTGATGACGGTGGCCGCGCTCTTGGTCAACATGACATTCACGGCAATCATAAGGCCGCCCAAGTGGGTACCCATGAACTTTGGTTTCTATTCTCATTCGAAGGAGTCCTCCAATGCTGATTCCCCAGCTGCTGCTCCAAGTCCTGGTCCTGCTGTCGATGCCATCATGTCCGACGTTTCGGACTGGTTTCTGCCCATTGGTATGGCATCTCTTTACTTGGTGGTAAACACTATTACTTTCGCGATTGCGATTACACTGCTGGTAGCACTGGTGACGATGGGTAAAGGCGCGTCACCCAAATCCTTGATAAAAGTAAGATTTATGATCTGGCTCCTCGCATTCACAGCTGCCTGTTCGTTCGCATCGGGTACCTCCCCGGACGCGCGCGTCGTACTAATTGTTTTTGGCTTCATTTCTGCCTACGCGATTGTTGTCCTTCGGGGCGTGTTAAGGAATTCGGGGCAGCCGTAGGCCTGCAGTTAGTTTAATAGCTGAAGCTGAAGATTCAGTTTGGTTTTTTTTTTATCTGATCGCGTTGGGTCTGTTTGAATGGTCTGAGTCTCTAAAGTAACTTGGTTTAGTTTGGACTTTTGCTATTATTAGTGAAATGGTCTGGTTTGATTTGGACACAAATCAATTGTTGGAATTATGACCTACAATCAATAATAAAGTGTTCTATTTTTCCATTCTGTTCGTGATATGTGTCCTGGATAATATTGTAGGAATTGGTTGATGAACATATGATTCGCCTATGCAACCCATTTGCATGTATATATACGACTATTTTTCTAAACTAGCAGAGTTGCGAGGGCATCTATTTTTAGATTTTTATTATTTATTTATCGCTCAGAATAATATATAACATTCTTTTTGTTTATTATATGCCTCGATGACCATGTTTCTCGGTCAATATATATTGTAGACGGCGGTTGATTAAACTATCGGTAGATGGACCCGCTTATGAGATAATGCGAGAATCTCATCTTTTTATATCATCAACTAGAATGGTGGCCCTCGCATATGCGAGGGCATCACCTTTATTATGTCAAAATGTTTAATTGTAATTTTTTTATTCGTTACAAAAACTCCACCTCCTATTTTGTCCTCTCCATTGCAAGATACACGGCATTATATTCTCAAAGGCGCAAGCATATTGCATACCATTTGTATGTAATCTTTTCATGTGGATAATCCAATTCATATTTGTAGAACTCAGAATAAGTGGTAGTTGTTTTAACCAATTACGAATTATAAAGGTCAAAATGCATCATCCATAGGGTGTCATACCTTTAAAAATGTGGAACAACTCTTTATATAACATAAAAAATCAAGTTGTTGTTTCCATTATCAATGTTGTCATGTAGAATTGTAGGCACACTCTTTATTTGTCTTCAATGTTTATTAGAAAATTTTATCAAACACATAGTTGTTCCTTGTTTCTTTTCCACTAAGCCATGGTGAACACAAACGAAAGATTTGACAGCCTCGGTAACATTTTTTTATGATAGAAAGTAAATTCAATATTTATTTCCTCTCACATATAGTGCCGAAGTTGCACCAACATATATGTTTATATAGAGTGAAATGCTAATAAAAACTAAATGAAGTCTCATAACATTGGCAACCGTAAATCTGTAGTGAAACTTACAGCATACAACTATAATCTCTAGAACTGGGACTAAAATCCAAGTCAAGTCAAGTATCACAAATTTTACGTATTAATATATTGTTGTAATTATTAAATCGTACACCATTATCCATAATTGTTTCATTCTTGTATTAAGATTGAAATTGGTTGCTAATTTTTCTAGAGGTTAATAACATTGAGGCATTAGTGTAGGTGTTGCAAACCTAGAGCGGTTGAATCTTACTCAAAAGAGTATATGTTCCCAGGGGAAACAAATGACACTCCCAACATAGATTGTGTTTTGACATATTAATGTGATTGTCCTATGATTACATGAAAATTTTAACTGACAAAGGATAACTTTTGTGGCATGTGAAAAAATGGTGTTACAAATGTTTATTTTGTGCATTCGGTTAATTTTTTAGAATATATGACTCAACCTATGTCTTTTGCTCATGAAACAATTCATATGTCGTGATATTAAATTTGTATAGTGAAAAAAATTATAGTCCATTCGATCAGGAATTGTTGACACAGATTTCTCCAAATACAGATGTGTCTACACAATAAATGTGTGCATATATCCATATTTGTGTCAATCATTTTCTATTGGAGGGGGTTCTTGTAACGCCCCACTTTTTGGAACTAAGAAAAACACTGTTATTAGATAGCCAAAAATCAGGGCCAACAAAAACTTTTTGAAATGCTTCACTAATGCTTGTGTTTCACTTCCCATTGCTCTGTTTGACTTTGACTGCTTTGTTGTTTGAGTTAACAACCACTGAAAACACCAACCTTTGAACTCAAATAATACAACATATCATTTAAATTTTGGTGATCATGTCATGACAAGAAGAATGATCCATACATCTTCTCCAATCTTATTTTGGCCAACCTCTTTTTTTAAAGATGTCTTGATTTTAGCAACAACCCAAAAACCCACTATTTAAGAAAGTAAAGTATTTCCAAAACTACATGTTTACAAACTATTGAGGTCTATATAATATCTGCTACCAATTTCCAACTCAGTTATTTTGCAAGTATCAACATCCTTTTTCAAAAGTCCTATGTTCAACACCTTTTGAAAATGATACAAGTGGGAGATATATTACTCCTATATTTCTTTTTATCAAACCTTTTGAAACTATAAAGTTATTAGTTGAGATACTTTTGAACAACATCTTGTCATGATAATGTGTGATCACTATATCACCTAATCATTTTAATTAAGGTTTATGCAATTTGGAGATTGATACTTGTTTGTGCTTGATCACCATCTCACCAACTCTTTGAGCGTTTGATATTGGTTGTGATATTCTTTTGCTTGATTGTTTTATATTGTTGAATTGTTTGATTTGTGTTGACTTGCTTGTGTTAAATTTTGTATTAATTATTTTCAACAAGGCTATAGTTGGTTGTTAAATTATTTTGTAAACAAAAGTATTTCCTAAAACCTTGAGAAAAATCCATGACATGCCCATGGTCATGTGTGACTAAATTGAGCATCATTACCATCTTTCGTAACTCAAAACTCTTGAAGAAACATGGCAAAAACCTTCTCTGGACCTATCTTCTTCTCTGTTAAAAGATATCCTATCTCGAGCCTCACCAAATCTTTAACATTGGTCAATTTGGAAATGCACCTTCATAGATCTCATCCAATCCATCTTATCGTGACATCCAAGCTGTAATTTGAATCTTTCAAATTCAATTGCTTATCTATCCATGTTCACTTTGTGGCCTAATCAAAACAGTGACCCTAACTCCAGTATTTTAAAGACTTTTGGCAATTTTGTTTGACACTGAAACCTTGCCTTTATGGCAATGCAGCACCACCTCATCCATTCTTGGCATCTTATCTATCAACTCAAAGTTTTGTTTGAGCCTTTCATGTTTTAAATGTCCATATTCCATGCTGGTTTTGATGCCACCAGAATAACTGTTTTCTGGGACTTAGAAATTTTCACCAAGTCCTAAATCTGAAAAATTTGGAATCTGTTATTTTATTCTCTTTTTGCCTCCTTACAAAACCATTCAAAACTCCTTGTTAATTTGTGCATTTGTGACCATTGTGATACCTATAGGTAGTACTTCACCTCTGTATCTTTATTCTTGATCATCTTAGTCTTTATGTCACTTAACCATGATGGTTTTGAGACCTTAGTGATAACAGTTTTCTGAAATTTCTGTCAACATCTAAACCTGCCCAAAACTTTTCTATTTCGTGTCTAAACCTGTAGACTTCTTACCAAACCATACCCAACCCTCCTAGTTACTCCCTTGGTACGTTTTTACCAGTGCTTGCTGCTGTAAAACTCGAGAGAGAGAGAGAGAGAGAAGAGAGAGGATGGAGGCCGAGTGCATGGCTAAAGCCTTCCCAACGCCTCTCCCCCTCTCTTGCCACCCCATGGCCGTCTCCCTGCACGGTGCACCCTTGCCACCCCCTAGACACACTCTCCCCCTCTCGTTATCACCCTAGCACCGCAGAACCGCCCAATGCGCTTCCGGGCATTTCGTCGAGCACCCTGCGGTCAGAACCCGAGCACGCCTGGACGTACGCTCGAGCCAACGGCTCCCGGCCACCCGCATCCGTCCAACGCTCTCCACGGCGTGAGAAGAGCGCATGCAGCCGCCCGACGCAGCCAATCCCCTTCCCGTGCACCTCTCGCTCCCCTCCGTGCACCGCATGCACCATGGACCGACGCCCATCTTCTATTTAATCACCCGGCCTCCCTCCCGCACGCCCTCCTTGCCATTTCGCCTCCCACCCCACCACTCTGCCACCTCTAGAGCGAGGGCGAGCTCACTTGTCCTCTGCCAGCAAGAAACGCGAGGTTTCCATCTCGGTTCCGCCGCCTTGCCGAGAAGATTGCCGGCGACTCCGCCCCTCTATCTCCGCCATTCTTGCACCTTCAAGTTCCTATTCTTCTTCTCCCCCTCATGCACCTTTTATGTTTGTCCAGGGGACTCCGTAGCAGCCACTGCCATCTCGTGACCGCCGTGGCCGTCCTCGACCTCGCCGTCGTTTGGAAGCTTCCCATCAAGAACTGCGGCCATCCCCGACATCCCCAAGCTCTAGGCGTCGCCGGACGACCCTAGGCCACCCCGTGCTTGCCCCTAGGTGAGCAGCCCGTGTTCCACGCCATTGATGGACCTCTGCAGCTGAGATTTGCGTCCTGAGGAAGCGGACGCACAGTTGCCGTCGATTTATAGATCAATGGCTCACATTTGAAACATCCAGATCTAATCCTGGCCTTTAGATCTAGATCTAAGGGTGACTTACCCCTTCAGCCTGCTGGATCTCGCCATGGGCCAGCCCAGCACGGTGCTGCCCAGCCTCCCTTCGAATCTGGCCCATTTAGTGTTTTTTTTAGTCAAACTGATTTCCTGTTTTGTAAATCCTGTTAGTTATAGCCTAGGTTTTAATCCACCATTTAATCCCTGAGCATGCGTTTGAGTTGATTCAAATTTTGTAGAGTAGCTATGTGTTTTCTTAACCATGTGGCACTGGACGTTTTCAAAAATATGTTTTTGTGAGAGTGCTAGATGTAATCTTGTAAAAAATATCTTTTTCACTAAAACATAAATATATAGAGTTTTATAGATCTAAATCTTGCAAACTCGACTGTTCTGGATGGCCCTTGTCAGTACCTAGCTGAACCAATTTGTCTTGTGTGCAAATGAATTTGTATTTGAAAATGGCATGTGTTTAGAGTTTGGACCAGTAGCCACTTCGTTGATTTAATTGATTTTCTGTGAATGAAATTTTGGACTAAATCCAATTGCTTTAGCTTCTAATACCTACAGAGAACCTAACCCTAGTTTTGCTTATCTTTTGGATGAACAGAACAACCTGTGCTTAATAAAATCTAAAAATGGGGTTTTCTGCTTATTAAAAGTGGTAAAAGAATTGTTAGTCCTTTATGAAAATGAGGTTGTTGTTTGTAAATTGTTGTGGTACTGTGACACACTAAGTTTTAACATCTATAATATGTAGTACTGTTAGTGCTCACTTAAAAACTAAAATAAAGTTAGTTGTGGATTGTTAGGTGCTTAAGTATAGAAAAGGTTGTTTAACTATGCTTGTGTAATGTGATAATTTTTATGAGGTGAATCTCCTCCAACTAAAGATGTTAGTTTCTGGTTGTTCCAGTTTATTAGCAATGCTTAGCCTTGCAAGTCGAGTGTGATCCCTAAAGGTTGCTTAATTGTTACCTTAACCCTTTTTGTAAGCAAATAATTAATTAGTGGTGTGATAGCCAAACATGTTTGTGTGATTAAATTGTTCGCCTTACTTGTTAAGCTTGGTTGTCTTTTAGTTGAGCACCAGCATGAGTAGGTTGTTGATGTCTCTACCATTAGCTTGGTGAAGTACTTTAATTACAGAGAATCTTAGGTGACTTAACTTTTGTCTGAAGTATTTCCTGTTTTAGGAAAGATGCTTGGTGTTTACCTTTAGCTAAACTAGTTTTGTGCTATATGTTTATAGCATGTTTGTGGTGTCGTACTTCTGTTAGTATGATGCCCATGTGGTTGTGTCTTGTTGATTGGTAAATTGCTTTGTTAAGCAGAGAATGAAACTTGTGTTAAGTGTTTTCCAATTTAAGTTTAACTAGTGTCTTTGGTTGTGCTTAGTTGGTTGCTTGAGTGATTAATTTTACGCTTGTGGTTTATTTGTGTACCTTTTGTGATTTTGTTTGGTGTATTGAGTGTTACTCTTTCCTGTTTGCGACGCTAGATATTAACGCTACCAGAGTGGCCTTTGGAGAGGATTTATTGAGGAAGGATCGGAGTTTATTATATTGATCAACAAGGAGAATTCCAGGGACATATTGCTGAAAACAGGCAAGCCACCTCAACACCCTATTGAACTCCTACTATTTGTACAAAGCATGTCTTGTTTTCAAAATAAAATAATGCATGTTTTATCTTTTATGTGGCATTTTGTCACCCCAAAACTATTTTCCAAAATTATTGTTTGGCCAATTATATATCTACTAGTATATAATAGGTTTTGTAAAAATAAGTCTTTACTTGAGAAGCCTTCTACTGAAGGCGCTATCAAGAAAATTATTTTTCTAGTAGTATATCCTTATGATCTTACCTCAAACTATAGGATGGGAGCCTGGTTTTGACGAAATGTTTTCGGAAGAAAACCCGAGTCGCTGGGAGCGATCGGCGAGAAAGTATTTTGTAAAACCCATGTTGCTGGGAGCAAATGGAGATGTTCATGAAAACCCGAAGTGCTGGGAGCATTCGGTGAGTTTACGAAAACCCGAGCTGCTGGGAGCAGTCGGAGGTGGAGATGTTTTTGAAAAACAAAGTACTGCCCTAGCGGCCGCCCGAACAATTAACCCGTGCAACCACATTACCTGAGATGGGTAGGGCTTAGCCGGAAGCTTGTCCACTTTAGTACGGAGGATCTCATACTTCTATAAGGGTTAGAGTCCCTCGAAGCCGGGTTGCCGTCTGTACGAGGCAATACACATGCGGCGGATCCGCGCCGGACGATTACGTTGGGTCCCCTGCCGTGGCGGTGTGGTGTCCCGAGAGAGAGACCAGGGGTCTAGTGGAGCACACGGTGCCGGGGGAATAAACCTATCGGGAGTCCTCTGTACTAGGGTGGATTAGTGGAAAGTTTGATCGATTATCCGAACCCCGCATACGTGTATGACGGACCGTGGCTGATCACGGCGGAATAACCGTTTGGTGTGGTGAAAGTGCACCACCTCTGCAGAGTGTAAAACTATTCGAATAGCCGTGTCCGCGGTCCTGGACGGTTGGAAAGGCCACCGATCTAGGCGTATGGGCAAATTTTATGTTTTCAAAGGAAAAATGGTTTCTCGGTGGAAAACAAGGAGGCATCAAGAAGGTACCTGGAGGTACGGAAGTGGGAGAAGATGGTTGGTCTCGGGGAGACAATCAGTCCGATCTCATGGAAAGGAAAAAGGAGTATCCCCATCCTAGGGTCTTTGAAAAGTTTTACCAAGTGTTTTACAAGAATGTGGAAATAGAGCATGCTATTTCTACAAGAGAGAATTCTATCTCTAAATGTTTTGTTTAACAAGGATATAGAGATGTTGTAATCTCTATGTCTAAAGGCATCGTTTGCGAAAACTAAGCCCTATAGCTTTATATAGCAGCTATCCCAGTTTTCGAAAACGTTTTATTGCATTACCATTAAAACTTAAGCCTTGAGCTGGTTTTGCGAGTACGTAAATGTACTCATATGGCTGTGTCCCTGGATATTCAAACGTCTAGATTTTTAACGAGGAGATGTACGACGAGGAGGAGGAGTACGCCGACGACTACGCCAAATGAGTGTCACCGGTCAACTGCTCTGTGGGAATGCGTCCGGTTGCGACGAGGGCCGACGCTGGCCGAAAGCTTCCGCTATATCGTAGTTAATCCCGTCCTGCGTGACGATGGTTGCAGGCTTGGTCGCGTGACCACCATTTATGTAAGTCTTTTACTAATCGAGTTGGATGATGTAACTTTGTATACCATGTTGGTTATGTGATCGCGATGCACTGATCATTGGGATCGTGATCTGTTTACATAACGTGGGCATCTCGGACTGGTAGTCTGAGGGTCCTCTACAGTTCTTCGATCCATAATAAGTGTCACAGCTTTGAACCAACCCCAGTTTACAACAGTGACACTTATCTTATATTAGAGTGAGTAATAATTTATAGTTTACCCTAAAATCATATGTTCGGGGCTGCCAAAATATGAAAATCCATATTTGTGTCAATCATTTTCGATTGGAGGAGGTTCTTCGATCCATAATAAGTGTCGCAGCTTTGAACCAACCTCAATATACAACCGAGACACTTATCTTATATTGGAGCGAGTAATAATTTATAGCTTACCCTAAAAGCATCGGATAAGTATGATCGCTAAACGTTATATAAACCATTTATTTTACGCACTTACATGTCACGTAAGCGATTTTTCTTTTTAGAAACTCTTGGTCCTACTTGGTTTTTCTTTTTTGTGACAACTCTTGGTTGCACTTGGTTTTCATTTTATTTGACAACTTTTGGTCTGATGCGGATGCATGCTCTTTTGGTCTAACACACATGAAAAAGCGCTTAGCGAAAGTTAGCCATATTTAATTATTTATCTAAATTTGGAAGCTATGCTAAAAACATTGTGCTAAGGTATCTTTCTCCTATTTATAATTCCCCTAAAATCAAATCTCACTCTGTGTGTTTACGCGATCAAGAGCTGAAATAAAAAACTACGTACACCAACCCCTCGATATAATTGTTGCCACAAAAAACAGTATCAAACTACTGAACGGTACACGTACAAAGAAAAAAAATGCTGATATCATCCATGACATCAGCATGTGTAACAAAACTTGACTGTACGGTGTAATTAAAAGTGGACTTCCTTTTCGTGTTGCATAGTACGTACATGTGTAACACAACTGGACTCTTTCCGTGGAAAAAATGTGGACTTTCCTATCGTGTTGGATATGTACGTAATCTAGTTATATAATTAAATCACAACCACAAATATTAGATCTAAGAGTCAATATAATTAAGTGGGTGTGGATTAACGTGGGGGCTCGAAAACTAACTCATTTTGCTTTTAGTATATAATAGATACCATCTCATCTTTATCAGAAAAACAAAACAATTACCATGTCATATGCATTATGTATGTTTGTCCTTAGATCTGAGATTGTGGCATGCACTCAAGATGTGATCTGGTCTCCTTAGGGATTGCAAATGTTACCTCATAACAAAGTAATTGTAAAGTTGACTTTCGGGATTACCGGATGGGGGAATGTGGGTTGTGGGTTGATCAATATAGGATTTACCCCTCCGACGATAGAGAATATCTATGGGCCCCTCCAATGACCGGTCTCTGGAAATGCATCACTATTTCAGGGTACAAATGAAGAAAAAAATATAGTGCATGCAACCTGCAAGACAATAGTTTCTAGTGTGACATCTCATAAACTACCCTAAATACATATGAGGTCTAGCGGGACATGCATAAATAGTTTTAGTAAATTGTACTTGCAACTGTTTGTCCAACATTAGTAGTGATACTCCCTTTGTTCGAAGATAATTGAAGTTATGGATTTTCTCCTCATTAGTCTACACATTTCAAGATTGACCAAATTGGTAGAAAAATATATCAGCATGTGCAGCAACAATTAAATTTCGGTGGCTTCATTATAAAATATATTAGCATGTTTTTTATAAACCTGATCAGACGTGCCAAGTTTTACTCAAGAAAACCCTAAAAAATTAATTATTATGGAAATAGCAGCATAAATAAGTACAAATTAAGGGCGTGTTCGGCAACCCTCTGCTCCTCCGAAATCCGTCGATCCGGCTCCGTCGTAGTGATTCCTGCGCCTCCGGTGGAGCAGAGAACGTTCGGTGCTGCTCCACCAATTATCTGGGCCCAAAGCCCATATTCGTACTCCGACCTGTTAAGAATGTGACTTGCAGCCCGTGCGTGAGCTGGAGTGGCCATTTTCGGGTGGGCTATTTTTCTGGATGGGCTATGCCATGCGGACAGATTGCAGCAGTTGAACAATTTTTTTCTCTCGCAATTTTGGATTATTCAGAGGTTTACAGAGAATAGTTTTGGCTGTACAGAGGCTAAAAAGAGAGCACTTTTTTGCTGTGCATCTGTAAGCAGAACTATAAAACATTTACATAATTTGAACACAAATATAAGACAATATATCAGTGGCATGAAGTCTCATACAAGCATAATTTCAGTGGTGGTATCAAATCCAAAAGCATCACGTGGCGGTATCAAGTCCAAAAGCATCACATGGACAAATATGTACATGCCACGATCATCACCATCCTAGAGCAATGGTGGTAGCTAGTTCATCCCTGAACGCATCCATGTCAGCACCGTTTGCTTCCGGAGTTGATGAATCCGAAGCAGCAGCAGGAACAACGTACCGCTTGTATCGTTCCGGAATTTTGGGCACATAATCAGGATCTCTATCACACCGCTGAAAATGGATATCTTCTCTGTCATGGGCACGAATATAATTGTGCAATGCCATAGTTGCAGCGACAATCATCTTCTGGGTAGCCATGTCAAACTTTGGCATCTTGAGAAGGATCTGAAATTTCATCTTCAAAAGCCCGAAAGATCTCTCAATTATATTGCGTTTGGACGAGTGAATTCTGTTGAACTTCTCGACAGGAGTATTTGGCTCTACACCTCTATGGAACTCAGGAACATGATACCTTTCTCCTTTATATGGTGCAAGATATCCATTTCTATTAGGATAGCCAGCATCAACAAGGTAGTACTTGCCTAAACAAAACAAAGGAAATAATGCATATTAGTTGTGACATATTTTGCATCATGCAAATAATTACACGGTAGTATTTGTTAAATGCTCACCCTTTGGAGGATGGGGGAAGGTGAGTCTATCCTTGTCAAGTGCATGATAAAGGACACCTGTGTCATGCATAGCACCAGGTTGTCCAATTCAAGCATAAGTGAAATGCATATCAAAGTCACATACCGCCATCACATTCTGAGTTACTGCACCGGTTCTTCCAATGTATCTCACTTGTAGGGACGGAGAAATGACTGCACTAATGTGAGTCCCATCTATTGCATTGATACGTCTCAAACGTATCTATAATTTTTGATGTTCCATGCTTGTTTTATACCAATTGCTACATGTTTTGCATCTACTTTATATCACTTTTATACATTTTTTGGGACTAACCTATTAACAAGATGCCGAAGTGTCAGTTCCTGTTTTCTGCTGTTTTTGTATTCCAGAAAAGCTAGTCTGGAAATATTCTCGGAATTGGACGAAACTACACGGGGGATGCCTATTTATCCAGAACACACCTGAAGGACCAAAGGAGCAACAGAGGAGAGCCAGGAGGTGGCCACACGCACCCAGGGCCGGGCCCCCCTCTGCCGCGCCCTGGGGTGGTGTGGGCCCCTCGGGGGTCGCAGCCGCCGCCCTTTCGCCTACTTATTCCCCCCGACGCGAAAACCCTAAGTACCTGAGCAAATATCCACGAAAAGTTCCAGAGACGCCGCCGCCGTCAACCCTAGCTCGGGAGGGTTCAGAACCTCTTCCCGGCACCCTGCCGGAGAGGGGAATCGTCACCGGAGGCTTCTACATCGCCATGCCTGCCTCCGGAGTGATGCGTGAGTAGTTCATCCTTGGACTACGGGTCCATAGCAGTAGCTAGATGGTTGTCTCTCCACTTTGTGCCATCATGTTTAGATCTTGTGAGCTGCCCTACATGATCAAGATCATATTATTGTAATGCTACATGTTGTGTTTGCTGGGATCCGATGAATATTGAATATATGTCAAGTTGATTATCAATCTATCTTATGTTATTTAAGATCTTGCATGCTTTCCGTTACTCGTAGATGCTTTGGCCAAGTAGATGCTTGTAACTCCAAGAGAGAGTATTTATGCTAGATAGTGGGTTCATGCCTCCGTTTAATGGGAGAGTGACAGAAAGTTCTAAGGTTGTGGATGTGCTGTTGCCACTAGGGATAACCTAACGATGCTATGTCCACGGCATATGTGTTTGTTTACATTACGCACTTTACTTAATGCAATTATCCGTTGCTTGCAACTTAATACCAACGGGGGACTCGGATGACAACCCGGCGGTGGATTATTAGTCATAGATGCTGTTGGATAACGGTCTATGTATTATGTCGTAATGCCCAATTAAATATCATAGTAGTCATCATGTCATGTATATGCATTGTCATGCGCTCACTATTCGTCAATTGCCCAGCTGTAATTTGTTCACCCAACATGTTAGTTATCTTTTATGGAGAGACACCACTAGTGAACTGTGGACCCCGGTCCATTCTTTTACACTGATTAAACAACCACAAACTGCAAACTGTTCCTTTTTCATTCTCTGCAATTTAATACTCATTTTCCACACCATACGTTTAATCCTTTGTTTTCAGCAAGCCGTGAGATTGACAACCTCACTGTTTCGTTGGGGCAAAGTAGTTTGATTGTGTTGTGTGCAGATTCCACGTTGGTGATCGTGTTGCGCGTGCGGCCACCAACAACCTTCTGAAGAGTTGCTGCTCCTACTGGTTCGATAACCTTGGTTTCTTTCTGAGGGAAAACTTGCTGCTGACTACATCATACCTTCCTCTTGGGGTCTCCCAACGAACGTGTGATTCACGTCATCAAGCTATTTTTCTGGCGCCGTTGCCGGGGAGACAGCAGTCTTCTGCAAGGGGAGTTTCACGCTTCCAATCTCTTTACTTTGTTTTTGTCTTGCTTAGTTTATTTTATTTTATCTTGTTTGCTTTCAATTATCAAAAACACAAAAAAATTAGTTACTTGCATCTAGTTTACTTTCAAGTTATTTTCTGTCTGTTTTTATTTGCTAAAATGAGTACTCCTGAGAACACTAAGTTGTGTGATTTCACTAGCACGAACAACAATGATTTCATATGCACACCTATTGCTCCACCTGCTGCTTCAGCAGAATTTTATGAAATTAAACCTGCACTTTTAAATCTTGTTATGAAAGAGCAATTTTCTGGTGTTAGTACTGATGATGCTGCTGTTCACCTTAATAACTTTGTTGAACTTTGTGAAATGCAAAAGCTCAAGGAAGTAGATGGTGATATTATTAAACTGAAACTTTTTCCTTTCTCCTTGAGAGGACGTGCTAAAGAATGGTTGCTATCTTTGCCTAGAAATAGTATTGATTCATGGACTAAATGCAAAGATGCTTTTATTGGAAAATATTATCCTCCTGCTAAGATTATTTCTTTGAGAAGTAGCATAATGAATTTTAAGCAATTTGATAATGAACATGTTGCTCAAGCATGGGAGAGAATGAAATCATTGGTTAAAAATTGTCCCACTCATGGACTGACTACTTGGATGATCATCCAAACCTTCTATGCAGGATTAAATTTTTCTTCAGGAATTTATTGGATTCGGCCGCTGGAGGTACCTTTATGTCCATCACTTTGGGTGCTGCAACAAAGCTTCTTGATGATATGATGATTAATTATTCTGAGTGGCACACCGAGAGAGCTCCAACAGGTAAGAAGGTAAATTCTGTTGAGGAAACCTCTCCTTGAGTGCCAAAATTGATACTATTATGTCTATGCTTGCAAATGGTCAAACACATGTTGATCCAAATAATGTTCCTTTAGCTTCTTTGGTTGCTCAAGAAGAGCATGTTGATGTGAACTTCATTAAAAATAATAATTCAACAACAATGCTTATAGGAATAATTTTGGTAATAGCAATTATAGGCCCTATCCTTCTAATAGTGGCAATGGTTATGGAAATTCCTATAGTAACTCCTACAACAATAATAAGAGTGTACCCTCTGATCTTGAAGTTATGCTTAAGGATTTTATTAGTACACAAACTGCTTTCAATAAAACTGTTGAGGAGAAATTTGGGAAAATTGATGTGCTTTCCTCTAAAGTTGATAGTCTTGCTCTTGATGTTGACTTGTTGAAACTAAAGAACATGCCTCATGATGTTAAAGAGAGCAAAACTCTCAATGCTATACAAGTTAAAATTGATAACAATGTGAGGATGTTAGCTGAATTGCATGCTAGATGGGAAAGAGAGGATGAAATTGCTAGAAAGAATAATATTGCTAGAGTTTATACTATTACTACTTCTGAAAATGCTTCAAACTCAAGTGTTAACAAACCTCCTACCATTAATGGCAAGATAATTGGTGTTGGTAATGTTTCCACTTCTATTGCAAAATGTCCTAAATTGCCTGATAACTCTGAAACTGTCCTTGATAAAGATGCTGAAATTTCTAGCAATAAGGAAGATAATAATCCATTACTTTTGATGATAATGACTTTGATTTTGATGGTTGCAATATTTCTGAAGTAATTAAGTTCTTGCAAAAGCTAGCTAGAAGTCCTAATGCTAGTGCTATAAACATGGCTTTTACTAAACATATTACTAATGCTCTCATACAAGTTAGGGAAGAAATTAAAACATGAAGCTTCTATCCCTAGGAAGTTAGAAGATGGTTGGGAGCCCATCATTAAATGAAATTGAATGACTTTGATTGCAATGCTTTGTGTGACCTTGGTGCTAGTATTTCTGTTATGCCTAAAAGATTATATGATATGCTTGATTTAGCACCTTTGGAAAATTGTTACTTGGATGTTCACCTTGTGATTCTACTATTAAAAAACCTTTGGGAAGAATTGATGATGTTCTTATCATGGTTAACAACAATTATGTCCCCGTTGATTTTATTGTCTTGGATATTGAATGCAATCCATCATGCCCTATTGTGCTGGGAAGACCTTTTCTTAGAACTGTAGGTGCTATTATTGATATGAAAGAAGGGAATATAAAATATCAATTTCCTCTCAAGAAAGGTATGGAACACTTTCCTAGGAAGAAGATTAAGCCACCTTATGATTCTATTGTTCGAACAAATTACAATGTTGATGCTTCTTCACTTGGTAATACTTGATGCATGCTTTGTGCCTAGCTAAAAGGCGTTAAAGAAAAGCGCTTATGGGAGGCAACCCATTATTTTTTTTCTGCAATTTTTCTTTTATTGAGTCAAGGAGTGTTTACTTCTGTAGCAACTCCTTTGTATCTTTATTTTCTCGCATTGTTGTGCCAAGAGTAGCCTCTAATGTTAAGATGATGCTTAATTTTGATTGCTGCGCAGAAACAGATTTTTGCTGTTCACTGTACGAAATTCCTAAAATCACCAGATTGTTAATTAAATCTGAAATTTTTGTGCGTAATCTTTATGAATGTCTGAATCTTTCATTAGTTCAAGTTTTCGATCTGAGCGTCGTAAGTGCCTCGAAAAAATTCGTCTTTGCGGACTGTTCTGTTTTAGACAGATTATGCCTTTTTATTTTGCATTCTCTCTTTTACTAGTGTTGAGTGAAATTCTTTTTTGGGTGGAAGAGCTTCACATAACATCAGTGGCTGTAGCTAATGTTTAAAGTAACAAATCATATTGCGTCTTTAGAACATGTGAATTTTTGATTATGCACTAACCCTCTAATGAGATCTACTTTGAGTTTGGTGTGACGGAAGTTTTCAAGGGTCAAGAGAGAAGGATGATATAATAGGATCAAGAAGAGTGAAGAGCTTAAGCTTGGGGAGGCTCCCATGGATCTCCCCAGCATATTTCAAGAAGACTCAAGCGTCTAAGCTTGGGGATGCCCAAGGCATCCCCTTCTTCATCGTCAAAATTATCAGGTCATCTCTAGTGAAACTATATTTTAATTCTTTCACATCATATGTGCTTTTCTTGGAGCGTCTGTGTGCTTTTATTTTCAGTATTGCATTTTATTTTCAATAAAGCTTGACTGGACCCTAGCATTCTTGATTGGGAGAGAGACACGCTCCGCTTTTTCATGAGAATACTCCTATTCTTCACTTATATTTGTTGAGTATTCATATCTAGCGCTGTTCAGCTTTTAGCTCTTGTTTTCATGTATCTCTTGTCAGAGCTATTAGCTTTCTTTTGTAGAAAGTACTCTCTTGCTTCACTTATATTTGTTTGGAGAGTTGATGAAATAAATTGATTGGTGTTTGGTTGGTTCAGAAAATGTTGCATGTGGTAATTGGTATAAGGAAAAACTTGCTTAATCTTGTAGATCACTAAAATGGATAACTTGATGCTTGTCAATTGTTTTGAGTTAACAAGTAGATCATGATTAAATTGTGCATCACATGAGTTAAGCCTATTAGTGAAGAACTACCGTAAAGCTTGTTGAAAATTTGGTTTGCATCGGTGGTATCTCTAAGGTCTAGATATTTTCTAATAACAGGGTTTGGTTAACAAGGAAGACGGTATGAAGTCTTATAACGTTTGCAATATGTTTGTCATATAAAACTTGGTGTACGGGTTGATATTCTTGTTTGCTTACATAACCTTGCTAGCCTAAACTCTGTACTGAGAGGGAATGCTTCTCGTGCATCCAAATCCTTGAGCCAAAATCCATGCCATTTGTGTCCACCATAACTACCTATATGTGGTATTTCCTTGCCACTCCAAGTAAATTTTTCATGTGCTACCTTTAAATTATTCAAAATGTTATTATTCCCTTTTTGTGTCAATGTTTACTAGCTCATGAGGAATTAGTGTGGTTATTCTTTATTCTATTTGTCGAATGGACTTTTACACCTGGACTAGTGGCATATACATCCGCTTATCCAATAACTTGCAAAAAGAGCTGGCAACGGGGTGCCCAGTCCCAATTAATTACAACTTTAACCAATTAATTCTCTTCACACTTTTGCCCTGATTCATCAGTAAGCAATGACAAACAGTGAAATACCTGAATGTGTGTAAACCAAAGAGAAAGAGGGATGATCTGCCTTGCTGGTAGAAATAACGTCCTTCATGGGAGCCGCTCTTAAAAGTCCGTTCGACAGGTAGAATACTGTTCTCACCCGCTACCATTCGTTGACAATTAACAAACACCTCTCAAAAATAGATACTCCTCCATGGTATGTGATTGATGGAAGGCACCCGAGGATTCGGTTAGCCATGGCTTGTGTTAGCAAGGTTGGGAGGAGTATCAAATATTTTATGCAATCTCTATATGCTTTCAAAAACCTAAAAGCTCTAGCACATGATTAATCCCTGCTTCCCTCTGCGAAGGGCCTTTCTTTTACTTTTATGTTGAGTCAGTTTTCCTATTCTTTCTGTCTTCCACAAGCAAACACTAGTGTCAACTTTGTTACAACATGCGTTATATGCAATATTGGACTTGTTATACTACTTTGTGTTGACAATATCCATGAGATAAATATGTTGAAAGTTGAAGCAAATGCTGAAACTTAATTGTTAGAATCTATTGCTTTATGAGTTAACACTTATGCAAAACTGTTTGATGCTTGTCTCGAAAGTACTATTCATGAAAACGTTTAGCTTGTGTGATTCATTGTTTACTCATTATCTATTTGGTAGCAAATTATAGACCATTGACTTGGATCACTTCATTCATTTACATGTGCCTTGCAATATTATATGATCAAGATTATGATGGTAGCATGTCACCTCAAAAATTATTTTTTTTATCGTTTACCTACTCGAGACGAGTAGGAACTAAGCTTGGGGATGCTGATACGTCTCAAACGTATTATAATTTTTAATGTTCCATGCATGTTTTATATCAATTGCCACATGTTTTATATGCACTTTATATCATATTATACATTCATTGGACTAACCTAATAATAGTTGCCAAAGTGCACAATGTTCTTGTTTTACACTTTAATGTGTAGGAATTATCAAAATTGGACAAAGGAAACCTTGTTGGAGTCAAATTGGGACTTCCCTGAAATCTGTCTGTGAACTTTTTACGAAGATTGTTAGTTTTACCCTCGAAGACGACGTCAAACGGAAATCTCATTAAAGACAAAGTTGTCACAATTTTCCATACGCTTCTTTGAATCCCAAGATCAGCCCAATCGGAGTTCGGACGCGGCCTACAGACCCGTTTTACTGAAGACTGACGGGAATACGAGAATATATAATGGGAGAAACCCTAGGTCATGGGCAGCACGAATTATTCCTCCTCCCAGGCAGCCGTCTTGGGGTGGAGAACCTCTTCCATACCAGCACCATCTCCATGGAAGAAGAGGGCCAAGGGCCGCTGCCCCCAAGGGCCGCCGCCGCCGCGGGCTGCCGCCGCTCCTCTTCGGGCTGCACCTCTTCATCAATCACTCCATCAAGCTCCTAATCATCATGACCATGTGTGAGTAGTCTCCCTCGGGCTGAGGGCTCATGCCGTTAGCTATGTGGTTTAATCTATCTCTCCCATGATGTGATCTATATGTGATCATGAGCTTTGTAATCTAGTTGAATCCATAGATGTTACTCTTCATTATCTTATATGCTACTTGAGTGTTTTATTAATGTAAACTTCGGAGTCACCTTTGTCCCACGGTGCGAAGTTGACAGTGTGCGCACCGTGTGTGGCTCTTAGGCTAAAGATTACAGGAATACATATCATGAGTTATTATTTGCGTTGGATGTCTCTATGAAATTGTGGTGTTTGTCTAGTACTATTTAGGGCGCTCAAGTTGACAGTGTGGGGTTCCTAGATGTGGAATGCGACTTTAAGGTGTACTGTTATAGCCCTACGCAGTGGATTGGTGTTCGTTATCCAACGAGAGAATAATTCAGAATAGCATAGTGAAGAGGAAATATCTATGTATTCAATTATATTATTATTGTTGAGAGTGTTCACTAGTGAAAGTATGATCCCTATGCCTTGTTTCTAAGCATTGAAACACCGTTTACAACCAGTTCTGCTACATGTTTGCTTGCTGCCTTTTTATTTCAGATTGCAATTACCACTTATAATCATTTATATCACTTGCATTTTAATATCTCTTCGCCGAACTAGTGCACCTATACACCTGACAAGTGTATTGGGTGTGTTGGGGACACAAGAGACTTCTTGTATCTTAATTGCAGGGTTGCTTGAGAGGGATATCTTTGACCTCTATCTCCCTGAGTTCGATAAACCTTGGGTGATTCACTTAAGGGAAACTTGCTGCTGTTCTACAAACCTCTGCACTTGGAGGCCCAACACTGTCTACAAGAATAGAAGCGTGCGTAGACATCAGATGACTTCAATTTCTCCAAATGCGGATGTATCTATACTTGTAACATGTCTAGATACATCCACTTTTGGACAAATGGAAGTCATCCTTTTCCGAACGGAGGGAGTAGGAAGTAAAACAGAGGCATGACGACTCACTTGTACTGCCTTCTTCCGCCACTCGGATCTTGTCTTACAGTATTTCGCTCTATGTCCCATCTCCTCCAGTCTCCCTCAATCGGAGTTTTGAATGTGTTGTAGTCAGCTTTCAGCTTGTCCCATTTGTTTTTAAGTTGGGGCTGCTTATAGTCCAGTCCGGTTATACTCTCGAATTCTTTAGCAACATCCGCGTATGCTCTAGGTGTCAAGTAAGTGTTTGACCTATTACCATCACGCACTTGCTTCACAAACAAATCAGTGATTATCCTAGTGTTGTCGTCGGTCCATTCAGCAGCCATTGTTGACACAAGTCTACAAAATTGGTGTCACTTCTATATCACTATAATATAGACTGCAAATGAATGTAGAAAATACACACTGCACATAATTACATAGCTAACTACACAACACAGTGCATAAAATTACATAGCTATCTACAAAATACAGTGCACGAAATTCCTGCACAAATGATATCCCTCACCATCATTTCCTCTCCCAAAATGACCAGCAACATCACTCAATTTGACAAAAAAAAAGAGAGATCGACAATATATTTTTGCAACCCGTAGCACAAAGATAGCATGGCTGCTCACCCCCCAATCCAGTACGAGCTGCTCAGCAAGTGCGGAAATCGAACGCATCAATCAAGAAGGGTTTGCTCACCGAGGGAGACGAGGACGGTGGCGGAGAGCGTCGATCTGGAGTCCGCCCGATGAAGAACCTTGACGGGAGCCGCCGGTGGGAGACAGAGTCGGGGCGGCGGCGGCGGCCGGAGTCGGGCGCGGCGGCGGCCAGAGTCGAGGGCCGCGGCGGCCGGAGTCGAGGCAGGTGGCGGTGGCGGCTAGGTCACGCGGTGAGAGTCGAGGGGAGAAAAGGGCTGGTCGCTCGCTCTGGCTCGCTCGGGAGGAAAGAAAAAGGAGCGAACGGTTTTTCTTCACTTGGCGGTGGCAGTCCCTCCGTAAATACACGCTGCTCCGCGATTTGGTGCTCCGCGGATCGCCGGAAGTGCTGCTCCGCGATTTGTACAGCGAAAACGTACCGCTCCGAGGATCTGGCTCCGCGGATCTGACATGTTCGGTGCTGCTCCGCACCGGAGCACCGCGGAGCTGGAGCGCGGAGGGTTGCCGAACACGCCCTAAGTACTAGTACTCTCTCTTGTTTTTCCATGTCTTTGGTCTACATGTGCGCGGTCACCTACTTAAGCCCTGCTGCCAGCTACTGCTAGGAAGATGATAACTTATCTCCATTGGATGTTTCTATTTTTCTAAATGCTCGAAATTCTAGAAAGTTTGAAATTCTGAAATTTAATTTCAAATTTGCACTAGTTTAAAATTCCAGTTTTTTGAAATTTCTTTCACCAGAGCAAGCATCTGGCTGCAGAGAGCTCAGAGTTGGTGTGCATGACCCGTCATGATTCCAATACCGCCTGGTAGGTTTTCCTCTTTGCCAGAATCGGGGGCATCTCCAATGACACTGATGAGTAGATTAGCTTCCGTGATCCGCATGTTACTAGCGGTGCAGTAATAAAAATCTGAACTGACTAGCGCGTACTACCACGTCTAGCTCTCGCCCTTGGCCAGCTACGGTTGTATCCCCAGGAATTTTTGGCACCCCCAGGGGAGTGGTCGGTTCCCTTCTTGTTGTCACCTGCCATCACAAGTCATGCTCTGATCAGTGACCGAATTCATAAGGAAGAACGAGGGGAGCCGGGCCGTGATCATGGTGGCAACTAACCACCCCCCCCCCCCCCCCCCCCCCCGCCCCAATCTAAAACGAACGCTGCCATCCCGACGCTCGTCCCTTCTTCAACGCGGTGCATGATCACTTAAGTAAACCAACCAAGTCGTGGCTGGGCTTATTTTGCTAAGTGAAGAAACTTACTCTCGAACATGGCGGAACTGACGACGGTAACAGCTAACCCTGACGAAACTGAATTTTTCTGAAAAACTTGACGAGCAGCTGAAGCTAACACTACGTTGGGACCAGCACACCAGTCCGCATCCATCGATCACATGGGCAACTAACTTGCACACCCACGTGTATGTTCCACACATCAGATGGAGCTACTCGATCGTTAATTTCCTCACACTAACCCTGTGAGGTGTCCAAAATCACCTTAAGATCCATCCATGAACAAACCGATACATTAAGGAACTCCATTTGGTATCATTTCGTTCACCAGAGCAAGCAGGCAAGAGAAGATCTAGCTTGAAAATTAGACATGTGGTGAGCTTGACGTGTTTGGCTCCTGATCACTAGGATGCGTTTTCTCGAGAGTTTATGTTTGCCACTGAGGGAACTAATGCACCCGATTATTGAGTAGCTAGATACATACAGTACGTACACCAACTTAAGATTCGTAGCTGCTGCCGACTAGGCCAATCAGAACATGCATCCATGCGTGGCGCATTTCCCCAGCCCCAAACACCATGTAAGCACCTATATATGCATGTGGAGTGAGTGTAAAATATTACAGACAAGCCGCCGCTTGATTCCTGATTACCTAGCTGTACAATCTGAACCTTGTTAATTCTGCACCCCACGGTGCTTAATCGATCGAGCAGTATAAATTTTGTCTGCATTGCTCGGTTAGTTTGACACCGGCAAAACGGCATATGGGGCACAGCGGTGGTCTCGAGCAGTCTGGGTGCAGGGTTCTGCCCATCATCGACGAAGGATCGGAGTCGGAGTCGGATTTTGAGACAGGCTCGTCCGAGGGCGTGGCGACGAAGGTGGCTGCCGTGGGAACCATCGCGGAGCGTAGAAAGGTGATCGTGGCCAGGATGAGGGAGCTGCTCCGGCGAGCCGTTGCGCAGTCCACGGCCGCGGCGCCTCGGTCCAAGCTGCGCGCGTCCACCGTGGCGGCCACCGCCAAGAAATGGAACGTACGCAATCGAGCGATCAACTGACTGATGTAGGTCTCCGGAATTAACATTGAATTGATGATTGATTAACTGGATGTCATGTTCGTTACAGAGGGCGGTGAGCTTCAGGAGCAGGGACCAGCGGCCGTCGGTGGACGGCATGAGCTCGGCGGCGTCATCAGATTCCAGCAGCAGGAACAGCTTCGGCAGCCCGGACGCCGTGGTCTTCCCGCCGGCGCTCTCCCCACGGAACACTGCGCAGGCACAGCAACACGCTCACTGGATCACCACGGATTCAGACTGTAAGCTAGCTTAGCTTACCTTCTACTGTAGTTACATTTTGGTTGTTTTATTCCTCCGCTGAACCTTTTTTTGTCCTTGACGAATTTGCAGTCGTCGTGCTGGAGCTCTAGACGGCGGCCACGCGGCCAAGACGACGACGACGCCGGTGATCTCCAGCAGCCGAGCAGCTGGACTCGTTGGACGCCCGGCCTGATCATAGAAGTTACTAGCCGATTGTAGAAATCGAGTGGAGCGACGCAAAATGTAAGGCCCATTACGGCCCAGGAAAAATGTGTGTATTCTAAATGTACGGCCTAGTATGGCCCAGGAGTAGTATTTTAATCAGGCTTGTTCGATATATTTCAGCTTAGGCCTTGCTTGGATACCGAACTTTGGCAGAACTTTTGTTTTGAGGGAGAAATTTGGCAGAACTAGTTTCAAGGGTTTCGGTTACCGACCGAAATACCGCGGTTACCGGATTTCTTGACCACCCCCGGTAAATGTGTATACCAGAAGAAAAATCCCGGAACATTTGAATTTGGACCGATATCGTTCTCTCAAAATCTTTATTTGATTTTTTTTTGACGTTTTAAGTTTGAATTCCAAATTATGTCCGGAGATCTAGGCCGGTAACCGGCCGGTTACCGAAAATACCGGCCCCTCTGAGAAAAAAAAAACAAAACGGTAACCAAAACCTTGGTTTCCAGTGAACTACTAGTAAACGTGCACGTGCAATGCACGAAGTCCACTCCATTCTATCTCGTAAGCTCCATGTACCTTGAAACATTGCCCATGCGTGGCCACTCTCATCCACCGCTGCGCTACAATCTCTCATTGGAGGGCTTTATAACACAACTTTGAGGTGCATTGCCACGGAATAGAAAGTTTACTTATAAAGACATTGTAAAAAATATAATTTGTAATGTGCCCCCTCCTCAAAAATTTAACCGGTTGCTGGTGTCTTTTCTATCCATCCGTACGCAACACCGAAACGCTTGAGAATGGACATTATCAATAGCATTTGTCTAAAAGTACTGGGTGTGAAATAATATAAAGCAGAAGATTGTCAATAGCATTTTCCTAAAAGGTCCACACCTTCAATGTTCCAACACATTGCAATGGATAGCTATTTAAAAGATAGAAAATGCTCAATGATGTAAAAGAAAATATGAATGGCTTAAAGAAAACTATAAGAATGAAAGACTCGATGGCAATGATGTTTTCAATGGATGACTCGGCAGAATATCCTAGATAGGCGAATCGACACGTCCACACTCCTCGGTCCTCACTTTTTCTCCCTGGTCAAGACCTATGCCGCCTCCCCGCTACTGCGACGACCGCCACCTCTTTTTCCTCTGCGGCATAGACGCTCGCGTCGTGCAACTTCTCGGTGGCACCCGGCGACCCCACTTAGCCGGCTCGCCAGGCTCACGCTGCTCACCCTGCTCCAGCGGATCGGAATCATCCTCGTCGTGGTCTCCACCATGATGATGGAGGTGAGGCGCCTCCGCGTGGCGCTGGAATCTGGCATGCCCGAGTGCTGTTCCTGAAGCTCTTCTTCGTCAGATCTAGAGATGGGTTCACCTATACAGGCCAGCTCGATTTCTTCCGCTGGGAATGCCCCAAGTGGATGAACACATCTTTGTTAGTAGCAAACACATCATCGAAATCAAACTGAAGAGACTGTAACATTGTCACTATCAATTCAAGGCTTATACATAGTTACTGAGAGCATCTTGTATAATTTCAATATCAAGCAAAAACAAATTAATTTGATGATTGACCAAAGTTGCACATGTTATGCAAATTATGGTACTCATAAAAACAAATGATCGACTCATTATCCAGCAGAGCATAACCAGAAATTTTGTCCCTGTAGAGTGTATTTCAGAAGCTTGAAGCTTTGGCCCTAATCGTTTGAACCACACCAAATTTAATTGGACAGCTGAAAATAGGGAATTACTTGAAAGCGTATGATATGTGCATGACATTCGATAAAGGTTCAGACCAAACATAATCCGGAGTCACACTCTTTCCCCTCTTCTTTCAAGTTAGATAGGGCACAAACAAGAGAACCAATTTTGGAATCTCGGCAGTTAGGTCTTTAAATGGGGATCTTAGAAAAACTATCACACACGTTGTCCTTATTTCATCAAAAGATCAATGAATACACTTCTATGTGCAAATGTTGATTTTTCAACCATTAAGATTGAGAAAATATATCAACATGAGTTTGTAAACCTCGATTGATTGGCAAGTAATGTCAATTGCTTATCCATTGACACACGTATGTTTCATATTTAGACTTTATCTAACTATATTAGATAATTAGACACAATAAGGAAGAATGAAAACAACACTGGATGTATTTCTAAACTGACACCGCACATGTTAGCAAAAATAAGACTGAATGTTTGTCAGACTCGGTGTACAAACCAGCACGTCTTACTATCAATTCGGCACCATCGGAGCTACCGGCAGCCCACCAGCCACAGCCGGTGGTAGAAGAATTGGGACGAAACATTATACAAGGATTTGGCTCCGCGGAGTACACAATACATCTAACAAGCAGGAAAAGGGCAGGGATGTACCTGGTTCTTGGAGAACTGAGCTTCTGGCTTGAGGTGCAACCTCTTCCCGAGAGCCAAGTCCCCGAGCAGCTGACAGCAACATCATTGACATAGCCCGGGTGGCCAATACCAGCTGCAATAAAAACAAATATCATAAATCACAGATGAATGTGTTTCCGTGAAGCATGGTGCCCCTATCATCAGTTCACTATGTCACGAACTCGCCTACGAGTTCTGCACCGGACGCGGCGAAGCCTAGCATGCCAGCTTCGCCAGGACAAGACCTGCTGTTGCCAGCCAAGCGGGCGAGGAAGAAGTCGTCGTTATACAGCGGCCCCGCATGGACGACGTGAACCAATAGAAGGGCGACAGCTGGAGCGAAGGAAGAAGAAGACGACGCCGTCGTCATTTAGGCCTGCGTGCCCAACTACTCTCCCTGCTTTTGGAAGCCACGAACTGAAGAACTCTGAACTCGTTTCCCCCGTTCTTCTCCTCCCAGTCCCCTGCTTCTCTTCTTCCTCAAACTTTCCTTGTAATTGCTGGAACTTCAAAGGTGTATCTGGGAGTAAATCGTGGTTGAGTACCTTGTGTATCGTTGCTGTGATCTAGGTACGTATCATTTGGTATCAGATTCCAGAGATTTCGCTGCTGCTTTCCGATTTTGCTTGGTTGAGATCGAGATCCTTTGGATCCTCATCGATTTGGCGTGGATCGGTTCCGATCCACACAAAGCGTCGTTCGCGACCGCCTGCGGTGGGAGATTTCTCGCGCATCTTCGTGTTGACTGCTCCGCGCACCACCTGTTCGACGATTTGCCTCTGCCAAACTGGCAACGGAGAAGGCGCAGACAAGGTGGGATACCTCAGCTAGGATTACCACGATGGAAGCCAAGCTCGACAGGCTCATGAACCTGCTGGAGGAATCCGAGAAGAAGATGTCGGAGGAGCTCCAAGCAATCAAGCTCGCCGTCGACACCCTCAAGCCCGACATCGTCTCGCTGCAAGGATCCGTCGCGGCCCTGCAGCCGGAGATGAAAAACCTCAAGGAAACCCTCGATACTTGGAAACCGGAGATGGAGAACAAGGTGGGCGACCTCGACACGGCGATGACGGATCTGCGCCGCCAGGTCGACCACATCGCGAAGGGAGTGGGAGCGGGCGCGCTAGGACCTCCTCCGGCGACGTACCCTCCACCGGCGGGCACATCTCCGTCGGCAGCGCAACTCAGCGCACACTCCGGGCAAGGCCACGGCGACAAACGCATCCCCGGGGTCGTGGTGGTGGGGGATTCGCCTCCTCCATCACCCACCCCGGTCACAGGTCAGAATCAACACATGAGTATGATTCCGTTCGATCCCGGTGCTAGTTCTTCACGTCCTATTACTACCACTCCGCCACCGCACTCCGATTTCCCTAAATTCGACGGGGAGAACCCACGTCTGTGGCGTAAAGCTTGCGAGAAGTATTTTCGAGTTTACAATGTTGCACCTGAAATTTGGGTCGAGTATGCGACCATGCACTTTGCTGGCAACGCTGCGTTGTGGTTTCAGAGTGCTGAGGACAAAATTGGACCAGTCTCTTGGTCAGAGATGTGTGACATTGTTAGCAAGAGATTTGATCGCGGACAGTACCAGTTACTGTATCGCCAAGTGTTTAAGATTCACCAAATTAGCTCTGTCAGTGAGTATATTGAGCGTTTCGACACCCTCATGCACCATATGCTTGCTTACAAGCCTGATCTAGATCCTATGTTCTTCACTACCCGGTTCATTGATGGATTGCATACAAATATTAAGTCTATTGTACTTGTTCAGCAACCAGAAGAATTGGAAACTGCCGTCTCTCTTGCGCTTTTGCAGGAGGAAATTGGAGAAGAAGGTGAACGCCCAGTGGGATTTCATAAGAACCCAAGTTTTACACGCGTCAACTCTAAAGCGTTCTCTCCTTCACCCAATGCCGCAGGCAGCAAATACAGACAAGCACCTGTCCGTGAAGAGAAGAAGACTAATGACAACAATACTTCATTCTCTGGCCATCAGAAATTTGCTGCGCTGAAGAGTTATCGAAAAGCTATGGGGTTGTGCTTTACATGTGGGGAGAAATTCAGCCCTACTCATCAGTGTGCAACCACAGTCAACTTGCATTTAGTTGAAGAATTGCTTGAGATGCTGGATGGATCAGAAAGCCCCGAGTCATACAAAACTGCTACTGATGGTGAACCGGAAGCAGATCAGGAGTGTCATTCTTTATCTCAACAAGCAACTGTGGGGACTGAAAACAGCACCTGTTTTCGTTTGCATGGAGTCATTCAGAATCAACATGTTCTTATGCTAATTGATTCAGGTTCTTCTGGCAACTTTGTCAGTGCTACGCTAGCAAGCAAATTGCAAGGAGTCCAAAAGATGGATAATCCAGTAAGGGTAAGAATAGCTAATGGTGAAATTCTTACTGGGAATACTATGATTCCACAGTGCACATGGTCGTGCCAGGGTGCTGAATTCGCCACTGATATGAAGGTGATTCCCCTAAACTGTTATGATGTCATCCTAGGGATGGATTGGCTGCAGACCAATAGCCCAATGGAAGTGGACTGGGGACAGAAATGGATTGCTGTAAAACAACAAGGAGAAAGCAAGAAATTGTTCGGTATGGTAGCAGACACGACTCAATGCCTCAGTATTTCGGCAGCTGAGTTAGAAGCAGAAGACCAGCAAGCTCAAGCCATGTTGCAGAAACTAGCAATTTGTCCAGACTTCGAGAATTTCTCTTTCAAAAGTGGAGTGATCCGTTACAGAAACAGAATTTGGATTGGTAATAACGTTAAAATGCAAGCAAAAATTACACAAGCAATGCATGATAGTGCTCTGGGAGGACACTCTGGTTTCTTTGTGACCTATCACAGAATCAAGTCGTTGTTCTCATGGCCAGGAATGAAAAAGTTCATCAAAAACTGGGTGCAGAGCTGTTTAACCTGTCAGCAAGCTAAATCAGAACGAGTTGCTTACCCTGGGCTATTACAGCCTCTGAAAATACCAGAAGGGGCATGGCAAGTCGTAACCATGGATTTTGTCGAAGGACTGCCGAAGTCTGCAGGTTTTAGCTGCATCATGGTAGTTGTGGATAAATTCTCTCGGTATGCGCATTTTGTGCCTCTATCACATCCCTATACGGCGTTGTCTGTTGCTATGGCCTATATGAAAGACGTGTTCAAGCTTCATTCTCTTCCACAAGCCATCGTGTCAGACCGAGACCTAGTGTTTACCAGCAAAATCTGGCAAGAGTTGTTCCGTCTATCGGACACTCAATTATGTATGAGTACAGCAAGGCACCCTCAGTCGGATGGACAGACGGAACGAGTCAATCAATGCATGGAGGGCTATCTGAGATGCTTTGTTCATTCATGTCAAACCAAGTGGGCACAATGGTTGCATTTAGCTGAGTTTTGGTATAACACTAGTTATCACACCAGTTTAAAGAAGACTCCCTTCGAGGTACTATATGGGCATGCCCCAAGACACTTTGGTATCGACCGAGTGGAGTCCTGTGCTATACCTCAATTGGATGAATGGCTCAAAGAAAGAGACACAATGACCCGACTTCTTCAACACCACCTGGAAAGAGTGCAACTCAGGATGAAACACCAGGCAGACAAGGGTCGTACAGAAAGATCTTTCGTAGTGGGCGAAAAGGTATTCCTGAAATTGCAACCTTACTTGCAATCTTCAGTTGCTTACAGGGCAAATCACAAATTGGCTTTCAAATTTTATGGGCCATTTGAAATTGAGCAGAAAGTGGGAACCGTGGCCTATAAGCTGAAACTGCCTCCTGCTAGCATGGTTCATCCGGTGTTTCATGTCTCCCAACTCAAGAAATTCGTGCCAAACGACCGAGTGATCTCTGACAAGTTACCTGATGATCCACCAGACTTTCAGGTACCGGAGCACATTCTAGCTCGACGAGCTCGAGTGCTGGGTTCGTCTACAATCAAGGAAGTGCTGGTGCGCTGGACTGGCATGCCTGATGCTTTGTCAACCTGGGAGAACCTTCATGATCTTCAGCATCGTTTCCCGGACGCACCTGCTTGGGGTCAAGCAGGTTCTCAAGGAGAAGGGAATGTCACGAACTCGCCTACGAGTTCTGCACCGGACGCGGCGAAGCCTAGCATGCCAGCTTCGCCAGGACAAGACCTGCTGTTGCCAGCCAAGCGGGCGAGGAAGAAGTCGTCGTTATACAGCGGCCCCGCATGGACGACGTGAACCAATAGAAGGGCGACAGCTGGAGCGAAGGAAGAAGAAGACGACGCCGTCGTCATTTAGGCCTGCGTGCCCAACTACTCTCCCTGCTTTTGGAAGCCACGAACTGAAGAACTCTGAACTCGTTTCCCCCGTTCTTCTCCTCCCAGTCCCCTGCTTCTCTTCTTCCTCAAACTTTCCTTGTAATTGCTGGAACTTCAAAGGTGTATCTGGGAGTAAATCGTGGTTGAGTACCTTGTGTATCGTTGCTGTGATCTAGGTACGTATCACACTATGCAAGAAATTCCAGCCATTGGTAACTACTACACAAAAGAAAAGATGTATGGGATCTTATGGTATGGAAATCCATTGCACAAACCTGCACAAAACATAAGTTGTACATATGACTAAACCTCTCCGGTGGATTTTGCGGATATAGACTGGTCTCTCACGACTTGGGGGGTAATAAGAAGATTAGCAGTATTAGCATAAAAAGTAGCAACATTCTCTGTTCTAGAAAAACAATAAAATTCAGTAATCTAAAAAACAACAAAACTTATATGTTCTTCAAAAACAGAGCAAAATTTTGTTTCGACATAAAGCTGCACACTAAAATCAACCAAGAAATTCCTGTTCTAGAAAAACAGAGCAAAGTGCAGCTCATAATTAAACTGATCTCGATGTGAATGATTAATAGTGCATTGTTGTTATACAGTAACAACAGAGCAGAGTCCTCAAAGATAATAACAGAACAGAGAGAAGGATAAGGTCGAAATTTGTACCTGTAGATCTGTAGATCTCAGTGTGTGGGCCGATGTAGGGGATGAAATCGGTGTAGTAGTTGCCGCCGGCGACGGGCCCGATGCTGCGGGTCTGCCTGCCATCGAAGTCCATGGCGATTACCAGCTTGGCCGTGGAATCCCACACGACGATCTCGATGGCGCCCTGGGAGCGCAGCAGCGTCTTCCCCGCGTGGCAGCCGGCCTTCACGGCGCTGCTATAGACCACAGCCTGCCACAACATTATGTTTCAAACATCAAATTCAGTACAGGTTATGACCAAATAAACCAGAGAGACTGTAAATCATACATGGAATTGGAGGGGATGGGTGCTGCGAGGCGAGTGGAGGCGGCGTCCAGGGGGCGAGGGGAGCTTGGCCGCGACACGACATGGATATCGGGGAGGGGGATTAGCGATGCGCAGTTCCGTTCCTGCTGCCAGAGGAGGGCGGCGTCGCCGGTCGCCGGGGATCGAGCGGCTGCCAGCGGGGAAGGAACCTAGATCCTACTTCGCTCGTCTCTCGGGAGAGATAGGAAGAAAGGGCGAGAGTCGCCTCTCCGACCGGCCACGCCCGTCGGCGTGCTCCTGCCTGGACTCCTGCCTTCGCCAAGGCCACGCTCCGGTGCTCCCCGTGCCCTCGGCTCGCCCCGGCCGGTTGCGCCCGTCCCCGTTGGTCTCAGAAAAGTCTAACCTGTTGAACCGAATAGTTTAGTTTTTTCGATGGCAATCTTGTAATTATCACGATACTGAAAAGGTTTAGACTGATCTGGATCGTTGATGGAATTGAACGGATTAGATTTAATGTATCAACACACCTCAACACATGTTTGCTCTTTTAATAGTAGTATAGAAGATAACTGTCTAACCTCTTCCACAAACATAATTGTGACGGTGTAAAAAACTAAAATCGGGTTTAGATGAAGCAACTAAATCAATAAATAAAGATGGGTTTCCCCCACCACCAAAGTGGCCTTGTATATAAAAATGGAGGGAGTATATAAATCGAAGCAAAAGAATACTTGTGAGGGAAGGGAACAAGATCGACCTCTGTCGCCGACGATGACGTACTTAAAGATGTGGTCGTATGGCATCTTCCGACTCGGATCCGCCATCAGAGACTTTAGTTCTCTCTACTTGGATTGAAAAATCAGCAGATTAATTAGGGTTTATCTGTTTTTAACTGAATTAGGGTTTATCATTGTTAGGGGCTAGGTGGTTGGGGACTGCTTTCGTGCGGTATTTCTGTTGTGAAAGGAATCCAAGTAACCGCGTATTTTTTGCCAAATCTGGCCCTTTTGCCAAACTAATGACGTATCTGGCCGCTCCCGGGAACTAATTGCAAATCTGGCCCCTGAGGTCGGCGCCAACGCAAATGGAGCCGAACTTGTGCAGTTCGGCGCCAACCAAAATTTGCAAATCAGGCCCATGAGGTCGGCGCCAACGCAAATGGAGCCGACCTTGTGTAGGTCGGCGAAATGGCGCGTCGCCGAACTGCACAAGTTCGGCTCCATTTGCGTTGGCGCCGACCTCGGGGGGCCAGATTTGCAATTAGTTCCCGAGAGCGGCCAGATACGTCATTAGTTCGGCAAAAGGGCCAGATTAGGCAAAAAATACAGTAACCGCTGGCCACTCTGACACGGAATCTTGTAAATATCAGCTTGTAATTCCGTAAAACCTCAACAGACTCGAGAGCTTCTGACTAAAATTTGAAGATCGAACTGAACTGAAGTATCGAACTACTTAACTGCCCTAATACGGTGCGAATTACAGAATATGACATGCCTAATTCTCGATTGACGGGGAACCTGGTCACCCAATTGCATATGAAATCAATTTGCAATTATAACCCCATGTGCAAATCTAGGTTACACGAAGCACGATGCAGATTCTCCGGTCGGTCGAGGTTTAACTTAATTACATAGAGAATTAACCCCATGACTTGACGAGGTTGCAGAGATCATACCTTAACGCGTGATGGTTGATCGGTGATTCGTTCGCAGCAAAGAGATTAAGAGTCTTCAGCTCCTTCGGGCGAACGGTCGAAGCAGCAGTAGCAAGAACAATGATCAGTCTTGTCAAAAAAAAAAAAATCGGCGATGGCGCAACACACGAACTGTCGTCGGCCGATCAGGATGTCGCGGCGTCGCTCTCGCCTCTCAACCGAGCGTGGAGCAGCAGGAACAATGATCGGTGATTCTCCACGCCTGATGGCTTCAGTCGTGGGCTGCTTTTTCTTTTTCATTTATGGAAAGGGTCGTGGCCTGCCAGAGAATTTGAATGGCCGCACGAGCGAACGGTGGGCTGCTTTTACTGGGCCGTAGATTTTGCTAATGCTAGGTCGCCCTGGAAACAATAATTGACAGAAAAAAAATCTGGGTGCCTTTTTTTTCTTGACAGAAATAAGGAAAACGCTTAAGAGCAAGTATAATAAGGTCCAGTCAGCAGGCTGTAAAGATTTAAATATTATATTTGTGCTTACATGGAGGAGAGAGAATAGGAGAGAGTGGAAGCGGGCTCTCATGTAAGAGCCAGCTGCAGCACGTGCTCCTAGGCACTTTGTGAGAGTGGAAGGTGGACCAACTATAAATAAAGTAGTCCATATTTATAACCAACTATTATACTTATTGGCTATTACTTGGCTGTAGTTGACATGGCACCATCTTATAGCCAACAGCCGGCTATACTATTGTACTTGCTCTAAGATAGGGGATCTACACGAGCCAAATCCCTCGGTCGCGGTGCGCAACAACATGGTTTGGGCCATCTGCCTCGCGTATGTGCTTGGCTAAATAAGCAGCAAATGAATTTTTTTGGCACAGTTTTCGTGTGTGAACAAAACCAACAGTTCAAAATAGCAGCGCCACTTGCTTGCTAAGTTTTCATCAATCTTGCAAATGCACTTTAATTCTTTAAAAAAGATCGCACGAGTTTGTTCTAAAAATGGACGTGGTTTATAGCAAGTATTTCTTGCCGATTTTACTACAAAGTGTTTTCCCTAATGTTTTTTATGGTGTATATGAATTTCCAATTCGTAACAAACCTGTATGATTTTTCTTCCGAAAACTCACGCAAGATGCTGCAATGTTTTCTTGAGCGTTTGCTAGAAATTAGTGTGTTTTCTCGATCTTATTAGGGATGATGTTTTAGGTGTTTTTTTCAAATGCTACAAATACGTGAGTTTTTTTGTTATAGTCGTTTTTGTAATTTTTGTTGAAATATGTAATGATTCTTGCTGCAATTGAATCTGCAACAAAATATGTTTTGCTTACATGATTTAAGTTGCTACAAACACATGTTTTTTTGTTGTAACAGTTTTCATTTTTGTTGAAACGGTCGGTATTTTCGTTGCAAACCAATCTGGAGCAAAAAAAATTGTTGTCTAACCACGTTTTTGTAACATTACCTTTTTTTGGAATGTTGCAATAATTTTTTTTATTATACATGGGATGGGAATTTTTGTTGTGATACTCGGGTTTTGTTCCAATACTAGAGCTAAATCACCACGGTGGTATTTTTGTTGTAAACATCCGGAATGTCAGGGGCAACACGATATACGCTTTCATTTAAATGGATATGTTGTGTAGCGTGGGTTGATTTCGGAAAAGACGAGGCTAAATGCAAAAGCCTGCAGCAGTGATTTCTGGTACGTATGATGATCCGACGGTGTGAGAGAGGGACCTATAAAAGGGGCATTGTAGGGCGACATGCGCCTAGCTTCGCCTTCGTTCAGTTCGAACATGCCAATCGACGGCCCTACTGGGCAGTGAAGGGGAAAGTCACCAGACTTGCCGGCAGAGGTGGCGATCACGACCTGGCCGCAACAGTGGGAAAGATCGGCGACGAGCGGAAACAGCACGGTGGGTAGGGCAGCAACATGGAGAAATTGTTCTCTATTTTTTTCCTAGGAGTGTGTGGTATCTTTTATTGGTTTTGCTAATTCTCATTCGAGTTACCTCTACAATCGTCTGTTTTATATCATGATTCGTGTGGTCTATGTTGTAGATGGGTTAAAATTCAGATTTTCTACATTTGCACATGGGTTGCACTTATGTGGCAACTGAGATTTTCCTTGTTGTAGGTGGGTTGCACATAATTTTCAGATGAAATTTTCCTAGTTGCACATGGGTTGCACATGGGTTGTAAATAAAATTTTCTCAATTGTAAGTGGGTTGCACATTATTTGCAGACAAAATTTTCCTAGTTACACATGGGTTGCACAAGAGTTGTAAAAAAAATCTCAATTGTAAGTGGGTCACACATAGTGAAGGGACCGAGTAGGTTGACTAGAGGGGGGGGGGGGGGGGGGTGAATAGGCAACTACAAATTTTCTTTTTCTTTTAATCAAATTGGGGAATTGCTCAAATATAAGTTCTCTAGATATGCAACTAGGTGAACAATCCTATATGATGAGCAAATGATAAGCTAGCAATATATTCTAAACAAGTTAAGCTAGCAATACAAGTAAACGAAGGTTAAGAGATAACCACACGGTGACGCGGAGATGATTCCCGAAGTTCACTTCCCAATGGAAGCTACGTCTTCGTTGGAGCGGTGCGGGGTAACAAGTGAGCCCCGAATAGCCTTGATATGGCACACCGTATCTCCCTCGTGTTATCCTCCGATGAGGAGTTCCACGAGTCACTATATGATGCCCTCGAGGTCGGCAACAAACCTTTACAAGGATGAGGCACACTCCACAACCGAATTGGAGGCTCTCACAAAATTCCCGTGGCTCCCAAAGCCACGAGAATCACAAGGCCAAGGCACGCATCCACAACTCTTGGCTTTTCCCCGCGGCTCCCAAAGCCACAAAGAACACAACTTCCGTCTAGGGTTCAACGAACCCAAGAGGTAACAAGATCCGCTAGGGATTAGTGGGTGGAATCAAAATTGCTTTGGTGGAAGTGTTGATCTAGACCTCCTTCGCCACTCCTCAAAGTATGAGGGTGTTTGAGCCGATGGAGTGGGAGATCTAGGAGGTTGAAGCTTTGCAACAATGGTGGAGAGAGTATTTTAGAAAGCTTCGCTTCTTAGGAAGTAGAAGACTAGTATATATAGCTCCACACGAAAAAGTGTCCGTTGGCCAGATTTCTGCAAGCGCGCTACTACCGGACCAGAAGGCCCGGTACTACCGGACGGCAGAATGCAGTAGTCAAACAACTATTTTGACCAGGCGACGCGAGCGCCCAGTAGTACCGGAGATTTCATCGGTACTACCGGAAGGGTGCACGATCGGTAGTACCGAAAAAGTTCCGGTACTACCGCTTAGGAATTGACACCCAATACAGAAGCATTTTGGCGCTCGGCGGTACCAGGCTCGGTACCCAGGCCGGTACTACCGAGCGAGCTCAGTACTACCGGGCCATTTCATCCGGTAGTACCGGAGCCAGGAAAATGTGCCAAACACATTGGATTTCAGTGAATAGGATGGCTGTGGAGTGCATTTGGTTTGTGCAAAATATGTAAACACGATTGATTCCGCCCAAACCTCCACAGCGGATCCCCCTCTTGATAGTACGGTTTTCCTATAAGGTAAAACCCTAGGAAAACTACAACTTCTCGCTTGACGCTTGTAGAGGAGAAATCCCACCATCATGTGTGAATAAATAAAATGAACCTGAAACTCTTTTAGCACATAATTAGTCCGCTTATTGTGTTGTCAACAAACATCAAAACATATAGGGATAGAAATGTCCTTTCAATCTCCCCCTTTTTGGTGTTTGATGACAACACAATGTTTAGCGACAAAAGATTTGCAAAATACAAGCGGGCTCCCCTGAATGTGTGCATTATTTGTAATTTGCGTTTGAATGCAAAACACACCATATTCATGTGGGATGAGCACCCCTTATATTTTACCAACCTAGCAAGTTAAACTAAATAGGCATATGAAAAAGAACTTGCCAAAACGTGTAAGACATAACCAATGATAGATAGCTAAATAAGTCTATTACATAGCACCACATAGTTTTAAACACATAGGTTCATGCATGTCTTACACCACGCGCAATGAAGTTCATAAACCAAATAAGATGGAACACAAGCGGTAAAGAGTCAAAGAAAGAGCAAGCTTGTGTCCCTCCCATGCAAATCCCCTCGATAAGTCCTACTAGAACACATTCTCCCCCTTTGTCATCGAAATGCCAAAAAGGGAGAAGCGCGATGCTAAGAAACGTCCCATGGAGAGTCACTCTCCACCCATGCGCGGTGGACAGGGGTACGAGCCGGATCTTCAGTCTCGGGGGCGTCTTCTTCACTCCAATAACCATGCTTGGAGATCCACTCTTCCTTGGGGGTGATGACCAAGTCACGAGGGTGTTCGGGAGAGTGATCAATCTCCAACTTCCTCATCATTGCTTTCTGTCTCATGGCAGCCTTCTTGTGAAAGACATGAGCCTCATACATGCGGTCTTGAATGTCCAACTTGAAGCAAAACGCTCTCTTGGCCTTGATTTGAAATTTCTTGAACCATGAAGGTTCATCGTCAAGAGGCGGTGCACTAGAACTAGCCCCAATCTCTGGAGCGCCTGAAGGAGCACTAGTTGAGCCTCTAGCAGTTTTGGAGCCCTTTCTGTCCTTGGGTAGAGTGTGTGCCTTCTTTTGGAGTTGTTTGACATTGTGCTTGATCACGGGCAAACCATCCTTCAAAAGGTCTTCACCTGTCTTTGCACTCCATTTGTCACAGATGAGGGCCATGATAAATGGTGCATAAATAGGAACTCTCTTGTCAATAGTATTCAGCCACATCTCTTGATATATGAACTCCATGACATCAAGTTTGTTCCCTTTTCCTTTATTTGCCTTTGAATTAGCCATGAGATCAATAGTATAAGAGTGCACTTGATCCCAATTCCCAATCCGAGGAGCAAGAGTCTCACGATAGATGCGGTGAAGAATCTCAAAAGGTGGTATGAGATCCTCGGTTTGACCCGGACTTCCACCTTCCATAGTAATGGGAGCAAGCAACTCCTTGCCACCGGATTCATCATTTGAGTGGCATCTCCATCCAGAAGGGGACCTTGGACCTCCATCACGATAACCACCCAAGATAGCCCCAAACTCATTCATTGTGGCTTCAAGCATTGTGTCTTTGGTCATCCATTTGAGGGTCCGAGCATTGTCATTGCCAAAGTGAACTGTTGAATAGAATTGAAGAATATAGTACTCAATGTATGGATGGTTGAAGGTCATAATGTCCATGAGACCAAATTCTTACACATAGCAAGAGTTTCGGCAAAGTAGGATCTAAGCTTATCCTTCTTCATGTGTTCAACATCAATGGAGTGTTGAGTGACCACTTTGTGTTTATTGGTTGAACCCAAGTAAATTTCTTGATAAACTCGTTCTTGCTCATTGGTGTGGAAGTGAGGGTTCCTCACTCTAGGGTTCCTCTCCGTGTCATAAGGATTGATCTCCCGGTAGGTGCGATACTCAATAAGACGATATTTGGTGAAGGGCCTTGGAATGGCTTGCTTTTGGACGGGCTGACGGCCTTGAGTTCTAGCCGTGGATCTTGTTGGCAATATCTCTTCTTCATACTCTTCTTCACTTTCTTCTTCACTTGACTCAATGATCCGAGGTCTCTTGCTTTACGACCGTAAACCCCTTTTCCACCACGGCTACCTGTGAAATAGCATACATAGGTGTAGAGGGAACATAGGTAAGTGCACAAGTTCATGACTTTGTAAAACAAACTAGTTGCTAAGTGTAGAAATAAGTCGAAATTTCCAGGTTCCGGTAGTACCGGTGGAAACCGGTCGGTAGTACCGGCCGATGTCCAGGACGGACATTGACCACGGGGAGATCACGAAACCGAGGCAAATCGACACAATGGCTACACTTAGCAACTAGCTAGAGCTATCCCAGACCTAGGGAAGTCTCCCCCACGAATTTAACCAACAAAAGTGGAGCTACCGGTGATTTGCCCTAGCACATCTTAGGTTTCAAATAGAGACCAAAAAGGAGCATGGAAAGGGCAAGTACCGGAGGCCATCGGAGGGGAGAGGAGTGGGAACAACTCCCACGGAGCAGATCCGGCCGGGGACGGCAGGGGAGAGTCGCCGGAGGCGGCGGCTCGCCGGAGCTTGGAGGAGAGGCGGCGGAGGAGAGAGAGTGAGTGGGGGTGCGGTTTGGGGAAGAAGAGTTCTTCCCCGAGCCGCACCGTATATGGCTCTCCTCCGCACGCCCGGTAGTACCGGCCGCGAGCCCGGTAGTACCGGCCGCTCGGGAAATTGCAGTTTTGAACCTGCTACTTCCCAGGCGTCGGTAGTACCGGACCGTGGCACCCGGTAGTACCCAAGCTCGATTTTTTTTAAATGAACTTGTGCAGGGAATTTCAGAGGGTTTTATGAGATGAGATTTTGGCATAGGTTAAGATAAGTCACTGTAGGCTGTGAATAAACACTTGGAGTTGCAAGACACAACAAGGAAAACCCAACATCCAAGAGTTTCTTCAAAAGATAGAGCAAGGTCTAAAAATACCCAAATAATTCAATTAAAACCAACTCCTCAAGAAAAGAGGAGGGCGGTGGCCGTAGCCACCATGTTTGAGTATGTATGACTTGTAGCCGCGAAGATATATCTTGGGCTCAAAATCACAACTCATCTTTGAAGCACATTTTAGTCACACGAGTGACAATTATGCAAGATTTGTCTATTTGCGCATAATGGGGGGAGTGATGACTCATGAATTGAGCTACACTCCCCCTATGTCCATGCCTACATCCAAACCAAATAACTATTGTCTAATATGGGTAGGTATGCAAGAAGTCCACTAAATCCAATTGCTTATGTCCACCACATTAAGTTCTCCTCTCAACTCCTTGAATCTTGCTTCACCAAGAGGCTTTGTGAACATATCGGCGAGTTGAGCTTGGTGTTGACATACTTGATTGCAATATCACCCTTCTCAACATGATCTCGAATAAAATGATACCGGATCTCAATATGCTTGGTCTTCCCATGAAGAACCGGATTGTGAGCAATTTTGATGGCACTTTCATTATCACATAAAAGAGGCACTTTGTCACAAATGACACCATAATCCTTTAAAGTTTGCCTCATCCATAATATTGTGCACAACAACTTCCGGCGGCAATGTATTCGGCTTCGGTGGAGGACGAGGCCACACAATTTTGCTTCTTAGAAGACCAACTCACAAGGGACCTACCAAGGAATTGGCAAGTACCCGAAGTTGATTTTCTATCCATTTTGCAACCCGCCCAATCCGCATCCGAATAACCTACAAGATCAAAGCTTGTGCCATGGGGATACCAAAGACCAAAGTTAGGAGTATCCATCAAGTATCTTAGAATCCTTTTAACCGCGGTTTCATGACTTTCCCTAGGACTTGATTGGAATCTTGCACACATACCCACACTAAACATAATATCCGGTCTAGATGCACAAAGGTAAAGCAAAGATCCAATCATAGAACGATAAAGCTTTTGATCAACTTCCTTACCATCCGGATCTAAGTGAAGATCCGCCTTGGAGTCCATGGGAAACTTATATGGCTTGGCATTGTTCATGTCAAATTTCTTGAGCATGTCCTTAATATACTTGGCTTGACATAAGAATGTTCCTTCTCTAAATTGGTGGATTTCAAAGCCAAGAAAATAATTCAACTTTCCCATCATGGACATCTCAAATTCCTTGGTCATTAGCTTGCCAAATTGATCACTAAATTCACGGTTAGTGGAACCAAAGATAATATCATCAACATATATTTGGCATACGAAAAATCTCCATTTACCCTTTTTGTAAAAAGAGTGGGATCTATTACCCCAATTTCAAAGCCACGGTCTACTAAGAACTCCTTGAGATGATCATACCAAGCACGTGGAGCTTGCTTGAGCCCATAAAGAGCCTTATGTAGTAAGTAGACGTGGTTAGGAAATTTAGGGTCTTCGAAACCCGGAGGTTGTTTAACATACACCAACTCATTTAGTGGACCATTTAAGAAAGCACTTTTAACATCCATTTGATATAAGACAATATTATGAGTAGATGCATAAGCAATTAGTAAGCGAATGGATTCAAGTCTAGCAACGGGGGCATAGGTTTCACCGTAGTCGACTCCTTCGATTTGGGTGTAGCCTTGTGCAACCAATCTTGCTTTGTTGCGGATGACTTGACCATGTGAGTCTTGCTTGTTCTTAAATATCCACTTGGTTCCAATGACATTATGGCATGTGTCTTTGGGTTTTTCAACTAATGACCATACTTTGTTGCGCTCGAAGTTGTTCAACTCTTCATGCATAGCCGCAACCCAATCCATATCTTCAAGAGCATCATATACCTTGAGAGGTTCTAAGCTAGACAAACAAGAGACATGACCACAAAAGTTAGATAATTGTTTGCGTGTGGACACACCCCTACGAATACTCCCAAGGATATTTTCTTTGAAGTGGGAAAGATGATCCAATTTTGATGCACGCCGGATGACCCGGCGTTCCATGGCTTGACCAATTGTTTCACCAACACAAATATCTTCATCATTGCCTTCATCTTGCTCATGGTCAACCCTAAGTGGAGTTCTTGGGTTGTGGGTTCATTATGTTCTCGTTCACCACTAGAGTTGGGTGGGTCTTGACCATCTTCTTGATCATGTGAATGAATATCATGTTCTTGTTCTTGGATAGTTTCTTGATCAACTATTGAGGTGGATGGCTCAACTTGAGTAGAACTTGTTCCTTCTTCTTGAGTATCATCAATAGGTCTTCAATAGGAATAAGTTCTCCAATCCCCATAGTTCTTATGGCTTGAGATGGAGCATCATCACCTACATCATCATGATCAATATGCTCCGCTTGGGAGCCATTATCCTCGACAAACTCCACGTTCATAGATTCTTCAACACACCCGGTGGATATGTTGTAGACCCTATAAGCATGAGACTTTGCGGCATATCCAACAAGTATACCATCAAAAGATCTAGATTCAAATTTAGCAATTTTGCAACCTTTAATGTAAACATGGCATTTGCAACCAAAGACTCGAAAGTAAGATACATTTGGCTTTTTACCGTGAGGAGTTCATATGGTGTCTTTCCATGAGAGGACGGAAGAAGAGCCGGTTTGAGTAGTGACAAGCGGTGTTGATGGCTTCGGCCCAAAAGTTGTATGGGGAATGAAATTCGGCCATCATAGTTCTTGCCATATCAATAAGAGTGCGGTTCTTCCTTTCGGCGACACCATTTTGTTGGGGAGTATATGCAGCACCCTCCCCACTTAGGAAATCATCCATAGTGTAATTCTTGAACTCCGTACCATTGTCACTTCTAATTGCCAAAATCTTGGAGTCATATTGGCGTTGAACTAGGGTTGCAAAGTCAATGAATATCTTTTGAGTTTCACTCTTCTTCTTGATGTAGAAAGTCCAACAATATCTTGAATAATCATCCACAATCACCAAACAATATTTCTTGCCACCAAGACTATCATATGTGGGAGGCCCAAAAGATCCATATGAAGGAGCTCCAAAGGCCTCTTAGTGGAGATAATGGTCTTCTTGGGGTGATTCTTTTCATGCATCTTTCCGGCTATGCAAGCACTACAAGGACGATCTTTGGAAAAATTAACATCGGTTAGTCCTACCACGTGTCCACCCTTCACAAGAGTTTGTAAATTTCTCATACCGACATGGCCTAGCCGGCGATGCCAAAGCCAACCCTTGTCGGATTTAGCCATTAGACACGTGGCAATTTGAGTGGTCTCTTTCGAGAAATCGACCACATACAAACCGTTCTCACGAAATCCAACAAAGGCTACTTTAAGAGATTTTGTGAAAAGGATGGTCACGTGGTATTTATTAAAGATAACGGTGTAACCGGCATCGCATAATTGACCAACGGAAAGTAGATTATATGAAAGGGATTCAACAAGGAGGACCTTCTCAATTGATAACTCCTGCGTGATCACCACCTTGCCATATCCCAATACCTTAAGTCTTGTATTGTTCCCAATGGTGACATGAGAGAATGAGAGTAATTGTTTCAATAAGCCCTTTACTACTTCTTTGCTTCCGGTCATGTGAGATGAACACCCACTAGCAATGAGCCATGAAGATCCACCGGAAGAAAAGCCCTTGGTTTCCTTGGCCATGAGGCACATGGGCTTGGGGATCTTGTTGTCATTTGGAGCGGAGAAAAGGGGTGCCAATGAAGGAGGAAAGTTGCCCATTGCAAGAGCCGCCATCCCCACTTCCTCACTTGTATCATCATCCTCCTCCTCGCCACCGGACTCATACTCTTCTTCATGTGTTGCGATGACAAGAGCTTTTTGAGGAACTCTCTTGATGAAGGCCTTGGGCTTGGTGAAGTACTTGTTCTTCTTTAAGATGAGTTGGCCTACATGATCTTCTCTTCTCTCATAGGGGCAATCCTTCACAAGGTGATTCTCCTTTCCACAATTAACGCACATTCTTTTCATTGGTGGGGAGAAGTTGCTCTTGAGATTCTTTTTGTTCCAATACTTGGTGGCGGCAAGAGCAAGAACCTCATTGAGTTCACCCACAAAATCTTCTTCATGATGACCACTTGCGCTTTCTTCATATCTTGGATGTTCTCCCACATGAGCCTTCAAGGCAAGGTTCTTAGTGCCACGAGCTTGGTTGATGGAAGACTTGGACGTGGCCTTCAAGGTATCATAGGTGATGAATTGTGCCAATAGGTCATTGGAAGACATTGTTGTGTAGTCGGCTCTAGCATGAAGATTCATCACCATATTTTCATTATATGGAACCATGGTCTTGAGGAACTTGGACTTGACCCATTCATCGTCCATATCCTTCTTTCCATTCTCCCTCATGGTCACAACAAGCTTCATGAGTCTTCGAAAGAGATCATTGGGAGATTCATCTTCTAGCATTATGAAATTGTCAACTTGATGTTGAAGGATAGCTATGTTGGATCGTTGAATGCCTTCATTGCCTTCATATATAGACTCAAGATAAACCCAAGCTTCATTGGCGGTTTTGAGATTCCGCACATGATCTTCATCATTGGCGGACATGGCACTCCCGAGAATGTATTTGGCATCTGCATCAAGTTGCTCATCAATCTCTTCTTGCTTTGTCAAGTTGTTGGGATCAACCGGATTGTAACCGTGTACAACCACCCTCCAAAGGTGCACTGAGCAACTACGAAAATAAGACTCCATAGATTTCTTCCAAGAAAAATAACGAGTATTATCAAGCTTAGGAGGAGGTCTACTTTGGTGGTTTATATGAGGTTGGGTAGGTGGAACTTGAGTGAGATATGAACTAGGTGGAGCAAAGTTAAGAGGGGGATTCTCACTAGTTTTAGGTTGCTCTTTGTTATCCTTATCAACCAAGACCTCAACGATAGGGGCACCGGTTGATGGGGAGGCATTTTGATTATTAGTGACCCGAGTATACACCTCGTCCACCATTTTGCCTTTCATGAACCCAAAGAGTTTAATCATGGCATTCATGGTGACCGGGGCATCATCATCGGGTAGGGTTATCCCTGCATCACTTAGTTCTTTCTCAAGTTGTTCTTGATCATTTTTCTCTTGTTGTTCCTTAGCAAGTTTTAACTCCTCCTCGCTAGTCATCCTCCTCTTTACACTGTTAAGCCCTTAATAAAGAGACCTTGCTCTGATACCAATTGAAGGGACCGAGTAGGTTGACTAGAGGGGGGGGGTGAATAGGCAACTACAAATTTTCTTTTTCTTTTAATCAAATTGGGGAATTGCTCAAATATAAGTTCTCTAGATATGCAACTAGGTGAACAATCCTATATGATGAGCAAATGATAAGCTAGCAATATATTCTAAACAAGTTAAGCTAGCAATACAAGTAAAGGAAGGTTAAGAGATAACCACACGGTGACACGGAGATGATTCCCGAAGTTCACTTCCCAATGGAAGCTACGTCTTCGTTGGAGCGGTGCGGGGTCACAAGTGAGCCCCGAATAGCCTTGATATGGCACACCGTATCTCCCTCGTGTTATCCTCCGATGAGGAGTTCCACGAGTCACTATATGATGCCCTCGAGGTCGGCAACAAACCTTTACAAGGATGAGGCATACTCCACAACCGAATTGGAGGCTCTCACCAAATTCCCGCGGCTCCCAAAGCCACGAGAATCACAAGGCCAAGGCACGCATCCACAACTCAATTGGAGGTTCTTGGCTTTTCCCCGCGGCTCCCAAAGCCACGAAGAACACAACTTCCGTCTAGGGTTCAACGAACCCAAGAGGTAACAAGATCCGCTAGGGATTAGTGGGTGGAATCAAAATTGCTTTGGTGGAAGTGTGGATCTAGACCTCCTTCGCCACTCCTCAAAGTATGAGGGTGTTTGAGCCGATGGAGTGGGAGATCTAGGAGGTTGAAGCTTTGCAACAATGGTGGAGAGAGTATTTTAGAAAGCTTCGCTTCTTAGGAAGAAGAAGACAAATATATATAGCTCCACACGAAATGGGCCGTTGGCCAGATTTCTGCAAGCGAGCGGTACTACCGGACCAGAAAGCCCGGTACTACCGGACGGCAGAATGCAGTAGTCAAACAACTATTTTGACCAGGCGACGCGAGCGCCCGGTAGTACCGGAGATTTCATCGGTACTACCGGAAGGGCGCACGATCGGTAGTACCGGAAAAGTTCCGGTACTACCGCTTAGGAATTGACACCCAATACAGAAGCATTTTGGCGCTCGGCGGTACCAGGCTCGGTACCCAGGCCGGTACTACCGAGCGAGCTCGGTACTACCGGGCCATTTCATCCGGTAGTACCGGAGCCAGGAAAATGTGCCAAACACATTGGATTTCAGTGAATAGGATGGCTGTGGAGTGCATTTGGTTTGTGCAAAATATGTAAACACGATTGATTCCGCCCAAACCTCCACAGCGGATCCCCCTCTTGATAGTATGGTTTTCCTATAAGGTAAAACCCTAGGAAAACTACAACTTCTCGGTTGACGCTTGTAGAGGAGAAATCCCACCATCATGTGTGAATAAATAAGATGAACCTGAAACTCTTTTAGCACACAATTAGTCCGCTTATTGTGTTGTCAACAAACATCAAAACATATAGGGATAGAAATGTCCTTTCACATAGGTTGCAACTAAAATATATCTTGTTGCATTTGGTTTAAACATGAGTACAACTGAAATTGGGTGACATATACCGAGTGAAAATTTAGTTAATACCCACTCGAGTGAGAATTATTAACTCACATATTTTATATATTTGTCGAACCACCATAGCATAACTGTCTAGTTTCTCCCTGCAGAAGGGGGATCCCTCTCAAACATTTGAGCCTCGGTCTCCCGATTCTTTTTCCACCTTAATATGTAATTACCCGTGCGTACAATGGGTTATATATGGATATCTACCTGACTAACGTTGCTCCCTCTTCCATACATTGATGAGGCGTATGACAACACATGAGGTATACCAATATCAACATTGATGAGGAACACGCTACGCTGGTGACCTCACTAAGCTACGAGCAGAGGCTTGCATGTGACAAGATAGAAGTGTGAGTTGCTAAGGGGCATGGGGTCGTATTCTTCGTCGATGCCCCAGAGGCACTGGGAAGACCTACCTTTAGAAGGCACTGCTTGCTAGGAAAAGATCGCGATGGGCACAGCCACATCGAGCGATGTCGCTTGCATCATGCCTAGAGGCCGGACATCCAACTTGAGGATCATGATTCCAATAAACATTAAAGAAGAGCCATCGTGCAGGTTCACTAAGAAGAGTGGGACAACAAAACTCCTGAGGATGGCTTCGCTCATACTATGGGATGAGGCCACCATGAAGAAGCGGTAGTTGGTTGCGCTCGACACAAGCATGCACGACATCATGGACTGCCAGGACCAACCTTTCGGGGTAAAGAGTGGGGACTTCAGGTAGGTGCTTTTGGTAGTAAGGAAAGGGTCAAGAAGTCAGGTAATCGACCCAATCCTACATATCTCAGACATCTGTAATGGCATGCGCTAGCTAAGACTCATTACCAACATGAGGGCGCATAACAACTTGTGGCTCACCGATTACATGCTGAAGGTTGATAATGGCACTGAGGAAACTGACGAGGAAGGTACATCCGGCACCCGAGAGATATATGTGTGTCGTCTACGGGCTAAGGCCGACATAGAGGAGTTGATCAAAGATGTGTTGTTGGGTGCCCTGAAGAGGAAGGGATGAAATAGCACATCGATAAGTGTTTCTCTCAGTTGAAAACGAAGGTTAATCGAACTTGTAGGAGACACCAGACGTCAACAAAGTATATGGTAGCCGCACACAAAACACAGAGCTAACTTGTTCCCAATGTCCCGAAAGATTGTCAACCTTCTCGTCGAGCTGGTTACAAGGATTTAATTAATAGTGTGGATAGAAGTGATGAATAAAAAAAGTAAAATGGACCAGCAAGGAAACAAGGTGAAAGAGAGTAAAACGGGGATGTAAAAAAATAATAAGGATGGAACAAAGGCTATAGTTTCACTCGTCGCGTCTCTCCAAATAAATATAGCATTGTTGGATGAACAAATTACAGTTGGGAAGCGATTAAATTGTACTTATCTTTACTAATTATGATTATGAATGTTCATGGGAATATATCATATTGTCATTACACCCAAAGTATATAGACCGTACAACTACACTGCATCTATAACTAATACTCCACTTTGAGACTGATTATATGTTTTCATATCTAAGTATTAAGCTAAAACAGAGTATCCCTCTAAACAAGATGACATAATGTAAACAGCAAAACCATCATCCGAGTGTGACCTGAGCGTCATGTTTAAATGCCACGTCTGCGTGGATGCGTAGTGGGGGTGACTCATGGGTATTAACAATGAGATCTGAAGGGGAACGATGGAGCGATGCCTTCCACGCCTACCTTGGACCGCATGCCATTCAGCATGGTGCTGCGAGCCAGGCGCCACAATGAGGCTATGAACCGTAGGTCCAAAGGAAACTGTTGTAGGGTCATGGGGAGCCATAGGTGTTTGGGGAGAAGGGGGTGTGGCGAGATCGCATATATAGTCCAAGGAGTAAGCATAATGGGCACGCGATGACGACGCAAAGACTTGGGGATAGCTGGTGTGACCTCGAGTCGGTGAGCATCGAGATGACAATGCCAAGGAGGGGAGTGGGAGCAGGTGCCTTCATGGAGGTGGTACTATCGAGGGAGATGAGAGCTAGGGGTTCAAAGCAAGAGAGGTCGGGGAACTGCTCCTTCAAGCAAAACAAGATTACTTCAAATTACCAACAATGTGAATCTGGAAGAATTCTTTCTTGTAGACAAATTATTAAAACAAGTCACAAAATTATTAAATCGGGTACTCACTCTTGAATATACTCTCTCTTTTTTTCCAAGCCCATTTCTTGTTTGTTTTTTCTGCATGAGGTATTACATAAACCAAAACTATTAAATTAAAACAGAGAAACGGTCATGTTTAGGCACGAATTCACGCAATTTTGTAGAGGAAACAGATATGTATATGCCATTTGCAATTAAATACATATACAAGACAGTTGTTGGAAGCTGCTAGGACAGATCACACTACGGTATATATGCTTGTCCGATCCATCCTCCGTTCTGGACGCAGTTGTTGTTCGCATGTTCTGTTAACCGCCACCGCATGCAAAAACTCATTGAGTTCATGATTGATTGGCTTCCAACTCGATCTCAACTTCCAAAAGGCACACCCTAAACGGCTCTCGCACTCACATGCCTCTCACCAAACGCACCGCCGCTAGAAAAGTTCAAAAGATAATCAAGATTATATCAGATCACATTATATTAGCAACGGATCATTTTGCATGATATTATTTGTTCGCCTCACCATCATGCATATGCATGCCCAATAATGTCGAGAGAGGCGTTGTAACCTCACAGTAGGCATGGAAGAGGGTGGCATGTGTGACAGGTACTACTGGAATGGTAGGTAACAGGATTAAACAAATGTGATTAACAAAGTACATGTAGTACTTTGGAAGCTGCTCAGCGAGAGGGTTTCACATGGCCAACCTCACATGCATGTGTGCATGTGGCTGCCTATAGCTAGGCTGTTAAGCCTACTAAACATGTTCTCTGGGCTCTGCATGATTAATCTGCATGTTTCTCCATGATTAGTTTTTGCATGTTAAGTGATTCCTCCATTACAGCACAACCTGTGGAGAATAAGCTGCTGATGTACCTTTTGGGTTAGTTTTCCCTAAGAATATAACTGAAAAACAATTTGAAGCATATATACCAGAATAATACTTGTAAATGAAACTATAGACAATTTGGCTAATCCAAATAATAAAGAAAATGGTTATGTGCATTCTTCATTATGTACACAGATTTTCAAAAGAGAGATGCAGTCTATTATTATTTTCTTTGTCTTCACTATGTTAATTTTAGAATTACTTGATATGCAATTTTACACTATTTCACCTGATATCTGTGATATAAACTGTACATTCAACCCATACTCTTTCATGATGCATAGTATTAACTTCAAAATTAAATACCTATATATTTTTGTTTAACAAATCATCACCATATACCCGAATTTCAACTCTGAGTTTGATACAGGGAACCCAGAACCTAATAAAGTAGGCAGACACCAAAGATGAGATGTTACATCGACATGGATCAACAAACGTAACATGGCAAGATTCTCAGAGAAGATTAAGTGGCCCATTTGCAACATGAGAAGCCAGCGTAACACGTCAATAATCCAGTGTCGCTTGTTTACTAATTCTTGCTAAAGTTCCATGATTTTAGATCGAGTTGTATATGATTGGGTGAGATGAAAAAGATGAAGATGAGAGATAGGAATTCTTCTTCTACTGGTGTCTTGTTTTTTTCACTTTCTATATGGAGGGACAGCCGGACAGGGGTCATGCTTGCATATGGCAGCTTGATTGTACTAGTGTAGAAGGCTCTCCAGTTGGGATAAATTAAGACAATGACTTCTCCATGTTAACTAGGCTTTGTTTGTTGTCATGTTGTCGGGTAATTAAGGTAATTAAACAGATGAGTTCAAGTTGGAAGTGCGGAATTTTTATTTTATTTGCAGTAATACTATATAATTTATTGTGGGACATAGATTTCTACAGCGGAGTTCTAAATAAACTTTATTTACAGTAGTAGTTGTTGCAGTTGCACTTGTGGTGCAGCTAGCTAAGCTAAGCTTACCTGAATTTTGTTTATCTAAATTAACTGCATCTCTCATAATCATAAAAAATTGAGACCATTAATTCTACATGTATTAATAAACATTAGGTCTGATGATTTGTTCCAGAGCAAGATGATTGCATTTGCACATCTGGAAGCACAGAAAAGCTAATGACAAGAATGTCACAGGCTAGCATAGCTACCTTTACCATTTATTTTCTTCTTATTATTCTTCTTCTTCTCCTCCTACACCGAACTCTGTCACGGATGCATGATTAAGTTCGGTTGGTTGGCGCCAACGGTTGCTTAAATAGCACCATACACCAACGTCTCTTGAGTTCTTGCAAAGCTTTCAAAATGCAGGAGTCCATGATCGCTTAGTTCCGATGGAGATATGTTTGTTTTCAGTTTGGTGTGTGTTGGCACATTTGAAGCTCTGAAGTTCTGATTTTGTGCCAGATGCACCAAACTGGACTAGAAGCATATGCGCATGTGTATGATGAATGAAACATCATTTGTCCTTCGGTGCAACTTTGATCCGTTACTCGTTTATTTTGCCTCCAATCCTGCAGCATTCTTACAGGCATGCATTGTGCAAAAAGCAGGTGCTTTGGTTTGACTAGAAGCATATACATGCATATGATTGAAACATCATTCCAAGGTGCAAAATCAGGTCCTTCATTCTTTTTCCCTACATGCATGGTGTCCTTCATTTTTTTCCTACATGCATGATGCAAAATCAGGTGCTTGGTGGGATGATCCAAGGTGCAAACAATGAATTCGACATACAAATGAAGAAGTTGTGTGCAATGCAACTATGCAAGAACTGGTGTATAAGTATATACATTGTCCTTGCACTTTGCATGAGCACAAGTTGCAATAGTATGTGTTTGGTCATCTGGTTGCATTTTCTGATTGTCTGGCCAGTTTTCTGTGCACATTTGGTTGCATTTTACAGGTTATTTTCTTATGATTATCATGATGCTCGCTCTAATTTAGTTTGAAGGGGGAAAAACAGCTCAAGTTTTACTCTTTTCCTTGGGTTTATATCTCGTACTTTCTAAATGATTAATAGCAACATCAAATCCTTGTTCATAGAGTCCAAAATTAATAGAGTGCAAACTTCATATCATTTTCCCTTTGTAAAACAGGATCCAAACTTCTGCTATCTGTTCCTTACTAAGAAACAGATACTTATCCAACTGTTATTGCTACCTGACTAGACATGGAAGACTGAATAAGTTAAACCCTGCAGACCACACTTTCTAATCAGTAGTAATAATTTACAGTTTTTTCTCGCTGACTAATTTGTCAGGCTTATGACTGTGTCAACGTTGCTTGCCAATGCTAATCCCATTTAGTTATATTACACAGTTATAACTAATACTAGTACTTCTGTCTCCTCTAATCTAATGCAGCAATGGTGACATTCTACTGGGGACATGTGCCCACAATCTCCCTGCTGTCAGCAGTAACAGCAGCAGGAGCCACTGTCACAGGAATGATTAGCAGAGGTTCTTTTTTAACAAGGTCAACTTAGGCAGCCTAACACATGCACATTAGCACATACTGTGCACCTTCCTGCTGATAGAGGTTAAATTGAGCGTTTTGTTTAGTTTATATGTAGGGCAGAGCATGTGTAGGGTGCTTGCATCAGGACAACAACAGAAAGAACATACTGTCCTGCCTCTCTCTGGGTTCACCTAACTTAATCACTTTCTCCTGTAAAGGTAGTGCCCTGTTTTACTGACAGTTAAAAGTCTTAATTTAGGATTAGTACTACTAGTACTTTTGTTCAATGCTAGAGTAGATCTTCTCAGCCTGATCCTAATTAACTTCTCTAAGTACCTAGACACAATTCCTAGATATGTAGGTTAGTATGCTCGTAATTAATTTTTCTAGTTTACTTCTCTAAGTACCTAGATAAAATTTCCACATGGAGAAGAGCAGCTAGCTCCTATACATGTAGATTAGTTCAGTTCTAAGTGTAGTCGGAAATGGAAACCTAAACAAAAATTGTACTAGTACTAGTAGTAAATCTTTACCGAGATCATAGGCAGAAGGTTCCAAAGAATAAACCAGTACTACAACCAACTCCCACTAAACAGCAGGGTCTCTCTGATTAGCAATGTAGTTAATTAATTAGGGCCTGAAAGCCGGAGCTGATCTACTGTCAGTCTGCAGTCAGTCTGCACAGGTAGGGAATGTAAGATGAAACATGTACTTTCACCGACTAATCTAATGGGCTGGCATAAAGTAAAACAATAGTTAATTAATTAAGTAGTGGTAGATTAGATTAGATGGCCAAAAGCAGGCCTCGAAAGACATGGTGGGTAGCTATAGCACAACACATTCCCTCCATGTTCCATGTTCTCATGTTTCATCCTCTTCTTCCAAACCCAGCCTGTGTTTTAGCCCTTACTCTAATCTCTGGAACACCTCACATTTGCTCACTAATCTGCCATGTTAAAAAATACCAAGAAGGTTCAATTAGTGGCCGAAACCAATATTCTCCTCCTCACCTCACCAATGGTATAAAAGTTTCTTGTGCCATCTTGTGCTGTGCCAGAGCACTAGAAGCAGCCTCTGCTCTTCTTCTTCATCCTGCAGATGCAAATCAAAGGAGTAAAGTAGTAAGAAGCAGAGCAGAGGATACACTGCACTGACAATGGCAGAGCACTAGAAGCAGCAGCAGGCCGAAAGTGATCTGATCTAATAAAGGAAAAGTTTCTTTTCTGCGGTAGATTCTAATGGCGGCAAGAGTGACACTACCTCTGGTGCTAGTGGCACTGTCTGTCGTCTTCTTCACCGGCAATGTCGGCGCGGCCGGCGGCGATGAGGGGGCGGCGCTGCTGGCGCTCATGTCGGGCTTCGTGGACCCGCTGGGCGAGCTCGCGGACTGGAAGGCGGCCTCACCGCATTGCGGCTGGACCGGCGTCCGGTGCAACGCCGCCGGCCTCGTCCACGGGATCGACCTCGCCGGGAGGAACCTTAGCGGCAAAGTCTCCGGCGACCTGCTCCGGCTGCCGGCGCTGGCAGTGCTCAACCTCTCCTCCAACGCCTTCGCCGCCGCGCTGCCCAAGTCGCTCTCGCCGATATCGAGCCTACAGGTGTTCGACGTGAGCCAGAACGCCTTCGAGGGCGCCTTCCCCGCCGGCCTCGGCTCCTGCGCCGACCTCGTCGCCGTCAACGGTTCCGGCAACAACTTCGTCGGCCCCCTCCCGGTAGACCTCGCGAACGCCACGTCGCTGGAGATCATCGACATGAGGGGCGCGTTCTTCAGCGGTGGCATCCCGGCGGCGTACGGTAAGCTCACCAAGCTAAAGTTCTTGGGCCTCTCCGGCAACAACATCGGCGGGAAGATCCCGCCAGAACTCGGCGAGCTCGAGGCGCTCGAGAGCCTCATCATTGGGTACAACGAGCTCGATGGACCCATCCCACCGGCGCTCGGCAACCTCGCCAACCTCCAGTACCTCGACCTCGCCATCGGCAGCCTCAACGGCGCGATCCCTCCGGAGATAGGGAGGCTTCCGGCGCTCGCGGAGCTTTACCTTTACAAGAACAAGCTCGTGGGCAAGATCCCTCCGGAGCTCGGCAACGCCTCGTCGCTTGTATTCCTCGACCTCTCCGACAACCTGCTCACCGGCCCGATCCCCGCCGAATTGGCGCTGCTCAGCAACCTCCAGCTGCTCAACCTCATGTGCAACCACCTGGATGGCGCCGTGCCCGCGGCTATCGCAGACATGCCGGAGCTCCAGGTCCTTGAGCTCTGGAACAACTCGTTATCGGGCGCGCTCCCGGCGGCGCTCGGCCGGAGCTCGCCGCTGCAGTGGGTGGACGTGTCCTCGAACGCCTTCACGGGCACCGTGCCCGCAGGGATCTGCGACGGCAAGGCGCTGTCCAAGCTGATCATGTTCAGCAACGGCTTCACCGGCGAGATCCCCACCAGCGTCGCGTCGTGCGCATCGCTGGAGCGCCTGCGCGCGCAGGGCAACCGGCTCAACGGCACGATCCCTACCGGGTTCGGGAAGCTGCCGCTGCTGGAGCGTCTCGAGCTCGCCGGCAACGACCTGTCCGGTGAGATCCCCGGCGACCTCGCGTCGTCGACGTCGCTGTCGTTCATCGACGTGTCGCGCAACCGTCTCCAGGGATCGCTGCCGTCGAGCATATTCAGCGTCTCGGGACTGCAGAGCTTTTTGGCTGCGGGCAACCTGATCATCGGCGAGGTCCCTGACCAGTTCCAGGACTGCCCGGCGCTGGGCGCGCTGGACCTGTCGGGCAACATGATCACCGGCGAGATCCCGTCGAGCCTGGCCTCGTGCCAGAGGCTGGTCAACCTGAACCTCGGGCACAACGGGATCACCGGCGAGATACCGCCGGCGCTGGCCAAGATGCCTGCGCTCGCCATTCTAGATCTGTCGACAAACTTCCTGACCGGTGGCATACCGAACAACTTCGGGAACTCGCCGGCGCTGGAAACGCTCAACCTGGCGTACAACAACCTCACGGGGCCCGTGCCAGGGAACGGCGTCCTGCGCACGATCAACCCCAGTGAGCTTGCCGGCAACCCCGGGCTGTGCGGCGGTGTGCTCCCACCGTGTTCCGGGAGCCGCGCCGCTGGGCTGTCGCACGCTCGCGGCAGCGGCAGCGCGCGGCTCAGGCACGCCGCGTTGGGGTGGCTCGTGGGCACGGTCGCTGTGGTCGCCGCGCTTACGGCCCTGTTCGGCGGGTGGCACGCGTACCGCCGGTGGTACGTCCCGGGCGGAGCGGGGGAGTACGACACCGGAGCGTGGCCGTGGCGGCTGACGGCGTTTCAGCGGCTCGGGTTCACGTGCGCCGACGTGCTGGCGTGCGTGAAGGAGGCGAACGTGGTCGGAATGGGCGCCACCGGCGTCGTGTACAAGGCCGAGCTTTCGCGCCCCCGCGCCGTGATCGCCGTTAAGAAGCTCTGGCGCCCCGCCGCATCCGACGCCGGCGTGGACCTCACCGCCGATGTTCTAAAGGAGGTGGGCCTCCTCGGCCGGCTCCGTCACAGGAACATCGTGCGGCTGCTCGGGTACATGCACAACGACGCGGACGCCATGATGCTGTACGAATTCATGCCCAACGGCAGCCTGTGGGAGGCGCTGCACAGCGGGCCACCGGAGGCGAGGACGATGCTTGTGGACTGGGTGTCCCGGTACGACGTGGCCGCGGGGGTCGCCCAGGGCCTCGCCTACCTCCACCACGACTGCCACCCGCCGGTGCTCCACCGGGACATTAAGTCCAACAACATCCTCCTGGACGCCGACATGCAGGCGCGCGTCGCCGACTTCGGGCTCGCCCGCGCGCTGGCACGCTCCGGCGAGTCGGTCTCCGTCGTGGCGGGCTCCTATGGCTACATCGCGCCGGAGTACGGGTACACGCTGAAGGTGGACCAGAAGAGCGACATCTACAGCTACGGGGTGGTTCTGATGGAGTTGATCACGGGGAGGAGGGCGGTGGAGGCGGCGTTCGGGGAAGGGCAGGACATCGTGGGTTGGGTCAGGGAGAAGATCCGGAGCAACACGGTGGAGGAGCACCTCGACCCCCTCGTCGGCGGCGGGTGCGCCCACGTCAGGGAGGAGATGCTGCTCGTGCTCCGCATCGCCGTGCTCTGCACCGCCAAACTGCCGAGGGACCGGCCTTCCATGCGCGACGTGCTCACCATGCTCGGCGAGGCCAAGCCGCGGCGAAAGAGCGGAAGCTCTGCTGCCGCCAGCAATGGCGCCACCGTTGCCGTGGCCGCGCCCGTCCTGGACAAGGACAAGCCGGTGTTCAGCACGACGCCGGACTCTGTCTGATCAACGCGTGTGGATGTCGATTCATTTTTTTCTTCTTGTATGTAGAATTTTATTTGTACAATGATTAAATGATTTTGAGGTTGTAACGACTGAGTAGGCACATAGTTAATGTAGATCAATGTAAGAAGGCAAATAAGTTCAGGATTTATGCAAATACAAAAGGATGAAGATATATATGAACAAGCAATTCAAATGTCCAAATTTATGCTGCTAAAAATCTGAAGAGGGGAGCTAAAATGGTGGGCTAGAAAGCATAAGAAAATGAAGGTTGTAATTGCTTATGTGAACAATATTGTCTGCTTGTTGGATCATATGGAGAATGGAAGATTTCTCGCTTCAGAGGAATGGAAATTCAGAGATCAGTTGAAGGTGCATCAACTAAGTTGTTAAACCAACAAAAACATTATGGCAGCATATAGGCATGATTAAATGGGTAAACTTGCGAGATGAATGCTCAAAAAAAAAATGCATGCTCTAGCCTCCTCTCAGCATAAAAGGAATGAAATATCTAGCTTGACAGATTCATTCATATGGTATTGTGCAGTTTAGTCATGAGGCTAAAACTGCTATGTTGCTTCAAGCTTATAAAGCCAGGGTTGGTCTTTCTTACCTTCGCACAATCTTGCAGCATCATGATGCTCTTCTGTGGCTTGAGGTGCGCTTCAATCATCAAGAAATTGATGAGGTTGTTAAGGAACTTCCACATAATAAATCCTCAGGTACATATTTCACTTGTGAATTTTTTCAGAAGTGTTGGCATGTTGTAAAGCTGGATGTTTATGATCTCTGTCAGCAGTTTCATCAAGGGTCACTGAACATTTAGAATATTAACTCATCCTTCATCACTCTTGTACCTAAAAATTCTGTTCCAGCCAATGTCAATGATTTTCATCCTATCTCTTTGCTAAATTGTGTACTCAAAATCCCCACCAAGAATTTGCAAAAAGATTGAAGAAGGTAATTTTCAAAATTGTTCACAAATGTCAATATGGTGTCATACCTTCTAGAACCATACATGACTGCTTAGGTGTGGCTTTTGAGTATATTTATCTTTATCACAAATCCGAAAGACCAATTACTACAAGTCAAAGCAGATTTCCCGTTTGGGACACAATGTTTTGACTCATAAGTCTAGATGCATATTAATTGTAAATTCATTTTAAAATGTAAGAAATTCTGAGAAAAAAACCGGTATATATCAGGACATTTTACGCCGGCACCAAAAGTTTTGACAAAAAAAGACATTTTTTATGGCATGTATAAAAAGACAAATAAATGTCTTGTTAAAATCATTTTAGAACACTGGAATTTGTCTTTTTCACATAGCCCACAAAACATGTTTTTTTCTCGTCAATTTTTTTGTGTTGACATAAATATTTGTATGTTCACAAGAAAAAAATTGAACTTTTCTTAACATATTGAAAAATGATTTTTAAATACTGGTTGCATCTACACCTACGACTCAAAGCAGATTTCCTGTTTGAGGATACCTTCTATGGCTGGGTACAATTTTTTCTTGGCAATCCTTAGTCTGTTGTTATGCTCACCAAGTATAATAATGTATCAGATATAAATTTTATCGTATTTTACTCACATGGTTCATGGGGGAGAGATTCTAAAGATCGAAGATAATCAAGATCATACAAGGACATTTGAGCACTAAATTAAGACTATATGAAGAATTTCAAGATGATGAATTCAAAAAATGATGAGGACATCCCAACCATCGACGCTACACCAACCACTGATGGACTTGTAACAAGAAGGTGTGACAAACAAGTGATCAGGTGAACGCTAACTTAAGTTTCTCCTATAAACTTGATGACACAGATGTGCTTTCGTACCCTTTGTTGTTGGTTGAACTTAGGTATACATGGAACGAATCCAAAAACCTATGAGCTCATGAAGAAACCGAATTGAAGAAACAATGTTGAAGAAAACAAGTTTCAAGTGAATATGTTTCTACCACATATTTGCCTCTGGTCTTTTCATGTGCCACACCCACATGGACCAGAGATGGGGCCTTTGGGAGTATACCAACATAATATTTTTGAATTTTACTTTCCAACCCAAAGCAGCTCACATCATCTGGATTTGTGTAGCTAAAAAAATGGAGGTTTTGGTTGACTGATAAATGCTTCGTGAATTTCCGAGGAGGTCTCCAATAAATCCCCAAGTTGACTACTTACTCTCCCAATGAAGCCATGAAAATGTTGTCAATTCTGAATCCTTTTCCCACCTAGCAAAGGGGTTGTCCCTGCTATAAAACCCCATCTCCCGGCATCCTTTTAGGGGCCTTTTGTCAAACCAAAAATAGCTATAATTCAGCTTTCTAGCAAAATTGCTTGAGCTCTGAGAAATCGTTACTACCTTTACTCTTGTGAGTTCATGATTCGCAAGAAGGATCCTCTGGTTCCCCTAATTCATGCTCTACGGTTTCGGCCGTTTTGTGTGGGTTAGTCAGGCTATGTGGTTCTGCAATTGTTCGGATAGCTGGTTGAAGATTGTGTATCATCGGTCAGCCATCTCTATCGTATGGGTCGCATCCTACCTTGGCAGGTATAATGCTAGTTATCCCGGCCGCTTGCAGCTAGCTATCCTCCCCAATTCCAGTATACGACGTGAAGATCGGGCCACCTACGAACGTGAACACCTTCAACGGGTTTATACCTATCAACAAAAGACAGTCTTGTCCAAGGGGAAGTGTTAGGAACAGTTAGTGTTAAACCTAGGCTAGATAGTAAGTTAATGTTTTTTGCAAGCTAACACTACATATGCCGAACATGGGCATTGTGACCGACATTTGTATGTATCTGTTGGGGACATACAAATGCCCAACTCAATGATCAATACAAGCACATAATCATTCTCAATCTGTGATTTTTAAACACTTATTAATGATGTTTTGTACATCCTTCAATATGTTAAGGACACAACTCTCTCCATACTGTATAACTTGGTGAAAACTTTTTTTTTTTTAGAACTGTGGGGCAAAAGCTTTGCCCCAACCATTTATTAAGAAGAATGTGCCCGGTTTATTAGTGGAAGAAACCGGGCGAAAACCATACAACAAACACAAACAACATGGGAGGGGCCAACACAACCACAAAGAGCAACACCTAAAACCAGCAACTCCCGAAGCGACAACCCCACTCTACCTAAGCAACCGCAGACTGACGACTACCCTAGGATAAACTATATTTGGTCATTATGCTTGTGGAATGTGTGTGGACATGGCCCTTCCTAGTTTAGCCACACCTATTTTAAGACCACCTAAGTTAGTCATGAGCACATTCACCCGTTAATCCCCGTTCCACCGCTCATAGCCACACACTTTGTTGCCTCCAATTAGCACAATGCTCCATATAAAACAAGGGTGAGACCCCCATTGTTTTCCACAACACAAACCTCCATCTTCCATCTTCATCTCGGCTTCCAACACTTCCTACATCTTCACCTCGCCATGGCGGACATCAAGCAATCCTTCGAGGCCGGCCAGTCCGAGGCCAAGCTTGACGTGAGCAGTTCATCGATCACCGTTCATTACGCTGTAGAGATCGGTCATGTGTTTCGTTACAGATGAAGTTCTCTTTTTTGATGTGCAGGACCAGGTGGGCCACGCCGCCGAGGCCGTCCACGACACCGCCGCCGAGGCCGTCGACGGCGCCCAGCTGCAGGCACACCGCGCCGCCGAGACCGTCCAGGAGGTACGTCTGTACAGTACTGTAATGTATTGTACGTGCATCATTTTGTTTCCGTCTCGTTTCATCCCTAATTCGACCGCGTGCACATTGCAGGCCGCCGAGAAGGCGACCGAGGCGGCAGCCGCAGCTGCCACCGCCGCGGACGCGGTGGCCGGGGCCGCCCAGTGATTCAGAAACCGAAATGAGCAAAGGATGCTGCTGCACCGGCTGGCCGTATGCGGCAGCGGTGATTTGATTTAATTCCTACTACTAGCATGCAACGCATGCCTAACTTGTACTAAGAATGATGGCGTTGTTTTTCCATCACGTTGTGTTTCCAGTTGGATCGACGATCCTTAGGAATATATTTGTTTCTCGAAAGATGAAAGTGCAATGGCTTTCGATTGTTTATTACTACTAGTACAATTTTAATACGACTTCATCACAAACGTCAGAGGAAATATGGAATTGGATTACGCGGATACTTCCAGAGTTCAGGCCTCTCCAGGGTAGGGTCGGTGCCCAAACCCTATATATATACCAACGCCCTGGGCTCTCTACCCTATATAAGAATTTGAGCCCCGCAGAACAAGAATTCGATATGGAGGGCGGCGTTATCGGGAGCTCTCTCGAGCTCGATCCTCCTGCGGTCGCAACGAGCGGGAGGAGGAGGATGGCGCGCCTGCCTCAGGGGAAGATCGAGGCGCCAATCGAGAACATGAAGGACCTATCGCAGCCTGTCGACCTCCCCGACGGGTTCCTCGCCAGGGACCCAGGGACCCCAAGAAGCGTGAGGAGTTCCTCGAGCTGGTGAAGGAGATGCAGCAGATGTGGGACTACAAGAAGAGGCTCCTCGACCAGTACCATGCCCATGGCTACGTCGAGGTCGTCGTCGATGATGAGAACATGTGGGGGCTGTAATAAGCTCGTTCGATAGAATTGAACTTGTGCTAGTACTCCCTCCGTTCCATTTTAATTGACTTGTTATCCACCACACATGGATGTATTTATACATGTAACATGTCTAGATACATCCACATTTAGTGGATAGCAAGTCAATTAAATTGGAACGGAGAGAGTATTAGTTATGCTGTTTTTGCATCGTTAGTAGTGATGCTGCACAGTATTTTATCTCGATAATCAGTGAGAGGAATAGCTCCACATGCGACATTATTGGTAAACAGAATTATAACCGTCTTTTTTTCTCATGGTGTATTCTAATGGGTCGATTTTTACTAGACGGGAAAATAATTCATGCAAACCTATCTCTCTGCCAATCATGTGTTCCATGAACTTAGTGAGTCTTTGCTTGATGAACTTGGTGTTGATCATCTAAAACTGCATGTCTGGTGTGATTTCCATTTTGTAAGAGAACGTGTTGCCGAGAAATTGTTGGATGTTCATTTTATTCCAACATGGGGTCAAGCTGCAGATGGTTGCACGAAGCCCTGCAAATTTCACAGTTGCAAGCCTTAAAAAACAACTTCAACTTGGAGACGTTTAAATTGAGGGAGGATGTTAAATGATAAGGCTCGCGTCCGTAGAATATTGTGTTTGTTGTAACCACACCTACCGAATATTGTGTTTGTTGTAACCACACCGGTGGAAATATAAACCGAACGATGGATTTATCATCTTGATCTACACGTATTTAACAGAAGTTGTTGTAATCTGTTTAGCTCAATTGACCTCTATAGAAAAAGAATGGACATTACAGTATCTCTAGCGGCACCCACCAAATTTGTGTCCGGCACCTCTAGTTGTGCTCTTTTTGGGGTGTCGGACATGTGTTCGTCACCACCACCCCCAAACGGCAGCCCCAATCATATTTTTATCTATATTCTAAAAAACTTAATTGAAAAGTTCAACAATAATTCAAACATAAGTTTCACTTTTCCGAGAGCAATCACCAGAGAGAAGGAAGGAAAGAACAGAAATGTAAGAATGGCAAGAAACTTGCTAGCGCTCGCATCCGCTTTTGTTGCTTCCTGCAAAGGGAGAACCGCCGCCCGTTCTTCGCCTGTCGTCGTCGCCTTCGTCGCTTCGGGGCTGGCTTCCGTCGCCACGGCCACGGGGCTGGCTTGTGTATAGTTTCTTACAAAATTTAATTGAAAAGTTCAATAATAATTTAAACATAGAAAATGTATAGTTTCTTACAACAATTTAAATTCTTCAAGTTCCTCAAAACTAGCATGCAACGCATGCCTAACTTGTAAGAATGGCGTTGTTTTCCATCACGTCGGGTTTCCAATTGAATCGAAATCCCTACGAGTATATCCTCTCTGCGCGACCTTATCCCCTCTCCCCGTCACTGTTGAAGAGAGGCGAAGGCGACTTTTTGGGCGAACCCCGTCGATCCACCGCGTCCGTGCCGTCGAGGCGTGGGATTCCTCTCCTCCGCCGGCTGCTTCGGCAGCGGGAGGGTGGGGGATCCCCATCTCCGGCCTGTACATACAGTAGGATAGGGTGGAGTCCTCGCCGGCGGTGCCTTGGAGGAGGTGGTGCTGGTGGTGGGGTGTTTGGTGTCGGCGCGGCCTTCTCCGGCGGCGGAGCTCTGCGGGGCTCATCGTCTCCGCGCGCGACTTGCGGGCGCTCGAGGCCCGGTGGGGTTCTTGAGCTCCCTTGCCTCCCGTCGGATCCGTGGTGGCGGCGGATCCGGTGGCTGGAACCCAAGCCGGGCGAGGTCGGCGGCTCCTGTCTGCGTCGAGATCGAGGACATCTACGGCAAGGTGGAGATGCAAGAGAGAGAGGGTGCTCGCCGTGGTCGTTCACCGGCGTAAGCTCCGCCGCGGCGCGGCGGACGGGCTCTGCGGCGTCTTTCAAGGAAGAGGGCGCTCTCAGGCTGTGGTTAGAAGGCGGCTGATGTTCTTCGTCGCCGGCGCCGGTGGAGTTGCTGATCTCCGATCTGGTTCTGTTTCCCCTACGTATTGTACTTTTCCTTCTGTATTTGTACTGTGTACTTTGTATGTGGTATTTTGTTGTTGAATATACGTGGGCTTTCAAAAAAAAATCCCTACGAGTATATTCTTTTGTTCAAGATGAAAGTACAATGGCTTTCGACTGTTTGTTACAGTTATAATTTGACTGTTCCATCACAACGTCAGAATAATCTTGGATGTAGTTTGCTTGGATGCTTTCAGAGTTCAGGCTGCCTAAGGCCTACTCAGGGCAACTTTTTGGATACATAACGATAATTACAACGTAGTAAAATCATTCGACATATTTGAGAATATTGGCAAAATGGTGCAAGTTTAATCACGATCAGCTGCTAAGCTCTGAAACAATGGAAGGTGCGACATTAATCAGTTAATCACTATTAACTGAATCAAATTAACTGAAGCTGATCTGCGTTTCCGTTCTCCCAACGTACACTGCGATAGGAATATATCAGGGCCGGACTCTGAGATCCCATCCCATCCGAAGCAAACTCTCCAGAGTAGGGTCGGTGCATGCCTAAACTGCCTATATATATACCTCCTCGCTGGCCTCGATCTCTTCCCTACCAAAACTTGATCCGCCACCGCAGAAGGAGAGCTCGAGATGAGGAGGTTCGTTCCAGATATGGAGGGCGGGATCGCGAGCGCCGGGCACGAGCTCGAGCCTCCGGCGGTGGCAACGACCGGGAGGAGGAGGATGGCGCGCCTGAACCATGAGGAGATCGAGAGGCTGATCGAGAAGATGAAGAAGCTGCCGCGGCCCGTCCTGCCCGTCGTCCTCCCCGACGGGTTCCTCCGTAGGGATCCCAAGAAGCGCGAGGAGGTCCTCGCGCTGAGGACCTTCATGGTCGGGGAGATGCAGCAGCTGTGGGACTACAACAAGAGGCTCCTCGACCAGTACCACGCCCATGGCTACGTCGAGGTCCTCCTCGACGATGAGAACATGTGGGAGCTGTACTAAGCTCCGTTAGCATTCAAGTAATGTTAGTGCTAGTTATGCGTTTTTATATCGTTGACCGTGCTTCTAGTATATACTCTGTATAAGCACAGTATTTACGTCGATAATCATAGAGTGAGCGGAACTGCTCCACATACGACAGTATTGGTATATACAATTACGACAGTCTTTTTTCGGTGTGTTCTCATGGTCAATTTTTGGGTAGACAAGAAAAATGATTCGTCGTCTCAGCTCACATCCCTGTCGGCCGCCATTTAAGTTCGATCTAAAACAGAGGGCGGATGTGGGGGCTAAGTCGCTCAGTGACTTAGCCAAACGAAGTCACTAGTCTCCAACTACTCATTCCTGTACTCACACCGACCGGGCACGGTTGACGCTCTGGCTCGGGCACGACTGCCTTACGACTCCGGCTCAGGCACACTTTACGCTCTTGCTCAGGCCGACTCCGGCTCAGTTCACGCTCTGGCTCGGATACGACTTACTCGCACTGTTACCGAAACGTTCACCTCCACCATGACATCTCCAGCTAGTCAATGGAACTATGAAAGTAGTTTCAGGTCTCTCTGAGTGAGAGTCAGACATATGAGTTGGAATGTTATAGCATAATGGAAAGATTGGACTACAAATTTTCTAGACCATCCACACATCGGTCGTGGAGGCTTTAATATGCAAAGGACTATTTCTCTGATCAACATCAACAAGTATCCAGACAGAAGTTTCAAAGGTAACAAACATCAACAATAGATGATGGCTTCACCACTTATGTTTGTTTTAGGATAATTTAGCATGAGCAGATAACATTCTGTAACCCATAAAACAGCCCGCCAGGAAAAACATGACAAAAATGCTACAATCCCTTCGCCAGGACTATTTTCCATTGAGGATGAACTTCAAACTGAGCTCTGACAGATATTTCTCCATACATTGATAAGGGTGCATGGATTCTAGAGAAGAGAGGAGCCTTGGTGGCAACTCCCCAGACCACCAAGATCCCACAAGTGAATAGAAAGTTAGATCAACAAAATTTGATACTTAAGTTGATTCATGAGACATTAGAAATGGGACCTGAACAAACAGAGACAAGGAAGCACCTCGTCATTTCAGACAATTCTGGCATTACTTGGAATTCAGAGGTCAAATTTCAAGCCCATGCAGCAAAACATATCAGATCAATACTCAGTGATACAGCAACAATGGTTTAGACTGTACAATCCAAGCAAACGTTTTTAAAATTCTAGGTTCAAGGGGTTCCTGGTGGCAAAATCCAGACCTAGTTGGCCACAGCTCTCTTCTTGGGGCAGCCTCCGTCCCTGAATTGAGATGCAACAAAAAGAAAATTTATCAGAAGTGTGATACATTTCCAGTGCCGGAATTTTAGGAAGGAAGATCAAGTTACCTTCTCTGAAGTTGCTCTTGAACCTGCGAGGCACGTGGCGCATGTACCTCATCCTTCCAGTTCCCGTGGTCTTGCGCCTGATGGCCTTCACACTCCAGTTGTCTGAAAAAGGATTAACAATATTAACACCAGCCACTCCAAAATAGGAACAAACAGAATATGGCCAAAGCACAAATCAACCGTCTGAAAAAGGAGTAATGTTCAAACAGCCCAGTAACTCTAAAAAATTTACCATCTATAATAAACCACACAAACAGCACATAGCATGCAAAGTGTAACAGATTGTATTCCAGAAATGAATGCAAAAAGGGATTAAAACGTAGTAAGGATCATCAGACTTAAAAACTACGAATCATGGGAGTTTAACCCGTCATATTGTTGCAGTTTATAGATCATCACTTGAACCACAAATGGAAGCAGGACATACAAAACATGTATTGGAACTATATATGCTATTGGAGACTTGAAAACTTGATAATCGTGGGAGTAAAAACTTCATCTCATTGTTCAGCTTATAACCCACTTCACCTTCAAAACTGGGTACAGAGGTCATGACAAAAATATACTAGGGAACATGAAGATAAAATAGTACACCATTAGACAAAAACTTCTCACTACAGTTCAACATAAAATTTATTTGGTAGGAACATATAGAACTTTCAGAAGAAAGTGGTTTCAAAAAAAGGAACAAGAGTGTTGAGGAATCATCAGAGACTTAAATACTAAGAATCAGAGGAGCACAGCTCCATCATATTGTTGCAGTTTATTCCTCATCACTTGACCCTCAAAGATACGAGCATGGATCAAAAGCTAAGTATGTATTCCAACTACTCCCTCCGTTCCAAATTAGATGACTTTCATTTGTCCACATGCGGATGTATCTATACTTATAACATGTCTACATACATCCGCATGTGGACAAATGGAAGTCATCTAATTTGGAACGGAGGGAGTACATGTGAGGATAGAAATACTTAATAAGCTTTAGAAGGATAATTTTTAACAGGGGGCAGTTTTTACACACAAAAAAAGTAACTCTGTTTCACTAAAGTGCATTTAAGCATGGATCATCTTTTTCAAAACCAGTTAAGGACAACCCAAACCAATCTAACACTGTCTAATCAGTCATCCCAACTAGGTCCAGTAGAATACAATTGCTCGTTCTTAGAAAGAAACAAAAGTGCAAAAAACAGACATGAAGCAACTGAGGAGTGAGGACTGACACAAAAACAATTGCTCAGAAATATGAAATATCTTCTCATTAATGCCAAAGGCATCTCTGAAGTCTGACATGCGTTGTAGATTTCAAAATTCATCATAGCAGCTTGCAATTGTGTGACCATCAGTAACCAAACACACCCACTATGACAAATACGGCACAAATTTGACAAACGGCATCATGGAAAGCAGGATCAGTTGGGCAAACGATGGTTGTCAGTCACGGGCACCAAGAAATACAGACGCAATCTTTTCTTCACCGTTACCCCCTCGAGAACAAACCATACAAGCAACAAACTACACGTGCAGTGGTGACACGTTCAAAAATACGGAACTGGGGGATACAGATCAACTGCTAACATCTTACTTCTAACCACAACGTCCTAATGTCGCAAATCCAATCAATCTGCGCTAGAAGTACCCGTCGTAACATCACGGGTCGCACTGGACGAGTAGGGCAAAACCTAGAGATCCAGAGCGGAGGCGTGGGAGGAAGGGGGAGGACATTACACTTGCGGATGCGGGCGGCGGGGTAGCCGCAGGAGGAGCAGGTGCTCTTCTGGAGGTGGAAGCTGCGTCGGCCGCAGCGGATGCAGAGCGTGTGCGTCTTGTTCCGGCGCTTGCCGAAGCTGCCCGTACCCTTCGTCTGCGAAACAAAACCACGGCGAACGTCAGCGGGTCAGCGACGACGGCGGCGGCGGCGGGGCCTAGGGTTGTAGGAGGAGACGTACCATGGCTTAGGGTTGGAGAGGCGGCGAATGGATGGGGTGGCGGCGGCGGAGGTGGAGTGGCGTGAAACCCTACAGGTGTTTATAGAGGGAGCGATTGCGCGGTGGTGCCGTGACGGGCTTTTCGTGATGGGCCGTGCCTTATAGGCTATCAACAGCGCTGATGCCTGAAGCGCTTTCGAATGCACCACATCTGCCACGGCCCATGTATTTTCCTTCCATTAATTTCGAAATTTATATACTACTACTCTATATTTTTAATAAATATATTTTTAGATATTCAGAAAACATGTTCAAACATCTATAGCCATAGTCTACAGTTTTAGATCAATAAAATATACAAAGCCAAAACAGAAACATAAAACATAATGCGTCGCATACCTATAGTCGGTTTGGGCCACCCCCTATAAGTTGTCCAAAATATTTTTGATTTATCCTTAAATACCCCACCTAAGAGCCCGGTTTGGTTACATTAAGAACTAGATCATTGATGGCGCGTGTTGCCGCACCCGTCGATGACTTACTAGTGGCCAACACTTGGTAAAATGATATGAAAAAACACACCAATATGCGAGTGGGGCAAGAAATGCCATTGTTTAAAGAACGCACCAAGTCAAGATGGTGTGTATTGACTTCTAGTGAGAAACAACCAGCCTCGAAAAACGGGCTTCCATCATGATATAGGAAGAAGTGCCTCCTTGTTGACCCCATATACATGCCAGTGAGAGGGGTCTTCTCCAACCGTCACTGCCAGGAACTTTGACCATTATTTCTCCTAACGGTATAAAAGTTAGGGCCAGTTGCACATTCATTAGGCATAAACATCCCAGGTTTGCCTTCTCCAGCGACCACATTGTCTCAATGTCCATATCCATGCTGGAAATACCTCTTGCTTCGAGTGGCCGATTAACAATGTAGAACTCCATCCTCCCGGTGTCAAGCACCAACATTTTCTCACATATGATTCTGTCAGCCGGTAGAAGCAACATACACATAGTGGCACATGGAGATGAAATTAAACCATGTTTCTTGTAGCAGCAAGTCCACAACTAGCTAGAGCGCTCCAGCTAAGGGAAGGAATGGCCCACCATTGTCCAGTGCTTGAAGGGAAGACAAAGGCGACAAGAATAGTTTCACACATCGCCACATACAGATCGCTCTTAACGAAGTCTCTTCCGCAGCTATTGGGGCAAGGGAATAGGAGGTGTTCTCAAAAGAAATTTAGGATACAGACCAACAAAAGGGTCTGGGTTACCTATCATGGACCTCTATGCATGCATGTAATAGTTGGGGCCGTGTCGCTTGGGAGCACACTGTAAAGAAGGAACAAATGTGGTACGGGAGGATAAGGAAATCTGCATCGTTCCTTAGCTCGGTCTGATGAGCGAGGATAGTAGGCCTTGGTAGCTCCATTTTACTATTCCTCAATTATGTTAGATCCCATATTAGTGTGACTGCACTTCTCATGTGTTCTTTGCGTGTACTTCCTGTGTTGTGTACTTCCCATATTTTTTGTGTACCTCATGTGTTTGTGTGTGTCTAATTTCCATGTTTGTATGTGTCAGTATATTCATGTGCGTTTATTTCTCGGTGTTTCTATATGTACTACACACATATTTCTTCGTTTCTCTTTTTTGTGTGTACTTCACATGTATGTGTGTGTACTTTGCAGGTATTTGTGTACTTACCCTGTTGAAACGCAAAATGCATCATGAGCTGGTGTAGTCGACACCATGTGCTATGAAGAATGTATGCTTCGCCGAACATGCTTGGACCTATGTCTTCCATTCAGGATATATATGAAAGTTAGCATACCAAAGTATTTGTGAACATTCATGCTCAAGGCTGCAGCATCAACAAGCAATACAATTGGTTACTTAGTCCTTTCAAGGCATACATGATAAAATTCGGGTCAATCATTCCAGGTCTTATTAGTAACCAAACGTAGATGCCTATTTGAGAGCAATATGCAATGAACTATCGAACTTTAACACAAACTCTCCATCAGCAACATGTCCGATGCTCGCACACAACCATGAACTCCTGAATTTGAGTCATATGTGGCCCTATCGCATGATATTGTGACAAAATATTTTTGTTACCTAATTATTTATTTCCTACATACAACTAATGTCCCAGCCTTCATCCCCATTCTGTACCTCCATACCAGGCACAACTACGGGCCTCCTCTCGTCATGTATAACAGTGACACCTTCAAAACTAGTAGAGCTATATAGCTCTCCCAGTCGGCCCAGTAGCAAATCCTGTCACTCGTCCGCCTCCCATGTCCGCCAGAAAGCTTCCCCCGCCGACCTCTCCCACTCCGCCTTCAGCCAGGGAAGTCCTTTGTTGTTGCACGGCCGCACTTCCGAGGAGGAAGCCCTTGTGGTGGAGGTGTCGGTGCTCCTCTATCGGGTCGTAGGGTGTATCTGCGTATGGACAGCGGTCTGGTAAAGGACAAACAGAAATCAGAGGTAGAGAAAACTCAAAAAAATGATGCAAAGACCAAAATAGTCTCGAGATATAACATAATCACTTAGTACCATAGGAATATAAAAATATTTCAATATAGGTAGAACCTTAAAACATACCAATAATAAGGATTGAATGACATATAGAAGTTGTAGGCAATGACAAAGCTCTACCATGTTTTTGAAAAAATATAATAATCAGAACAACAACAAGGAAAATTGCATATAATTAACAAGAGTGAACAAAATGTGATGAACAAAAAACCTACCACATGGGTGTCAGAATGGATGCAACACTCATTCTTCTAGAGGTGCTGGTGGAGAAGATTCATGGATACGAGTGGTGCAGGCTCGCAGATGTCCCAGTGGACGAGGAAAAAAAAAACCAGCTCTCCATTCCTGAGCTCTATCGAAAATGATGTAGTTGGCATTGATAGCATAGTTTTACCATTTCTCAATTATGTGTACTTCCCATATTAGTGTGTACTTCTCATGTGTTCTCTGCGTGTACATCCCATATACTCACTATAAGAAATATGTCAACTAGTGACCTTCTGTCTGTGACCCTGAAAAAATTGGTCATAGATCTGTGACCATTTCGAACCACTTGGTCATAGGCTGTTTTGGAGGGTGTGAACCCGGAAACATAACGACCAATTTGGTGAGAAAGGTCACAGTCTCATTGCATGAATTGGTCATAATGCAGACGACACTAGCCTACTACCTTTTTCTAACCAATTACGACCAATTTAAATGGTCATACCCCCTAATTTGTCGTGCGTTGACATGACTGGGAAGCCAACTCAGCATTTCGTCTATGTGTCACGTCCATTTGTCAATTCAAGTCTATGTGTCAATTTAAACCTGCCGCTGACACGTGGGACCCACATACTGACTTGACTATACAATCCAACTCCACCGCTATTCAATGACAGTTCGGACCCACCGCTAACCTGACATACGGGACCCACCACATACATGACATGTGACCCACAAACTGACACGTGGGACCCACCCTACTGAGATATGGGACCTACATGTGGGGCTGACCCTACTGACCAGTGGACCCTACATGTGACACACTGCTGACGAGTGGAACCCTCCATGTGGGACACACCTGCTGACGAGTGGGAGCCAACTTGTTGACAAAGAGGACCCGCCATGTACTGCATAATAATTGGCAAAAATGGCGAGGCTGGGACTCGAACCCGCGCCCTCTTCTCACTCCACTGCCCCTCCAACCATTAGGCCAACAACAAGTTCGTAACATACGGCCGCGCTGGAACTTTTTATCATATAGATTGTGTCCCTAGGCCTGTTTCGGTCGGGCCGGTGTGGTGAGGATAACGGGCCGATTCGGCTGAGCTGCTGGCCTGGCCAACACGGCATAGCGAGTTCTTTTTTTTGTTCTTTCTATTTTCTTTTTCTGTTTTCTTTTATAACTTTTGATTTTGAACTTCAATTTTAACCAAATAAATTTTCAAACTTCTGTATAAGTGTCCTATGTCATTATATACTATTAGGTACTGTTTTTAAAATTCGTGTGGTCTACTTTTGCAACATATTTGTGCTAGGTGCTTCAAAAAAAACCCACTTTTAGCGTTCGAATAATAGAAAATGATTTTTTGTGCAAAGAAAAGAAAACTTCCTTCAGCAACATTGTTATCCATTCCAAGATGCACGCTTGTGCACATTATGGAAACATTTGAACAAACTATGTCACGAATAATTGGCCGTATTCCAAGTTTTTCAAGACATTTGTCGTATTCCAAGATATTTGAACAAACTATGGTACAAAGATGTATGGCTTTCGACTCAAATGAGCTAGGGTATGGCCTTTAACATAGCATAGTTTGTCGGAATGAGTCCATATTTCGCACACTCGTGTATCTTCGATGTAGAACGGTGTTGAATAAGGGGTTTAGGGTTTTCTTTTAATTAAAAATCCATTTTTCATTTTTCATAGCTAGGGGTTAAATCTTGCGAAACTTTTGTTGTATCTCTGATGAAATAGGTACTTGTGTACCTAAATATGATTTTTGCAATAAATCATGAGAAAACTACGAGGGACCTGTAGTTCAAATTTGACCCGTTCCAACTGAATCGACATGAATTTGTCTTTTTTACGAGAGGTAGATGGAAACGGTTTGACGCGACCATTTTGTTATTTGTAAATTCAATGTGGTCTAGTATTTTCAAATAATTTAGCGCTCCTATTTTACGACATATTTTTGATAGTTGCTTCACAAAATAACCCATTTTTTGCACTCGGAAATTGAAAAATGATTTTTTCGTGAAAGGAAAATGAAAAGTTTCTTTGGCAACATTGTTCACGGTTCCACGATACACGCATGTGTCCAATATGGGCATATTAATCAAACTATACATGAATGTGGCCATAACATCCGTCATTTGGCCTGAAAGGTGTGAATCTTCGTACATGATAGCTCATTTCTGTGAACACTTTAAAAAAATATTTGTTGTATTCCAAGTTTATATTTTTTCTCTCGAAACTAGGACACATATGATGACACCACGCGAAGGTTTTCCATTTATTTGATTTTTTTAATTTCGTATGACGATTTCAAGATACAGTCAAAACGGCGGACATGACCGTTCATAGCTAGGGGTTGAATCTTGCAAAACTAATGTTATGTCTCTGATGAAATAGGTACTTGTGTATCTAAAAATGATTTTTTAAAAAATCTTGTGCAAACTACGAGGCACCTGTAGTTCAAATTTGACCCGATTCCTACTGATTTGGCAGAAACTTGTCTTTTTTACGAGAGGTGGTTGGAAACAGTTTGGCTGCAAAAAGTTAGTTTTTTCTACGTTATATGTGGTCTAGTATTTTTAGAAAGTGGATTGCTCCAATTTTAAAACATATTTTTGGTAGGTGCTTCACAAAAAAACCCATTTTTTGCACTCGGAAATTGAAAAATAATTTTTTCGTGAAAGGAAAATGAAAAGTTTCTTCGGCAAAATTGTTCACGGTTCCACGATACACGCATGTGTCCAATATGGGCATATTTAATCAAACTATACCATGAATGTGGCCATAACATCCGTCACTTGGCCTGAAAGGTGTGAATCTTCGTACATGATAGCTCATTTCTGTGAACACTTTTAAAAAATATTTGTTGTATTCCAAGTTTATATTTTTTTCTAGAAACTAGGACACATAATGACACCACGCGGAGGTTTTCTATTTATTTGATTTTTTTTTTGAATTTCGTATGACGATTTCAAGATACGGTCAAACGGCGGACATGACCGTTCGTAGCTAGGGGTTGAATCTTGCAAAACTAATGTTATGTCTCTGATTAAATAGGTACTTGTGTATCTAAAAATGAATTTTTCAAAAAATCACGAGCAAACGACGAGGCAGCTGTAGTTCAAATTTGACCCGCTTCCTGCTGAATCGGCAGAAATTTGTCTGTTTGACAAGAGGTGGATGGTAACCATTTGACACACAACAATTTGGATATTTGTACATAACATGTGGTCTAGTATTTCTAAAAAAATGTAGTGATCCAATTTTACAATATATTTGTGGTAGGTGCTTCACAAAAAACCATTTTTTGCACTTGGAAAATGAAAAATGATTTTCTTGTGCAAGGAAGATGAAAACTTTCTTCGACAACATTGTTCATGGTTCCAAGATGCACGTTTTTGCCCAATACGAGAATATTTGAACAAACTATGCCATGAATGTGACCATAGCGTTCGTCATTTGACCTGAAAGTTATGAATCTTCGTAGATGATAGCTAATTTCTAAGAACACTTTTCCAAGACAATTGCCGTATTTCAAGTTTATTATTTTTTATGGATATTAGGACACTTATAATGACACAACGCAAAGGTTTTCCATTTCTTTGATTTTTTTCGAATTTCGTACGCCGATTTCAAAACACGGTCAAAACGGCGGACATGACCGTTCCTAACTACGGGTTGGACCTTGCAAAAGTATTATTATATCTATGATGAAATAGGAACTTGTGTACCTACAAATAATTTTGTTAAAAAATCATGAGTAAACTAGTTCATTAATATTTACTTATATTATCCCCCGACCAAAATCCTGAAAAACCTTCAAAAGAACTTCCCTCTCACAATACATTTCCCCCCATCCAAGCTGAAAATTTCGCTCAGCGGCAACTTCTCCCGCCTCCCCATTTGTTTTCGTTGAAGTGACGAATTAACCCAGAAACCCCAAGTCACACATGACACAAATAATAAGGGGCAATTTCGTGAATTCATCCAGGCCACCGTATAACCCCCACCCAAACCCTAGCCGCTCCTCCCCATTCCCCACTTCGACCGAGATCCGCCGCCGGCACCTTCCGATCCATGGCCACACTTCACAGCTGACTGCGACGACGTGACCCCTCTCTCCACACCTCCCCTCCCGAAGCGGCGCGGAGGAGAATCTCGGCACCTTCCTCTCCCTCCCGAGGCGACGCAACTGCAAGCATGATAGGAGCCGCGGCGGCACGTGCTCCCTTCCGACGAGGACGCGTCGCAACCCAACCATGGCTGCCGCTTGCGACTGAGGCCTTCCGTGAGGAGCTAGCCGCCGAGCTCTACACACAGGCCATGGTGACCAGCAGCGGTGGCGCCACCCGCTCCAGGCCCTCCGATCTGGAGGTTCCCCACCTTCCGAGTCTCCTGCCACCGCCGCTTCCACTTCGCTCCAGCCCGCAACGGATCCGTCCGCCGGTGCCGGTGATGCGCTGACCAGGAGCAGCTCGCGCTGCTGCATGCCCGACTGAAAGAAAGGAGCGGCGCCGCCGTCGACCTCAACTCGTCCTTGGCGGCAGCCAAAGCTTCCCCTCCCCGTCATCTCCTCCAATTCCATGAGGTGAGCTCTGCACTTTCCCGTCCTCTCGTGACTTTTGGTACTCGAGACGCGATTGATGTTGTTGCTGTCTGGTTCCGCTCAGGCGGATCCAATATGGTAGTACTCTTGTGCATTCCTGATTTTTGTAGCCCTCAGATTGTGATTAAATTGCACCTATGACTGATCTGTGAAGATATACGCCTGGAATATATTCTTGGCCCACCTAGTTGCTTGTAGGTTCCGTAGTTGTGCATTTCTTGTACTCTAGAAATCATGTGGGTTTGATGATATTATTGTTGATTCATATTATACTCACCTAGATTGTTATATTTTCAAGCATGGAACTGCCACTAATTGCCTATCTTCTCCTTGCATTTCAGTAATTGAATGATCTCGGTCAGAATTGATGTTGATTGTTCATAACCAGTACCATATAAGGAAAGTTGTGTACTAAATGACCTTGCTCAGAATAGCACACTGCTGTTGTTTTGAATTTCTACAACTTTGATCCTTCTAGTTCTTCTTTTCTGTTAGGACATCTCAGTTTAATCTTTTAGTCTTATAATCTCTGGAGTATTACTAATACCGAAACTTGTTTCTAAACTGATAAGCATCCTGGACAGTGGGTACTAGGAGGTGGTTGGAGCGATGATTTTGGGGGTGTTGAACATTGCAAGTTTTTTGTGCGTATGAAGAAGGTGAGCTCCTTGTTTGTGCCTCTGAGATATGCATGTGCCATGTGCTGTACAACTTGTCTGTGTTCTTGATTTTTTTTGTATATTTCCAGACAGCAAATATATGGTATTGTCGTATGCTCATACTACATGCATCACTGGTGTTTTTAACTCTGCTACCTCTGTCTGTCTTTACTAGTTTTTGGCTTCTGCATGCTCGTCTGTTAGTATGATTTACATGTTACATGCTAATAATACACCTTTAGTTTACTCTGTTTTAATAATGACTTGGTTATTTAAACTTTGCCCTGCTTGTGTATATGCCAAGTGTTTTGGGCGCAGGTGAACGACATCTCGCTGTTGGTGAAGCCCTGCACCTTCCCGGCAGGGTGCTACTAGGCCAAGCACAATGGGAAGATCACGAGGCTGCATCACCAAGCAACCATGGAGATAATCAACCTCCTCAATGACGCCAACCCCATCCAGATCATCGTCGACGACATCATTAACTGGTACCTATCGATTCCCTTCTCTCCCTTTTTGAGATAGCTGTATTAGATGATGTCGATTGAATGGATGAGAGTACCAGTAGGATAGTATTTTTCTTCAGGTGCTGTGGTGAGATTATTGCACTTTTCGCTTGCTAATAAAAGATGAACTATAGTAATTATACGGTACTCGCTTTTTATTGCCATTAATTTGAGACCACTGCATATGTGTGTCCAGTTAGCTGATACACAGATAATTGTCATTAGCTGATATCTCCATTAGCTGGAGAGGGTTATCCTGTCCCATTTATCTTATTTGCTGTCAACAAACTCTTGAGTATGGAGTGTTGCATTCTCATGTTACTGTATGCATGACCCCTCTCATTGTACTGTATGCTGTAATTATTAACCCTGCAATAGGAAACAACATAAAATACTGTTAATGTGGGCAATAACATGATTTTCATGCACGACTAAATGAGCTTTTGTACTTTCCAAAGTTTTTATTGGCAAGCATTTAAATTTCCAACTGTATTAACTTATATAGTTTATGTAGATCAGGATCTAATGTCGTTGAGGCTGCTGCTGCTGTGACAGAAGATCAGAAGAAGCCTGGAGATGTGCACACAGTTTTGGTTGATATAGCCACCATGTTTTGGTGCCTGTGTATGTGTTTTTGAATTTATGTACACTTGTTGGATAAACTGTAATTAGACCTGTTCCTTGTGTGTTATTGCTGACATGCCGATGTGTATCTGCTGTTGTAAATATTTGACTGAATAATTTCTGGATTTTAATCATTTAGTGGAGTGATTTATTTATTGTTTGCTGTTGAATTGTGTAAATTCAAAATCTTTGAATGAAAAGAGTAGAATGTCTACTGGACGAATTAATATTTGGGTTCAAAAAAGGCCACGGCCCAAACCAGAACAAAAAGGCTGAACGAAATGCACAGGAAAAAGTCAATGGCCTAATATTTAAATGGTCGAAATGTTGGGCTTGGCCTGTTTGGATGAACAAATTTAACAGGAAAGAAAATAGAAAAATGTTGAATTGTTGGGCTCGGCCCATATAAAGCACCAAACTGGATTGGGCTGATTCTGATCCATGACTTTCTCATTTTGTCATAATTTTGCCACGTAGGATTGGCCACGTAGGATCTGACGTGGCTATGCCAGACAGCGCGTGACCAAAAAAATTGGTCATAAGAGTTATGACCATCAAATTTGGTCATAGATGGTTATGACCAATTCGAAAAAAGGTCACATATGACCGTTTGAGACGCTCCGTATGTGACCTTCAGATTTTGGTCATAAAAAGGTCATAGATGAAAAATCATGACCTTTTAGTGACCAAATTTGTGAGTCACTAGTTGACATATTTCTTGTAGTGACTTTTTTGGTCACTCAATTTGTGCGTGCTTATTTTCTGTGTTTGTGTTTGTATGCGTACTTCCATGCTGCATGTGTGTGTTTTTCCTGTTTTTTGTATATCTACGCAAATTTATTTGTCTTTATTTTCTGTCTTGTGAACGTCACATATTCGTGGTTTTTTTTACTTCTTGTGTTGAAAGCGGCAAAGACGTCGTGACCTGGCGTAGCCGGCACCACGTGGTACGACAAATGCATGCTTCACTAGATGTACTTGCATTGGACCTATATATGTCTTCCATTCAAGATCTATATGAATATTAACATGTCAAAGGTGCCGTGAATCTTCACGCTCAAGGCTGCAACATAAAAAATCAACACAATCGGGTTCACTTCACTTTGTTTGGTTTAAGAAAATCAAGGAAAAGACTGGCCACACTCCATTTCAGCTCATAAGTGAATCAACAGAAGAAACATCGTGTAGTACCTAATAATCTTTAATCGGTCTACTTAACAACCGCTGCAGAGGTAGTGCGACCAGGAGGCAAAATGGGCAAATGGGCAGCGGGCGTCGAGTATTTGAGTACCAACACAACGTAATCGCCCACCGTCGTCCTAAAGTCAGGCCACCTCAATTGCGGCAACTTCAACAGCGTTTGGAAGGCAGTGGACACGAAAGCGGCTGGTAGCAGGACGGTGGTGGCTGTGGCCGGCACCACCGTCTTCAGACAGAAGGTGGTGTTGTGGCCTTGTGAGCCATCAACATGGATGTGACAACCTAAAAACACTATGGCTGGCTCGAGCAATATGAACTTTTAAAACACTGCCCGTTTTGTAGGCCTGGGAGCCACCATCATGCAGGCAACGACGTTGTGGGTAGTCGACGGCTGGATTGTGTTCCACTAGTACGCAAATCTATTTCCACGTCGGTTGTACTGGATGTCCACATGACATAATCTTCAGACGTACACGGATGAACTTTTTTGAAAAAAAAAACACCGCATGGAATGGTGATAAGCATACTGAAACACCTATAAAGATATGCATGGAAAGGCAAAACCTTTTCACTCTCGGACATCCGCCCAAATTTAATGCCACCAATATGATCTATAGGACAGAGTCCATCTTCACAAGTAACGCGGGACCACCATGAACATATTTTTGTTAACTAATTATTTGTTACTTACAGCTGGACAGCTGGTGTCCCAGCCTTCTTCCCCATTTTGGACCTCCATACAAGTTCCAACTACAGAGGCTCCTCTCCTCACGTATAACAGCGACAACTCCAGAAATCCTAGAGCTATCTAGCTTTCCCAGTTGTCTAGTTGCAAATCGTCCCACTCGTCCGCCTCCCATGGCTGCCGGAAAGTTCCCCTCGCGACCCTGCCCCCTCGGCATTCAGCCAGGGAAGTCCTCTTTCCTTGCGTGACCGTGCTTATTGAGGAGGAAGCCAGGGCGTTGGAGCTGCTGGTGCACCTCTATCGGTCATCGGGTCTCTTTGCGTATGGGCATCGGTCGTGAGTGGCAAAGCACAAAAATAATTCGAGGTAGAGAAAACTCTAGAAATTGACGCAAAGACCAAAATAGTCCAGAGATATTAAAGATGTGTGTGATTCTAACATAATCGCTTTGTACCATAGGAATATAAACATATTTGAATATAAATAGAATCTAAAAACATACCAATAATGAAGCTGCAGTGACATATAGAAGTCCTAGGCAATGGGAAAACTATACCATATCGTGTCTAGCGGGAAGGGCAACTTGCCGGAAGTAAAGGTTGCGTCTGGTAGCTACGGTTCGTGGGCATAGCAGGTATCGCCCCAACCAATACCTCAGCGCGGAGTGAGGCGTAGGAACCATGGGCATAGCGAGGCGACACAGGAGGATGGTGAAGTTCATGGAGGAGCAGAAAGTCACGACAAGGATGAGTGCGTTATGATGGGCGAGGTGATAGGAGGCGTTCTTGAAAATATTTTAGGAGAGAGACAACCAACTATGAGCTAGGGGCTATCATCATGACCTTGATGTAGTTGCCAGGGTCGTTTCGTGGAGCAGTGGTGCATTCTATGTTGGCTATGTCTTCTCTAGTGGGGGCACGGTAACAAAGGACTAAATGGGTTGCCAGAGGACAAAAAAATGCTCCATTCGTGAGCTCATTTTGACGAACGAGGATGTAGTTGGTCTTGGCAGTTTATTTTACCATTTCTCAAATATGTGTACTTCCGTTATTAGTGTGGAGCGAATTTTCTCATGTGTTCTTTGTGTGTGCTTCCCATATTTTTGTTTGTACCTCATGTGTTTGTGAGCCTAACATGCTAATATACTACACAATGATATAAATAACTGATAGGTATGTAGCAACTGCAATCTTATGTATGGAACCCAGATTACCTTCTAAGTCGTATCAACTAATGGAAATGGAGAAAAATAAATTCAGTGAAGATAACTATTCCCCAAAAGCTTGTAATTACATTCTTCATAAGTAAAACATTGTCGACTTCTGTCATCAGAGAAAAATGCTTAAGGCGCCGTTTGGAACAAAGGAAAATCGTAAAAAATTTGGAGGATAGGATTCCTACAAGAAAATTTCCTATGGTGCCGTTTGGAACAAAGGAATAGGAATCTGGGATTCCTTTGAAATTCCTATGGCATAAGCTATTCCATAGGAAATTTGGAGGAAAACAAACATGAGGTCTCACCTCATGTTTTCATCTTCCCGTGTCTACAATTCCTGTATTTTTCCTGCGTGACATCCAAACAGCACTTTGGAAATTTTCCTGTGGTTTTAATTCCTGTAGGAATTTAGGAAACATGACACCTCAATTCCTGCGTTTTTCCTATTCCTACGTTTTTACTTCCTATGTTCCAAACGGGGCCTAAGTTGGTAACTCCTCAAATGGAATTTATATAATTAATTAACCTTGAAAAATATATAAGTAATCAAGGGCTCCCCTCCATCTAATGAGAAAAATTATAATAATCATAAAAACAATAAGGAAGAAAAGCATATATATAATTAAACATCAATAAACAAAATGGGATGAACAATAAGCCTTCCATAAGGGCGTCAAAGCAAATGCAACATTCATTCTTGTGGGGGTGCTAAGGTGGAGATTCATGGTCATGAATGGAGGCAGACTCGCGGCTATCTCAGTGGACGGAGGAGATGCGATAAGGCGAAGGAGGTGGACGGCTGGAAGGGCCACTTACCAGAAGATTCTATGAAAGTTGTGCCTCACAGCTAGGGTTCGTGGGATGATCAAGTGTTGCCCCAAGCGACACCCCGGGGGTGAGCGAGGCGTAGGGAGCATTGGCACAACAAGGAGATAACAGAGGGTGGTGAAGTTGATGGAAACGTAGCAAGTCGCGGCGAGAATGAGCACGCCATCGAGGCAAGAGAGTAGGAGGCATTCTCAAAAATAATTTAGGAGGGAGGCCAACAATGATGACTTGGGTTAGCTATCACTGAGCTCGACGTTATAGTTGGGTCGTTCCGTGAAGCTGTTGTTAATTTTACGTTGACCAAATGGGGTTGCGGGAGGACAGGGAAATCTTCTCTGTTCGTGAGCTCGATCAGATGAATGAGGATAGTAGACCCGGGCAGTTAATTCTTTCTCGATTTTGTGTACTTACCACATTAGTGTGACTGCACTTCTGGTGTTTTTTTTTTGCGTATACTTCTCGTGTTTTGTGTACTTCCAATATTTTTGTGTGTACCTCATGTGTTTGTGTGTGTTTATTTTCCATGTTTGTATGCGCACTTCCAATATTTGTGTGTGTTTATTTTTCTTTGTTTGTACAATGAAGGTGGTACGTTGCTATACGTGAGCACTCCACGAGTGACATTCTTTAAAGAACACACCATCGACACAGTGAGATGGTCTTCTCCAACTTCCACTAGGTAGAAACTTTGACCATTATTGCTCGTGGAATAAAAATTAAGGCCAGTTGCACCTTCACTAGGCAAAATCATCACATGTATGCCTTCTCATGTCTCCACAATGGCTATATCCATGCTGGAAATACCTCTTGCTTTGGGTGGCGGGTTAACAATATGGAACTCCGTCCTCCCGATGTCAAGCGCCAACATTTTCTCGCACGATTTTGTCAGCCAGAAGAAGAAACCAGACATAAAAAACCAAACTCCATCTCAAGGCCACCCATGCAAAATAGCTTCCATGGGTTCACAAATTGTGGTCATACATATTCGTGGTTGTCGGATTATATTTGGTCAGAAATTCGTGATAGAATTAGATCTCAATGGAGCGTATAGCTATACTAAGCCCTTCCTCCACCTACTAGTAAATAAAATGTTATTCTATGAAATGACTCATTGCAGAATAATTACAAAATGACGTGTACTTTGCGATACATACTTAAAATTGTTGGCCTACATGCAGAAAAATAGTTTATTTGTGCAAACATGACTTACTTTTACATGCAAAGTTTTGTGAGATCAATCTGTCATACCATAGAAAAATGAACGATAGCTATTTATTTGTTGCAAAGATGAAAATCTTTTACATGCAAATTTTGTAGGATCCAGTTGTCACACCATTGATGAAATACATAAATGTTTGACGAAATGACAGATTCTTATTAAACTTTGACACAAGTAACACACTTTGTGTCATTGTCAAGTGGGCGCTGACCCAATACGCCAGTGACTTAATGTGTGTTATTTTCCACTAATAAAAGATTGTCATTCTGTCAAATATTTCTAAAGTGTAACGATAAATTCATTTATTTGTTGCATGACTCGCTTTGACATGGAAAGTTGTTAGGATCTAGCTGTCATACCATAGAGAAAACATAACAGTAAAAACCATTGTAAGAATTAAACAACCATATCATGCTGCTTTTACATCTTAATTTTCTCATCTCTCCTCTTTATAATCCGATGGTATCTTTATATACTATTTGCTCAAAGTTGTTAAAAGTGTTGAGGTTAAACTCCCGGATAGCTCTCTATCACCATGGTTAATACCGGCTCCTCTTCAAGCCCTAGCAACGCGGGACAAAGAGAGCTTGAATCTTTAATCTTTATAGACTTTCCTTGTAGCACTTTCAAAATTTAATCATCGATATCTTATTTCTATGGCATCAACTATTTTTATTGTTTGTTATGCGCCTTTCTGTTCATGCTTATTTCTCATATTAAGATTTTAAATGAAACAATCTATAAAACCTTTCTTATTTCTTTTATATGGACATTGATCCACCATGCCGCTAGTGCCCATTATGTCGTACATAAATCTGGAAACCCTATTTTGATTTACTGAGTGAGCAGAGTGTAAGAAACTTATTACTGTAGTTTGTACGGACTTCATACAAATGATTCAACCTTGGTGTCAAAGTCTCTGTAGCAAGATAAAATTACACTGATATTCACAGTGAGTTGTTTCACATAATATTCTTCTCTCTTCTTTTGTTTATGTTTGAGTATTTTTATGTGTACTTCACACATTTATATGTGTCCAAGTTTTGTGTTATGTGTGTACTTCACGTATGCGTGCGTGCGTGGGTGTGGGTGTGGGTGTGTGTGTGTGTGTGGGTGTGTGTGTGTGGGTGTGTGTTTAAGCACCGAGCACGATGTGAGATGTTTCGTTACCGTGGAAACCGGGGCGGCCCCCACGCTCTGGCCTCCGTTGCTCTGGTTAGGTTTTTTGCAAGATGATGATGCTTGATGTGGCACTAGTTGTAACGTTTGGTTTGGTTGGTCTTATCATCGTTTGTGTATATAAAAACTGATGCTTCCCCATTTACATCCCATTAGCAGTAGGCGCGATGGGCTCTATAAATAAGCTAAGACCTCTTTTCTTTTGGTCGCACTGGATGCTTGGGTATGATCCATTTTCTTGATCCGATGATAATAAAATTCGAACCCCCCGTGGGGTTCCCGTGATTTTGTACAGCAATCAAATGGTTAAAGTAGGGAATTACCGGGTAATATCAAATAATCAAAGCAACATCTTGGTAGGTCTCCAAAATTCACATATGCCAGAATCATTAGAGAAACCATTAGTCAGGGGTGGACCGGCTGCATCGACCTAAGCATCTGCATCTAGCGAGTTGCCTGATTTCAGTGGATAGAGATTGCAGTTCTCCATTGTCCAGACTATTAAAGAAATCTATATACCAATCATGCAGGGCATGATCAAAGCATGTCCATTCGTTGCACCGGTGGCATCCATGGGAACCCAAAGATCGTAGTCGACCAACAAGCTATGAAAAAAGTCTCTTTTCACAATTGAGGATGTGCACGCTATAGCATGATTTATGACAAAACATAAATGAATATTTTCTTGCTTAAGTTTCGTTGGAGATACAATTTTTATAAGTCCAAGCTACGTAATTGTGGTTGCATATTTATTTCAACAAGTAAATCTTTAAAAGTTAAATAACTCTAGAAATTATTAAAAGCAGTGTTGCGTAGACCAAGATATTTGTTGCTCGCTCGAGCCTGATGGACTTGCCCTCTGCCATCTCCACCTCGTGAAGCAACAAGATAAAACTATCACTAAATTGAGCTCGCTTACAGCTAGCGCCAGAGGAGAGTAACGGAAGAAGCGGGTCGATCTTCTCCTTGGTGGGCCGATGGGGCCTGCTGGGCCGACGACGAAGCTCAGCGTGTTTCGAGATTTTTGACGTTCGAGCTGCAGGCGCCGCCACCAGAAAACCTAACCATTTCTCAAAACAACAAACAAAAAAAAACCAGAAAACCTAACCGGAGACAACAAAATCTTGCAGGCGCGCGGTCACCGGCGGCCAGCCAGCCATGAGCCATCTTTTCTGCCCGACGAACTGATCGCCGACATGCTGCTGCGCTCCTTCAACCAGCTGTGCCGGAGCGCCGTCTCCACCCGCGGCCGCCGCCCTACGCTCGCGCGCCTCGTGCAGTGTCGCGCCATGCACGGCATCTTCATCAACTACGTCGGACAGGAGCGCCCCTACTTCTTCTCCCGCCCCGCGCCGCCGTGCAGCCCTCACATCCACGGCAAGCTTAGCCTGCCGCCCCCGATCAGACGTCGGGAGGTCGTGCACCACTGCAACGGCCTCCTTCTCCTGCAGGACCGGTTCACTCTGTACGTGTGCAACCCGGCGACCCGGCGGTGGGCGGCGCTTCCCCCGCGGCCAGGCGGCGGCTACGGCGCCCTACACCTCTTGTTCGACCCCACAGATTCGTTGCATTACCACGTCCTCTTCCTCCCCGGCGCGCCTCCCATGCCGGAGATCCCCGGCATCAAGAGATCACTGTGGAGGCCTTTGTGTAATTACCATTGTCGTGAAATCGAGAGGCTTCCTCCAGCTGTAAGGGAAAAGTACGAGCAGGAGGCCCAAAACTTGGGATCGACCTTTGCCCGGGAAGATGACACGGCGGTCACCGTGTCCAACGTTTGGTCCGATCCATGGGGACCTTACAGCGAAACACTTTGTTACAATTCACCTCGCTGCAACACCGAGTACTGGCGGGGAGCATTCTATATCCATTGTCGTGGCGGTTTCATCATGAGGTATGTAGGTTTTCATTGTTTTTCTTTTCATATGGCCATGGATGACCTGCCTGCATGCATATGCAGTATACTAAATAGTTTTTGATGATACACATATGTAGGTTGTCATTTGTAGAGCAGAAGTAACGAGTGATCAAGACACCCGTGTTAGATGATATCTTTACGCCACCACCACAATTGGACTTCGATGATTACATGAGACGAGAAGAACCAGATGCCGACAAGGAAATATGCTTGCAAAATTTTCAAAGCGAACAGGAAAGCCGGGATAATGTGAAACCCACCGTACATCTAGGGAAATCAAAGAATGGGATCTACTGCACTGCCATCCGTTGGCTCCAGCTCCGGGTATGGGTGTTGCATGAGGCATCCGAGTCGCGGCCAACGCCAGAGTGGGAGCTGAAGCACCAAGCTGACATTGGCGCCTCTTTCTTGCAGCACTACACGCGAAAAGCCGGAGGAGAAGAGACAGGCGAGTCTTGGACCTTGGACCCTGCAGGAGAGGATCGATTAGAGGCTAGAGATGCTGGGACTCTAGCGATGATGACAGTGTCACTGATGTGGAAGAAGAGACGAACCATCGGGACGACGACGATGGTCACTTGCAACTATCAGCATGGACTTCTTGGGGTACCACCCGGAAAAAGAGATTGTCTTTCTGGGCAATCTTTTCGATGGATTTGCTTACTACCTAGGTAGCTCCAAACTAGAGTATTTGGGCACATTTAGTCCAGAAGGATGCGTCCATTATATTGTTGCAGCAACACATGAGTCGTTCGTTTACACTCGATCCATGCATGGATGATTTGCTTCCGGTTCAGAAAGAGAAGGCGAAGCATGGTAAGTCAGCTCGCTAATCTTTTTTTTTGGCATTAGTACACATGAAATTGTTGCGGGAGCTTATGCAATAAATTTCAGGAAGCATTAATCAATGACATGTTTGTGTCCAATAGAATAGTTGTGTGATTACTTGTAAAAAGGGTAACACACGGATAAAGCATTTTTGTGCTGAAAAGTGGCTTTATTTCTTTGAAATAGAGTTATAGTCTGCTAATACAAAAGCCAAGACACAAGTCGGTACTACCACAAGTGGGTTTATTTCTGGAAGACATTGGTTTCCTTGCTTTAGCCTGACATACTCTGACTAACTACCGCATTTGTAAAACTTAAGTCGGCAACATTAAACAGTGTGTGTACTATTACATAAGTTTTATTCTTGACTCCCGGTTACTCGTTCCCTTCCAACAGTAAAGATAAGATGAACTGACGAATAGGTGTTAGGCTGGGAAAAGAGCAAAGCTTTACTGATCCCAGTATCCTACTCAGTAAAACACATGACCATACTAAATGACCGGAACTGTTGGTTCCATCTGACAGTAGTTGGATTTGTCAGTCAGACTAAAACATCCGAGATCTAAAAGGAGCAATTATAAAGCAAGGAAAACAATGTTGTACCAAGTAACTGGAACTGTTGGTTTCTTCTTTGCAAAACACCTATCTTCCAGAAATGGTAAAATGCTTATGTATGCAAAAGGGAGACCTGCTGTAAGACGAAATTGTTTTTATCCTTTCTAATCACCTGCAAAAACACAAAATATATGTGGAGTAGGGTGCATGATCTTCAATATAAAGGAGAGGCTACCCCATTACGTGATTGATCTTATTTGAGGAAAAAGGAGAGTATATTTTATAAGCTGGACATTATTTTCAGAGAACCATAAGCGGACATACACAATGAATCAAAAACGAAAGTATTTGGCACCTTGCTGAAGTGAACGGACAGAATACCTGAGTGCAGAAACATCCGGCAAACAGAACGCCATAGCAGAAGATGTTTTTGCGATGCAAAAATGATTCGCTACCCATGGTGGTGCGTACACACCCCCTGTAAAATGTCGATTTAAACCGTATAAACCCATTTTGAGCTTGCTTTCCTAGTAGAACGTGGAATTCTGGTGTACAAAAGTGGTTTCGGAATTTCGAAAAAATTAGTTTTTCATCCAAGTCAATGACATGTTGACTTTTTGGACGAAAAGTCAAACTAGAGTTGACTTTGATGAAAAACTATTTTTTTTTTAATTCAAAAACCACTTTTGTACACCAAAATTCCACGTTCTACTAGGAAACCAAGCTAAAAAATGCGGTTATGCGGCTTGAATCGAAGTTAGACGGGGTTGTGTACGCACCACCATGGGTAGTGAATCCACTCTCTTTGCGATGATAGCAGGAGTATCAGCATCAGAATTTCCATGTTAGTGTGACCGCACTTCTCATGTCTTCTTTGCGTGTACTTCCCATATTTTTCGTGTACCTCATGTGTTTGTGTGTGTCTAATTTCAAAGTTTATATATGTATCAGTATTCATGTGCGTCTATTTTTCTGCGTTTCTATATGTACTACACGCATTGGTCTTCGTTTTTCCATTTTGTGTGCACTTCACACATTTACCATGTTGAAGTGCAAAGGCATCATGAGTTGGCTTAGCCGACACCACATGCTACGACAAATGCATGCTTCGCCGAACGCGCTTGGACCTATGTCTACCATCCAGGATATATATGAAAATTAGCATACCAAAGGTTTCGTGAACCTTCACGCTGAAAGCTCAACATAAACAAGCAACACAAATCGCGTATTTATTTATTTATTTCAAGGAATACATGATAAAATCCGGGTCAATTATTCCAGGTCTTCATAGTAGCGAAACGTCTGCCCACTACAGAGCGATATCCAATAAAGTGATGAACTATCGAAATGCAACACAAACTCTCCATCGGAAACATCTCCCAATTCTCAACACATGACCCTGAACCCATGTATTTTGAGTCATATGTGGTGCTATTGGCACCATGGCCATCCATGGGGGCACTTGATCTTGCATCATTACTGCGCCTTGTTCCAACATGTCCTTTTGATCAGCTTTGTGAATAAATGTACAATATATGAATACCAAAATTTTCAACTGATATATTGTGAATAAATGTACAATATATGCATACTCGTGGGTGAAAGAATTGCTAGAATAATCCAGTGATGCTTGAAAGCCATGCACATGACGATCAAATCTCTTTCCCAGTAGGTTGCGCCGGACCCCATGTGACAGAATCCGCGGATGTCTATGGATGATTTTTGAACCCAGACAACGTTCTTGTGGTGAGAAGCATACTGAACAACCAAATAGCACAATTTAATGATCCTGCAAATACATGCATGGAAAGCGAGATGCCTTACCGCACGATAGAATCTGTGGATGCCGGACACAATATAATGCCACCCAATATGGTCTGCAGGATAAAGTCCATATCCACAAATTATTAACCCTATGAAAATATTTTTGTTAACTAATTATTTTATTTTCTACATACAACTGATGTCCCAGCCTTCATCCCCATTCTGGACCTATTCCACAGGTTTTTGCTCACTAATATGCTAACACCTATTCCACAGATTGCTGCTTCGTGCAACTTGGTGACCTCACGTGCGTTTCACTCTATAAAAAAACAAGAAACCTACATACATCGGACCAAGGCTAGGCTACCACTCGCAATGAAGCAGCACTGAACAAATAGGGAGTTTCTAAATTCTAACCTGATCTCGAGGCATTGCCTAAGAGCCTGGACGGCGCTGTTGAATCCCCTCTTCTCCATGTCACTGCAGCCCTTGATAAAAAGATGTCCAGCCAGTTGCAAAGTGTCCTCAATAGGATTGGACTGGTCATGCTCTTGCTCAGCTTCAGTCTGTTGGAGCCCATTGTATGGGGGCATAGAAGCTAACCACAGGGAGCACAAAATCAAATTGCTCTTCATCAAGAACTCTTATAACCAGGCCTGAGGGCAGCTCAAATGAAAAAATGCCTTCAGAGGTACTCAGAAAGATGACACTGGATCCTTCAGCGAATCCAAGTAAGAAGTGATTATCAAATCCAAACTCTCCATCCAGATCAAAGTGATCAAAAACCTCGGTCACAGACCAACTGTGTTAGGGGGCCGGCACGCGCTGCTGAACACCCCTGATTGGATCCCAGATGAGAAGCTCTTGGTGTCCAAGCTCGAGGTCCCGCGTAGAGAGGAACAGGGCCCGACCATGCCCGTAGTCGAGTATCTTCCAATCGCGGCGATCTAGATGGTTGGTGAGGGAGAATGCAGAAGGGATAGTTGGGACAAAAATTGGGAAGCGGTCAATCGTCGCGGCCATGGAAGAAACCGACCGGCAGAGGAAGCACGTTGTCCTCGCGGAGGCGGCGGGCGAAGTCTGGGTCGGAGGCGCACTAATTTTGGATGGGGACAAGTTAAAATAAATATAATTGTACTAAACTTTTATACTTTCTTAGATCTTTTTCATCATATTATGGTTTTCATAAATACTCTATCCGATCCATTTTAAGTGTCTATGAAAATGAACATACGAAGTACAACTCTATAGTTATACGGGTGACATTTATTTGATCGAAGGGAGTATATGTTTTATACTAATAATATAGCATTGTTAAGCATACAATAGTTTTTACTTGTTTCCCTATATTCATTGAAAATATATATGGGTTGCACAATTTTTTTTCTTTGTGAGATATTGTCCTTACAATATACAAAACCAATTTAAATGTGAGAAAAAAGGAAAACACACGTCTTCTTGTTGTTTTAACAATTCAAATTATATAGGGTATATGTATATTATTGTGTAAATGGTTTTCCCTATTTTAACATTAGTAAATATTTTGGTATATATTATAAATAATAAAGCTTAGTATATATCTTAATAAATGTGTGTAGTGTATGATTATGTAACAAAATAGAAAGAAACTTCTGGAGTATAAACTGAACCGTTGGCATGATCATTTCTTACTTGGTAAACTTTGCCATACAAGTTACCGTGAATTAAGTAATAAATTGCATGTTGATGATTTATTCTTATTAGTTAAGTACCATTTTTTACTTGTCGAATGTGCCTTACAAGTTACCGGCGGAGATGGAGCCGAACCGAATCGCTCGTGGACCTCCATATCCCATATGTACTTGGGTTGAGAACATATTTGCTTGGGTTGAGAACAAAAACGACAATTACAAAGGGCACGCGATGAACAATGTTGACTTTGACCCGTTCGCAAACCTAGAACCGCATGATCCGATCCGATGGCACAGTGTCGGGTCGCATGGTAAGACGAAACATTGGTGGGCCCCTTTATAATATAACGAAATAGATTTTATGTTTGTTCATTACAAGCAAGCTAGGGAAATCATCTAATACAATTAGGGTAGGAGACCTGAAAGGATTGCACAGGGATGTGAACGAGAATGCAACAAAAGGGAGATTGGAGCAAGAGGGGCAATGTAGGTTAAAAAGTCTAATCTTTGAAAGAGAGTAAAACAACTAAAATTGTTTCGGTTTTCTTTTTCATGGCATTCAATGTTTATAAGACTAGAGTGTGTTTGGTCTCGCTTCCAGTGTCACGTTCCACCATAAACTTTACCTTCCTAACAAGGAGGCAGCATGTTTGCCCACTTGTCTAAATGTTAGTCCAGTTCATAGTCTTCGCCTTTATTAGAGAGAAATATGTGTACGTCCCAGAAAAAACGTATGCGCTAACGAGTTACGGCTTTCACGCCCATAGTTCTGCACATAAGGCAGACCAACCAAGGCTAGATATCTTAATCTCCATGGCAATTTCAGCCAGGAGGTATAGATGCACGGGACGAAGAGTAAGAGCACCCACAGTGGGGCGCTTATTTACGTCAGAGATAAAATCCCGACCCGTTTTACGTAGTTGGTAGACGTTTTTATTGCATTGGTGCTTAAATAAGAGTTCGACACCTGAGTAGTATGTGCAAAATAGGGCTACCGCTTACCTGGCTACGGACGCTTACTGCTTGCAGTAACTGACTCAATTAGCATCCACATTAGCGTCCATGTATTGTGGTTGCTCTAAGCACCTAACTGATGTCTTACAACTTGGAAACAAAGAGAAAATTTCGTAACTCACCGAAATCCCCCCCCCCCCCCCCCCCCCCCCCCCCCAAAAAAAATCTGGATATGTAAAAATAGTTGAAGATCGCAAAATAACTGAGGGACACAAGCAGCCGAATTTTATTAGACGGATGTTGCTCTCACCGTGGCGACACGTGCATCTTGCACAGGACTGTCCTACTCACCATCGACGTGTTGATCTCGGGGAATGCTGTACTTGATCATGACCCACTCCATCGTGTAGCTGAAATACCCGCGATATCCGATGAGGCAATGAGAAAAAAGAAACAGATTAGCTCACGCCATGGTTGTCGATACCGGAGAAGAGCTCGCGATCAGCCGCATATCGAATCAACGATGAGTTAGGACTGCCCGTCCACAACTCAAATACTTCCACACAGCACTCATGTAACACTAGGTGGGTTTAGCTGTGCCAAAGCTCTAGGACTGGGTCATCCACGCTGGTGCCGATGACCAGACCGCCGGTCGATCAGGTGGCGGACATCAATGCAACACCTGTGACAGCTTGGTTGTTGCGGGTTCCGCTGTTTGCTGCAGTTGTTGCGAGCACGAGAATTATGTCGACCTTGGTTGTGGGGAACACTAGTGACATTGCTGGGATACATTGAGGACATCGACTCCATGGTGTTATGGTTCAGGCCTTCCGTTCAACACTTGGTCAGCGTCTGAGTCACAAGGCCAGTGCCATTGATATGATGGTGACAGTGAGGCTGGTGTACAGGATGCCCGTGGAGGAGCCTAGTGTTTCGGTGTATTGATAAAGTGTCTCTTGTCCAAGCCGTATCTACATATTCTATGTCATGCTTCAAATTACCGAGGGGATTGTTTGTTGTATCAGCACATAACGTCGCTGATTAGAGCGTTCTGGTTTAGCAGCAAGAATGGAGAAAGGAAAGAGACTATGGTTACTCTTAGCTTGGCATACAGAGTTTAGGATGTGAATGAGCACTTAATTCCATCACTAAAATCACTCAAAAAATCCATCACTAAAATATGCATGCACAATCTCTTGACTGAACAATAAACCTCAAACAAGATACAATCGAGCTCTCTGAGGTCAACTTATTGAATAAAGTAGATAGTCTCTTGAGTGAACAGGTTTCGTTTTCATGTTTATTTTTGTCCTCAGCTCATTCTCCTTTGAGCTTCAGTTTCAACCGAGTCTTCTTTCTCCCCCCCCCCCCCCCCGCGTCTCCTCCTCTAGATCTTCATATTCGTCACCAGAGTGTTCGTTGTCATCAGATTCCTCTAGCTCTAGATGATTTCACAAAAATTAGTTATGTCTGAAAACCTCATCAATGATAGCAAGCAGTTGGTGCATGATCATTTGCAGTGTAGGAAATTTACAAGCTGTCTAACAAATTCTAGTTTGTGCGATAACGGGTGCAAATTTGGATTCTATATGTTTATCTAGTTTCTTAATTCAAACTCTCCATATATAGTGCATTTCATGAGTACTAATGCTGAAACAATAATTAGTGAGTTGACCTACGTACCATGTTTCGCCTTCTCTTTCTTTCTTTTTGAGGTTTTTTCGCCTTCTCTTTCTGAACTGGAAGCAAATCATCCATGCAAGGAGTGTAAACGAATGACTCGTGTGTTCTTGCAACAATATAATGGATGCATCCTGATGGACTAAATGTCCCCAAGTACTCTAGTTTGGAACTACCTAGGTAGTAAGCAAATCCATCAAAATGATTGCCCAGGAAAACCATCTCCTTGTCCGGGTGGTAACCCAATAAGTCCATGCGGAGTTGCATGTGAGAATCGGCGTCCGGATGGATCACTTCTTCATCATCGCTAGAGTCCCAACATCTAGCTTCTAATCGTTCCTCTCCTTTAGGGTCCAAGATCCAGGACCCATCTGCTTCTTCTCCTCTTTCTTCTCGTATGTAGTGCTGCAGAAAAGAGGCCCTGATGTCAGCCTGATGCTTCAGCTCCCACTCCGGCGTTGCCCTAGACTCGTCCGACGCGTCACGCAACACCCATACTCGCAGCTGGAACCAACGGACGGCAGTGAAGTAGACCCCATGCTTTGATATACCTAGATGTACGGTGGGTTTCAGGTTGTCCCAGGTTTCCTGTTGCCTTTGAAATGATCGCAAGCAAAATTCCTTGTTGGCATATGGTCCTTCCCGACTGAACAAATCATCGAAATCCATTCGTGGTGGCCGCGTAAAGAGATCATCTAACACTGGTGTCTTGATCACTCGATACTTGTGCTCTAGGAGTGACAACCTACATATATATGTGTATCATCAAAAACTACTCAGTACTAGCAGATGCATGCAGGCATGCAGGTTAATGATGTCCATCGCAATATGGTAAAAGAAAAACAAAGAAACTGTCTTATATACATATCATCATCATATATACATACATACCTCATGACGAAACCGCCACGACAATGGACATAGAATGCTCCCTGCCAGTACTCGGCGTTGCACCTTGGTGGGTTGTAACTCAATTCTTCGCTGTAAGGTCCCCATGGATCCGACCAAACGTCTGAGACGGTGACCGCCGTGTCATCTTCCCGGGAAAATGCCTTCTCCTCCCACCGGCCTGTTCTCGAGGAGAACACCTGCACCACGTACGAGGACGGTGGCCATTCCGTCGACCCCAAGGACTGGGCCTCTTGCTCGTACTTCCCCCTTAATCTGGTGGAAGGCTCTCGATCTCACGACGGGGGTAGTTGCGGAAGGGTGTCCACCATGGTCATGGTCTCTCGATGCCGGGGCATGGGCGGCGCGTCGGGGAGGAAGAGCAGTTGGTAGTGCAGCGAGTCTGCTGGGTCAAACACGAGGTGTTCCGCGCCGTTGCGGCCTGGCCGCGGGGGAAGCTCCGCCCACTGCCGGGTCGCCGGGTTGCAAACGTACATCTTGCTCTGGCAGAACAATTCCGTGTCCTGGACGAGGAGGAGGCCGTTGCAGTGGTGCACCACCTCCCCCCAGTCGATCGGCGGTGACAGGATGAGCTTGCCGTGGATGTGAGGGCGCGCGGCGGGACGGGAGAAGAAGTAGGGGCGCTCCTGTCCGACGTAGTTGCCGGTGGAGCGCAGGCCGCCCTTGGAGACGGTGCTCCGGCACAGCTGGGTGAAGGAGCGCAGCAGCATGTCGTTGATCAGTTCGTCGGGAGATGGGATGGCTCATGGCCGGTGACCGCGCGCCTCCAAGCCTTTGTTGTCTCTCTCCGGTTAGGGTTTCTGGTGGTGGCGCCGTGGTCAATCGTCAAACCATGTCAAAACTGCTGCGCTCTAAGCAAGCAAGGCCACTTCATCGTCAGTCCAGCAGGCCCCATCGGCCCATACATGAGAAGATCGAACCGCTGCTTTCCGTTGCTCTCATGATATACAACAAGGGCATTAAACTGAAAGCAATGCAAAATTCAAAAAAAAAAACTGAAAGCAATGCAACAAGTCATAAAATAAAAAACACCCCATCAAGCATATCGATGAGAAAAGGCGTGGTAAATAGTATGATGTTGTGTATAACAACTTACTACATCTAAAACATTTTTTTTTTAAGAACATGCAAGACTTGCATGTCGTGACATTAAGTAGCATCTTAAACATATTGAAAAGCACATTCTAAAGTAGCACATAAATAATTGCAGTAAGAATATTTACGAGATGTATAACATCTGACATTCACTAATATGTTAACACCTATACCACAAAATCCCCATGCGTTGCTACCAAGTAACATTGTTTATTTGGATTCCGTAATCATAAAAACAAGAAACCTAATTACACATCGAACTACCACTCGCAATGAAGAACTACAACACTTAACGAATAGGGAGTTCCTTACCTGATCTCGAGTCAGTGCCCGAGACACTAGACGGTGTTGTTGAAGTCCCTATTCTCCATGTCATTGCAGGTCTTCCAAAGATGTTCAACCAGTTGCAAAGTGTCCTCATTAGGATTGGGGGTCGTGCTGCTGCTCAACTTCGATCTGTTCGAGCCCATTTAATGGGGCATAGAAGCTAACCACAAGAGCACAAAGTTGAATTGTTCTTCATAAAAAACTCTTTAACCTGCCCTGGGGGTAGCTCAAACGGAAAAAAAATGCCTTTGAAGGTAGTCACAAAGATGACATTGGATCATTTTGCGAATCCAAGTAAGAAGTGAATATCAATTGCAACTAAGTGGTCAAATGTCTTGGTCAGAGACCAAATCGGGTCTCCATAGCCCTTAATATCCCTTGACCAAATAAATATGTTACCATACGTTGCCCCAATGATACCAATTCCACCGTTCTCTACAACAACAAGTATGATACTATCCTCACGGTACGGCGACCTGCCTTCCATGTGCGGTAGGGCGATCTGAGATAGTGGATATAGGCAGATATATCAAACTCAAAAGCTACCAATCCATCTGATACAAAGAGTACATAGATTTCCTTGCCAGCACGATGAACCTACTCCTGCAATCCTCTAACATGTCGTGCAATGAAGCCACCCGGCGAAAGTATCCATCTAAAGGCGAAAAAGTTCAGTTCCATTTCATCTTCATCGGGTCTGTTGTCCAGAATCGGAGAGTGTCGGCGGACAAGAGGGCCACTTGGAAGTTGCCTCCGTTGCATTCAGGGGCTATGGTTATAGTTGCGCTAACCGTGGCCATGCCCGGGCAGGTCCGGTCCATAGGCTGGGCAAACATGGCGACCAACCCAGGTATCTAGAGAGAGGGTCTCGAATACTAAATTATGCTTGTACCTCTTATATATGTCGCATTTAAGAGATTAATGACTATTTATAAACAATAGAAAGTTGATGAAAATTTACACGAACAATTACAGACTATGGACCAATAAACGTACCATGTAAAATAAAACAATTAGATTGGTGGTGGCAAGTTTAATTTGGATGCTAATCTCTATCTAGCAATAGTCAAGCACCGTGGCTATAGTCAAGCACCCTCTAGTTGTATGATTTGGTACGTTCACGGGGGAGAGCGGTGAAGCAACGGTGGGGACAAAGGTTGGGAAGCACTCGTCGTCGGGCATGGAGGAAGCCAACAGGTAGAAAGGGCACGTATGCTCACAGAGGCGGCTTGCGAAGTCCGAGTCGAAGAGGGCATGGAGCCAGTCTTTGGGGCTTACAGCAAAAATATACAGAGTTTCCCTAGGTCGAAGGTAGCCAAACATCACTGATGATGTCATCAGAAATTAGCTTCCAATCCAGGTCTGTGAGTGTACTTGTTGGGTTTAGATTTAGAGATGAACAATAAAGACGCGTGGGTAGATATGGAGTAAGGACAACTTGGAGAAGAAAGGGGGAGACGAGGTGGGCATTGTTAAGATTTAGAGTAATTACACAAAATCACAATATTAACGGAATTTTGTTTATTAAATAAAACCCTAACTTCTGAACTTAGTTTTATAAAACCATAACTTTAAGGCTAATCGTCAACATAGTATCCAAATATTTTATTTTATTTTTCTTTTGACACCAAAACACTCTAAGGCCCACATACCAACACCGACCAGATGAAACATTCGAGCGCGGCTCACCAGTCGCACCGCCCTGCGAGACCATTTTGTAATAACTCCATGCTAGGAGGCGATAAAGGAGGCAACAGCTATGTCAGTGCTAATTGGTCGTGTCAAAAGAACTCAAGGACAAACTTGCGTGCGAATCTGTTCTTGTAACCGGGTCGATCAAGACAGCAGAATTGGTCAAAGGGTTTCAGGGAATAATCATTACCCTTTACCAGTCTAAATGAATGAAATGGCGCAAAATCAAGTTCAGCTTCGCTGCCCAGATGTGTGTCGTCAGATTATCATGCTTGTCCTTTTAAAAGGACTCTCTTTAACAACTTGACCTGAGTACAGATATATACAACACTCGCATCACATGGAACCTTCTTTACATGTACCATGCATTTCGCGCTGTTTTGACCCTGGTTCACCAAGCTCGTCCCCGGTTTTACTTACGTGATAAGTTTATGGATAGCAATGGGACAGTTCATACAAAGTAGCTGCTACAGAAGAGAAAAGAGTCTGCCCAGTCATATATGTGGGTGCAGGCTCACCTGGAGCCCACTACTGGCCATTTCATAAATGCAACATTTCATCTAGAGGCACAGGGAGATTAGGCCCAATAGAGCACATTAGTTGATGGGATAAGAATCAGGTGATCAGTTGACTTCTTGGTACGTAGCAAGATGCTTTCAAGGAAAGGCTAATCGGCCCAAGCAAATAGATTACTGAAAAGGGGAGAATCTCACTGTTATTGCCACCGTATCGCATGTAAACGCGCACATCAACTTTCTCTGGGACCTGAACCTCCTCTTGGTTTTACAGTAGAGCCAGGCAAAGTGATCTCTATCTTAGCATCTAAGCATGTGCCTGATATAAGAACAGGTTTCTCTTTCTGCCTACACATGACACTTATTTTGGCGATCCTTGTGAGCTGTATTTCCTGACCAGTTGGAAACTTTACATTGTTAATATGCAACATGGGGGAAACAATTTACTGGAGAGTGACATACTACGTAAAATATATAAATTCTCTCTATAATTGTCTAGTGTCATCATGTAGAGAATTTTCAAGATAAAAGGTGAAGTGCAAAAATTAATACTCCAGAATAGGAGACATATCTGTTACAAATCTTAGAATTTATTTGATAAAAAATTTAACAGTTAGATTTGCAAAACTAGCTAAAACAAAACTGCCAATTAAGCCGTGATCTCACATATGGTTGCAGAGTGGACAAGCTAGTGCATACCTAGAACCACTTCTTCTGACCGTGTTATGCACCCCTTATCGGACAAGAAAATGCATGTAATACCGATGAGCTCAAATCTGTTTCATGTCTTTCACCATGTAAGAAGTGAGAACAGCCAAGTTAGAGAAGGAGAGCTGGATCATAGGACAAACAGAAAAATAGGCAGGAATACACAACGAGATGGCAGGAGAGCCTTACCATGGCTAATATTTGCAGCCACCGTGCTACTAGCAAGCATCAAGAGCAGCACAACGTCCAGGATGGTGAGGCCTATATGCAGAGAAACATGTGGCAACCTCACCATCCAATGCCCTAATGTTGGGTTCTTAAAATTCTATTTGAGCCAAACAGATCCCACTCACAAACTCACTTCAGACAGAGATACTACACATGGAAAGTTAGAAACTGAGCCTATGCTTTTCCCTCTGCTAACATAGTACATGCAAGTCTCCTGCATGTTTGAAAAAAAAAAGTAATCCTTTCCTTTGCCCCTGTAACAACAAATCACATTCCAACAGTGCAAGAACAGAAAATGGGTCAAACGTTAACCCACAGACGAGCCTGTGGCGCAAATGTATTCTCACATCCAAGTCGATAGAGACAGCAGAATTTAGTCCAAGGGTCGCTTTAACGACTTGTCCAGGTCATGGATACGATCAGAGAACCGTCCGTCCTTTCATGTACAGCTCATTGTCTCAACCCTGTGTCACCATGTTCATCTACGGGCTCATTCACCTGCAGCGACACGAGATTAAGTTTAATCGACTAGTTTTAGTTACAGGTCATGACACTAAATACAGCAGTGGAACACTTCATCCATGCATCCAGGGTAGAAGAGTCTCCCCAATCTTTATGTGAGTTCAGACTCACCTTGAGGCTGGAGCTTACAAACACTGCTTCCATGTCATAAAAAGGTCCAGTTGTACACATGTGACATTTCATCAAAGAATGTGATAATCCATTCTTATGGTAGGTGGCAAGGTGCTTTCAGGCAAGGCCAACCGTCCCAAGCAAATAGATTACTGAAAAGGGGAGAATTTCACCGTTGTAGCCATCATATCGACAACTAAATGCGTGGCCCTGTTTCTCAAGGACCCGAGCCTCCTTTTAGCTTTATATTTATTTATTTATTAGATCCTTTTAGCTTTACATTAAAGAAGGGCAAAGTGATCTCTGTCTAGCATCTAAACATGTGCCTAATATAAGAGCAGATTGGCTTTTCTGCCTAAGCATGACACTGATTTCAGTGCACTGGTGAGCTGTGATCATGACCAATTGATAACTTATACTTCTTTTTATATGAAACTGGGAGAGCAATTTCCTGGAAAGTGGCATCCTGCATTAAGTATATAGTTTTGGCTATAGTTGTCCAGTGTGATCATATAGGGGATTTTCAAAATAAAAAAACACAGTGTAAACGTTAATCCTCGAATAAAAAAAATCATGCCTAAGAATAGGGTCCACATATGTTAAAAAAACATAGGATTTATTTGATAAATAATATTATTAGTTAGATTCGCTAAACTGGACAAAGGAAAACTGCCAGTTAAGTCCCACATATGTTAAAAAAAACATAGGATTTATTTGATAAATAATATTATTAGTTAGATTCGCTAAACTGGACAAAGGAAAACTGCCAGTTAAGTCACGATCTCACATTTGGTTGTAGAGTGGACAAGCTAGCTAGTGCTTACCCCGAAACCAATTGTTCTCACCGCGTCTACACCCTGATTGGACTATTAAAAAGGCATGTAGGACCAACATCAGTTTTGCAATATAAGGCATAGCAAAGGAGCAAAGGAGCGCTGGATCATAGGACAAACAGAAGAGGCAGAAATACACAAAGAGATGGCAAGAGCCTTACCATGGCAAATCTTTGCAGCCACCCTGCTGCTAGCAAGCATCAAGAGCAGCACAGCGTCAAGGATGGCGAGGCCTGGATGCAGAGAGACATGTGGCAACCTCACCATCCCGTACCCCTTCGGCATCGGTCAAGGTTGCTTCTACAGTGAAGGGTTCGATGTTTCATGCGAGAACAATCGAGTTTTCATGCAGAACTCAAGCAGCCAAATGGAGATCTACAACATCAGTCTGGTAGAAGGGCAGGCCCGAGGCAGCACCTTGATTGCCTCCAAGTGCTCCTATAGCAATACCAACAACACAGATGGATGGGTCTCATCAGGTACTGCTGATTTCTTTACAATATCCACCAAGGCAAACAAATTGACAGCGGTTGGATGCAACACCCTTGCATTCCTGGGAGGCTTTAATGAGCACAATGTCGGAGCTGGGTGTTTCTCCATGTGTGCGGACAAGCAGAGTGTGGATCATAGTGGACAGTGCTCTGGGATGGGCTGTTGCCAGACATCTATTGCACCAAACCTCAGTTCCTCCAATATATCATTCGATGATAGATTCGACAATTCTGAGGTGCGTGGCTTCAACCCATGCAGCTACGCTTTTGTCGCCGAGCAGGATTGGTTCAGGTTCGAGGCTTCCTATCTCGAGGATAATAAATTCACAGAGAAGTTCAGCGATGGGGTCCCTACTGTGCTTGACTGGGTTGCTGGACATGAGCACTGTGATGAAGCAGCGAAGAACATTTCATCATACGCCTGCATTAGCAAGAATGGCCAATGCATCAATTCGCCAAACGCTACAGGATATCTCTGCACCTGCATTGATGGTTTTGCAGGCAACCCCTACCTGGAAGAAGGATGCCAAGGTCAGTAACTCTCAGTAACTCAATTTTTTCTTTTGAATTCATCTTAAGTTATCTGTTCATTAATATTCGGTTTTTCTTATCCTTGCATGCTGTTTGCAGATATCGACGAGTGTAGTTTTCCAGATCAGTATCCTTGCCATGGAGTCTGCAGTAATACAATTGGGGACTATGGTTGTTCATGCAAATCTGGGACTCAAAGTGTAGATCCAAAGAGCGAAACCTGCAAACCAATTGCAGTTTCAGAAAGAGCTAAATTAACAAAAATGTTTATAGGTAATCTTTGCTCAGAGTATTTCAATAAGTATCTTGGAATAGCATGGATAGGTCAAACTGATAACATCAGGAAGGCATTAGTGACATTAATTCCTAGAAATTTAAACTCTACCCCATATACGAACAAATAAGAAACAAAATTTTCTCACTCTTAATTGTAAAAGATGCATATTAGGACAGTCACCCTACCTTATCCTAAAAGTATGCACTGTAATCGGAATGGAGATAAGGTGCACACATATGTACCATATGATCAATATGATAACATAACACCGACTAAAGATTAAAATGTGATAATTCACCAACCGAATTTGAACAAACATATGTACCATATGAGTAGGGTCTTATCACTATCAGATACAGGATCCCGATCCCAAACTGTCTGTTTATGCACTCTTCATCCCAGTACACGAAAATATTAACGTGTTTCTTAACTTTCATCTATCTTATGTTGATATGTGCACAACAGTATACATAATCGCAGCTGCCATATGGAGAATGCATACACAATGGGAAATATGCATTTGCCAGCACAATGTAATATAGCCAGTTATCCAGAACATGGAGCAATGCATTTACAACAGGCAGACAATTCAAAATAACTTCAGCTGATGACTTAAAGTTTAAACATCTAGCTAGGACACATTTATATCAAAAAAAAATCTAAATGAAGTCTCTAGTTTCTGGACCAGCGTCCACTCTTTCCCCCAGACTTATGCTGGAGACAGATATCTGTTATAGAAATGTCCTTTGAAGCAGCTTTGCACATGTCATAAACAGTCAGTCCAGCAATGGCTACTGCAGTCATTGCTTCCATCTCAACCCCTGTCTTCCCGATGGTTGTGGCTTCCCCTTCTATGACGACACTAGAGTCGTCTTCATTGAGAGTGAGATCAACACGAACATGCGAGAGATTGATGTTGTGGCATAGGGGTATGAGGTGGCTAGTTTGCTTTGCACCAGTTATTCCAGCTATCTTTGCAACAGTAAGTACATCACCCTTGGAAATCTTGTTCGATGCCACCAATTTAAATGCCTTTTCACCCAGCAGGACCCTGCAGCTGGCTATAGCCACTCTCTCGCTGTCTTGTTTTGGTGAGACATCAACCATCTTTGCCTGGCCACCGCTATCAACGTGAGTAAGCCCTGGTTGTGCCTCCCTAGGTGCAGAAGTGGGCTGGACTGGTTGCTGGGGAGGACTTGAGCCCAAAGGACTGGATGAAGGAGATTCACCAAATATTGATTCCATTTCCTGCGATTACAAAATTCATGATAAGTATTGCTGCAATGATCATTCATTTCAATCCCATGAAAACAAATTAGTTAAAAACATTTCTACAAGGGCACTGCACAAATGCACAAGACAAAGTCACAAACCTATATTTAGTTTCTGTGGTTTGATTTTATTATCGTAATTTTAAGCGTACTGCATACTAGAAATAGTTCTTACTGTAGGGGCTATAAACAGGAACCAAGATTCGTGCATGAGAGGATTTGAAACCAGGTGGTGGAGTTGTATATACACTCCCCCAACTAAGTGAGCTATGTTCAAACTTCCTTTTGCATACTATGGGTACGTTTGGATTATGCCCACACCAGCCCTACCAAAGTTGGCTAGCCAATTATTTGGCGCGGGATTCCAGCGTCCACGGTTGGCCAAAATTTTGGCTACAATCTGTGAAGGCCACACCAAGTAGTCCAAAGGCAGCGAAAAACTTGGCAGCAAACCAAACAAGTGTAAGAACATTTGGCATCACTAATATTTCGGTAGGGTCAGTTGGGGGCATAAACCAAACAGGCCCTACATAATTCAGACGCTGGGGAAGCATATTCAGATGGTAAATCCAAATCATAAGAAAATGAAAATGAAACATGTCACATTATGCATGTTAATGTATAGGCAGGAACTGGGCAAAATCAAGTGCGCTACAAAACTACAACAAAGCGTGATTGTAAAAGGATAAGACCAATTACCCATCAGGCATAGAGGAAACCGACTAGTATGTTTGAGCCTGACCTGAAGATATAGAACAAGCCAAATGCCAAGTACACAACAATTCTGTCTTATCAAATATCCAAAGCATCAAAGTAGAAATATGTGTAGCTTCACTAAGATTGCTGGATAACAGGACATGAAAGTTTAGAAAAAACAACTTGAACAAGAGAGGGGTTTAAAATGTATTACCTTATTGAGCTCTGCTATAGCATCGGAAGGAAACCCAGTAGCAAAGCCTCTCCAACCTCTACATTTTGCAACTGTTGGGCGCATGCAGCGGAAGATCGACATTTTAAGTAAGCTGAACAAGTTGCTGCGTACTTAAAATTCTGCAAATTGAACATTTGAACAGAAACAAAGAAAAGATTTAGAACAGGGATACTCTCTACATTAACAACTCTGCAAAAGGAACATTTGGACAGAAAGAAAGAGAAGTTTTAGAAGAGGGATGCTGTCTACCTTAACAACTCTCGTAAAGGAACATTTGAACAGAAACAAAAAGAACTTTTTAGAACAGGTATACTCTCTACCTTAACGACTCCACGGGGACTGCTTTAGTCATATGAGCATATAACAAGATTTCCCCTACCACAACACCAAGATTATAGCACAGCATGCAATCCAAATCAATCTAGCAAGTTCAGGAAATTCTATGCAACATAGTCCATCTAATTTTCCCTGAGAATTCCAAAGCTCGTTTTGGTTCACGAAATTGAATTGCCCTTGTGAATTATTAGGCGTAATTAAAGTTCAACTGAAATTGAGATTGGCCCGTAATTCCCTCTTTTGCATTTTGTAACTTACAAATGGAAATACAAGTCGATTCAATTTATGTCTGGCTGCCCAATATTTTCTAACCTGGAAATCAAACAGTGTTTCGATTGCACTTCTACTGTAGGATCTGAACTCGATGCTAAATGATCCATCAAAATGGTTGGTTGATCCAACAAAGGTCCTATTTATGCAGTTGTTTCAAATTATGAAGTTGATACTGTTGATTGGTTGGGCATGGATACTAATGGGAGAACATCTCTCCATCTTCTATTTCTATAACATAGAATTGTAAGAAAATGCATCGATTCAAGGGTTCAAGACACACAAAAGGAAAATCTATACGGCAGGGGTCTTAGAAAAAATAGAAATTACATTAGTGTTGAAGAGCAGACACAGCCGAGCGGCAGCTACGCGCCTTCGCGAATCGCCGAGCAGCGAGCTCAACCAGTACGTGTCACTTCAAAATGATGCACTATAGAAAATAACCACTGATAATACATAGCAAACAAATATAGAAATGATGCACTATAGTTTTTACATTCCTAACTACACAACACAGCAAACAAATTGATCTTCCTCACCATCAATTCCTCTCCCAAAATGACCAGCAACATCACTCATGGGCTGCTCACCCGCATCGATTTTTATCCAATCCAGCAACATCACCCGCATGGAGCAAATAGCTAACCCGCATCCTCACCATCAATTCCTCTCCCAAGCAGCGGTACTGCAAATAGCTAACCCGCATCCCGCCCCGATTGACAGCCTATCTCACGCCAATCCAGCACGAGCTGCTCAGCAATGGCGGAGGAAGAACCAAAGGGATTTCTCACCGGAGGAAGACGAGGACGGAGGCGGAGGGGTCCGGTCGGGAGCGCGTCGATCTGGAGTCGGGGATGAGGACGGGGCGTGGAGTCCGGCGGCGGCAGCCGGAGACGATGGAGGTGGCGGCTCGGGATGAGGACGGGGCGTGGATTCCGGCGTCGATCTGGAGTCGGGGACGGCGGCCAGCGGAACGAAAGTTGCTCATCAACTCAACTCCAAATTCCTTCCAAGATCTTGTGTTTGATCGAATAAAAGTTTGGTGGCAATATTTGATTCGATTTGTATCCCTCTAGCTCACCTCCGAGGCTCCGACGCTGGCGGGCGGCGAGCCTCATTTTGATTTTCATCGGCCGGCGACGGCTTGACAAGCATGCTGCACGCACAAGCACCAAGCGATGCAAGCAGCGGCGACGCACGGCACCCGCTCATGCGGCGGCAGTGGCTCGCACGAACAGGCAGATATTTTTCGCTTTCAGCTTATTGCTAATGGGAGAAAATCTGTCAATGCTTGCTGTAATGTGCGGTTGAGTAATACTCGATGTGCAGAATCATAAATTATAGTATTGTACATAATTTAAAAGATGCTGATGGTAAATTAAATAGTTAGTATAAAACAGTAACCAGATGCTGCATGTTCCAGCAGATCGCAGATAAATGATGCCAGAAGTTATTATGATAAAAAAAAAAACAATGCGAGTTTTCTATATTCATATGCTGACAAGAACTCAAATTTTGCACTAAACTGCATATTAAAGCAACCATATGAAATTTCGTCAAGCACAAAAATTTATCAGCAAAAATAGTACCTAATCAATAATCATGCATAAATAATTAGGCAATTTCATATAAGATTTGAGTTGGATCACCATGCCACAAGCCAGATGCATGCACATATTTGCAAAGGATCCCACTCTCCACACACAAAAATCCTCCTAAGAGACATGCACATTCATGCATCCACAAAGGATCTTTAAGATAGTTGTTATGAGGGAAGCAACTTGATCTATTAAAAAGGCCTTAGTCCATACAAAGGTACATGCATGGGATAGTAGAGTACGAAAAGGAGATACAAAAGAGTCCTACTACAACAGTATTATCTCTCTAACAATATTCACCACTCACAACCAACAACATAGTCTCTCTTATATTTCTTGCAGTAGCGACAATGGAAAACAACTAAAAGACAAGGATAAAAACAGCGGTCTCTAAGGCTGTCATATAAGCAATATGTGCATGCTCCTTATTGACTTGCATGCATATTTAATGTAAACTACCCACAAAATTGCCGGAAAATGACTTTGGCTCCGAGCTCCAGTGCACCCTTCATTTTAAAATATTCAAAAATAATACTCCCTCCGATCCATATTAGTGGGCATAGCTTTGTCTAAATTCATATGTATCTAGTTAGGTATTTAGACTAGATACATGTGTATCTAGACAAAGTTGTGCCCACTAATATGGATCGGAGGTAGTATTTACAGGCTTCAAAAAAATTGAAAACAATTCTGGAATTAGCGAATGATATATCCTACAAGTATGGAAAATCGCAATGCAAAATTATTTGTATATGTGCTACACAAAAATGGCAAAATCTGATAAATTAAGACATTTAAAAATATGCATACTCAGATCTATACTTTTTTATTTCAATATAGCTCAGAGTACGAAGTATTTGAAACTGGTATATTGCACGTTTGTGGGATACACACCATTGGCTATATCTTGATTTGTTTCAAAAAAAATAAAACTCTTAAATATGATTTTCATTTTTTTTGTAAATAACAAGATCATTGGAACTCGGGAGCAGTAAATCTCCACTCCAAATTTGCACACTTTTCTCGTTGCATAAGGAACTAAAGACAAACTTATTTAATTAATTGTTCAAATGTATTGAATGATAATATTATAAGTAGTAGCACTCCTTATCTTCTTAAGAAAGCAGTTGAGAAATTGCGCCTTCTACACTTGTGCCTCCAACAAAATCTTGTCCTAGTAACGGAAAGAAAAGGTCTTCTAGGCAGATTAAGCTAGAATCTGGGTTTTCAGCACCCGGCCTCACTTGCTCTCCTTTTCAGAAAATTCAAAGAATGGCTTGAAAAAGTTCAACAAAAATCTAAAACCAATCTGCCATGTAAACCCTAAAGTGAATCATGTACCATCAAATTTTTGTAAACAAAAAGGTGCTGATTTGTAGTCTGCCTGAAAAAACAATAATGATGAGCTAAAATGGCATTTTGCCTCTTTTTTATTCCACGGCCTCAAGAATGTACAGATTTGCATTAAAATTGAAATATGAACAAAATGAGTTATCTATATGAGAGGATATTTTGGGAGAATGAAAAATAATTGTCTGAAAAGGGAGCAAGTTCTCCTAAGCACCATTCCGCATTATCAATTAGACTTACAGTACCTGAATTACTGAAAGAATGTTATACTTGGCAGGTATTTCAGCATGTGCTATGCTTCTCCTTATCTGTATTTTCGCACTGCTGACTGAATGTCACAAGAGAAAGCTGACAAAAGAAAAGGAGACATTCTTCAAGCAAAATGGAGGTCTGCTATTATATGAGCAAATCAGGTCAAAGCAAGTTGATACAGTGAGAATATTCACAAGAGAAGAACTAGAGAACGCAACAGACAATTTTGACTCAAGCAGAGAACTAGGAAGAGGTGGCCATGGAACTGTTTACAAGGGAATTCTCAAAGACAGCAGAGTAGTAGCCATAAAGCGCTCAAAGGTTATGAACATAAACCAGAAAGATGAATTTGTGCAAGAGATGATTATACTTTCACAGATAAACCACAGGAACGTGGTAAAGCTTCTAGGTTGTTGCTTGGAAGTGGAAGTTCCAATGTTGGTCTATGAATGCATCCCAAACGGCACCGTATTCGAGCTGCTACATGGTAAAAACAAAAGGCTGCCCATTTCACTGGATACTCGTCTCAGGATAGCTCAGGAATCTGCAGAAGCACTAGCATATCTGCACTCATCAGCATACCCTCCCATAGTTCATGGAGATGTTAAATCTCCAAACATTCTCCTAGGTGACAACTACACAGCAAAAGTGACCGACTTTGGAGCATCAATAATGCTTACCACGGATGAAATACAATTTATGACATTGGTACAGGGAACTATAGGCTATCTGGACCCTGAATACTTGCAAGAGCGCCAACTAACAGAGAAGAGTGATGTTTATAGTTTTGGAGTTGTGCTCCTAGAGCTAATCACCATGAAATACGCTATTTATTCGGATCGTTCTGGAGAAAAGAAAAACCTCGCATCGTCCTTCCTTCTAGCAATGAAACAGAATGGACTTCAGTTCATCTTGGACAAGAATATACTGGAGTTTGAAACGGAGCTGCTCCAAGAAATTGCTCAACTGGCAAAGCGTTGCTTGAATATGAGGGGGGAAGAACGTCCATTAATGACAGAAGTCGCTGAGACGTTGAAGTCAATACGAAGCACCTGGAAAGAACAATTGATTCAGAATCCTAGCAAGGAAAATGAATGTTTGCTTGAGAAGTCATCACACTATGACCCTTCTATCACTGGACAGCGTGGAAGTCTGATGGCGCTAGATTTAGAAAGTGGTAGATGATAAATTGCTTATAAAACCATTGTTTGCAGCAGAGATTGTATTTAATATTTCTTGGCATAACTATCATGTAAGAATGTGTCACAGTTTAGTGATTTATATGGTGCCGCCATCCATGTATATGGTTGTATGTAGCTAGCTGTTGTGTTCATGGCATGCCAGCATATAAACATGGCAATGATCTGAAGGATTGGACTATCACCAAAGAACTAGCCATGGACAGGGGTGCGTAGAAGCTAGCTATCCATGTGCCAGAACCATGAGTTAGTTTCGAGATCTTATGCGTTTCAATTCTAGCCTACCCCAACTTGTTTGGGAATGAAAGGCTTTGTTGTTGCTGTTGTTTGTTCCTACAAATGGCCAGATAAACAGGACACGGAGGGCAACATACACAGGTGAGAGTACTAATTATCTGAGGTTCTGTGCACTCAACAGGCTGTTAGATAAATATGGCATATAAGGAAAGAATTTATCCAGGAATGTCTCCTCAGCAGTCAAGAACAAAAGAAGAGTCTAAAAAAGTTGACTATATACTCCGAACAATATCTAGCTTATGGTACGGAAAGGAATTAAACACGAACAAGATATCGCTAGGTTGCAAATTTGCAATAGCTTGTACATTGACATAAAGTTTAATACAAAATGTGAGAGAACATTTACAGTTTGCAAGCATCTAATTTACTGTAATAAACTTTCACAGGTGTGATATCTACTCATAGTTATTTTGGCTGAAACAAGAATCTTGGATAGGAAATGCTAAATAATTTAATTCACTTGGAGTGTTTGGTTGTTCCTAAAGATTACACGAGGAAATATTGTTGAGACGAAGGGATGTACTATATTCAGGGAATCTGCTGGCATAATTCAGGGTCCAAGAAATTGTTAGTTACATGCTCTTTTTTTGGCGGGGAGTTACATGCCTTTTTCTGGAGCTTTGAGAATTCTTCTTAAAACTATTTTCTTAACTTGTTACAATATTAAGTATTGAAGTATACTTAGTATTCCTGGGAGGCACAGCTCCCACCTAGCCCCCACTGTTGTGCTGTTGTGAAAGCCAAACCAATGGAATGGAACAATAACCAATGGAGTGGAACTATGTCAACACACACGTTTTACTGAGACAAGGGGCAGGAATTAGTCGGTTCACAGACCACCACCATTTCCTGCCCGACCAATTAACAATAGTACTTTGGTGCACCAACACCGCGCCTCTCCTCTCCTGCTCACTGTTTCTCTTCTCATGACTTGATCCAATTTTGAATTTTCCAAGACAAACTACGGTCCACAGCAAGAACACAAAAGTGGTCGTGTGTTAACCCAAAGACGAACCTGCTGTGCAAATCTGTCAGCATCCAAATTGATCGAGACAGCAGTATTGGTCCAAGGTATTCAGTAGAACAGTCTTACCCCTTTACCAGTTCCAGTCTAATCAATGCCGTGACACAGACCAGTTCACATTCTCTTTCGTCAACCCGGATCTGCATTTTAAAAGATTATCTTTAACAACGTGACAAGATCACAGATAAATCAGTCGCATCAACCTTCCATTCATGTACCCTTGGTCACTAAAACCTGTTCTTGGCTCAATCACCTACGGCAACCGGCAACACAAGATTAAGTTTACTAGCTGCAGCGATAAAACTCTTGCTGGCTAGATGTGTGTGCTATTTACGTTAGAATCTCCAAAGGGTAAATACAGTCATCCATTCAACCAGGATAGAAGAGTCTCCGGAATCTTATTTGGGGTTCATGCTCATTTGGAGCCTACCGATGGGCACACTACACAACTTTCATTTCATTAAAAACCAGTTGTACGATGTGACATCTTATCAAAGAAGCATAGGCTAAGTTTTTTAAGCCAAATGGCAACAAGAATACAAGAATCAGAGGACCAAGCCTTCTGATAGGTGGCAAGATGCTTTCACGAATTTAAGGCAAACGAACCCAAGCTAATAAATTAAAGAAAAGAGGAGGACTGGACAGCTTGGTTTCTCAGACCTGAACCTCCTTTGACCAGGTCGAAATTTTATTTTGTTAATATGCAGCATAAAGAAATAATTTCCTGGAGTGGCAGCATGCATCCTCCGATAGACTGTTTTGCTGTAAATGTCCAGTTTGATCATATAACAAATTTTCAAGATAACAGTAGTGCAAACAGCTAATACTCTATGTAGACCAAAATTTTCATGTGTGCGAATAGGAGCCATATCTGCCTAAAAAACTTGCAACTTATGTGCTAACTATTATAAGTATGTTTGCAAAACTGGCATCACTATTTCTCAAAAGATAAAACAAATTGTCAATTACGTCGCAGTCTCACGTTTGGGTTTGCGGGGCATACAAGCAAGCTGATCCAAACCCCAAAACCACTTCTGACCTAGTCTACACCCTGATTGGACAAAACAGAGCGTGCAAGACCAATTAATCCACACCTGAATCGTAATATAATCATAGCCAGAAGGAGAGCTGGATCATAGGACAAACAAAAAAGGAGGCAGAAACACCGAGAGAGATGGCAGGAGCCTTACCATGGCTAATCTTTGCATCCAGCCTGCTGCTAGCAAGCATCAAGAGCAGCACAGCATCTAGGATGGCAAGGCCTGGATGCAGAGAAACATGCGGCAACCTCACCATCCCATACCCCTTTGGCATCGGTGAAGGTTGCTTCCGTGAAGGGTTCGACGTTTCATGCGAGAACAACACTGCTTACAGGCATAACTCAAGCAGCAGACTGGAGATCTACAACATCAGTCTAGCTGGAGGGCAAGCTCGAATCAGCACCTTAATTGCCTCCAACTGCTTCTACGACCCAGGTTTATGGGCCTCATTAGATACTGGTGAGTTCTTTACAGTATCCACCAAGGCGAACAAATTAACAGCGATTGGATGCAACACCCTTGCATTTCTTGTCGGCTTTAATGAGTATAGTGCCGGAGCTGGGTGTTTCTCGATGTGCGCCGACAAGCAAAGTGTGGATGATAGTGGGCAGTGCTCTGGCATGGGCTGTTGCCAGACATCTATCGCGCCAAACCTCGTTTCCTCCAATATAACATTCGATGACAGATTCAACAATTCTGCGGTGCGTGGCTTCAATCCATGCAGCTATGCTTTTGTCGCCGAGCAGGATTGGTTCAGGTTCGAGCCTTCTTATCTCGAGGGTGAAAAATTCACAGAGAAGTTCAAGGATGGAGTTCCTACTGTGCTTGACTGGGTTGCTGGAAATGAATACTGTGATGAAGCAGTGAAGAACATGTCATCCTACGCCTGCATTAGCAAGAATGGCCAATGCATCAATTCGCCAAATGCTACAGGATATCTCTGCACCTGCAAAGATGGCTTTGAGGGAAACCCCTATCTGAAAGAAGGATGTCAAGGTCGGTAACCCACCTTCTTTTGAGTTCACCTCAAGTTATCTGTACAGTGATCTAAGTTCTCTATCATGTTTGCAGATATCAACGAGTGCAGTTTTCCAGATCAATATCCTTGCAATGGAATCTGCAGTAATATGATTGGGAACTACAGTTGTTCATGCAAATCTGGGACTTGGAGTATAGATCCAAAGAGAGAGACCTGCGACCCAATTACAACTTCAGAGAGAGCTAGATTAACAAAAATGTTTACAGGTAATCTTCATATGCTACAAATAATTCAGTGAGTGTCTCGGAATAGCATAAATAAGTCGAACTGATATAGCACGTATAGTGAAGCAACAGTAACATTCATTATAGAAATTCTAATCTTGTGCACAATTTAAAAGATGCTGATGGTAAATTATATATACTTATAAAATAGTAGCCAAGTGCATGTGTGTTGCAACAGAGCATACACAAAGCTCACAGCATAAAAATAAAACAACGTAGGTTTTCTTACATTTATGTGTCGTCGGTTGCTTGTAAATTAGAACTAACTCAAATTTTGCGCTAAAAAAATACCATATGAAATACATATCAAGCATAAATATATTGTTTAGCCAATATAGTACTCCCTCCGTTTCGAAATATAAGATGTTTTAGGTGTTTCACATGTTGTCTAGATGCGGACTAGACTGCGTACACACTAAAACGTGTCTAAACACATATGTGTATACATGTGAATGTGGAAAAGGGCTAAAACATCTTATATTTAGGAACAGAGGGAGTACCTCTCGTGCATAATAATTATTTGTGAATTTGGAAAGTGCATACAAATTTGCATTGGATCAGCAATGCACAGATAATCAAGTCGCACGCTAGAGCAGTACACATATTTGCAGATAATACTGTCCTCTAGACAAAATTTGTGATACTTACACAGTTTTTTTTTAGCGAAAACGCAAAGGACCTTTGCGTTTCTTTTCCTAGAATAGAAAGAGTTTTAATTACAATCCTCCTTAGGAGGCAAAGTGCAAAATGAAAATGTTTTAGAACATGGTACATATGAATACTTACACAGTTACACACGCATGCATCTTATATTAGTCATAGTAATAACTAGATCCAGTTTTAGAACATGGTACATATGAACCCAATGTTGTAACTTGGCAAAAAAACTTTTGCAAGTTTTGAAAATGGAAAAGAAAATCATGCAAAGTAAAGTTTTTAAAAAATAATATACTCATTGTATACTAAGTAAAAAAAGAAAATGACTTTATGTGCAGCACGTTTCAAAGCTTATATTAGAAATTTGTTCCATAACTCAATTTTCCTATTCTTGCACAGCTCGCAGATGATCATATTTTCCATGACAATTTTTCCCACTTTCAAGAGTGTTTTTGCAATTTTTTCATAACTTACAAATACCAAAAAAAATACCAGTTTCCAAAATTGAGTTCATAAACCTAGGTTCGAGATAGCATTTTCCTAATAATTACAGCAGATGACTACTAAAACATACAAAAGGCTGCCTCTAAGGTTTTCACATAAACAATAGCTGCATATGCTCCACTGACTTCATGCAGATCATATGTAAACTACCCACTTGCCCACCTTTATCACTGCATACTGAACAATGGGCATACCTATTTATGCATTCAAATGTAAAAAACGATAGAACTATAAGTAGTAACCCGTCCTTATGTTCTAAATAAAGCAGTTGCAAAATTTCCCTGTTTACGATGTGTACCTGTGCCTCAAATTAAATCCTGTCCTAGTAACTGAAATAAAAATGTCTTCTGGCTAACTAAGCAAATAATTCCAATAAGTGAAAGAATGTTATTCTTGGCAGGTATCTCAGCATGTGCTATACTTCTTCTTATCTGCATCTTCGCACTCCTGATGGAATGTCAGAAGAGAAAGCTGGTGAAAGAAAAGAAGATATTCTTCCAACAAAATGGTGGCCTGCTATTATATGAGCAAATCAGGTCAAAGCAAGTTGATACAGTGAGATATTCACAAGGGAAGAACTAGAGAATGCAACAAACAATTTTGACTCAAGCAGAGAACTAGGAAGAGGAGGCCATGGAACTGTTTACAAGGGAATTCTCAAAGACAGCAGAGTAGTTGCCATAAAGCGCTCAAAGGTTATGAACATGGCCCAGAAAGATGAGTTTGCGCAAGAGATGATTATACTTTCACAGATAAACCACAGGAATGTGGTAAAGCTTCTAGGCTGTTGCTTAGAAGTGGAAGTTCCAATGTTAGTCTATGAATGCATCCCGAACGGCACCCTATTGAGCTGCTACATGGTAAAAACAGAAGGCTGTCCATTTCACTGGATACTCGTCTCAGGATAGCTCAGGAATCTGCAGAAGCACTAGCATATCTGCACTCATCAGCATACCCTCCATAATTCATGGAGATGTAAAATCTCCAAACATTCTCCTAGGCGACAACTACACAGCAAAAGTGACCGACTTTGGAGCATCAAGAATGCTTCAAACTGACGAGATACAATTTATGACAATGGTACAGGGTACTATAGGTTATCTGGACCCTGAATACTTGCAAGAACGTCAACTAACAGAGAAGAGTGATGTTTATAGTTTTGGAGTAGTGCTCCTAGAGCTAATTACGATGAAGTTTGCAATTTATTCCGACAGTGCTGGAGAAAGGAAAAACCTTGCGTCATCCTTCCTTCTGGCAATGAAAGAGAACGGACTTCAATTCATCTTGGACAAGAATATACTGGAATTTGAAACGGAGCTGCTCCAAGAAGTTGCTCAACTGGCAAAGAATTGCTTGGGTATGAGGGGGGAAGAACGGCCATTAATGACGGAAGTGGCTGAGAGGTTGAAATCAATACGAGTCACCTGGAGAGAACAATTGATTCAGAATCCTAGCACGGAAACCGAATATCTGCTTGAGAACTCATCACATTATGACCCATCTAGTTCTAGCACAGGACAGCAAAGAAGTCTGATGGCACTAGATTTAGAAAGTGGTAGATGATAAATTGCTTACAAAATCATAGATTGTAGCAAAGGCTTGTAAAAATGTTTCATCTGTTTTAAATGACAACCTTCCTTTCATGAAGAGCAAACTACTATGTACTATGTTTTGAAGTGTTCAGTACGTCAGCAACATTGAGTTGCTATAGCGTGCAAAAATAATTAGACATCACCTTCCTCTAGGGTTTAATATCCCCCTAGCTTATGCATGTATCTGGTGAGCAACTCCTTCTGTATATATCTTGAACACCTTTTGCTCTATATTAAGTTCTTTCTTTTAGTTTGTACCAACAGGGAATATATTATTATTTAGGATTTTTCCTAGGTCTTAAGTGATTAGCACGAACTTACTCACTTGAAATGTTACACTACTCTCCATGAACAAACTGTACACTACAATATACTGACCTCAAGAAGGCCTATAGCTTACAAAAGTTACAGAGGAAATCAACTCTTAAAGGTACTTTAACATCTGGAATAAGTTTCGGGTATGTAAGTAATTGACAGTTCACACTATAGATGCTCAGCAGATAAAGCCAGTGAAAACAATAATTACAAGATAATTACACTGAGAAAATATTCGCAATTAACAACGAAAGGGAAGCTTATGTCCACACCTTGTCATGCCTTGAAGCAAAGAATGACGCTTGTATTATCTGCACAAAAAATAAAGGAAATGCCATAATGTTTTGAGATCTGCTGATTTCAAGTAGACCGATAAAACCAGCATCTATCCAAGATGTCCGTTACCAAAAAAAACGAACAAGGTCCATTAATCGCCGGTACTTCACAAGGTCATAAAAAACAAGTTTCTTTCTTTATTTTCCACTTTTCACTAAGCATAAGCAGCATGCCATTTGTTGCCTCAAAGATAATGTCTTGAACAGTTTGAATGTATGACAAAAAAAATGGATCTGCACAAACCAACAAATCAGAGCATATATGGATAAGATGGTGGGCCCTGCGCACTCATGCTGCCCAACAAAGAACAGGGCGGGGACTTAATTATGCATATTGTTATAAAAAACAGACCCATCACAACATGACAAGGGGTGAGAAATCATAACGAAATCCTAATTCTAGTATCCAATAGTGTTACAGACCATTTCAGAAGAATAAACTAAAACATCATGAAGCACAGTCTGAGTTTGTTAGACGGGGTAGGTAACAAGCTTTTCTCAGCCAAAACAATCACAGTACATCCCTCCGTGAATATATAACAACAGATGACTGAAGGTCTCTATCGATCTTGAAGTGGGAGTGGAAAAACCTCCTAACCTGTCAACCATAGTACATGTTAATGAGTGCAAGTCAAGGAGATAAGAACAGAACAAAAATTGCATGCAGTATAGAACTGAAACTGATCATGCAATGTAGTACGACTCATCCATTTCACTAAAACAGATGTAATTGTAAATGTGATAAGCTATTGACCATCAGAAGTAGAACAAATGATACCATAATAGTATTTACTGCTAAGAATTTTGGAAACTAAGATTGATCTCTTTGGCCAAAACGATGTTCACCACTTGCAAGCAATTGGAAACTCAGTTACATGCTTTGATGCTTATCCTTACCACTTGATAAGAAATGCTTTTTAGGAAGCCATAAATTAATATTCTTAGGAACAGGACTATGGGTGTGTACTATTGACGTCTACCGAAGCTCACAAGAAAAGGACAAACATTCAAATGTGACCTCTCTTTGACAATAGATTTTTCTTGTTTTAAGAGTCAGCTAGATTGTAGCCTTATAGAAGAACATGGGTCAATATCATGTTTGTTTGGAGGCACCCAAGAATCTCTGTTTACAAGCAAACTTAGTCAATATGATACGCTAATAAATACTTCTAGATATGAAAAATCATTCCATGATAGCTCCACGTAAGACAACCAGAGCCATGCTGGGGAATGGTTTGTTTTAACCTGCGGACCTAAAATGCCGGTAAGTCTGTGGAAACTTATACCAGCTAATAACAAATATTGCCTACAAAATCATGATATTTTTTTGGGTGACAAATCATGATAGTTGGCCAGTCAAACACTAAAAGTGACTAATGTGTGTTTATTGAACTGCAAGAAAGTCATTCTAGACTTAGTTTTTCCTTGTACTTATGGAAGCAAATTTGAAGCTCACTTATGTGTGCAGCAATCTAATTGTCAGAACATTAGTAGTGTATGGCCAGGTTCTTTCCTGCCTTCGAGTTGTATTCACTGAGCGTAACTTGACTGGTGGTGTGGAATAAAATGAACACCTGGTTTGATTTTTCAAACAGAAAAGGCACATTGTTACTAAGGTGGAATGGGATATTACCTCTTGAAAAGAATCGCGCAGAAGCAACTGAAGAACACGTCTTTCTTCAGATTCAAACAATACAATGTGACTGAAGGAAGATAAATTTCCAAAAACCTCGCCCACAAAATCAAGTGGGTTCATAAGGAAACGATCTGACTCATCCAGGGTCCCTTTATTATCACTGAGGACATGGAAATGAAGTAAGGGGATGGCTATGTCTTTTGGCACAATGTGTCACATGAAATCCACTTGACTAGAAAGAGTAAACGGACAAATACCTGGGAGTACAGTCCAAAAAGCGCATAGGTAGGCTACTATGTAAGCTAGAGTAATAAGGTGTCGAATGGCAAGGCATGAGAAAGAGGACACTGTTAACTGTTCCATCATGGGCTTCTTTTGACAGATAAAACATAGCATCTTCAGTTCCTCTCTGTCACAACGGAAGGTTCATATAGCTACATAAGAACATGTCAAGAGGAGAAAAAAAGATATTCGAAAGGAAGACTAATCAGAAATAATAGCAAAACCTAAAAGTAATCTGTAGAACAAGTTTGTCGAAGTCCAATGAACAGCAGAAACAAGAAGAATGTTGACACATATACACAGAGAAAATGGCTTACTTGATGGAACAGGGACATATATAAGGCCATTGGAACATTGGTTATGACGAGAAGAATAACAGAAAGTTGCAACCTTGAAAAGTGTCTTTTCCCGTGCAAACTTTTACCCTTAAATTGTGACATTGCAGCTAAGCCGTATCCAGAGAACATCAACGCTAAAGGTAGCACTGGAAGAACAAACCTGTGGTATTCAATCTATTTATATATGTATGTGTGTGAAGAAGATAGTAGTTGATTACAAGAAACATTATACACTAACGAGAAGAGGCCAATACCTGAACTCTTTGTGTCCAAGTATGCTATAAACCCCTAATACCCAGGCAATTAGACCTGAAAGCCTCCATTCTCGAGACTTTATGACTCCAAAAACTGAAAATGGTAAGAACGTCCAAATCATAGATGGGAAACCTTGGGTGAAGTACCAGTGGAAGACATGTGTTCCATAGTAGTCTCCTCCTGAAGAAAATAGGTTGAATTTCAAAAAATTAAGTGGCACTATGACCCGGGAACCATACATCCACCAGTCAAGGAATGTTGTTACTGCAAGGACGATGGCCCTGCATAAAGATTAAACAACACAGAGACTTCAAATGGAAGTTTCATCAATAATGATAGACAGAAAAGGGAATTAAAAGAAGAAACAGACAACTGTTTGCTAATAAAATAAAAGTAATTAATGACAGTTTAGTTTTCTGAACCACTGCATCTTCACTTATGACTCTGACTATGTGGAAACTTTCCCTTGCTGGTACCCTGTGAACATTGTACCTCCCCACCCACCCTCCACCCCAAATGGGGAACTTCCTAAATGTCATGAGCAATTCAGCATTGTGCATATCCAGTGGACCAAAACAAGAAACAGTACAGGGAAGACATTATGTAGGAATCTACCAAGTACGAATTCCTAAACAACCGAACACTGCAAGTTGACATGAGTTTAATCACGAGTTCTTACCCTAGTGGAATGACCTCAAGAAATAGAAGTCGGCACTTTGATTTTGTCTGAATGAAATCCAAAAGACCAACATACAACCATGTTATGGCACTTGTTGGCCGAATGGCGCAAGCTAAGGCTGCTATCAGTAGAGCCACTTTCCTTGACTGAGGACTTTGGTAGCTGGCGGCCTGCTGCTTTGAAACGACTGAAATTCCCTTAGAAGACTCGATTGCATTAAACCAACAATAGAGTCCAGCCACGGTCAAAACTGTCTCCAAGCTGTTTGATAGAGTCCGCGTAATACAGAAAAACATGAACCAATTCACCAACTGCGAAAACAACTGTGAGTGAATCTGTTAAGGTCACCAACCACCAGATAACTGCGATAGTTTATCCATGAAAGTATGATCATGACAGACAGGTCTGGGTTCAAGGATACTGTCCACCGGGCAACGTGCTCGCTGAAAATAAGTTTGGAGAGTTTATACAAGTATAGATCTCCGAACGCTGCAAAGATTGATTGTAGAAGACGTGGAGCCATCGCCTACAAAACACAAACAATGGATCAGGACGTGGTCCCTATGTGTGGATAATGCTAAACCATGAAGCTACTACACAGAGGGGTGAGGGTGAGGGCTGAACAGAGGTTTCCTAACCATGTTAAGTCACTGGCCCAAAATTGGAATTTAAAAGAAACAGAATGCACATTCTGGATGTCCTTGGCAAGTTGGCGTCAGAAAACAAACAAATAAGGAATTTAGCCGCCTTACCTAAGGTAACCTATTCAACCTGAGGTATCATATTGGCGGGCATTGCTCTCATGTAACCTACCACTATAACAGTAGAAGGGTAGAACCAAAATGCCAAAATATCCAGCACCGATACTGTACCAGTTTCATTTCCAAGATGCCAGAGTAAATTACCATGAACCATGGGGTATCCAGGTGGAGAAACGCCAGAAACTTGTAAAGAGCAGCGAAGATCAACGGGTGGAGGTAGCCTCGAAGGCCCCGCTTCCACTCCCAGGTCAGGTGGCCGTACCTGCACGCAGCAGCCAAAATCATCAAATGCTATGCAGCAGCAATCTACCAGAATGGAATGTCTCCCACTGACTTTAGCGAGCGTCGCGGATCGGGGAAATGAGCGGCGGCGAGGCATACCCGAAGGCGATGCGGTGGGCGACCTCGAGGCACTGCCAGTGCTCGTCGGGGTTGAAGTAGGTGCGCACCAGCAGCGCGTTCGCCGCGCGGAACGCCAGCGCGAGCGCCAGCACCCGCCGCTCCGGCCACGGCCGGACCGCGCTTCCCGGCGAAGGAGGCGAGGAATCTCCTGCTCCCTCTTCCGGAGGAGGCACGGCGGCCTGAGATCGCCTGCGGTGGCTCATCGCGGCGACACACACTCTCTCTCTGGTAACGCTCCGCTCCCCCCGATCCGAGCGAGATGAGGAGCCAAAATGGTCCGGCGCACTCCACTACAGCCGGATGGGGCCCGATAGGAGGTGCTCGTGCGGCGAGGTCATGGCATCGGTGGCAAGGTCCTGGCGGCGGCGGCGAGCTCCTGGCTCTCAGCTGCTCGCTGTTGCTCGATTCGGGATGGGGCGACGCGGGGCAAGAGGCTGGGAGCGCGAATCGGTGGCGGGGAGCTCCTGGCTGCGGCGAGCTCCTGGCTGCGGCCTCGGAGTGGCGAGGAGAGATCGGCGGCGAGCAGAGGGGGCGGGGAGGCTGACGCGTTGGGCCAGGCTAGAATGAAGGATGGCGCATATTGTATGGGCTGTTGGGATGGCCCGTAAGCCGTCGTAGGATTTTGGGCCCATGCAAGCCCGCTACAGGTGGACCACTTTTTAAAAACAGAAGGATCACCATGATCCTTGTTGCACCCACCACTTTTTAAAATAAGCCCTACCAATTTTGTGGTCAAGCCTCAAATTTATTTTGGTTTTTGCTCGACTTTCTTCTTTTCTTGTTGCACCCAGTCTTCCTATACCTAGTTACTCCCTCCGTTCCAAAATAGATGACTTCCTATACATGTACTTGTTTAAAAATCGCATTGTCTCGTGCGATCCTTTCTGGCGTTGGTTTGAGAAGACTGGATTGCTAACTGTACAACCCTTGATTGTACAACCCTTGATTGTTTGTGGTGGTCGTGCGATCCTTCCTGGCGTACTTGATTGTTTTAATCTTTTTCCTTGTGGTGGTCGGGGGATGGTCTTACAATGGTGGCCTTGATTGCTCTGTCGCGGCTCTCGTGGTTTGCACTCGTGTCTCGCCATCAATGCGTTAGCGAGGTTGACGAGCTCAAAAAATTGGAGGACCCTTGTTCGCATTTTAATGATTGTGTTCTAGTGTGCATTAGATGCGGACTCGTATCCTTCGTTGATCATATTCTTTTAGGCGGTGTAGCCTTGGGTAAGAGACGAGAATCTGATACCAATTGAAAGAACGGTATGGTCCACCATGCATAGGGGGTGAATAGGCGACTACCAATTTTAACCTTTTCTTCTTAATTAAGACTTGACAATATATATCTAGGTTGATTAGATGTGCAACTAGATGAATACAACCTAGATTATACAAGCAAGAAAGACGCAGCGGAATACAAGTAGTAAAGGTAAGAGTAACCGCAAAGTGGACATGAGGATCGGAGATGATTCCCATAGTTCCTTCTCAAGTGAAGTATGACTACGTTAGAAGGGTGTGGAGCCACCAGGCACTCCAATAGCACGGGTGTGCTCACCCCATTCTCCGTGAGCTTCACTTGTGAGGGATTGGCTCGTTCCACTATGAGGTTGTATTGAAGGCGTTGACCAAACCTTTTACAACAAGGTTGAGGCCCTCCACAATTGTATTGGAAACTCTCAACAACGTCCCAGAGCTCCTTGCACCAAGGTGAAGCTTCAAAACCCAATAGTCCTACTAGGATTCCAAGAAATCCAAGAGGTAGCAAGATCCGCTAGGGATTAGTAGGGGGGTAGAAATTCCTTTCAGCGGAAGCGTAGAACTAGGTCTCCTCCTTCACTCCTGAAAGTATAAACGTGATTGAGTGATTGGAGTGGAAGATCTAATAGTTTGAACCTCTTGAATAATGGGGATGAGAGATGTTGGTGAAGCTTGAATGTCCAAGGTAGGAGAAGAACATTATATATGAGCCCTCAAATCCAGACGTTGTGTTCACTGTCCCACAGTAGCGATACTACCTGGGTTGGCGATACTACCACTGGTGCGCTCCTCTTCGAGTCGTTCAACCAAAAGGTCAACAGGCAATCAACCCGCAGCAGCGGTACAACCGATACAAGTACCGCTGGCAGTACCGCAGCTGCGGACCAGAAGGGGAAGACGGTGGCACCGCAAGCGGTACTTCCACCGACTGGGGCGCGCTCCAGCGATCCCACCCGCCGCAGCTGTACTACTGCTGGCACTGGCAGTGCCGCACTTGCGCACCCGAAGGTGCTTCTGGCGGTACTGTTCTCGGCAGTAGCTGCGGCACTTGCTGGGGCGTGCTGCTGCCGAGGGCGGTGGTACTACCAGTGAAACAACGGTACTACCGCCCCTAAAGGACAGCGAAAGCATACTTGGCTAGGATTTGACAGAGGCTCTCTGATCTTTGCGTTTCCATGTGTGTTGTCAATATAAATCCATGTTAAACTCAAACACACAATTAGAGGCACTAATTGCATCGTCATTCACACCAAAACATTATTAAAAGACGAGATGCTCTTTCACATATCCTTAAACACACATAACCAACCAATTCCCATTTACCGAATCCTCTCAAACCCACGAAGCGTTGTCCCCCGCTTGCCACTTGCCCCGTCATTACTTTGTATTTACACTATATTTGGTCGTGCTTTAATGTGGTAGCTGGAGTATTAATGAGTTCTAATATAGAAGCACATTATGAAGGTATATACAAAAGAGAATGTGAAGTGGAGTTTTAGATTTGACCTGGGCATGGAGTCCTAATGGGCCTTTAAGGCAGAAGCCCATCATAGAGGTCTATATAAAGGAGAAAGGGGTGTGTGCTTTAGGATTGCTCAATCTGCACCACCCTCTACCGAGTGCTACCTCTCCCACGTTCTAGCGGCCTGTGCAGATCTAGCTGTCCGGCGTGCGACACTTACACCCGTACGTGGGCACCTCGGAGGCACTTCACATGTAGTGGTTGGACGAGCCGTACAAAAGGACTTGTTCGTGGGACACAATAACGTGGACGAGGAAGTAGTACGACTACGCCCACCTTATTTATCGGGTTCCGCAACTATACATCTAGAGGTAATCTCGTGATTAAAAACTACATCAAATTTAATTTAGGCGATATAGATTTAATTAGGGCTACTATAACCTAACTGTATCTCTACATCCATCTCACTCTTATTGATTTGTTTAACCAAACACATCCTTAGAACACAAGATCAGCCAACCCCAATCTATCAAATCTCACCAACATGACACGTCGTCCCCCTCCCCCATGCCGAGTCACCACTTTGTATTTATGCCAATATCTGGTCACTTTAATGCGATAGCTGGAGATTCTTCGACACACTCAAATTAGTTAAACCGCAGTTGATATGCATTCTATGATTTGGCGTGTGAAACCAAATAACATTTTCAAGATACTCATAGTTATTTTCTTAAAGTCAATGCATGTCGTTATTCAATAACAGCTATATAATTATTAACCACTAAATATATTTTTGCCATGCTTTAAATGCGACATTAGAGATTTTCTTAGACTAGTCTCACCATATTAATACCGACCGCCTTCCTTTTGAAGCTATCTACGGTACACCTAGTTGCGATTTAGCACGTACTCTCTCCATTCCAAAATAGCAGCCACCACCTTTCCCATATTTTTATGTAGATTCTGATCTGGATTGGACTGGAGCCAGACATTTGCACAACCCTCCACCGTAGCCGCCACCTCTCCCATGCTCTAGCGGCCCGTGCGGATCTAGCGGTCCGACGTGCACCATCACACCCCGTACGTGGACATTTTGGAGGCCAACTGTAGCCATTAATTGGACGAGGCTAACAAAAGGAGCTGTTGATGGGATGCAATGATGTGGAATAGGAAGTAGTACGACTACTCCACGTGATTCATCGGTACCACAAATGTGCATCTAGAGGTAATCCCGTGATCAATAACTATATAAATTCTAATTTACGCAGTATAGTTTTAATTAGCGCTCGTGTAACCTAACTATATCTCTACATCCATCTCACTCTTATTGAATTCTTATGCCAAACACATCTTTGGAACACATAATCAACCAACCCTAATCTACGGAATCCTCTCAGACGAACACGACGCGTCGTCCCCCTCCCCGTGTGGGCCATGCCGCGTTACCACTTTTGTATTTACGTCAATATCTAGTCATGCTTGAATGCGATAGCCGGAGCTTCTTAGAAACACGTCAAATCAATTTAACCGCAGTCGATCTGTACTTAATTGGTTTAGCACGTGACGCCAAATAACTTCTTTTCCAGATACTCATAATTAATATTTCAAAGTCAACGCAGGTCGTTATTCAATAAACGTCTACACAATTATTGACCATTAAATATATTTTTTGACATGTTTAAACGCGACATTAGAGATTTTCTTAGATTAGTCTCACTACAATACTACTGACCGACTTCTTTTTAAAGCTACCGTCTCGCGTTTAGCACGTACTCAATTCATTACAAAAATACAAGGCACACTTAAATTTATTCCGCTGGTCAACGACTTAAAATTTTGACTATGATTTATAGATGTTAGTGTAATGATATAGAAAATGAAAGACAGTTTGCAAGAAAATTTAACCGTACTTACCATTTGTACATTTACGGTCCCTATAATTTAATACTCTATATTAGTGGTCAAATTATTTTAAACATTAAAGACCGACAAAAAATAGATAGACCCGTCTTATATTTTTGGACCAACGTAATACTCTTACTGAACCCGTCTTATATTTTTTGAATATGATTTATAGAAATTATGTAATGATATAGAAGATGAAAGATTTTTGCAAGACAATTTAGTCGTACCATTTCGCTTAAATCTCGATGGTACACCTAGTCGCGATTTAGCACGTACTCTCTGCATTCCAAAATAACAGCCACCACCTCTCCCACGCTTCAGCGGCCCGTGCGGATCTAGCGGTACAACGTGCGACATATGCACCCCGTACATGGACATTTTGGAGGCCAACTATAGTTATTAGCCGAGCCTTACGAAAAGGAGTTATTCATGTGATGCAATGATGTGGACTAGGAAGTAGTACGACTACCCCCACGTGGACTAAAGGTAATCTCGTGATCAATAACTATATCAATTCTAATTTATGGAGTATAGTTTTAATTAGCGCTCGTGTAGCGCAATTGTATCTCTACATTTATCTCACTCTTATTGAATTCTTAAGCGAAACACATCTTTGGAACACACAATCAACCAATCCTAATCCACCGAATCCTCTCAGATGAACATGATGCGTCGTCCCCCTCCCCGTGTGGGCCATGCCGAGTCACCACTTTTGTATTTACGTCAATATCTAGTCATGCTTTAATGCAATAGCTAGACATTCCTAGAAACACGAGTCAAATCAATTTAACTACAATTGATTTTTACTCGATGGTTTAGCGCGTGACGCCAAATAACTTTTTTTTCCAGATACTCATAATTAATATTTCAAAGTCAACGCACGTAGTTATTCAATATAAACGTCTACACAATTATTGACCATTAAATATATGTTTTGCCATGTTTTAAACGCGACATTATAGATTTTCTTAGATTAGTCTCACTACAATAATACCGACCGACTTCCTTTTAAATCTATTATTCTACTGTAATACATGGCCGCGCGTTTAGCACGTACTCACTTCATTCAAAAAAAAATACAAGGCGCGCTTAAATTTATTCCGCTGGTCAAATTTTGACTATGATTTATAGAAATTAGTGTAATGAGATAGAAAATGAAAGACAATTTAACCGTACCATTATTTGTACATTTTCGGTCCCTATAATTTAATACTACCTCCGATCCATATTAGTGGGCACAACTTTGTCTAGATACACATGTATGTAGTCTAAATAGTTAACTAGATACATATGAATTTAGACAAAGCTATGCCCACTAATATGGATAGGAGAGAGTACTATATATTAGTGGTCAAGTTATTTTAAACATTAAGGACCGACAAAAAATAGATAGACCCGTCTAATATTTTTGGAGTAATACTTTTACTGGACACCAAAGTATAACTCGTGAAATAATTTCACCAATCAGTGCGATGCGAGGCGTGTCTTGGGCAGTAAATGCGCTAGAGTTACTGTGACTCCTGATCCACCGAGGTTCCATCCAATAATTGCGCGGAGGAGCCAGCCACTGCTTCTACAGTGTCCTGCGACGTGACGGCCGAGCCAGGCAGGTAGGCGGTGTGAAAAAGCAGAGAGAGAGAGGCGGTGACAACGGCGTCCGCGAGCTTCTTGCCGGTGGTGGCGGCCGCTCAAAACCCCGTCGCGGGCTCGCACCGTCCCCAGGAGCGATCGCGCGGAAACCCTAGCCCCGCCGCCGCGATCGGCCCGCATTCCCCGCAGAGGTACGGCTCTACCAACCCGGCCGCCCGGCTCCGACTGTAGCGCGCCGGCCGCCGCTCGTGCTTCTCTCTCTCTCTCTCTCTCTCTCTCTCTCTCTCTCTTTTCGGCGGGCCCCGTCGGTGCGCCTCCCGCGGGGAGGGGAGCGGCCGGCGGGAGCTTAGGGCTCGGCGGTCCCCTGACTCCTCTGCTCGGATTTATCGGGGTTTTTGCCATACGGACGGCGCCGCGCGCTTTTGCTTTCGATTTTTTTTTCGCTGTTGGGGGTTGGGGTTTTGTTTCCTGGTCTTGGTTCCTGATGATGTGATTGCGCGATTGATGGAAAGTTTTCCTTCTGTGGCTGATGCTAGAGACCACAACCGGCGCGATGGGCAACGGCCGGTCCGGAGGAAGCACGGCGAGGGATCCCGCCGGTGCCAGCACGCCGCGCGCTTCCGGAGGCCCCGCGACCCCGGCGCCGGCGGCCAGGAGCGGCGCGAACGAGGCGCCCCGCCTGCCGACCCGCGGAGGGCCGGGCGAGCCGGGTCCGCGGAGGTCAGGCCGGAATGCGCCCGTTCAGCAGAATGGGGCGGCGGAGGAAGCGCGGCTCGGAACTCCAACCACGGTTAACGAGACTGCTTCGGGTTCTCTATCGAGAGATTCTGACAGGACCGCTGGCTCAACAGAGCGGATGAGTGAGGGTGTTGGCAGTTCGTCGACGAAGCGGAAAAGGATGAGTTCGAGAAGCTATCTGAAGAGATTCAAGATGGTCCAAGGGGCGAATGCCGCCGCAGGTATCATATTGTCTTATGCTGTGCTTGTGGTAACTCTGTCCTGTTTGGCAATTAGTTTTCTATGGTCTGTGTGGGCTTATGCACTTTGTTATCTAATTGCATCCTAATCATGGGGTTGTCTGGTGGTTAGGAATAGCTGAAGGCTTAGAGAGGAATAATATAATGTGCAGAGCACACAAGTCAGATAATCATTGACTGCATCATGCTCCGTGCATTGAGAAAAGGGATAAACTTTACAAAAACAGTATGTCGTAAACTAGTTGAGGTTTTAGGCTTAAAGGTGGCGGATTGTGCACTAATAAATAAGAAATAAAAGTCTTACCAAAAAGTTATTTCGCTATTAAGTTAATGTTTTAGGCGTAAAGGCGGGGGACATATCTAGGGCACCATCATTTAGGTGCAAGCATACAAATACAACCACTTTTGTTTGAGAACCTGATCAACATGGAAATGTCCGATCACGCATGTGCTATCGGGTAGCGCAATTGCATTCTGGTTCATGAGGCTTACCTGTAGCTGTTCTCTTCGTCATTTAGCCTGCACTAATTCATCCGAATACTAGCATGCCTAACTTGGCTTAACTTTTCAGATGTAGTTGTTGCTTCTCCTGACAGAGTGGGCAAGGAAAACACTTCAAGCGGGCATGTGGCAGACAGCAACATCTCTAAGCTATGTGAAGGTAGCAGGTCAATTGAAAAAAACAAGAGACATTCAAGTGATGCTGCGTTTGAAGTTTCCAAAAGTCTTGTTTTTGGTTTACATGAAACTTCAGAGACAAGAGTTAACCATTGTTCTGCACCGTTGTCAGAGGTTTGTCTTCCACTGTTCGTGTTTCATTTTGTCAGTGCTGATGCCACCATTTTTACTCTCTGCAAAATGGAAACTTTGTTAACATATTTGCGAGTTCTTGGTAGACTTCAATGGCATCTGGTGCAGGATTCTATGTAATGTTGCAATACTTCTTTCTTTGCCTGCATGTTACTGGCAGGGGGTTTATTATACTTTTCTTTAGTCATCTTTGCTAGAACAGTTATCCGCTTAAGTGGGATATTATTTGGTACTGTACATTTAATTGAAAAAAACATCTCCGGACTTATAGAGCTACATATATACCTTTATTTTCAGTCTTCTGATTTTGCTCTCATTTCGCGTACCTGTGCATGTGCATCAGGTAGGACCTGTGTTTTCGATAGCATGTACTGCAAGAGTAATGTCTATGTATTCTCTCATAGCAAAACTCTCTCGGTTGTATTCAGAAATTCTTCAAGTTTCAACTCCATCTATCTTACTAAAGTAGATCACTGAAGATATAGAAGTCAACGTGATTAATATACCACCAAAATGTAAAATCCAGCATCTTGAATTAATATGGTTTTTTGTTCTCGTATGAAGGTGATGGACCAATGCGTTTTTCATTCCCCTTGTTTTTGGTTGTCAATGTGTATGTGTCGGATCTGCTTAAAGAATTTATAGTGACATATGGCTAAATAAGAAAATGGTTAAGGGAAGATGGCGCAGTATTATAGCTCAAGCATGTTAAGTGCAATTTCAATGCATTGATTGTTCATGATAAAGTATGTGCATATGCTTGAGAAGATGTAACATGCAATAGATGGCTCCCATTGAAACCTGCAACGTTTTTTGTGCTAAAGCACCAATATACTTTCCATGCTACAGTGGCAGTACAGTATCCAATCACTGATGCAGTCAGGTGCCTTGTACTCCATAGGAAACCGTTCGAAACAGTGATAATGACAAACCTGTAACATCAATTGTTGTAGGTACAGCCGCGGAAACTTACCGATGTGTGCCGGCAAAATATAGCGGCTGAAAGTAATTTTGCAGTGAAGGCTAGAGATCGACCCACTGCCCCTGCAAGGTGCTTTATTTCTCATTGCAAGGATTTCTATTCTCAGCTCAGCCTTTGTGACTTATTAGATACTAAGCAACTGGGCATGCATTTTGAATCCATGTGATTCCGTGTTAAACTTTTCATTTTGCAGACAAAGCTGTCTACCATCATTCCGAAGTGTGCCCACATCTGTTATTCATCATGAAGTGGTACCCCTCTCCAAACTAAAAAAACGATTCTTTTGGCAACGTGTTTCTGTGCACTAACTCTCTTGCCCCCCCGTTATGCGCTTTCTGATATGATTTTTATGCGTCAACGGATTTGTGGTTCACCATTTGCTCTTTGACATTGTATTAGATCAAGAGCGGACTTGGAGACAGTGAACCCATTAGCGTTCAGAAAGAAGATTCAGCTTCTAGACATGTCAAGGTGATGCCATCTGATGAAACAGCTGGTAACTCAAACATATGCGTTGCTTGTGGAACCCCAGGAGCTCTTAGGTAAGTCGATTCATTTTTTTATCAACATCAGTTTTACTAATGTATTAAAAAAAGAGTCGTGCAAATGAAGCCATTTCTCTACGATAGCATAAGAACAGATTATTGTGATATGTAAATGAAAACAAATCATCTAACATTGCTGAACTATGGTAAAATTGCCGGGTTTCTCCATTCAAATAGAATGTTCGGCCCTGTATGCTCCTTAGTACCCCATAAGTCCAGGGGCCTGCTCTGAATTTAGTTATGCTATTTAGTTATACAACCATGCAGGGGCCTTGTATGCGTGTCTGTGTGTTAATAATTTTATGCCAGTAATATATGCTTGTCTGTGTGTGTATAATTTATGCGAGCAATATGCTGCAGCCTGTACTAATGTTTGACATGTTTTATTTTTTACTGAGCAACACAAAATTAATAGTTGTTTTTTGCTTTGTTACTGTGGTACTGAATACTGTTTTGGCTTCCATGATGCCAATTCTTACTAAATTCTTATCCTGAAGAATGTACCAGTTCTTAATGCACCCAAAGGAGATATATATGGCTTCATGCATTTTAAATCCAATATGTATACTTTGGCCTTGTTCCATCATGATGAATGGAGGAATGGAATGCCGTGTGATGGCTGTGCATTGAAGAATGTCTGAGTGCTGGACATGGTTTTGCTTTCTTCACAGTTTCACTTGCCACATCTCCAGTCTCTGTAACTATCTCTTTTACATTTTTTTTATTTGGTGGGTTATCATAATTCGTCACCAATATTAATGGTTGTATCGATAATCAAACCCTGTGGTATAATCTCAGCCGAACACCAGCTTAGTGGAACCTACAAGAAAGCTTACTTAGTTTAAGAGTGGGTTTCTTAAAATGTCTCAGAATGAATAACCTGTTTTATCATTTATGAATACCAATTTCTATGTGCACATTTAAATCCCCTGTTCTTTTGTACTCACTAGCATGGTAAGAGAACATATTAAAACTTGTCATCTGATCTGTGTATGTTATGGATGTTCTGCGTACACGTTGGCCCATTATGCATAATATTCACTTCATGATCTGATGTATGTATTCAATTGATAATAGGTCTTGTGATGGAAAAGCTTGCCAAAGTAGATACTGTATTTCTTGTCTGGATCCTTCCCTGGATTATTTGTCTCCTGGAATTTGGTTCTGTACCAGCTGTACGAAGAAGAGGTTCCAATTTGGTTTACAATCTATTGTTGATGGAATAGAGTCTGTGTGGGATGTCAAGGAGGCTGAGGGTAAGTACAATTTCTCTTCTGGCATGAGACAAAATCTATTGTAGCAGTTCTTCTATTTTTAAATTTATTACCTCTATTTATCGGTTCTATATGTTTGTAGGAATGCAAATTAGCAAGCAGTATCTTGTCAAGTATAAGAATCTGGCGCACGTCCATAATCGTTGGGTTCCAGAAGGTGACATCAATGTCATGCCTGGAGGTCCTGATCTTCTTTCCTTGTTCAACAAGAGGAATCATACTGAAAAGGTGATTGCTTTGCGGTGGAATTTATTTTATTATTCATATGAGATATGATTCAGGCTTTGCAAAAGAACTGTGCTGATGTTTTTCTTTTAATGATTCTCCAGGCAATTTGGAAGGATGAATGGACCAAGCCACACCGCCTGTTGAGGAAGAGGCTACTTATGCCCACCAAACTAGCTGATGATTTCTTTTCCTCATCTGATGATAACTATTCTTATTGTACTCTTGAATGGTTAGTGAAATGGAGGGATCTTGGCTATGATCACGCGACATGGGAATTAGAGACTTTACCCTGTTTACAAACGCCTGAGGCTGAAGAGCTTAAAAGGAACTACGAGAACCGTCGTGAAGCTGCGAAACAATCATCTATCCCTACAAAAGCAAAGGTGTGGCGGGAAACTAATTTTAATGCTTTATCTTGTACTTCTAATGCTATTTGTGATTCATGCGTGATACAAGTCTGATAGCGAATATAACCTGGCCAGTTTGAAAATAATAAAAACGTAACTTCTTTTTTAGGTTATATATACTACTCCCTCCGTCCAAAAATAAGTGTCTCAAGTTTGTCTAAAAGTAGATGTATCTATACATGTCATGTATAGATACATCTACTTTTAGACAAACTTGAGACACTTATTTTTGGACGGAGGGAGTATAAAATTGACGCTGTTTAAGATGATCGATAAACTAGCCACCAAAAAATTGAAAACTGAAAGTCTGCCAGTTCCATAAAAAAATAATTTCACACTTATTTTTCACCTAGCATTGAACTATCACAGCATTGATACTATATTAGCTCGGTTCTCTTTGTCAGGTATTAGTATTAATTATACCTGTGTGCTTAGAACCTTTACATATTCATGAAACTGCTAATTTTCTTCTTCTGGGTAATTATTACTTGCCTTTACAGGTTAAGCAAAGCTCATTTCAGAAGCTTCAGAGATTACCAGATCGGTGCCATCCTGATTTTGACAATGATCATTTGTGTTCTATCAATCATCTCCGAGAGTTCTGGTACAAATCTTGTGGTGCTGTTCTTATTGATGATAAGGTAGGAAGAATGCAAGTACTTTATCCTTTCTATTGTAGTTTTCCATCCATATATTGTTTGTAGTGGTTATGGCCACTGGCATGTTCATATGTTCTAGTGCTTCCTTACATGGATGTAACATTGTACTGTTATAAGTACATCTCTTGCATTATTATTTTTTAGCTCCTTTATGAATGAATAAAAAGGACTCATGTTTAACTATCATGCAGGAATTTATAATGAAGACGGTCTTATTCACAATGTCTGTATTACCTGACGTCAGCCAACCCATCCTAATAGTCACGACTCATGCTTCTCTGTCCTTATGGGAGGCTCAGTTCAATAACTTGGCACCATTTATCAATGTTGTTGTGTATGACGGAGGAAAAGACAAGCTCAAATTAATTCAAGATTTGGAATTCTATGAGAGCGGAAGCTGCATTATGTTACAGGTTCTCTTATCCCATGCTGATGCTATCTTAGAGGTAAGTGCCAACTGCTAAGTATGTCCTCGCAAGTAAATGAGGCTTATCAATCAAGAGCACATAAATTGCACGAGCCACCTTGGTCATATTGGTGTCGTCATTACTAGTTACTACACCCCTAGCTCTGTCAAGCTTATGTTTTTCATTTAATTGCAATCTCTCTGCCTGGCGCAGGATATCGAACCTATATCACGCATTGGTTGGGAGGCAGTCATAGTTGATTATTATCAAAAATCAACCCTACAATATCTTGAACAACTGAAGCAACTTTCCACTGATTTTAGGATGTTGCTTGTGAGCTCCCCAATTAAGGTGCCTATTTATAGCTCTGACCTGCAAAACTGTTTCTGCGCCACAAATAAGCCGTGCTGAATCTTGTTATTTTGCAGGATGATCTTCCTGAGTACGTGAAACTTTTAGGCTTCCTTAGTTCTGGAGAGCAAGAAAATGGCAATTGCGTTGATACTTCGGATGCCCTTGTGATGTCGGAAGTGAACTTCAAACGTCATATTGCATATGAGCGCCAAGCAGATTCTTCAAAAATATTGGAGCACTGGGTTCCTGCTTACATTTCACAACCGCAGCTAGAGATATATTGTTCTATACTGCTTTCAAATTCATCTCTCCTTCAGTCGAAGATGAAAAGTGATAGCTTTCATTGCGACATTCTTATGTCTCTCTCGAAGGTGTGCTTTGCAAACAAATTTATAGCTTGCATTTGCATGATAGCAAGTAATCAGTCTATGTGCAATCTGCAGTAATCTACTTCTTTTCTTCAGCGGAGTTACTGACACTGTTACTGACTCTGATCTATTCTTGTCCTTATGTTATAGTGCTGTGATCACCCTTGCCTTGTCGATGAATTCCTGCAAAATTCGCCTGTCGACAATCACGATCGTAATGGTACTATAGATACCAGAGTGCAAGCATGTGGCAAGCTACTGCTTTTTCAAAAATGCTTAAAGAGATAAGGAACAGGAGGCTGAGAGTCATTATTCTTTTTCAGTGAGATACTCATGGCATTACTCTCTTTAGTCTTTCTATTACATGTGTGGCACAATGTATTAAATCTTTATTATTCCATGTTTTGCAAATAGTTTATCATCTTAGAATGTTTCATGCTATCTATTGTATAACACTGATGGTAATCAGTAATCAACCAATCAAGGTTCTAAGTATTGTTATACATTATTCGTTCTGTCCTACATCTAGACAACTGGTCCATTTATGGGGGCCTAACCAGTGATTATACGGTAACATGTATGGGGCGCCTGTTCCTTTTTATGCCATATGATCTCTGTTTTGAGAACACTGCTGTCTATATTCGTTCAGTCATACACTAGACACCTAGTAGTGATTGTGTGGCCCCAACTGGTCCAGTTATGGGGCCTAACCGGTGATTATACGATAACATTTAGGGGCACCTGTTCCTTCTTTATGCCGTGTGTTCTCTTTTTGAGAAAAATGCAGCCTATAAATTTCTTAGAAGCTGGATAGATATAATTAGCATCTGAACATTGAATACTCGTAAATAGTCCCTACTACTATTCTCTACATTGCTAGAATATGCTCATTAGCTATGGTGTTTGCATCTTGCCTCGGTTTCAATGTCATGGTGCTGCATCCAATATCCTATTTATGTCAGCAGATATTTGCATGAATGACCTGCAGAAGTGTTTTTTATGACAAGTAATAAACAATTCAAAGAAATTATATATGACAATATCCTCAGTCTGACACATAAGCCCCATTTCATATATTGTTCCCAACTTCCGAATGTTCCCTTAAGTACTCATCAATATTGTCATTCCTTTTTGAAGTATTCCCTTCGTGCTCTTCTATGGAATTTGTCCCTTTGACAAATTCCCTTAATTTTTTTTCATTTTACTAATACAGCAGTTTTTTTTGGGGGCTATGGCAGTCTGGTGTAGCAGGTGGAAACTCAATGGGTGATATATTGGAAGGTGTTGTTTGTGACAGATTTGGCCCCGAGTCATATGCACGTGTTGAGAGTGGTGCACCATTGGCAAGGAAAAATGCAGCAGTAAATATGTTCAATGACAAGACTAAGGGGAGGTTTGTTTTTCTGATTGAAAGTCGTGCATGCCTACCAAGTATTAAGCTGTCATTTGTGGATGCCATTATCATATACAATAGTGACTGTAACCCACTAAATGATCTGAAGGTTCTTCAAAGAATCAAAATAGAGCCACAGTTTAAGTATCCGGGCATTTTTCGTTTATACACTCCTTTCACAATGGAGGAGAAGCATCTTGTGCTTGCAAAACATGGCATGCTTATTGATAACTACAAGGATATGCCACATAGTTTAGGCCATTCTTTGATCAGTTGGGGTGCATCATTTCTTTTCACCAGATTCGATGAGCTTCAGCATAACTGTGCAAGTAAAAGCTTTGAAAGCGATACATGCTTTATGGATAAAGTAATTTTGGAGGTCTTAAAAAAACTAGCCACGAATGTTGAAGACAACCGAAATCAATTGCACGTCCATATCGAAAGCTAAAATGAGCGGGGAATTTTATTCAAGAAGCATTGCTCTAATAGGCGAAAATGTGGCAATGCCTGAATTGGATGGAGATCCATCATTTTTTGGATAAATTTACTGGGTGGGAAATCCCCTTGTTGGAGCAGTTTATCCAAGCCACCACAATCAAGCCATAAAATGTTACAGAACATAGAAGAACCAGCCAAAGTTCCTGCTGAAGAAGCTGTTGAATCCAGAGGGAAGCGTAGAAAGGTCGATGGAATCACAGTTCCATCTTCAGAACATTCATCTGACAACAGTCATGAAGCTAGAAGGAAGCGTAGAAAGGTTGACGGAATCACATTTTCATCTTCAAAACTGATGATCACACCCAAGAATCTTCACGTTCAACTTAAGCAAGAGCTGTCAAAACTAATTAAGGTGTTACAACTGCCGGTATGTATTTTATTACTTCTTCCACTTCCTCTTTGTTTCATCATGACGCACTATTGGCAGAATGTATAGAGTAACATTTATTCATGCTTAGAATATGTTCCGCTAATGTACAAAATGTTACACAAAGTGCACAAAAATCCTTACCTGCTGCAGCTCAGACATGCTCTTTTGCACTTTCTGCAATTTTATCTGATATGCCAAATGGTTATACATTTTTACACCCACGTGAAACATTGATTTAGTACCGTTCTTTTGATTTTTGTTGCATGAGTTCTGCATTTGTTCACTGTTATTATTTTTTATTGCTTTGTTCTTGCACTGCTTCTTTGTTCTTACCTGTTCTAACATGCATTTTGTATAAATTACAAATGCAGGATAATGTAAGACTTATGGCCAAACAGTTATTTGAAAATTTCTTGAACAATCATCTAGTTATTCCTGAGCCAGTGGGCATATTGCACGCGTTCAACATAGCCTTGGTAAGAAAGGCACCCATACAAATATTTATGTTGTTGATTTCATGTTTATATTTGTCAAATATGCTGATGTTATTTTTTTCAGTGTTGGCGTGCTGCTTATCTTCTAAATTATAAGGTAGATCGCAGAGAGTTGATTGCCCTTGCTGAAAAAAGCTTCAATTGTGAGTACAATGAAGCCCTTGCGGGATTTATCTATAACAAAATAAGGACCCTAAAGAAAAAAGTCCCAAATAGAGCAGGTGAGACAAGCATCAAGGGTCAACCAGTGTCAGTAGAAGACACCCAGCTTTCATGGCAAGAGACCTCTACTAACTCTGAAAATGACCACATGCTCCAAAACAAGGAAATTGATCTTCATGTAATTCCACAAATGGTGCATCTCAAGAGGTCTCATCTGTTGCTCAGCAGATGATCTCAGAGGGCAGGAACCTGTTAAAGAAACTCGCAAAGAATGTCACCTGCTAAATGATGAGCCTCCTAATATGATCGTGGAGAAAAGTATAGATTTAGTCGACAATGTTTTCTCCTTAAGAGAAAAGAATATCCTTTGCAAACAACAGCTTGAGATATCAGGTTTAGTGACACACAGGCAGAACAATGTCATCAGACTGAAAAAAGTTTGCAGTTTAGTTGTGGAACATATTCGTAGAAGTCACATTGATGAAATGACCAGGAGTGAAAAAATAAAGCTGACTGCTCAGTGGTTCACTATGCTTTTGTATGCATTTTTGGAGCACATGAAGCTCCAGCATGACAAGCTTGAGGGACTGCAGTATCATACATGGTCTTCAGAGCGTCAACTGAAGGAAAAGCTCCACCAGGCAGCAAAATCAGGCCAATTAGATCGAGACTTTGATCAGCATATTGCTCTACCTGACTCAAACTTTGTTATTGAAGAATTCACCCATTTTAAGGAACAGACTGGAAGTTCTGTGTCAGATCATCACTCGATGGAAATTACATTAGTACGAAGTGAAGTTCTGTCAGAGCCCACATCTGTACATGCAATGGAAAATGAGCCAGTTGAGACTTCTGTGGGCTCAGGCGAAGGACCAGCATCAGAAGCTGTTGATTTTCTAGAAAACAACATCCACTGTAGTTCTGATGGCATTGTGTACAAAGAGCTGGCTGTTCATCAAGTACTATTCCTGCAAATGATGATTCCACCGGTCAGGTATTATGCTGCTCATTTTCAAAATGCATTATGCTTGTCATATGCTGATATGCGTGTATAAGCTTCTTTGTTCTTGACTTACTGTACTTGAGGACTATGTGCTACTTGTGCTTTAATCCTGAATTTCTGAAAGAGTTAACCTGGAATGCTATATTTCGCACCATTGGGCTATACATACATGTCATCAACACACATGACACACCACCAAGGTAGGGCTATTGTCGTGGCGCATGAAGCAGCAACTTATGGTTGCCCAGACAGGATTGTGGAGCTTCACTTATCTATCCTGTCCTCCCCTTTGCTGTTCAGCTTTACTTACCTATCTATGACCAGCAAGGCACCACCAGGCCTTCAAGCACGCGAGCTGTTATTGGCTCGTCCAGATTGTGTACTGATGTGTATGCAGTCAGTCTATCATCATTTTCCCGCCTGTGTGCCTGTTATTGGCTCGTCTAGGCATTGAGAGTTATATATGTTAGCTTCACAAGAATATTCTTCTGAGCTTGGCAGTTAACATAGCTAATATTTATTTAGTAGATTTCAGAACTTGGCAGATAATTGTCCTTTTTTCCATTGTTCATAACCAGCCCGTCATGCTTCATATTTTTGTGTTTCCTCGTACTATTATTCTTGACTTATGTGTTAATTTATCACTATATATGCTTTGGTGATGCCAGAGACTGATCACAAATACCTTGAATTTATATCAGGAATCCTCAACCAGTGAGTGTAGAAACACTGAACATATTGAGATAGACAATATTGCTAAGTCAAGTGTGTTGCTGGGAGTTAATGCAAACAATGATGACACTGTTGACACAGATGGAGTCCACTTGGAGTCACCAAATTTGGCTTCCTCACAAAGCATCGTACCTTGGTTGGAACTCAAGCTGTTCTATCATGCATGTCTCCCCAGCAAAGCACAGATCTGTCGGCTCAACAAAATGTAGCTCCTACATGGTGTCCACCTGCCGAAGCAGAACAACAGGTTTGTCGGGCACACAGGCGGTTCAGGTTCTGCAGCCTGAAATGCAACCATCAATCTTATTTTCGGATGCTTCACCTCAAAAGACCAACCCTGATGACAGGAGCCAAGAAGGTTGTCAACCAGATAAAGCAACTGGACAGTCGCAGGGAGTGCAGCAACTTCTCACCATTTAGGTGATGTCCGAATGCAAGTCCAGGAAAAAGATGATGGCAATGTAGCTGCGGATCTAGTGTTTCCAGAATCTCCAACCTATCCTGCAGATAGCCCAGTTACCTTAGAGGTGTCTACGCAAGTTGAATCCCAGATTTGCAAACCAAGTATGGCTGCGAAACTGAGTACAAGTCCACCTGCCCAACAAAGTCTGGCAGTTTCGCGGTGTCCACCAGCTGAAGCAGAACTGCCAGGTATATTGGGCACAAAGGCAGCTTGGGATTTGCAGCCCGGAGAGCAACCATCAATCTCAATGCAGGATCAACCTACAGAGCAGACCGGGCAGGTACGTTGGATTCCATTGCAGCTCAGGATTTGCAGCCTGAAATGCAATCATCAACCCAACACAGGATGTTCCATTTGAAAGAACTCATCTTTCTGGCATGCCTGTGCTACAAGGTCCGACTATCCATCAAATTGTAGAACCTTCACTGGATCCACATGCAGGAGTAGAACCAGTGGGCACGGTGACAGCTTATGATCTCCAATCTGAAATACAACCGTTAGCCTCAGGGCCTGCTGAACAAAGTACAAGTCTGCCTGCCCAACAAAGTTTAGCAACTTCACAACATCCACCAGCAGAAGCAAAACCGCAGGTATTCTAGGCACAGAGCCAGCCTCCGATTTGCAACCATCAACCTCAGTGCTGGATGAATCTGCAGAGGCAGAGGATGAATCTGAGGCAGAGGATGAACCTGAGTACCTGAGAGAGAGGATGACCTGAGGCAGAGGATGAACCTGCAGAGGCAGAGCAAGCAGGTACCTTAGGTGCCATAGCCGCTCAGGATTCGCAACCTGAAATGCAATCATCAACCTCAACGCAGTTGTTCCATTTGAACGAACTTATCTGTCTAGCACGGACAGTGACAGCTCATGATCTCCAGTCCGAATACTACCATCAGCCTCTGTGCCTACGGAACAAAGTACAAGTCTTCCTGCCCAACTAAGTTTAGCAACTTCACGACTTTCACTGCAGAAGCCGAACCAGCAGATATTCTGGGCACAGAAGCCTTGCGAGCCTTCGCAAGGTGAAGTGCAACCATCAACCACAATGCAGGATCAACCTGCAGAAGGACAAGCATGTATCTTGGACGCCATAGCTGCTCGGAGTTTGCATCCTGAAACGCAACCATCAACCTCAACACAGAGTGCTCCTTTCGAAAGAGCCTATCTGGTTGGCATGCCTGTGCTGCAAAGTCATAGTGGAGAACCTTCACTGGATCCACATGCCAGAGTAGAATCAACACAAGCTTTGGGTCCACTGATAGCTCATGATCTGCAATCTGAAGTACAGCCATCGACCTCAATGCAGGAACGCCTGTAGAAGCAGAAGGAGCAGTTACGTTAGGCTCCACGGCAGCCCAGGATTTGCAGCCTGAACTGCAATCATCAACCAGAGTTGAGCATGTTCCACTTGAAAGACTACACTTTGAAGAAAGGAGACAAATTGGTTTTCAGCCAAATATGGTACCTGGTCCTGAGCAGCCCACCCAACGCCCTCCAGTCACAACGTTAGTGTTTAATAATCCAATACATAGTGACGAGCCGCTGCAAAATGAGTTGGACAGGTTAATGCAGTGCAACAATGTGCTTAGTAAAGACCATGAACATAAGGTTTGCTTTTTTATTCTGTCTGTTATCTGTTTTACCGTGAATTGTCTGGTGCTATGGTCAGTTTTCTCATTTCTTCCTTGGCTGCACCTATATTTTTCAACAGAAATCACTACTTCTAGTAGAGTACAACCAAGAAATAGAGAAGATACAAAAGAAGTATAAATTATTACTTCAAAACGAAGATTCCACTTATGTTCAGACCCAGCTTGAGCTTACTGTCTCTACAAGAAAGTTTTTGTAAACAAAGCACTAGCTGAGAATTTTCGAGGGTGTTCACACCATCGCCTGCAGCTCAAGGTATCCAACTAAACTTGCTAGATATCTCGTTGTTTTCCAAAACAATATTCTGGTCATAATTTCATCATTTAGCTTCGTTCGCTGTGATATTTTTGTTTAATGCATATTTTTCAACTCCGCTTTTTTGTTGTGATGGACCTATAATGTGGGGCATGTTGTTCTTACTTGATTCATCTACCAGCATCTTGTGTATATTCGGTCGTTTTGTATGGTGAACATATTATATTGTGATCTGTTAGCAGTGTCATTCTCCTGCTGTTTCTGGCTTTTTTCCCAGTAATGCCATGCTAGGTGGTTGCGTTACATTGATCTTCAAAAGCCAAAAGCAATTTAGATCTAGGATCTGTTGTGTAGTCAGATGCTCCTTAATCCATAGATCATGCGAGTAATTGTTTGTTTTTTCCTTGTGCAATGCAGGGAGATCGACGAGCTCTGTAATGGAGCAGCCATCTGAGTCTTCTTCAGCGGCTCAAACCGCAGCAGCCCCAGCCATCAGACAACCAGTGTATAATCCACCAGGACCTTATGTGCGACCTTCGTTTGTGGCTCAACCATCATCATCCATCATGGAATGCCCAACCACAGACAATCCTGCCTGGCAATCTCTATGGAACAACATCATCACCTTCTGTTCCAGCGCCGTGCCATACGGCAGACGGATCCGCCGGAGCACAACCACGTGCTGTCCAACCGCTATCAGCCTTAGCCAGCAATCTCTACAGAACATGGCACCTCTTCCACCGCCGCATCTGCCACATGGCAGCTACGGGTCTGCTGCAACTCAACTGCGCGCTTCCGCTCCTCATCTCCAGCAGTTCAGGATGCCACCGCCATATGCCGCCCACACAGACCAGCAGCAGCTTCCCGCTGCTAGTCCAGGGGTTACACAGTTGGGACCGTATGCCCCTATTATCACGGGAAGCTACGCATCGACGATTCCACAGGGAGTTCCCGTACTCAACTTGTTGGATCCAAGCTCAGCTCATCAAACAATGTTGCCATCATTAGCATCAAGCTCACCCCGCCTCGCCGAGCGTCCTCGCTGCCGCCATCCGGTCGACTCCCAGGAGAGTCCATGGTGAACTATCTGCAGCCATCTAGCTCGAACCACGCCTTCATGCCAGCCCAGCAGCAATCATCACACGAAAACATAGCCTTGGGCGGCAGCACCTCAGGCATGCCGCACGCACCGCCGCTGGCAGGAAGCCAGCAGCACGGTGGCGCTCAAATAGCTGGCCTCAGTCGCAACCAGTCCACCGGCTCCCAACCGTCGTCGCTGGGCCCGTATATGCCGGCGAGGTTTGGCCTGGGTAGCAGTCGCAGCCCCACCACAGGCGCAGGGGCGGCCACTGGAGAAGTTGTGTGCCTGTCCGACGACGAATAGTAGCGATGCAGTCTCAGTTTGACCTGTAGGCCGTTGCTTCCATGACAGCCAGATATGTCTTGTTGACTTAGAAGCCGCGTGCAGATCTAACGCCTCTAGCGTATCATCATCCTTGTAGCGAAGAGATGGACGGTTTGCAAACGTTGCACCTGTTTAGAAATGGTTGGGGCTGATATAGTAGTACTGATCTTCTTACCAAATTTTGCATAGTAGTGCCCGTTAACCGGCCGACTCTTTGGTTAAGCTTGAGACCAGTCCTGGCTTGGGTCTACTACTACTTGGTGGATGCCATGGCAGGGCTGGCGTCTTGTCCTAATATCTGATGGCAATCTGAAAAAATATATATAACTAGTCTTGAAATCCTAGCAACACCACCTGCATGCATGTCTCTGTTTTCTTAGCGCTTCGATTTAACCTTTGATGGCATGTGTCTTCTTTCCTTGTAATGGCCATAGCTCCTGTTGGCTGCAATGAGGTTGGCTGGCTGGTTTGTTTTACTGGGGAATGAACCGAGCTGAGCTGCCTTGGATCCGATCTGGGAAATGTTTTAGTTGTGTAAACATGCAGAGGTATGGCATGGCTTGGGCAAGTCAACTCAGCTCCACATGGCAGGTGCGTTTGTATGTCAAGGGAACGCTGGACACAGATCCAGGTCTGGGAATACCGGGGAATTGATACTTGTTCACTTTCTCGTACATATTTTTTTTGGTTTTAGCCTCTTCTGGGGAACTGGAAGGAACTAGTAATTTTGCACGCGCAATGCGCGTCTAAGTTTTATGCCCTTATAAAACTGGTTTGTGGTAATGTCTAATTTATGACTGTATTTTAAAAAAAAATTAATCCAAGGTTAAAACATCACATATCATTGCCATGATATTTCTTCTGTAAAATCGCTGCATTAGTTTTCACACTCTCCTACCCTCCAATAATATCCAAGTTGATTGCCGCTATTATGGCAAATTACTATCAGTTTCTAAAATAACAACACGGGTATGCAAAGCTGGAGGTTTTAAATCCTCTCAAAATCAGCGCCCCTAATTAATTCTCTGAATTACTCCCCTATTAATTCGGTTGTTGATTTGGCAAGAAAGTAAGTGCTCGTTTGATCTAGCGTTAGACTTTCCAAAAGAATAAAGGCTGACAATGTGTTTTAGTGGTGACTGGGTCCGTTGGATCTAGCATTAGACGTCCAAGATCATTTGGACACGCCTTTTTATATTAGTGGTGATGATGGTGGACGGTGTGTGACCAGACTGACTGACACCGTATGTTTTTCGTTCTTGGGTTACCTGTAACTTTTGTGAGTGAGAGAATCGGTTGCTTGGAACTGACACCATCGGTGTTTTCCTTGAGGAAAGCACGTGGGTGCCCCATATGGCAACTTGTTGCTGCGCTGTTACTACTGCAGCGAGCAGTGTATATCGTCGTGTTTGGTTACCCGTATTGCCTTCAAACATGTCCTGACGATGCAAAAATGGGCCGTGTCACCACTGCAGGGAAGAGGTGTGACTGGAAGCAAGATCGTTTGGCAACCGAACACTGTGTTTTATCCCTTAAACATCAACATTGGCAACCAAACAAAAGGGCACACAAAATTTGCTCCGACAGAAACGGGTCTGACTGTCTCTTTTTGGGCAACCAAATGGGCTGCACAACGTGGGTCTGACCTCTTTTTCCGGAGCTGGGCCCTGCGGAGCCACGGATGTAAAAGACCAAAAAACCATAAAGGAAATTAAACACGCGCTATGTGTCTGGTCGGTTCACGGACGGACGAACCCTGCTTGGCAAGATTTTTTCGAGAAAATTACAAAAAATCACCACAGTTACCGAGCAACATTGCATAAAATTGTCAATTTTCAATTTTTTGCAAAAAAAAAACACCGGTCCAAAGTACTACGTTTGCGATGGTTTTCTATGATGTTGTTTCGAACTAAGGTGATTTTTGACGAGTGGGGCTTGCTATAAGAGAATCTTCACCGTCACCCCCAGAAGTAGAAGTCTGGCCATGCCACAACGGGCGGGCACCAAATAAAAGTCTCGGCCATCACCAAGTCCAGCCATCGAAATGCCACTGAGTCTGGCAACATCACACAACACATCATGGAGAATGCATATAGAGCATTCTTGGCCCTTTCTTTCCTCTCCTCTATGATGCAAGCAAATCCTCAGCAAACTAAGCCTCCGATTCGGGTTCATGTTTCTCGTGTCGGTGGACATGATCTTGCGCTCGTCGGTCTTTTCCTTGACCTCTCTATCATATTGCATCTCCTTGAGCTTTTGGCCTTGCATGCCAAAGTAGGTGTCCCACCTTTCTCGGTTTGTTCGTGCATCTTTGTCTTGAGTCAAGGATGACGAGACCTTCATGTACTTGACAAACGATTCTTGGAGGGAGGTAGTGCATGATGCCACATTCTTTCATGTCCTTTCTTTGTCCCAAATGGCCGTTCTATGCTGCCCTCGGAATCCGATCTTCTACATCGCCACTGCCCCCTCCTCCCCTCGACCGTTCAAAGAAAGTCAAAGTGTTTTCCACTTTTGAAGCTTGTTCCAACAATGCATCAAATTGAAGGGCTTCTTGTCTTACATCTATAAGTACATCGTTAGAGCATCCCGCGACTAAATAAAAAGGCACATGTCAAATATATAGGAGTTTAATGAAACATGCCAAATTGAACGGAGTTTTTAGCATCTTACTTTGTCAACATTGTTCTTGCCACTCATTTGTCAACACAATTTCCTCATTGCACACATGCAACTTGTTGCAAAGCGTTTGTATAGTGCTCGACCGGTGTTCGATTGCATTCTCGTTGCGACAATGTAGAACATGTCGTGTGGTGGATATTCCTCCCTTTCATTGAAGTCCTTGTGGATCATATTCTAGATTGTTGTGCGCCGGTAATGGGGTCTTGACTTGTTGCCATCCAAGCATCACACAACAATTCATCCTCCTTGGAGATCCACGACTTTCCTCTTGGCACCCTCTCCTTCTTGATTTGTTGCCGCTTTCGACTTTTTGAACCTCCACTTCCTCGATGGTTTCGTCGCCCTGACCAACTTCCTCGTCCCAGCCGGGGTTTGAATAAGCACCACCATGATAAGGTGATCTATGGCGTCAGTGGCCTCGTCCTACACCATGGCCTCAGTCGATGCACAATTCACATTACCGGCTTCATTAACGACAAAAACTTCACACTGCCGCCATCATTCAAAGCACACATGCACGGTGTCGGGTTCAATCAATGCACAATTCACGGGAAAGTATAGAAACACACCTCGCCAAGGTTGGGCATTTCGCCGAGCACATTGGCGGCGTCATCGCCGAACCATTCTTGTTGTAATGCCGTCATGGTCGAATCGTCGTTCATGAATCTTCTGGTTGAGATTGATGCCCTGACCTTGCATTACGGTCGCAACATGCGAGAAGACCACTTTCGGGTCCACGTTGATGGCGTTCTCGCCCACTCTCGGGCGAGGAGAAACATGTCTGCGCCGTCGACAAGGCGTGGTCATTGTAGTAGTTCGGGGAAGACGGAGATGAACTCCCAGAAGCGACGACCGTCGTGCTCCCTTGGCTCAAATCGGTTAGTATGTCGGTGATAGAGAGATCGACGCGTAGGGCTTGCTGCTGAATCCTTCCTTCGCGTGTTTTCGCTCACCAACTCGACTAGCGGACGCCATGGAATGCATCACCTGCGGCGTCAACTCCTCCGGCTTCATCACCTTCGTTTTCTCCTCTCCCAACGCAGGCTTGCGAGGTCGCGAGAGAGGGGCCATTCAAGGCGAGGAGGAAGGAGATGTTTGGTTTGCAGCGGTGGCAGTGTGGAAAGGAAGGGAAGAATTTGTGGTTTTGGCGGTCGAGGCGACCATGTAGTAGAAGACGAAGAATTTGGCGCCCGACCTCTGTTTATGATAGGCGGGACCGGCGTATCATATGGGTTGTCCGGACAAACGGGGTACCGCGTGACCATTTTTGTCCGAACCCTATTGGGCCTTTGGGGCTCCTTCGTGGGGGAGATGCTCTAAGTGCTGACATGGTGTTGGAATCGTCTTGTGGGTGGGGCCTGCTATAAGTGCTGACGTCGCATTGACCGTTAAACTCGTCTTTCGGTGGGGCCTGCTATAAGTGATTTCATGACACCAACAGTTGAACTCGTGTTCCAAACCGTGGTGTTTTTTTTTAACGTCACAAAAGCAAACGCAGTTTGGGCACCGTTTCTGACCGGTGGGGCCTGCTGTAGGCGCTGACGTGGCATTGGCCGGATCCGGACGGTGTTTCTGGTCATGGGGACGTTGGATCCTCGGGACCGGGTGCCGCAAATGCAAGCGGTGCGGAGCCTACGTAGGCGAGGGCGTGAATCCGTGCTGCGCGTGACCGGCATGATTGTCAGCTTGCCCGGAATTGATTTCGGGGGCGGTGGTGTCGTGCGTTCGGACAGGAATGAAGCAGTGGACTTTGGTGCTAGCAATGGCAATGGCATCACGCTCCCTCGCTCCTCCTCCACTGTACTAATTTATTGACCTGGCCTCACAAACGGTAGTCTACAGTGCATTCATTCACCCCGCTCCAACCCAAACCGAGAACGGCTCCTCCCCTCGCTCTCACGCAGCAGCTGGAGATGGAGATGGAGAAAGTGGAGGAGCAGCTCCATGGAAGAAGAAGAAGCTGATCTGAGCTCAACTCTCCAGAGGTACCTTCTTCCTCTCCCCTTTCTCTCGTTATTATTTCGTGCAGTAGATTCGCAATGGTTGTTGTACTGCTCTGCCTTCCTCAACGCTTGGTTCCTGCTCCTGTCCCCTTCGTTATCCCTTTCTCCGCTCGTCAGAATCAGGTGCCCGCATTGGCCGCCTGCTTCCTCCCACCGATCCGCTCCGCCGCCCTGCTTCTCCAGCAACGAATTCGCCACCGTCCTGCGAATTCCCGAATGTACCGGCTGAATCCCATCCCGTCTCAGGACAGTTCCGAGCTTCCTGATTTCGCTGCAAGGAGATGCGAGCAGCATTGCACCTGTCTTTCCGACTATTCCCCCACTCTCGTCACGCGAGCAAGAACATCGCCATTTTTCAATCGTCTGAGATTTTGTCAAAAAAAAAAAAAAGAGGTCGCTTGAGGTCCTGAGGCCCCAACATGCCAACATGGGACTCTGACAGGAAGATGAGGAGTACTTTATCCCCTTACACACCGCAGATTCCTCCTCCTGCAGCAGATGCAGCAGCACCGCCGCCCAATTGTTTTGTCCCTTCGAGTACGGCACTAGTAACTTTTTTCCTCGTCGTCTTGACCTTCCTGGCCAGCTATCTTTACCTGGGGAGCGGTAATTTACTTGCTCCAATGCCGCCTGACGCCCAGTGCCCGCATTTCTTTTAAAAAGATGGATCGACTGAAGAATTCTCTGCCTCCGGTGTGGTGATCCGGCGCTGGATTCACACGGGCCCAGAATCCAAAGGGGAACATAGGATTCTTCCGACCCTGAGTTTTCCCCTTTACTACTTGTGCGCTCTCTTTTACCACACTATTACCTCCTGTCAGGAAGAACATTAGTTTAACACTGCCTACAGACCATTAGTTTAGCAACAACAGTGGCAAGAAGAGGGAACCAATGGAAACCAGGTGCTGGTTTGAAGATTAGGGTGACTGGCCTGAATCCCTGTCAGGTATAGCACTAGCCAACAGTTTCCTTGATTAATTTCTGCTTTCCTTTCCTTCTCAGCATTGTTCATCCTGGCCTACCCAGCTTAGCCATCACGGATGCAATCATCGATTGGGTTTCCATTTTGGTTTATCGGCCATGTCACGTCAAGAAAATTAAAAACTTTATGTGGGATCTGATTATCTGAAGAACAGGTCCCCACTGTTGATTGGTATACGTTATTTTCTCAGAGAGGAAAGATAAACATGAATCTCAATTGTTGGTCAACACCTACTGAAGAAAATGCTAATTAGCTTAATCCATGACAAATCTTATTATTATGTATAATATAGATGGAATCTAGATACAATGCCATCGATGTGTATACCACAACCGATATAGCAGCTGCCCAAATTCACCCGAGGATTCGATGCCAGCTGAGTATAGGGATAGCCGGCCTGTCGGCAATCGGCGTGTCGCTGTGGGTCTAGGTCTGCCCTGTAGCTGGCGGCCTTGAAACTCTGCTCGTGGTCTGAAGATCACAGTTCCTGAGCTGAAACCCAGTTGTGCCTCTCAGGTAGCAGTAACACTAGCCAGCAGTTTTTAAATTTTTTCGTTTTCAGCATTGTTCATCTTGGCCTACCCAGCTTACTCCACACGGGTGCAATCGATTGGGTTTCATTTTGTTATTTTTCTCGCGGTGTCGGTGTCAAGAAATATATGTGGGATGAAGAGTACAGGTCCCCAGTGTTGGTTGATATACGTTGTTTTCTCAAGAGGTTTCTCAAAGGGGAAAGATGAACCTGGCTCTCCATTGCTGGTCACACCTACTCAAGAAAATGTTAATTTGCTTGCTCATGACAGATCTTTATTATTGTTATATAGTAAAGATAGGATCTAAACACAATACCGTCGATATGTACATTGCAACCAATTTAGCAATGTACTAATCATTAGTATATGGATGGCTCACATGGCACCACAAAAATAATCAAGAAATGCAAAGCAAAGCTGCTGCCCACTACTACCAGCATGGATGGAATAGTTTAAGCAGTGGTGGTTGCAGAAGGCACGTCCTTGTGCATGCTGCTAGAGTTGAGGTGTAACCATCAGGGCAAGCAATGTACTGTTGAAATGAAAAAAAAAAGTTTGACATCTTCAAGAAGTCTCTGCGTCGTCCTTTGCCGGCAGAATCTAATGGAAAAAACGAGGCGAAACAGTTATTAGTTTGAGTTTCGGAGTGCTAAGTTGCTAAATAATTGTATCATCCTTGCAAAACCTGTCCTGGGGTGATCAATATCCCGCAGAAACTTGGCACAAATGAAGGTTTCGGTTTTGCCTTCTTCAGCGAATACTTAAAGAGCAATCTGTATAATACTATATGTTCTTGCGGAGGGTGGTTTTTAGAAGGCTTACCAAGCCTGGGATATCCGACCACCGCCAAACTTAGCGTCCGTAACATCCGTGGTCTCAGGTCAGTTGTCCTTTCAACTTCTAATCCAGAGTCTCCGTGCAACATCACACCTAACTAAGCACATGCAATTCAGTCCCCTTGTAAGTGGAAACAGGTGGCTCCTGGTCTAGTGGTTCTAGGCCTATTTACTTACCTTTCCTAGTGCAGTGGTGCTGTAGGTTGAGATGTCCCCTGTCTTGCTACGTGCTGGTCCTGAATTGGGTTTATGATTACAGTGATGGATGTGCAGTGCATTTACTGAACCTTTTGTTGTTGTTGAAGTTGATAGCTTCCTGTCCCTTCATTGCTCAAATTTTCTTGCTTGCATATAAGCTGACCCATTCGTTAATCGGTACTTACAACTTCAGCTCTCTTTGGTTCTACTCTCTGACCTGGATGCTTCTTGGAGCATTTCATTAGTTAGTCCTTCTCTTGTACTTTTGGATGATTTCTGGCTGTCAACTCTCAGAGAGATCATGCCGGTACCATAGGCTCCACAAGCTTCATGGATCTGTTTAGCAATAAGATAGCTAGGCTAGCTGTAAGTATTATTTCTGATGTACCTATTCTCCTTCTGGTTTATATCCTGACTTGGCATCTATTAAGACTTTTACTTGTTAATGATGAAAGACAGTCAACCATGTACTATTTTCACAATATCAAAAGTTGTGCAGTGTACTTATTCATAGTGCTCTTCCATGTATCAAATTGATATTTTTGTTCCCATTTTGGTCAATAAGCTGTGACTTCATGCATCTGCTGTTATTTTGCTGCCACAATTTTGTAGAAATTGCACTGGATGGGGTCTGTTTGATATCCCCCCACATCCCCTGTGTGCCTGCCAACTAGCTGGTGATGGATCTGCACATGAAGCTTCTCCTGGCGTCCTTCAGCTGTGTACTTCTGATACAAGTAGCATCCTGTGGTAAGCACTGCAGGCTCATCGAGAATACCATAATGTACTGAATATGGAATACGATTGAAGGTAGGCGATTTAGCATCTGATCCTCACATTGGCATACAGATAGTACCACAGGGGGGCTGGAGCGACAAACTGGACTTGTTCATGCGCTGCTCATCCACTAGGTGAACCGAACTCAAATAGCAGCGTGTCATCCAATTGCTCTTCCTCATGCCATTGCCTACAAGGTATGAACAGTTAATCACACCTATGCTTACCAGTAGTTGAACAATTCATTGCATAACAAGATACCTGAACTGGGGGTCTTTGCCGTCGCAGATGAAAACGGCGGCACAGGGTCATGGAATTGCTCGTGCCAGTCCGACAAGGCCCTTCAAAAACAAGAGCACACTGTGTTACACGATACGAGCTGCTTCACTTCCTGTAACTGCACATCCGGTATAATGACATTCTTCTCGACTGATTCAGACGTATCCATCATATATACTTCGGATACTGAATGCTGCATGTTTCAACTCTCCAGGAAATTCTGAAGAAGGAAGGAAGCATTTCTCCAGCAAAACAGTTATTGCTACACTCCTAGTATGCGTGATCCTCACCACTGTTGCTTTCGTCGTCACTACGGCGTACTACTTCCGTCGCAAGGACGCGCTCTCTCCTCGATCCAGGATGTACTCTGTTGATAAGTACGCCAGCTGGAGCAGCAGGTCGAACCTCGTCAGCCAGCGATCTTCTCCTCTTTCCCAACTGAAACCAAAACCAGGGCTCAGTGTCATCAAAGGCAAGGCAGACATCTTTTAATTGTCTAACTGAATTGCTCCAAAGTTCTATTCAGGACAGTGTAGAGTTTCAACTGTTATTTGCTCCCTGCTGCAGGGTTTTTGTGTAGCTGCCCACAAATTTGCCAGACCGAAGAGGGTCCGTTGCCCGGCGTTGTGCTTCGGTTCTCCTACGCAGAGTTGGAGCAAGCAACCGAGAAATTTTCTGACGAACATCTCATCGGTGTTGGTGGGACAAGCAAGGTTTACCGGGGCCAGCTCCCCGATGGCAAAGTCGTCGCCGTGAAGAAGCTCCGGCCCCTTGGAGGCGCGGACGAAGACTACGAGTTCCTGTCTGAGGTAGGGAACTGCAAATTATGCTCTGTTACCACCATGATCAGACACCTTCGGCTCTGAACTCTGAAGACCAGTTGACCATATGCTTCTTTTTCCTCCATGAACAAACAAGCAGATCGAGCTGCTGTCGCGGCTGAACCACTGCCACGTGGTGCCACTGCTGGGGTACTGCTCGGAGCGGCAGGGCCGGCAGCTGGAGAGGCTGCTGGTGTTCGAGTACTTGCCCAACGGCAACCTGAGGGAGTGCCTGGACATGAAGAGCCAAGGGAGGAAGCCCATGGACTGGGCGACCCGTGTCAGCGTGGCGCTCGGGGCGGCAAGGGGTCTCGAGTACCTCCACGAGGCGGCGGCGCCGCGCATCCTCCACCGCGACATCAAGTCCACCAACATCCTCCTCGACGACAAGTTCAGAGCCAAGGTCTGGTTTGGTCTGATCATCACTTTCTGTCAGTGAAATATGTACCAAGATTCAGGAGATGATCAATACTTTGATACATTTTGGATGCAGATCACTGATCTGGGCATGGCCAAGTGCCTGATGAACGACGGCGTGACGAGCTGCTCGAGCTCGCCGGCGCGGATGCTGGGCACCTTCGGGTACTTCGCGCCGGAGTACGCGATCGTGGGCAAGGCGTCGCTCAAGTCGGACGTGTTCAGCTTCGGCGTGGTTGTGCTGGAGCTGATCACGGGCCGGCAGCCGGTGCTGCACAGGAGGGCCTCCGCCGGCGGTGGCGGCGACGAGAGCCTGGTGATGTGGGCGACGTCGCGGCTGCGCGACAGCAGGCTGGTGGTGACGGAGCTGCCGGACCCGGCGCTGAGAGAGGGCGGCGGGTTCCCGCCGGAGGAGATGCAGATCATGGCGCACCTGGCGAGGGAGTGCCTGCAGTGGGACCCCGAGGCGAGGCCCACCATGACCGAGGTCGTCCAGATCCTCTCCACCATTGCGCCCCTCGCCGCCGACAAGCGCCGCCGCCACCACCTGCCCGCCGCCGCCTTCCACGCCGGGATGCCGCGGGAGTGCTCGGTGTCGCTCGAACGGTGGCAGGACGGCGGCCGCCGCGATCAGTTGCACGACCGGGGGAACAGTAACAATGCGATCTTTGTGTCGGGAGAGGTCGCGGGCACGCCGGTGACGGTGCTAGGCCGGAGCTGGCGGTCGCCGGAGCCGGAGGAGGTGGACCTGACGGAGCCGCGGCTGGAGACGTTCACGCAGCCGACGACGGCGACACTCTTCAGGTGAAGGAATGAGATCGTAGAAAAGATAGATAGATAGATAGTAGCGCGATTAGCTGTGGAAACTCTGCTGCAAATCCATGGCGAGATCGATGTATCTTGTACAGCCAATCAATTAATTCGATAAGAAACGTTCGTTCTTTGTAGCTCATCGGTAACGATGAACTAGGAAGCACCTTTGCAAGATTTATTTTTCTACAACGATGAGTTATTTTTTCGTTTTCTGACCACAAATTTTCATGTCTCAGTTACGTATTTGACAACACATTTAAAAATTTCACAACATAAACACCACATCGATAAATAAAAAAACTGTTCATAACATGCACCACCACGTACACAACGTCATCTTTACACATTTTGGTCACCGTAACTCCAAATACACAATGATATGTACACAACCGTTAATACGTACTCCCTCCGTTCTAATTTAATTGACTTGCTATGCATCAAATGTGGATGTATCTAGGCATGTAACATGTCTAGATACATCCACATGTGGTGCATAGCAAGTCAATTAAATTGGAACGGAGTGAGTAGGTGTAAGAAGTCTAAACTTAGAATTCACAAATGAACAAAAGCAATACATTTTCTTTGTTGCATCGTTTGGCAATGTCTTCCCAAGACCAATCAATCTTTCCATAGAAAGGGTAGTCTTGAACTGCATTAGAGCTTGTTATTCGTCTTTTTGTCGTGTCTACATTTTAGTGATACATTATAGTCCACGACAAGTGCATGTCTTCTCCTGACCTCTATCCATTGTTCGGGTCCAATCGAGTGAGGATCTCATGTGTTATCCCTTCGAGGATGTGCACACATCCATCTCCTCCAGTCCAACATATCTTCGCCGTCCAGAGCTAGGAACTACTGGTGAATACTAATGGTAGAGTTCCCAACACAGGAGAGATATTAGATCTAGATTTAGAAGCAGAGGACATTGCAAAACCCCGTGGATCTGAATCTCATTTGCATGGAGAGAGAGAAGAGTGGGGAGGAGCACCCTCCACAACTCGGCGTGGAAATGAGGGATGCCCTTCCCATCCTTTATGTAGTGGGGAGGGAGGTTGGGGCGCAACCCCTTGGGCCAGCGACCAAGGGATGCCTTCCCTCCCAAGGAAAAGGGGGAAACCCTATTAGGTTTTTTCTGGTCCAATTAGGCCATGTCACATTGGGGGCATCCACTGGAGGGCTAGCCGCACGCTAGGTGGGCCTAGGGGCCCATGTGGTGCTAGCCACGTTGGGCACCCCCATGACCCATCCCAGCACTTCTTTCCGCCTCGAAATTTTGCCCGATTAAATCCCAAACTGATATTTCTAATTTACAGAAAATTTCTGAAATTAAACCAACATTATATGAAACCACTTATATGACCTGACATTCTTGCTTGGATTGGCAAGTGGGACTATCTTGATTGGATTGGTTTCGTCCATCTAAACTCATTCATTTGCCAAGTGGCCCTTTACTGGGCTTAATATTTGCCGACAATATATAAGGCCGACCCCTATAATGTAGGGTCGAATGAACCGATTAAGATCATTTGTGCCACAAAATTTTGTTGGCTCTTTCAAGGATTGTGTCCTGAATTGCGTCCTGGAAAAGATGGCCTTGCCTCCATCCATTAATCAACACTTTGATTCTTTCAACACCTCCACGGTGTCGGACAACCTACCTCATGTACAAAATAGTATTCCAGGTTGAAATACATACAACTCTGACTGATGCGACTGCCATGGAAAGTACTTAGTCTCTATTTCACTAGTAGACCACTTGTCCCGCTAGTGGATGTTGCCTCTAGGTTTTTTTTTCTTCTAATTTTCTCATATCATATACCTACTGTCAACCATGATGATTGGTTATGTAAGACTCAAACTCTATATTATTACCTCCGTTCCAAAATATAACATGTTTTATTTGTCCATTTTACCTTAGTATGTGAGACGTCTTATATTCAGAACATACTCCCTCGATTCTGAATTAATTGACTCAGATTACGTACCCAGGTCAAGTGACGTGAATTGAATCAAGATGTGCCCACGTGGGAGAATATTTCCAATAATTAGTAAGAACAAACCAGTGTTAAACACTGATGGAACTATCTGGATTGGACTGGCCTTGTACATGTATACTCATTCATTTGCTAATTGGGCCTTTGCTCGGCTTAATTATTTGTCGATAAGGCCAGCAAGTATTGTGATAATGTATGGTCGAATGAACCGGAAATCCATACCGGGTCATGGGTGCAGAGACACACCCATTGCTTTAAAACAATTTACAAAATGTAAAAAAATAAAAATAAAAATTTGGGATATGGCTCAAGACATTTTATGTTAGTACAAAAAGTTTCACGGAGAAAAGATTTTTTTTTCACCTGTGCAAAAATACAATCGAGACGCTCCAAAATAATTTTATACTAGACATTCTTTTTTCTTAGAAAATGTACCAGTTATAATCTCCATGGAACGAAGGTTCTTTGCTCTTTCGAGGATTGTGTCCTGAATTGCTCCGGTAATTAATATGTCGACGCGGAAAAGATGACCTCACCTCCATGAGTCAGCACTTTGAATCTTTCCATGAACACTACCTCCATCGCGTCGGACAACTAACATCATGCACAAAATAGGATTCCAACTTGAAATACGCACAACTCTGAGTGATGCGACTGCCAATGAATAAACTCGGTCTCTAAGTGCCACTAGTAAACCACTTGTCCAGCTGGTGGATGCTGCCTCTTGCCTTTTGTTTGTAATTTTCCAGGATCAGATACCTACTACCAACCAATCTATCTATTATATACTAAAAGCAAAATGAGGGAGTTTAATAGAGACACCACGTTAAGCCACATCACCTAAATTATTTCTGATAGTTAGATTTTAAATTGATGGTTCAGATTAAATAATTAGTTGCGTAACACGATGGTTCAGATTAAATAAATACTCCGTAGTTGCGTAACGTAAGACACATGTTAACTTGCACACGTCAAAAACTGATCGGATTCTAAAAAAAAAATCTGATCGGTAGTTTTCTTAAAAGAATATCGGGAGTTAAGAGTTCACGTTTGATCGGTAGTTTTCCCCAAAAAAATCCGAAAGTAAGAGTACACGTACGTGTGAATATAGGAATGTGCACCAATCTGATCTAATCTAATACACAACTAATTAACTCACGTAGACAACTTGGACCCAGGTTTCAAAACAAAAAAAAAGTTGGATCCAATGCACTGCGCACGTACGTAGATGTAATGGTAGTTGGAAAGTTGATTCATTACCGTGTACTACTAAGACACATATAACCATTTCTAGAAAAATGACATACTCCCTCCGTCCGAAAATAAGTATATTTGATTTGTCCAAATATGGATGTATCTAGATGTGTTTCGTGTTTAGATACATCCATATTTGGGTAAATCTAAAACACATATTTTATGACGGAGGGCATATATAACTATTTGACGTGCAATTTAAATCGACTCGGCAATAAAAGGTAAAGAAAAACTGAATCGTCGGTTCATCCGATCCATTAACCCGCTTGGCTCCAAACACATTAACGAATGAAGCACTCTTCCATAAACCTAGGTCTTACATGGCTAAAGACAAAACAAAATAGTGTGCATGATTCTATAGCCAACGACGGAATACGGCGATAAAAGAAAAATAGTGTGCATGATTCGATCTACAGCCAACGGCGAAATATGCCGAAAATTGTATAGCGTCGGAGAAATAATATAATGTGAAAATTCACATATTGTATGTATGTATGTTTTTTCCGATAAAAGGCGCTTTATTACACCCGGACTCTGCGTACGGATGAGACAAACATGCATAGGTGCATGTCATTCGGCTCCAAGAATTATTTTTCCTAGCGACCAGCTAAAAAGAATGAAACCCAACTGGCGCGAAACGGATAAAAGAATGAAACACCCCATTCGGCTCCAATAAATAGTGTGATTCTACAGCCAATGACGGAGTTCGCGGCAGCTTGTATAATGTCAGAGCAATAGTAGAATGTGAAAAACCAAATTTTGCACGTATGCATTTTTCTGATAAAAGTCATTTTATTACACCCGGAGTCCGCATAGCAAATTGGACGCATGTATAAAATACTCTAGACAACTGATGCATGCCCTGCTTGAGTTAAGAATAGTCATCAATGTCCCCGCAAAAAAATCAACGCAAAGTGTTGCAATTTGATCAGACAAAGCACTCATAAAATTTGATTAGTGGCGATAAATTAATGATGCAAGTACCACAATTTAAATACATACTAAAGAACATATATCGAATAATTGAATTTGTTTTAAGAGAAACCAAATACAATGAATAATCACACCACCACACGTATAGTTAGACAACATGTATTGAGCAGTTGAAACACAACGCCTTTTCCACTGAAAGCTTAATATGTCCTGATAAGGTGTATATAATGCTAACCATGTAATTTGATCTCCGGTGAACTAGAAGTACAACAATCCCGGCTAACCATCTGACCCATTGTTTGTTTTGATAATTTGTGGATATTACGAATTGTGATGTAATTATGCATGGATTGCTTAGATATGTATAAATATGATGTGCAAGCGCATACAATATAAAGCTAGATAGATAGTGCAAAAAATGCAATACCGCAACTAAGAGGATACCCACCAACTATTCACACCCTTTATTTTTATCAAGATTCGTGCAACAAATTCATCAATGAATGTTCAAATGTCAACACATTATCAATAATTGATAGAATTATATAATTTAAATTTTAGATTAATGTACTAACATGAATTTTCTGTGCATGCATTGACAAAAAATAATTAAAACCACACATTAAATAGTAGAAATAATATGATTCGTTGGATGCAAAATTAACGATCATAATAAGCTGTGGACATCTTAGTTGTGGGAAAACCGCGTTGATACATAGTGGCCACCGTTTCATGGCAGACCAAGGAAAAATTGTTTTAACGTCACCGCCGGAGAGAAACAGGGCAGTGCAAACCATGGAAATACTTATCTCCCGGAATCTCTTTGGGCCAATCACGCTACGCCACGTATATAACCTTACGACGCCACACCCTCCTCCGGGCCTATATATAGAGGAGAGGACGCGTTGTTAGCATGTACTCACAGATAGAAGACATATATGTACACACAAAACACGCTAGCTTCTTCGTCCATATTGGCAATGGCGAAGGTCCTCCTCCTCCTCGCGGTGCTCGCCATCGCCGTCAACGGCTCTGGCGCCGTCGTTCCGGACGTCGTTCCGGACTTCGTTATTAAGTCCGCTGATAAGTGGGTCACTTGGTCCGATATGGCGAAAGAGGTGAAGGAAAAGTTAAATCATTTAAATGACTCTATTCAGAAAGTCATCGATGCGCTTCCCAAGCGCGAGCAAGTCCCTCACGTCGCGCTCTGGACGGTCACCGACATAAAGGTCGACGACGAGTCGCTTCTGAACGGCAATGGCGGCGGTAGTGTGATTCTGGTCACGACCGTTCCTTTCCCGTTCCTCAACACGGAGGCGTACAATCTAGTGATGAAGAAGTTCCCGGAACCCACCGCGACCGTTGTTGGGAGGTGGGGCCTGCTGTGCAGCGCTACCGGCCAACTCTCTCCGGTCACGTTGGTCTTGAACGTCCAGGGCACCAGCAAGACGCTGGAGCGTCCCTGGGTGGAGCAGAGCGACGGGTCCAAGTGGTGCTTGAGCATCGTGCAGTCTCCGTGGGCCTGACAATCGAGGGAACTCTGCCGTTCCAGATATAGCTGGGTCCATGGGTGCTCTATCCTGCTCATGATCATCAGCTCAACCTATCATATATAGCTTGCTACCTGCAAAAGTGTGCTATCATATCGCAATATATAATTATCCACCATGCATGCATACATACATAAACATAGATAAATACATCAAATAAAGGTTCCATTGGATGTACATGTACGCCTACTCATCAAATACATTAATTGTGCCAATTCGATGATTGTAATATTCTCCACTGTATATCAACGCTATTAATTGTCTGTTTGAGTTCTTTGTGACTTGCTGTATATTCGATGACATTTGCATGGCATGTTGGAATTTTGTCCCAAATTGTCCAGCCCATTTTCGATTTCCATAACTAGTCATAGAAACTTTGAGAACAGAGTGAAAGTGCGTATAAGGCTCGGAGCGGCAGGGCCGGCAGCTGGAGAGGCTGCTGGTGTTCGAGTGCTTGCACAACGGCAACCTGAGAGAGAGTGCTTGGACCTGAAGAGCCAAGGGAGGAAGCCCATGGACTGGGCGACCCGTGTCAGCGTGGCGCTCGGGGCGGCGAGGGGCCACGAGTACCTCCACGAGGCGGCGGCGCCGCGCATCCTCCACCGCGACATCAAGTCCACCAACATCCTCCTCGACGACAAGTTCAGAGCCAAGGTCTGTTTTTTTTTGTTTGATCACCACTCTTGTCAGTAAAAAATTTGTATCAGGATTCAGGAGGTGATAGTTTCTTTTGGTGCATGAGACGTGCAGATCACCGATCTGGGCATGGCCAAGTGCCTGATGAACGACGACGTAACGAGCTGCTCGAGCTCGCCGGCGCGGATGCTGGGCACGTTCGGGTACTTCGCGCCGGAGTACGCGATCGTGGGCAAGGCGTCGCTCAAGTCGGACGTGTTCAGCACTTCAGCTTCGGCGTGGTGGTGCTGGAGCTCATCACGGGCCGGCAGCGGTGGCGGCGACGAGAGCCTGGTGATGTGGGCGACGTCGCGGCTGCGCGACAGCAGGCTGGTGGTGACGGAGCTGCCGGACCTGGCGCTGAGAGAGGGCGGCGGGTTCCCGCCGGAGGAGATGCAGATCATGGCGCACCTGGCGAGGGAGTGCCTGCAGTGGGACCCCGAGGCGAGGCCCACCATGACCGAGGTCGTCCAGATCCTCTCCACCATCGCGCCCCTCGCCGCGGACAAGCGCCGCCGGCACCACCTGCCGGCCTTTCACGCCGGGAGGCCGCGGGAGTGCTCGGTGTCGCTCGAGCGGTGGCAGGACGGCGGTCACTTGCACAACAGAGGGAACGGTAACGATACGACCGTCGTATCGGGAGAGGTTGCGGGCATGCCGGTGACGGCGATGGGGCGGAGCTGGCGGTCGCCGGAGCCGGAGGAGGTGGACCTGACGGAGCCGCGGCTGGAGACGTTCACGCAGCCGACGGCTACGAGCCTGTTCAGGTGAACGAACGAGATCGATCAGCTATACGTCGTCGTAGAAAAGATAGATAGATAGTAGCGCCATTAGCTTTGGAAACTCTGCTGCAAATCCATGGCGGGATCGATGTATCTTGTACAGACAATCAATTAAATCGACAAGAAACGTTAGTTCTTTGCAGCTCATCGGTAACGATGAACTAGGAAGCACCGTTTGCATCATTCATGGTCATTGCATTTTTATACAATTTATTGACTTTCTTTTAGTTTTCTGACCACCATTTTTTCATGGCTCAATTACATATTTAACAACATATTTACAAATTTCACAACATAAACACTACATGGAAAAAAAAATCTGTCCATAATATACAACACCACGTATACAACGTCATCTTTACACATTTTGGTCACCATATCTCCAAATACACAATCATATGTACACAACCATTAATATATAGGTGTAAGAAGTCTAAAATTCAAATTCGTAGATGAACAAAAGCAGTACATTTTCTTGGTTACGTCTGTTGGCAATGTCTTCCCAAGAGCACTCAATCTTTCAATAGAAGGGGTAGTCTTGAATTGTATTAGAGCTTGTTATTCGTCTTCTTGTCGTGTCTAGATTTGTGTATGGTGTCACCCAAATATAATATCATCACTAGTGTGGCACTTCGGTCATATTGTGCAAAACACTCAAGAAAGTGTCTTACATAGTGTATCACAACATAACAATAGCTACGGGTGAAACAAGTAAAATCCTACATTATTTAGTTTACACATAAATGAGTATAACTATTTCGGTATGATTTATATAAATATGTTTAATCACATGAAGCAATGGTGATAGTGAGAACAGAGATGTGGAGGCACAAAACCTCACAGAGATGTAGAAGCAACATGGTCGGAAAGTTTGCAAGGCTCTTGTCCCATAACTCTTTCTTGTTGATCATGTCGATATCTTTGAATTTAGCTAATTTAGCAAATTCTCCAGTTTCCACGCTTTTGCATATGGCATAAAAGCATAATGCATACACCCATATTTTGAGTTAACCTTTTTACAATGTCCCTGATAGAAAACCTCTATTTTGAAATTACCCCTTACTTTGCAATACAAACTAAAATAATCATATGACATACTTTAAGTTAAGAGAAGAAGTGAATAAAAAAAAGGAAATAGATATTATATTTAGACATCTAGTAAATAAAAATGTTGCCAGTATGGAACAAATGATTTAAGGAATTTTTGTTATCCCTCAACACTCACCGCCAATGCTAGGCACACTTTTAATTTGTATATTTTCAAAGTGTCATTGTTGATCACTAACTATACAAAAAAATAATACTCCCTCCGATCCCAAAAATCTGTCGTCAGTCCTAATGTCGATTTGTACATCATTAGTTCTTTCCTTCCGACACTTATACCGGATCAGAGTGAGTAACATATTAACTATACCATAAATACCAGTTTCATGAATCTGGGCCAAATCGACATAATTATATAGCATAATCAGTACCAAATAGATAGCAGACTCAATAGCAATCAAATAACATAAACGAATATGAAATAAAAAACCAAGAGGGCATGAACATATATCACAATAAATAGAATAATCAATAGAAACTAAACATATAGTAGCAAGTAATTCTTTTGTAAAATTAACCATAAAAATAGAGATATACCTAAATTATCAACCATGTCGGAGCCAACCGTAGCTATGAGTAAAATAGCGAGAAGTTTATCGGCACGACAACTCATACCACAAATATTGTACCTTTGAGTCCACAACGGGTCAGGGTCATCTGGTCTGGCCGATTCCAAGATGGAAGTGCCACCCGAGGATCGTCATACCATGTTTCAAACGATCCCTCCGCATCGGAGCGGACCACATCTTCGTCCATTCCTAAAAGATCAAGATCTAGGACTAAAAAGAGAGAGAGGGGGGGGGGGGGGGGATAGAGTTTATAAAATGTAATGAAGCAACAAGCAGAGTTTTCTTAAGGACAAAAGGTTCAAATGTGACATATGATACAAACAGCAACACCCACCGACGATCTCGAGCCACCCTTTAATATTCCGATACAGAAAAAACTAAAAGGACAGACATCCACGTGCGACGACTTGGGTGCACCTATGTCGAGTCTCGAGACGGGAAAATAGCCCGTCCCTCTTGACGTGGTATGCGATTTTGCCATAATTATTCATAAAAAATTATAGATAATGGTCAATACTGTATCTTCATTGTTGCACTAGAACCATTTATACTTGAATGGATAATGTGTATAGGCAATATATTTTTGGGATTTGTTACCTGTGAGTTTGGGAAGAGCTTATTGGGATTAATATTTTGATATTTATATTGAAGGCCTTGTTCAAATTTTAGGACTAACCCTGAAACCACTTTCACAATGTATTTAAAAATCACCTGTGAACTCCCATCTAGTAGATATAGGTTGATATTTCATCCATATAACACAACAAGGCAACATGACATGTGGAAGAATCACAAAGTGGCAGGTTTAGTTTGTACACTACAAGTTTCTGTAATTGTACTTTCCTGACCACTACTATGATATTTGGTCAATTCGATGCTTTATAGATTTCTATCCTGATTTCAAGGATATTAAAATATATATGCGAAGACATACAACACACAAATATATATGTACATACTATATAATTCATGTAACTGTAATAACTTAGTACAAGGAAAACTCTTATCACAACATACAATTTTATTTTATCCAAAGCAAACTTTGAAGTGATATACATTAAATTTTCATAACAAAGAGCACTATAACTAATGTTCTGTAACAATGTTATTTGGTTAAATATGACTTCTAGTGATATAAATTGTACTAATTAATGCTATATTATAATAAAATTAATTTAAATAATTACCGAAGCTTAGTATAAAAATGTTAGTAATTACAAAAGTTTAGTATAAAATTTGGACAAAGATACTCTTTTGAGATTTTATATGTAAACTAGTGAATTAAGGAGGCAAACACATGCAAAAACTGTTCTGCATATGTTGCTTGCGCCACCGACCCATACATTATTAACAACGTGTCATCTGCATATTGCAAAGCTGCTGAAGGTGCACCATTGTGGATGAGGTGGACAAGAAAATTAAACGGTATCTCATAAGCCATTTGTACCATTTTTTGTAGGATATGCGACACAAACCACAACCTTCTTGATTTCCTCCGTTGAGAATGGCTCTTGCAGCATTTGTAGGTGTAGTTTGGTCCCATATAGGTGATTTAGGTCGATAGTAAGTGTCCATTGTCGGTTTTCCGGAAAAGTGTTGGGAAAGAAGTCCGTTGCAATTCAAAGCTTCTCTGAATCCTGGAAAAAATCTGTCTCCACTTGTTTCAAAAATTGCATCTTGTTTTTCCTAATTTTGTAGGTTAACATGGTGTGAAAGTTTTTGGTATTTTAGTCCCCCAGTCTGCACTACTTTATCTTCGGTCTTCTTCAATGATAGGATTCAGGTGGCGATAACATTTTGTATTTGTCCTCACATAGTAGTATAAAGCACAGCGCCATGTCAGAAAGTGGTCTCGACTCTTGGACCGCATTGATGGTCTGTTGTCATGTACCCATGAACGCCACAAGCGTGCGACATTGTCACCGTCACGGATCCTTGTTGCTGGTGGTACTGATCGCAAGTGGATACAGGTATGATACGACGATCGACTCGTGTTTCTTGCTCTTCATCCATGCCTCTTGGAAATGTGATGTCCCATGTTTTAGTTGCAAAATAACGCGACCTCCCAATATTATTGCTAGTTGAGATAATTGTTCGGAACATCAGAAAGTTTTATCACAGGTACATACACACCTTAACCTTAACTATGTACTGCCTGTGATTTTCCAGAAATAAACATGTTAATTTGAGGGATACATAAAAAATAATGCGGGTTTATAACAGATGTATTGTTCACTATTTTGGACCCACTTTCTCTTTGCAAGACCCACAAATGAAAACATATGTTAGACAATTTACATAAATATATTGATAGCATTTATATATATGCACTTGTGTGATTTTTAGTTCTTCTAAATCGTTCAAAATTCATTTTGAATTTTAAAAATTAACAGATCACTACAAGCGACCCTACTCTTGTTGGTGTTGGAAAATGCCCTAATTTAGTTAGAGACTGCCATAGGGCGCGGCGCGGAATTGGCGCGAAAAACTGCCACATGGCATGTGATGTCAGAGACACAAAATCCCGTTGTGAGATCACAGGGTTGGGAACTTGGGATCGTGGCATGCTGTACGGCAAGAGTTACCATGTTCACTCCTTATATTTTGAAAAGTTAGTGCTGGAAAATGTGGGTGACAGCGCCGACCACCTTCTCTTCTCCATTGTAGTCCTTCTGGAAGCGCTTCCAGCCCTTCAGCGTCGTGTGCTCATACTTGCTGCACTCCTGGCACTGAGGATGCAGGTTGCCGTTGACGTAGAACTGGCTACGGTTGGCATTGTTGTTGTAGTTGCTACCATCTCCACGGCTGCGTCCGAAACCACGGCCATTGCGGTTGCCGATGCTCCCACCGCGCGGCGTTGATTCATGGATGATGCACCTCCACAGCCACCGGGAGAACCGACGCCACCGATACTCGAGACGGTGGAGTTGCCACCCACGGATCCTCCTCCATTCTGAGTATCGAGCCTATTCTCGAAATTGACAAGATGAGCATACGGTTCATATAGGGATCCCGCCTCAGTATTGCTGATCATGGCGGTGACGAGCGCGTTCCACTTGGAGTCTAGGCCTGCGAGGATCTATGATGACATATCGTCGTCCTCCATTTTGGAGCCCGCGATAGTCATAGTGTCACCGAGGCTCCGCATCTTGGTGAAGTATTCCGCAACCCTCATGTCGCGCTTCTGACTCGTCGGGAGTTGCATCCAGAGCTGCATGATCAAGGGGGACTGGGTATCCATGACCTTCAGGTTTAGAACACATCACTTCTCGGTTAATGGCTCTTCAAACTTCTCACCAAAGATGGGGTATGTCAAACTTGTCACCGAAGATGGTGTTCGAAAACCTATCACCAAAGGAGGGATGGGTATCCATGATCTTGAAAAGGCTAAGAAACTGAAATAATTTTGTCATCTTTCAACAACTTTCAGGACTCATAATAAAGTTACACAAGAGTGAACTGTTTTGTTTCGGGGAGACGCAAGACGAGAATGCTCTTAATGCTGAATTGTTTGGCTACGAGTAAGACTAGTTTCCTGGTATCAAATATTTGGTTGGGTATTCTGATACACTATCTGAGGCTCTCAAATGATGAATGGAAACATATCGAGTGCCGTCTATAAAAAAGTCCAAGCTGTTGAAAAGGGAAATTTACTATCTCTTTGTGGAAGACTAGTTCTTCTCATATATTTAGTACTAACAGCCCGGTGATGTGGGCGACGTCGCGGCTGCACGCTAGCAGGCTGGTGGTGGCGGAGCTGCCGGACCCGACGCTGAAGGAGGGCGGCGGGTTCCCGCTGGAAAAGATGCATATCATGGCGCACCTGGCGAGGGAGTGCCTGCAGTGGGACCCCGAGGCCAGGCCCACCATGACCGAGGTCGTCCAGATCCTCTCCACCATCGCTCCCCTCGTCGCGGACAAGCGCCGCCGGCACCACCTGCCCGCCGCCGCCGCTGCCTTGCACGCCGGGAGGCTGCGGGAGTGCTTGGTGCCGCTCGAGCGGTGGCAGCACGGCGACGATGGCCACGTGCACAGAGGGAACGGTACCGTCGTGTCCGGAGAGGTTGCGGTTAGCGTGGGCACGCCAGTGCCGGCGCTGGGCCGGAGCTGGCGGTCGCCGGAGCCGGAGGAGGTGGACCTGACGGAGCCGCAGCTGGAGACGTTCACGCAGCCGACGTCGACGAACCTCTTCAGGTGAAGGAATGAGATCGATCAAGTACACGTCGCAGAAAAGATAGATAGACAGACGAGTAGTAGTCGTTCAGCTTCAGAAACTATGCTGTGAAGCCTGTGATAAGATCCTCTGCCATGGCAGGATCGATCTATCTTGTACAGTCAAAACGTAATTAATCAATTAATTCGAGAAAAAAACAGTCATGATTGAAAGCTTGTGGCCACCCGCACAAAAAAAAAACTTGTGGCCAAATTGAGGGCTTTGTTCCCCGATCTCGTGGATGGTGGACTATCGATACAATTATGCTGATTTTAAGGGCTGAACATAAAAACAGACAGTATTTCAATCTTCAGACGATACAATTATGTTATGGAGCATGATTTTGAAGGGCTAAGAACATAAAATTTATTTTGGCAGCGTTCGAAAAACTTTCAAAACTTAAAATTAACTTCCGGAGGCCTAAGACGAGGCTGATCTTCATGCCGAATTGTTTGGCTGCGAGAAAGACCAGTTTCCTATTAACTATTCGGTATTCCGATACACTATCGGGCGCTCTCAAATGCTGAATGAAAACATGTCGAGAACCGTCCAAAAAAGGGCTAAACAGCTCGAAAGAAAAATTACCATCTCTTGCTGGAAACCGGCTACTGTATGCAGTGGCTTTCTTGCATTTGCGAGTCTTACATAGATTGTACTATTTCCAATCAAGATTCTTCTGGCAAGGTAGTTAGGAAAAGAAATATCAACCGGTTAAAGGCGATGTGGTTTGACAAGCTAAGGATGAAAGAGGGTTGGGTATCCATGACCTTCGGGTCAAGAACATGACACTTCTCAGTAAATGGCTTTTCAAACTTCTCATTGAGCATAGGATATGTCAAATTTTTGCTATTTTTTCCAGCTTAAAGGCAATGTCCCAAGTTTTTTGGAAAACGAGGGACTCACACTTTTGGGCGGGGCTAATGGCAACGAATAAACATTTCTTCTAGTTTGGACCGTTCGATGGATTGGAGACTGGATTCTCGGATGATAAATAGATAGGAGATACCACTCTCCGGGAACAATACGCTATACATAATATTGTTCATCACAAGGGAGAGACAATTGCTATGATGTTTGATCAAGCCAAAATTAATCCCATACGGTCGGCATGGAGTGCCCTAATTGGGCGGTTGGCTTCGATCCAACTATCGCTAAGGACTGATAAATTTTGGCGGAATCAACGTGAGGACGAAAAGTTCTCTCTAGATCCCATGTATATAGCGCGGGTCCAACAACTAGTCGATGATAACAAGAAAATATAGAAAATGAAGATACCACTTGAGATTAAAGTTTTTGCATGTTATATTCAGAGAGGAGTAATCATCACTAAAGACAACCTTGTATAGCGCAACTGCCATGGAAGTATGAAGTGGGGGCCAACTTGCGTAGGATCTGACATTAGGTAGAATCTATGAGATCAATTTTTCTAATATACAAAACATGTTCAAATATTCTCAAAACAAAATGGACAACATACACATATAGGTCATATATGTAACGCCAAAAATTTGCTTCTTCAAATCCGACCTACACTTAGAGAGCTAAAAAGGAGAAATTTTAGTGCAAATAGTGCGAAACACTATTCACCCAAACCTGACACTATTCACAGTAAAAATTTCACTTTTTTGTTTCTCTACCTATAGATCGAATTTTGAGCTGAATTTTTTTGGGTTGTTGAAACAGCATGTAGGTATGTTATATAATTTTCTTAGATTTTTTAGCAATGTATAAATAGGATTTTTATGACTTGATTCTATGATCTCACCTAAAGGAGACATGCTATGCAAAGTCTCCCCAGTATGAAGTGGGTGTTCTATCATTACGAAGAGAAGATCAAACACTTATTTTCGAGTGCAAGTATTCTCGTAAATAAAATGTGTACATACATTTCTCTGTTAGTATGTAGAAAACATAAATACAACTAATGTGACATCTTCTGCATAATCTTACGTTGCATGTCATCGACAAAAGAGTGAAAACCATATCTCCAGGTCTTAACCGTAAAGAGGAATACAAACCATAGCCAAAACCCAATAACAATACCAGCAATCACAGAGTAGTACAACCACGGGTCATCCCCTTGACCATTTATATAATTTGTTGTATTTCTCTCATCCGGTGCACACAGAAGAAGGAGAGGATATCCACAAAGCCCAGAATTGTTGGAGTACATAGATGGGTCAGTTAGGGTCTGAATCTGAGTCCCAGTGGGAATCTTGCCTGACAAATGATTGTTGGAGACATTGAACGTGCTGAGCTCCGATAGGTTGGAGATGCTCTGAGGAATTGCTCCTGAAAGTTCATTAGAGGATATATCAAGCGATTCAAGAAAATTCAACCTACCAATGTCTTGAGGAATTCCACATGACAAATGATTTGTTGACATATTGAGAAACCGGAGGCCCTGAAGGTTGGTTAACTCTTCTGGAATGCACCGAGACAAAGCATTGCTAGATAAATCGATTCCGGTTAATAACGAGACCGTTGTTTTCTGGAAAATGAGCTTGTGGCCCTTCCAAACTATGGTGATTCTATCCTTATATTTCTGCAAGACGGCCGGAACGGGCTCTACCGGAGTTGACAAATTTTGTGGATGTCTCATGGAGGGTAAGTTGCCCAAGGCTACCGGAATTGGTCCAGTTAAGCTATTGTTTGCCATGTCAAGCAACTGAAGTTTAGAGAGCTCTGATAATTCCGGCGGAATTTCTCCAGTGAAGTTGTTTGATCTGAGGCTAAGTATTCTCAAAGATGGGACCTGAGTCCCGATCCATGGAGGGATACCACCAAAGAACATATTGTTCCCGATGTCCAGGATTGCCAGGGAGCTACATCCCTTTAGTACATACTTTCGGCGAGATAAAGCGAGTCGAGAGAGCAGTTATGTCTTTCCTTAGCTAAGGGGATTTCACCTGAGAAGGAGTTGCTGGACAGGTCCATGAATAGCAGCCTGGGAGCTCTCCGGTGAACCGGTTCTTGGACAAGTCTATGAGTAGCAGAGTAGTGAGGTTGCACAAACAGTCCTGGAGCTCCCCCGTGAGCCCCGGTTGTTTGCCAGATCCAGCACTTGGATTTTGCGAAGCCCGCAAAGCCGGTACGGAATGTGGCCCACAAGGTTGTTGCCGTAAAGCCGGAGGTAGCCTAGGTTGTGCATGTTCCCGAATCTGTTGGTGGTGAGGTCGAGTAACTTGAGGGAGCGCAACCGCGAGATGCTGCCTGGAATGGGCCCTTGGAGGTTAGTATTCCTGAGGATCAGCACGCTGAGCGCCGGGAGCGCCGCCGTGTCGAGCGTGCCAAGCTCGCCGGAGATACCGCGTCCTTACACCCACCCCGTAGCAGTACTGAAACTGAACCAGAATGGCTCATTACTGAATATATTCAGGAATTTGGTGAATTAGACCTCTATTTTCAGGATCATATCCTCTAAATTTCCACATACTGGCATGTCAACGTAGCGGGGACTAACAAACTGTATGCTCTTTCTAGTCACATACTCACATGCATAATGGCCTCATGCCCGTCCTGCATGCAGTAGTCAAGAAGATGAAGAGGATGTGAAGAGATGGAGATGCTTTGCTTGCATCTTCATCACTCACAGAAATGCATGCATTCCCCTAATTTGGTTCCTTTCTTCTAGAGCATCGTACGCTCTACATAGTCAATGAACCAGTTCGGCAGCTTCGCAGTGTGCCTTTGCCGTGCTCATCACATTAGATATTGCTTGCACGAAACTCATAATGCACACACGAACATGAGAAGGAAATAGTACAATAGCACACATATTGTTCCTTATTCAATCAATCAGACAGAAACAAGCCACACAAGAACTAGCGCAACAGAACATTACCGTTGTTACTCACGGCTGCACAGTGAGTTCAGAGTAGATCAAACAAAACAAGAACTGAGTAGGTAGCTGTGCTGTAGACCATCTGACCAGCTTATTAATCCCTGGAACCCTCACCTGGGCTTCTTTTCAGAAAAAAAGTGAAACGAAGATCATCGGTCGAGCACACTAGCATAACCAAGGAGATAAATAAAATGACAGAGCAGGAGCAGCAGTTACCTGACATAGAAAGCGTATGCCTGTCTCACATCCGTGTTTCCAACTGTATCAGCATTGGCGATTTGGATCCTCCAACTCTGTGACTCCCCAAGGCCGTAGTGGGCCATGAGCAGCCACACCAAGGTGATGAGCTCTCCTCCTGTGCTGAGCCGCGCTACGTGCATCTCCACCCTCGTCGACTTGCCTGCGGCGTATATGAGGAGCCTTGTCCACATGTATACTAGCTCCTCGAGTGCTTCCTTGCTTGGCTCGGGCATCCTCTTCTTATCCAAAAAGTCGAGGAAATCAATTTCCTCCGGTTCTTGGTACTTCTCCAGCGCTAGCAGCGAGCGGCAGCATGGAAGGGTGGGTAACCAAAAGGTACATCATGTAGTTGGATAGTTTCCGACATACCTCCACCATATAATTAGATTAGGTACCTCTGCTGATGCTTCAGCTCTTGCCTCCATGTCCGAAGAAGGGGGAGGAGACACGGGTATTTATTAAGGTGTGCCTCACTCACAAAATGCAACCATACAAGAATCATACCAAAATCTGCAACCATTAGAACTTGGGTTTCTTCCAACAGTCTGCCAAGGTTTGGCCATTCTCGGGGTCCCTTGTGCCGTGGTCCAATGGACATTTCAGCTTGTAAGAGAATAATCTCCTAAAACATACTCCAGCATCGTCTTATCCACATCCACGTTCTCAGTGTCTAACATCTTGCTCATCCAAAATATATTTTTCCTTTTAACACCAAACCAATCAGCAGATAACTTTTTAATCATGGCCATCAGTCGCTGAGTGAATGTCCTAGGCTGCAGGTTGCTCCCAGTCAACCAGCGCACCAAGCTGTACTGCCCCATCGACTTTGGCCACCATTGCTTCTTCTCTGGCCATCCAACATCACTGGATAAAATAAACCAGGTCAATCTGGCGAGCACATCACACTTTCGAACCTTCAACCAGGCCCATGTCCATGGCGACATCATCCAAGCCAACACTGCACAAATTTCTATTAAGAATCCCCCAATAAACAGTGAATAGGTGATTGCAATGTCAGCTTTGCTATATTTCTGTTTCTCATCCGCGTAGAAGAGCACAAGAGCAACAACAACAAACACCTGAGATATGCATCTAAGTATGATGATGCTCATTGTTCTGAGCACGAGGGCCTTGGTGTACAGATCGTCGTACATCACACCAAGCTCAATACTCACCATCTTGGGCATCTTGGTGTCTTCTATCAAGGGGCGCCCTACAGAAAATAAGCTGCGCCCTGAAAATATATCATAGACTTTTGGCATTGAATGTAGAGCTTCACAAACAATGTGATCATAGCCATCGCTGTTGATCTCTTGAGGCAACCGGCTCTTGTACCGACCTCCTGTTGAGCTCTCAAGGTCCTTAAGGCTTCCACACTTAAGAGACCATATTCTTTCTCCATACTTTATAACTCCAGCAGAGAACACAAAGATGCCTGAAACTAGCAGATCAACACTGTGTCTTCCAATGGACTTCCAGAAAACATATATAGCCAGGACAACTTGCACAACCACATTCAACAAATGCCTCAACCACAGGTTGTTATCCTCCATGGCAAAAGCAGTAATAGTGTCCTGCCCACCAAGATGTATGAGGAGAAATGGTGCCCAAAAGAAAGCTAGTGCATGTGTTCTCCTTGGTGTGTGGCTTTCAACTGTGATATCCTCATGTTTTGAGAGATAACCAAGGGCATAAACTGCTACCAAGTCTGCCCCCAAATAAGCTGCCCAAATGGAGAGCCTTAAGATTCCACTTGTGGTATGGCACCGAAGCCTACCAGTGAAGAAGAGGAACAATTGGAGTGTGAAGCTGAAGAACACAAGTAGCTGAATTTCCCACTGATTGAATAGTTTGGTCACACTATCCATTGCATGCATGCTAGAATCCAATGTCTGGTAGCCTAGTAGATACAGAAAGTTATACATTCAGACCAAATAACATAATACTAAATCCAAATGGAACATACGTTTCGTATTTATGCATGCATGATGGGCAAGTAGCCAAATTATTATAATCCACACAAGGAAATTGGGATCAGTCAGGAACTTTCCATATGAACTAAAATAATCAACTAGAAATGCCCATACTTTGTGTCTTGGGAAGAGTGGATGAGAAAATGAGAGGTCCCTCTTAAGCTTTAGCAAGGGAGCTAATATCTCATTGAATTTAGAAGCAAAAGCTAGTTAGAAATGGAGTAAAAAACGAAAAACTAAAATATGGGCACTTATCTACCTTCGACTAGCTGCACAGTGGGTTGGATGACTTCCAGCCAATCTAGCTAGCGCCTCTAGGTGTGAGTTCTGTAACTAGTTGATGTATGTGAAGCCTGCATTGTTTGTTGGCGTGCTTAGAAGTATACCCGTTTTCAAATCTGTTCCTTATAGTAGGAGCTAGCAGATGTATAAAGAAGCACTAGATCTCTAATGATAGCATTCTCCTTTCACACATTTCTCGCAAGGAGAGCAAAGAGAAAAAGGAGATGCTTGCTACCTCTTTTAACACAATTCGACACTTTTTTTCTGTTAGATCAAAGGAGGAATTGCTGCGTCCTCTGTTAAAGCCCAAGGACTGAAGGACCATCCGATAATTGACAAGATGCCCGTCCGCGCTCCTTAAGAGACTCTTATCCGACACCTACTCGCCTCCATCACCTGCCAGAAGCTAGCAAGTTTAGTGTTTTGTTTTCCCCTGCTTCACTCTGTTCTCCCTTGGCTCTGTCTTTCTGTAAAATTGGGCTTGTAAAACTTAAGCTTGTATCTCCATCATACATACAGCTGGGGATTTATTAAATTAAATCCAGTAAATTTGGCGCGCGCATCTCAGAATCAAATTGCTTTTCTTCTAAGTTCAACCGTGCATACAGGATACAGCTGCAATCAGCGAAATATGTGAAGGCCGCGTGGTGAACAAACCTGGACCTCCCGCGGACCATTGGGGGAGGGGTGGGGGACGTTGGTGAAGAGGTAGGGCAGAGAATCAGTGGGCTCGTCTACCTCCCCCGCCGCCGCCTCCTTCGCCGGTTTCGCCAACGCCGGAGCTTCCTCCCGCGGCGTACGCCGCCATCTCGGATAGGGAATGGCCAGGTTTCTGTTTCGACTTTGAACCAATTACAGTTTGATGGGCCGCCTAAGGGGGCCTAGGTTCAAATGACCAGCCCGTAAGTGGTCCATATCAGTACATGCCATGAAGAGGATAATCTGATTCTAAAGAAAAAAAATAACGAAGAGGATAATCATATGCTAAAAAAAGGAAGAGGATAATCCGATGCTCAATTTTATTTTTAAAAGATAATAATATAAAAGAAAGAACAGGACAATCTAAAAATGTTTGTAACTTTTAGAAGATATAATTATGATTGAATGTGGAGATAGCAGATCGTTGAGTTTGGGTGTGCATACAAATCCCAGTCGGTTTGTTTGGGCCGGTTTGCTCGAATGCTATCATGTACTCGCTCTGTTCTAAATTACAAGATTTTTGAATATATCAATATGGACTATATACGGATTAAAATGAGTGAATCTACATACTAAACTGTGCTTAAATACACCTGAATCAGAAAAAAACTAGAACATCTTATATTTCGGAACAAAGGCAATAGGTTCAGTTCATATTTTAGTTTAGTTACCCAACAAATCTCATATTTAGCCATCGGCAACTAGGCTATGCCGGATAATAATAGCACCTAGGATACAAAGCATAGAGACTCCCGTGTTTCGATTTTTTTCTGAGGTCAAAGTGGCCATATCCACCGGGTCAAATAGATAGAAGAGATTACCCAGTTTGGTCAAAAAACCATTCAAACTGTACAGTGCCCATGCCCTATTTATGAGGCAAACATGTCCGGAAAACCGCACGGTCAAGACGATCCGCCATCCATATGACGCAAGTCGACCAAACGCCACAAACATACACCACTTGCTCTGGGGCCACCGCCCCGACATAGCAAACAGGATGAAACTTCCCATTGTCCGAAATCGAACAGTTGAGTAAACGAACCTGCTGTCCGCACAGTATCAGAACGCCATCCAAACCCACCTGCTCCGGGGCCGCCGCCTCGGCCTAGCAACCGGGACAAAGCTTTGCATCTGTTATCTTTGTTTTCCTGTTTGTTTTTTCTCTTTGTTTTCTCCCGGTCATTTCTTGCATCTGATTTCCCTGTTGCCCTGCTTCTCCACGTACGACATGTCTTTGTTTTCGTTCTTCTCCTCTCATTTTCTCTCGTGTTATCTATTCAGAATCTTGGAAACTTGTTTGCTTGCACAGATCTCTCCTGTTGCTCCGTTGCAGATATCTCATTTTCAAGCCTTGGATCGTTGTTGGTTTTTGTCTGATTTGCCCATGCACTGTCTATAGCGCTAGTATGTGGACGGGACAGTTGTACCCATGCAAGCGTGTGGTATTGTCACCGTCAACAATCCTTGTTGCTGGTGGTACCATCGCAAGTGGAGACGAGGTACGAGGCAACAATCGACTCGTGTTTCTTGCCACCCTCCCCGACTGTTGGAATAACATTTTGAAGTTTCAGTTCACAAATTCAAATCTGCTACTCCCTCCTATCCGTATTATCTGTATTACGTGTCGTGAGATTTCAGCTAAGTTAGTACAACTAGCATGTGTAGCGTGCGTCATTTTTCTGCATCGGAGGGAGTAATGGTTTAGAATATTCCGAATTTTATTTTATCACAGCCACGTACGTACATATGTAATTTTTCAGAAAGAAACATGTTGATTTGAGTGCTACCGAACTAAAAAAAATGTCCCACGAATGAAAACATCTGTTAGAAAAGTTATGTAAATATATGGATGACACTTATGGCACATGTTTTGATTTTTTTAGTTATTCTAAATCGTTCAAATTTGATTTTTGATTTTTTTTGAAACAACGGAACCCATAAAGCGACCTCCTCTACCCACACTAGTTTGTGTTTGAAATGCCCGAAAGAAGTTAGAGTTGGGTAAATAAAGAGTGGAGATTTTTGGCTCCCAAGTTTCAGTGCTCCAGCTATATGAAAAAAGTAAAAAATTATATTTACGAGTTATCTATGCATGCAAAAAAGTAATTTCAAATAGTTTGTACTCTAAGCTGCACAAAAATGGCAAAAGTGTGCATCTGAGTATGCATATTTACAAATCTCTAAAATTTATCAGATTTTGTCTATTTGAAATTATTATTTTTGCATATTTTATCGGGATTTTTTTTCAGAATTTTTGGAAGTCATAATTTTTTTAATATTTTAAAATAGACGTAGCAAATTGATCTCGGGAGGCAAACACACTTTTCGGTAAATACAAGTGTGCTTCGTCAGTATATACTTTTTACCCATAACGGAGTGCAATATAAGAAATTACAATGAATTATCCATGAACGGGAGAGAGCAGATACTTTATTTTATTATTTACCAGCTCATCTGAGCAACTGATAGAGTGAAAAATAATACTATAGACTAGTCATTTCCTAGACGCAGCTGACGTGGACGTCACCGGACTGGGTTGGCTCTGGCTGGACGGCGGCTGCCTCTTCTGGAGCTTGGTGAAGGCCGTGCCGTCGCACTCGAAGTCGTCGTACCGCTTGAAGAGCTCGGCGACGAGCATGCACGCGGTGGCGATGACGGCGTCCTTGGCGGCGCACTGCTTGTTCCCCACGGTCGCCTCCTCCGTCTCCGGCCCGTTGGACCAGTACACGTGCCGCAGCAGCGCCTCCCCTTCCTCGCCGACGAACCTGTCCGGCACGAACTCCTCCGGCCGGTCGAACACCGCCGGGTCACGCATCGCCAGCGGCTGGTACCCGCACAGCATCTCCCCGGCGGACACCGCGAAGCCCTCTCCGCCGTGGGAACGCAGCACGAAGTCCCGCCGCGCGCGCCCGAACTGCAGCGGCACGGGCGGCCGCGTCCGGAGCACCTCGTACACCGTCGACCGCACCAGCGGCATCTTCCCCTTGGCCACCGCCGCAAACCCGACCTCGCCGCCGGTTTCCTCCAGCGCGCGGCGGACCTCGTCCCGGAGCCGGGCGCGCAGCGCGCCGCAGTCGGCCTTGCCGATCTCGAGGACGAGGAAGGGGAGGAAGACCGAGAAGCCGCCAAAGGCGTTGAAGCCGAGCACGAAGAGGATGTTGTTGATGGCGTCCTTGGCGGTGAGGCCGTGGTCGTCAACGCCGACGGCGACGGCCTCGGCGCCGTGCTTCTCGACGAAGCGGTAGAGCATGTCGTAGCCCGGTTTGACGAGAATGGAGGGGAACGGGAAGGAGTGGAAGAGGAGCTCCTCCAGGGGCTGCGGGATGGCGCCGATCTTCTGCGTCGGCACCAGCTGGAGGCCCAGCCACACGTCCAGGATGTAGACTCCGAACCGGTGGACGAGGTCCTCCGCGGCGGTGTCGGCGCCGACCACCGCCTTGCACAGGAACCGGAAGATGCACTGCTGCAGCGGGACAATGAAGCTGGCGCCGCCCTCCTTGCCGGCGTCGAGGTCCGACTCGACGGCGGCGAGCATGCCGTCGACGCCGGCGAGGAACTCAGAGGCCCACACGCGGGAGCTGCGGCGGAGGAGGTCGATGGCGAAGGCCTTGGTGCGCGCGTGCTCGGGCTCCTCGGTGTCCAGGTACACGCCGACGCGTGTGCCGCCCGTGAAGGAGTCGGATGGGTTGTAAGGCCCGATGAGGCAGTCGCGCTTGTCCACGAGGGAGCTGTCGAATAGCGCCGTGAAGGCGGCGGAGTCCACGACGGCCACTACGCGGGGGTCGACGCCGAGGAAGAAGGGGAAGGTGGGCGGGATGTTCGCCCTGAACACCGTGCTCCGGTGGTGCCCGGCGCGCCGGCGGAAGAACTCGTCGGGGCCCTGGAACCAGAAATAGTCGAGCCGGTCGCGGATTGGTCCGAGCACGGGGATGCCGTACCCGCCGGGGATCGGGCGCGGCGGCGGCGTCACCGCGGTGGCCGCCGGCGAAAATAACGGCAGCATGCCTGGCTCTGGGATGTATGTGGTTCCGTGTGGTGGCTCCTGAGCGAGCTAGATATCGCCAGCTAGTTTGTGGTGTCAAGTGAGCTCAGTGGACCAGCAGCTGATCATTAGCTCAGTGGTGGAGTAGTGAGCTTACCTGAGCAAGGGCGAGAGGTTGCCGATGCCGCGATGGAGACGCCAGCAGAGTGAGAGGATCAGGTGGGGCCGTTTTGACAGGCGGTCTTCTTCTCTGTCTGGAGCAGCGAAACTATATAGGCATAAAATTGCACATAAAGTTTTGTGAAATTTATGTTTCGAAAAGTTCAATTCGGTATCAGCACTTTCCGAAGATTAAATATATTACACCTATCGTATTTTTTCGTACAAATGCTCGTTTATGAGCTTACACTAACACATTACAAAGGTCTGAAATTGCGTACAATTGTTTGTTTTATGCAAATTTGGTTTTCAATTCCTGCACTTCAGTAGTCATACGTTCTAAGTCATAAACTAAAAATAACATAATTACGTTGTGCAAGTTTATATTTTGATGTGTAATCGGGTAGGCAGTGGCAACTTCAGTTTGTTACTCGTGCTCGACGGACTAATATTTCAAGGTGACAAGCAAAGGCCTTGTTTGTATACGGGATTTTCGTAGAACTAGTTTTCCGTGAACTAAGATAACTTTGTTGTACACTGGTTTAAGGTTTTACCGATCCAAACATGGTTTATACACGATCCTAATTAACTGAATGTTTTCCTGAAAGTAACATAATAATTAATTACCAACTCACTCGATGTGCTACAAAATGTGGAAGGATACACATGCCAAACTTAGGCAATGATTAGTGTATACTGATTAAAATTAATTATATTACTTGCTACTTATCTTACGGGTGCAATTAAAATTTTATTGTGTATATATATTGCCGTTGGTGGATAGATCATGCATTAGTGGTTTTACTAAGCACAATTTCCCTCGTAGACTAGAACACATTGGGTTGTATTAAATCATTTGCATGGATAAGTACATGAATCTTGCCCGTTCACCAGCTGCGTTCTCGGTTCTTCTTCTCATGTGCTTTGCTACTATCCAGGCAGAATGTAAGTTGTAGATTAATCGGTCAAACTATTGCTATATAGTTTTCTAAAGTGGATAATCTTTGCTGCTTTTCCTCACTGTATTTGCAATATTAGTCTGTCGATTTACCTAGAGCAGTCAGTACACATATTTTGTATAATGTTTTGACCTCGTTAGAGATATGATGTGCTAAGAGATCGTTGTTTTAGTTCTAATAATTAGACCCATTTCTTGCATCATTGCTTGTTCTGGAGGCTTGAATAAATACAAATAAATCTTTCGTTCATATTCGATAGGCAGAATCATTGAAGACGTGAACAATAAGAAGATAAATTTACCATACAGACTATGTGGCCATCAAACATATATTCCAGCCTGCAAGAAGCGCTCCTTCTGCTACTGTTGTTTGGTTAAATACATCTGTTATCAAACAATGGAAGAATGCACGGCCCATTGTGGAACAGTTTCCTCTGCTTCTTCTGCTTCCCCGACCCAACCTCCTTTGCCCTCCTATCAGATCTAATTATATGTTGTTAGAAGAGATAAAATACTTTTGATGCATGTGTTAATGAACAATTTGGAATAAGAAACTATTTGCCGGCCGTGAGGAGAAGCTTTGACTCCCATTGGAATCTCATCTGCCCGTTTTGCCCAAAAGGATTAAACTGTCAGATTAATGTTCTGTATAAACATGGACGGTCATATATGAAAGTGTTATCTTGTGAGTTTAATTAAAAATCATGTTAGGGCTGCTGTTGACTAGTGGAGGCTGCTCAAGTTTAGTCCCACCTCGCCTAGGGGAAGAGGCCACACCCAACTTATAAGGGAGAGATTCCTCCTCCTTTCAGTCCGGGCTTTTAGGATGGAATGAGCTCTACTCTTATAGTTGGCCCGTGTGCGCATAAGCGTCTGAAACTAGGCCGAGTACTGGGCTAAATCTGAGTGGATGCTAACATCTGGTATCAGAGCCAGCATTGCCATGTCTGCCTGGGGGGCTTCCCAGGGGGATGGGATGTTAGGGCTGCTGTTGACTAGTGGAGGCTGCTCAAGTTTAGTCCCACCTCGCCTAGGGGAAGAGGCCACACCAACTTATAAGGGAGAGATTCCTCCTCCTTTCAGTCCGGGCTTTTGGGATGGAATGGGCTCTACTCTTATAGTTGGGCTGTGTGCGCATAAACGTCTGAAACTAGGCCGAGTACTGGGCTAAATCTGAGTGGATGCTAACAAATCACGACCCTACCAGTAAAGTCCCTCGTTTCAACACCCTCCCACTTAGCTTGCTTAATCTCAGCACTTTAAAACAAACGTATAGAGGATCCCTGTTTTAACTGATCCATGATCATAGTCGACTCGAGCATTAATGTTGTTTTTGGGTGCACGTCGAGCTACATCAAACCCTCCATGAATTTGTTCCCCCAAATTTCAATGACCTAAGTAAGAGAAAAAGGAGCAGTGTCATGTTGAGGCTGTGGATATGCCTAGGAAAGGTGGATGTAATATATATGGAGGGAGGTAAAGGTTGAATCCAATTTATTTTCTACCATGAGAGGTAAAGTCCACACAATATTTCGTCGAACTTCAAGTTTCATGATCAGCGACTATGTTGACCTAGAAAAATATTGTCTCTTTCACATGGAAATAGAAAATACAATAAAAACAGGGCATGTACAATGGGTGATGTCTCGTTATCTCTTGAGATGCCACACATAATGCACGATAAATTTAACAAAATGTCACACTATTTGTGGGGGTGCGAAATCACTCATACTAATTTTAAGGTGGGTTCTCAGTTCTCACACTAATAGTGCACTGAAATTGAGCAACAACACTCTGGATGAACTCTCTTATTATATATATGTGTGGTTATTTCCTCAAGTATTACACCTTGATCAATTCTCTGTTTTCGTTTTTTTTGTAGTTATATTCAGATCTTGGAGGAAACCAAAAGCATCAAGGATCTACCATACCCACTTCGCAAATCTTGGGTTCTATGCACATACGATCGAAACTTCCCTTCCCTAAATCTACTCTAGGTATCTAGGGCGAGAAGGCCATATTGGTCTAGCCGCGATCCTACTGGGCATCACTGCGGCACTTCACGTATTACACATGCTCTCTAGGTGCGACCCATACACCACGCCACAGATAAACATACCAATAGACTTCGCCCAATTATCAATTTTATGTTCTCAGAATCCCTGACGATTGTTCATATCGGACAAGTATTTAGCCACTACTGGGTTAAATCAAAAGAACCAAAATTTCTAACCCTTCAAGAGACGCGATAGGCCATCTGTTTGGGCTCAGTATATCGGTACTCGCGGATACGGCAACTAACAAAACAATGGGACATCACGTATGGCAGTGTAAGGCTGGAAATGAGACAAAATGGTCACAAAAATTGCTTGGAGGATGGGCTGGACATCACCGATCAAGTGCTAGATATAAGGAGGAAAAACATCAAACTAATTGTACTGCGTAGAGTAATTAGATGTACTAGGGTTTTGCAGTAAGAGTTATATGGAAGTGGTGGATTTTTATATGTGTTCAAATCAGGTGTACTTGTATGACTATGTGAGATGATTTCCGGAACGGTGTACAACTGGTTTATATCATTGAATTATTTTAATATTTGATTGAGAGTTGCTTCCTCTAGTGTTGTTTATTCATTACATGATTTGTACCCCTGGATTTTTATTATGGTTAACATTAGTAACAACTTTAAGTATTTTATACAAATTCATTTGTTCTTCTAAATATAGAGTAACTTCTGGTGGAAACTAAATCTTGAGTGGAATAATGATCTTCAGGTTATTGAGCTATTAATTGATGGCAATCAAAGGAATAATCTTATTTGCTTCAAAGAGGCTGTTATTGTTGGATGCTGGAGCATATGGAACCAAAGAAACAAGATTATATGTGATAACTAGAATCTAGATATTCTGGAATGTTTTCGGTTTTTCAAGGAAAGTTTTGCTCTTGTTATGCATAGAGCTAAACCAAGCCTTAAGGAAGGTATGCAGCAGTGGTTAGATACTTTGTAATCAATTTTTGACACTAGTCATTCCGACCCATTGTAAATACTCCATTTTATAAATGAAAATGACACAGTAGGGCCTTCCCTACTGTTTTAGTGTCAAAAAAAAAAAAATAGAGTAACTTCCCCAAGGAACAGACAAAGTTTATCCATTTTCTTTTTATGTTGGAAAGATCGATCATACAATTATGTTGTTTCTTTGGATAAAAATCTTAGTTTTTTCCTCTGTTCATTGTGCCGCGCTCATGAGGAATTTGAGATTGAACTGATATACTCAATTAGTTCAAACTGGTATTCTCGTTTTTTTATTTCTTGGAAAAAATACATGGTCTATTGTACATGTTTTGATGGCATACGACACCGAGTCGTGGGAGATGAAATTATACCTGGGAGTGAATAACTAAAATCCACCGAAGATAATGCCCACATATGCAATAACACTATCACAATATACCAGAGATATCTTGCTCCACATATTATTCTCTGTTTGAATTTCCTTTTCAAAACTCTACCTGATTCAAAGTTATTCGTAGACGCTCTATAAAATACTCCCCGCGTTCTAAACTACTTGAGACACATTTGTCTAGAAACGGATATATCTAGACACCAAATCCAAGTCAATTAATTTGGGACGGAGGGAGTAAATTGTACACACACATTCATCACATTTGTTTCCTAATCGGATGAGTACTAGGTCGTCCTTTATATTTTCCATATTATAATTTATTCGATCGAGCATGTACATAGTTGCGCCTACAACTCCATACCTGCCTCTGCCTCCTGCATCACGCCCGGCCAAGCCTCCTCCAGCAACAGATTCATCACGATAGATGCTATCTAGACAAAGACATCGTCCATGGAAGACCTGACGTGCAGGGCCTGCTACCTCCATGGCTTGCTATGCGCCCTCGAGTTTCCACGTCTCAATGCCTCTGTATGGCATGTTGCAGCGTCGTTTATGCTTGCGGTCTGCTACCTACGGACCATTTATCAGACTATCTTGTTTTCAGTCTAAGTCCCCCTCTTTCAAAATTTGAATCAACGGTCTGAGATATCCGCATTCTAATTCGCAACCGGTCATTTTCTGCTACACTCTGAACCAGAGGAAAAAATATTGTAAATGATATGCCACAAGAAAAAATCAATCCAGTCTGTCTACAACCCTATATATGTTCATGTCTGGAGCAATGTGGAGTGGTAAGAAAAGATTGCCCTCTTACCCACTGTACATGTCCTAGTTAAGAAACAAGCAAATTTAATTCAACCAATTAAGCACATATCATGCATGTGTACATAGACATCGGAGTCCATGTAGGATATGATGGCTTGTCATGCCTATGTTATGCCAATGGCTAGCGACATACTAAAATTTCCTCTTTTTGTTCTTGTTAACTAACAAAATCAATTCATGCATGTCCACGAAACATGTGGAACAAGATTTCACACTAACTGTGAGGTGCAATTCACTCACACAAATTTAAGGTGGGGTCTCAAACTAATAGCGAGGTGAAATAGAGCAACCTAACTCCCCATGTCATTCTCTTCTTATCATATATACTTGAGGTTCTTTTCTCAAGGATTACACTTTGCTCGATATTACGCATTCAGGTTTTATTTTTATCTTTAGTTGTACTCAGATATTGGAGGAAACCAGAAATATCTAGGACGCATGTATTACTGTTTGTGAAAACGTTGTCAGTCTTAGTGATGGCTGCCGTATCGGCTGCTCTCCCAACTGTGGCGAGCGGCATGGAACCGTGTTCTACATCTGCTGGAGTTCGACCAATGCGCTTCACCGATTTCTCCTACATGGGAGACCAGGAGAGTTCTGCCGCACCTATGCCGGAGCGGCTGTGGGAACTGTGGTGGACGGCCATGCATGGAAAGGTCGCTAATGCCTACGTCCGAGACTGATGGCTTGCACACGCAGGAGGCCATGATCGACGTAATGACCCAGCGGTCCAAAGAATCAACAACAAGAAAGTGTGTTTCCGGACCACGTTGATATGTGCATTTTTTTAATTTAAAAAGTTGCATGCTTTCTGCCACTACACCAAATACATTCATAATAATTAATATCTAAGAAAAAGCGACATCCTAGAAATTCTCCTTGTTGGCTGCATCCTATTTGTCTGCCACATACTCAGGCAGAACGCTCAACTGGACCCGCCATGTGGGCTTGCCATGCTTACTTTATTTTTCCCCCTCTTAACACAATTGGCTTCGATATTCCTGTTAGGATTTAATTAGTTTACTTAATTAATTATGTAATCCTCCCTATGTATAACCGTCTCCGACGGTTGCTCCCGAAACGTCGCCTCCAATGTCGGTTTGTAGAGGCGACGCTACACCTTGTATAAATACTCGATTGTCAAAGGAATAAAGAACACAGTTCGACTCATTCTGTCTCTCGCTCGATTCTCTCTTGATCGCTCCCGATTTCTTTCTAACACGTTATCAGCACGCTCTACATCTGAGCGATTTCGAGATCGAAAACAAGAACAGAAGAGGAGAAAAACGAGTAGCGGACAGCCACCGCCCACACGTACCCTCGAGCGGATTTCATCCAGAAGAAAGACGCAAGAACATGGGATATCTCCATCGTTCAAAAGAAGAACAAGGCATTACATCTATGCTAATCGGTAAGAAAAATTGAGAGTCGGAAATCTCAACCAACAAAAGGTGAGCACCGAATTATTCTTCTTCGATTCAAGATGTTCTTACCACCTTGTGGACACCGGACAAGCTCCTCGGCCTCCACGGCAGAGGTGGACGACGCGGCCCCGGCAGCATCCACGCGACGTTGTGGCGCCCGCGACCGCGATTCCTGGCTGCTCTAGCGCAGGACGCGGTGGCACGCACGGTCTTCACGGCCGGCGACGGGCCTACGTCCGGCGCTGCCCAGCGGCCCCGGCCGGAGCGGCAGCCGGTGCTCCATCTTGAAATGACGGCGACCGGCGCGCTCCAAATCAAACACGGCGACGCCTATGTCTCCGCGGCCTCCTGGCGTGGCTCTCCCCGACGAGGTCGCCTGGTCTTCACGGCCGGCAGCAGCCCAGCCCGGGGCACCGGCGGCGGAGCCCTCCGCGTCCGCGCCTGACCCGGCTCCTCGCCGCTGCGCGGCCGGCTACGGTGGAGACGCATGCCAGCGACATGCTCACAGCCCCATCTCAGGCGACTTGCACGCGGCGCCGTGCGCTCTCTGGTGCAGCCTCGCTGCTCCCTTCCGCTTTAATTTGGGGAATTCCTCCAATTTAGAACTCACCGGAGAGATGGAGATGTGGAGACCTTATCCAATTGGGCATTTTTTGTTTTAGTCCTACTACTTACTGTTGCTTACAGATAAGGCTGTACAATATTGCTTTTCAGCCCTCATGCTTACTACAGTATGCTGTAGAGCCCTCGTATTATTCGGTTTTGCGATCAGGTCCAACAACTAGTACAGTTTAAGTACTCGTCATGTTTTGGACAATGCATTTCTGTCTATAACGACATACATTACTCAAATACATTGCATATAAATGCTTTGGACCATATTGTGCATATACATGATTTTATGTTCAATATGTTTGCATTTTGCAATCCCTATAACATATACAAATGGTACAATAATTTATATTTTGCAATTGAGATTTGATTTCTTGCAAATAAATAATCATTTCATCTTAATTGAGCCATATTGGCTTAATACGAGCGAGAATTGATTTTGAAAATTCAAAGTGAATGTATTTGTTTTCTGTCAAGTACGATGTATTCCAGATGCTAAGTTGATGTAATATATTTCCACGTTTGTCACGTGTCGAGATTTATTACGTCTATTTGCAATTGAGATTATTAATTTCTTGCAAATACAAATTCAGTACCTCTATAGTACTGTTTTTCTGTCGAGTACAATGTATTCCAGAATCTTTCTAAGATATATATATTTCCATGTTCGTCACATGTCGAGATTAACATGTCTATTTGTAATCGAGATTTTCAATTTCTTGCAAATAAGATGCAAAATCAAAGTGATTTCTTCGAATTGATGTTTTGGGATCATGATGTGGTGTGTAGATTTATCTACCACTACTGTTTAAGCCTACATTTTGTCATTTTTGACATTATGATTGCCAATGTGCTCTCCCATACATTTTAATTAAGTTATGACATAAGGCATTCGAAGTGTGAGTATATACTCCGCTAATGCTGCTAGATCTACTCCAAAATTTCTTTTGGAGATTATCTACAACGTGTCATACTTAACAATTTGAGGTTCACACTAATGAGTTCAAGCCCACTTCTTGAAACTTCATTTATTTTGCATAGTTCATTACGACATAACCATGATGGATTTTAATTTACCAAATGGAAATTAATATTCTCTGGTTTACCCATATGATACACGATGGATTGAGAGTTTTATGCACTTGCTCTCAACAGCACAACTATCCTAAATGGGTCATGGACATAAAGATCGCCCTTGCGTCCCGTGGTTAGTGCGTGCAATCCAAGCTCCGGATGTTTCACTCCCGGCTGGAGTCACGCCGATGACAGATGAGCAAAAATATGATGCTTTGTACATCATAAGGCACCATGCTCATCCAGATCTCAAGTCTGATTACTTGGAGGAAGAATTCCCCAGTACCTTGTTTCAGGCCCTCAAAACGAGGTATGAACAGCAGAAGGCAGTTGTCATGCCTGAAGCACTCCATGATTGGACACATCTCCGACTCCAGGACTTCAAGTCTGTCGGGGAGTACAATCATGAGGTTCATAAAATCAGTTCCAAACTACGCTTTTGCGGGAAGGAACCTACTGATGCGGAGAAGATAGAAAAAAAAACTTTGTCTATTATACTTCCATCTGACAGGATCCTCCAGCACCAGTACCGTGCACGCGACTACCAAGTCTATTCCGACCTTATTCATATATTACTTCAGGCTGAAAAGCATGATGAGCTGCTCGCTAAGAATGGCTCTCAACGCCCGGTTGGTTCTCAACCTTTACCTGAAGTTCATATGAATGTCGCGAACGGGCAAAAGTTTGATGCTGCCTTCAACGGCAAGCCTTCGAACTTCAATGGTAAGCGAAAGCGCAACCGGAACATGAAGCCTAGAAACTCAGACCGTGGGAAAGGCACCGCAAAGCATGAGTTTGAAAAAAAAACTAAGCTTTGTGACAAGTGCGGCTGCTACACGCATCTCACTAACAAGTGCAAGACCCCAAAGCATCTGGCTATTCTGTATCAGCAATCCCAGGGATGCAAAGCACCTCAAGGGAAAAGGTTTGAAGCCAACTTCAACCTTCCTCCAGATGACACCAATGGAGCTGCTTGTTCGCGAGATGTTCCTACTGGACCTTGCAACGCCATAACTCTCCATAAGTCACAGGACCCTACAGGCACGGAGAACATGATGGTTGAGCACGCCTCAACCAAAGTGTTTGGAGACTTAAACTAGTCCCACTATCTCCTTAGTGGTCGTTTTATTAATGTCCATTTGTGTTCTCGTAATAGAACGTATATATTGTATCAGCACTCTGATATAAATAAGATTGCATACATTCTATATATCTGATAAAGATTTCCATATTGGAACTTCTTCAATTCTATATATAGATTTCTACGAGTACCAATCCGATGGATGTGGAACAAGTATATGAAAATGTACCCCTCTGTTGTCTGGATTGTACTACACGTACATCCAACTCGTAGCACATGTTGCATATAATGCAATTCCATCGGTCATGTTTTGCATGAGCTAAACTTTCCTAGTCATGAGATTTAGTTGCACTATTGTGCCAGTGGATCACTTCAGTCCCTTGAACACATTCAAGGTGATATTTGTGGTCCCAACCAACCATTGTTTGGACTAAAATCGAATTAAATCAATTCGAATGGACAAATATTGTTGCAGAATTCTCTTCACATGCCTCCACTATTTAGTGCATGGCTCCGAGGATCGAAGTTCAGCACAATGTCCTATGTGTCCATACACAATTGTTTTTGGCGTCTCTGATCAAAAGGATTTTCTCATTGCACGACCCATGTTAATGAATTGCAATTTACCAACTTCACATTGGAGTCATGCAGTTTTACACGCTGCTACTGACTAACTGCATATAGCAGTACTTCCCCTCTGCAATTGATACGTGGAAATCCTCCGAGCATTTCCCATCTGCGTAAGTTCGGAAGCGCTTCACGCGTACCGATCTCACCACCGCAGCGTACATCATGGGCCCACATATGAGGGATCTATGTGGGGTACAGATATCCGTCGATAACCAGTACCTTGAACCCCTCATAAGGGATGTATTCATAGCCAGTACGCTGATTGCTTATATTTAAGGAGGATTATTTCCAGGCATTAGGGGGAGATTTCAAGTACCACATCGAATGCCAGGAAATCAATTGGGACTTCACGTTCCTCCTCATACCACGTACTCAAGAATGGACTCTACGTTCGATTCACAAATTTGCAACACATGCAAATAACCTGCCAGATTCATTTACTGATCTCAAAGGTGTTACAAAATCCTTCAATCCGGTTAGAAATGCGCCCGAAAGAGTGGAGGTACCAATAAAAACCACTCAACTCCCTGTTTTATAAAAAGAGGGGGAGTAGTACGGCCTCTAACCAGGATCCAGCTTTTTGCAAAGCAACAAAGGAAATCGAGGATAAATCCTCTAAATCAGTAAATGCAAGTCGACCTTGCGTTGATGAACACCTAATGGGTAGTATACACCCAGTGGAAGGGAAACCTCCACAACCCCAGCTCCAGCTTGCACACACTGGCTGGGACATCGGAACACCCAGACTCACGCGTATTGGGAAATCACGAAGAGTCATCAAGGGTGCATGATATTTGCTCCAACTATATCGATTCTGGAGACTCATATAACCAAAGCCTACAACTGTCGACAAACATCTCTTGTATGATTGCAAACAACCTTCACGATGATTCAGATCCAAAGACCATGGCCATGGCAGAGTGTGAACACACTTGCTAGGACTGAACTCATCAAAGGATGCGATCCAAGCAGATATAGCCTCGCTCTTCCAAACAAATTCCCTATGGGATTGTTTAATGTGTTTTCTTCCAGAAACGGAATGAGAAATGCCAGGTGGTGAGAAAGCAAGGCTTGTAGCATAAGGTCGGGTTTCCGCAGAGATCCGAGACCTACTCTCCAGACATGAGTGAAATCTCGTTCCGATACATATATCATTGGCAGTACAAAATCATCTATCTATGCAGTTGATAGGTGTAGTGACAACATATCCATGTGGATCACTAGATTCCGACATGTATGGTTCCCGATGGAATCTCTGTCCGAATCGAAACGCAAATGCAACATGTATTGTGTAATAATCAATAAGTCGCCACATGGCTTATTGTTGTCGGTACATTTTGGTACAACCGACGTAGTGAGTTCCTTATACAAAAGGATTACTCCTACATGATGATCACCCATGTGTGTTTGTCATACATAAGGATAACTCCTACAACGACGAACCACGTGATCATCTAAAAGACGGATTTGAGATGAAGAATTTGGATAAACCCAAATGTTGCTTGGGACTACAACTCGAGCACCTCACTCAAGTATTTGGTACACCAAGATGCCTATATCCAGAAAATTGGAGAAACTTAATATGGACAAGTCATATCCATCTTAGGGATTGTTCGATCTCTAGACGTAGAGAAAGATCCATGGGAGGATGGAGAAGAGATGTTGGACGTAAAGTTCCATATCTCAGTGCCATTGGACCTACCAACAGAATTGGTTAGGAATCAAGAATATCTTTCGATATCTCCAAGGCACCAAATATCTCACATATTGTTTCAGTTTCGAGAAATCTGAACTCCAATTTAGACACTAGTATTGGCTACTTGCACGATCCCACAATGTGTACTACATGGTAGAACTGTCACTCCATTGATGTCTGCCACATAGACTCTGGTGACTACACCTACAACGATCGTTCTAAATGCATGCTACATGTTTAACACATGTGGCTTCACGGAATGATAAACCACATACATTTGTCATGTGGGGTTGGTTCTATCGAATCACCTACCATTATCTACGAAGATAATGCGGCTTGTGTTGCACAGATGCAAACAGGATACATCAAGAGCAATATCACTAAGCATATTGCCCCAAAATTGTTTTATCCTCATCAACTCCAAAAGAGTGGGGAAATAAACATCTTGCAAGTTAAATCATATGATAACCTCGCTGATCTTTTCACGAAGTCTCTACCAACTTCAACATTCCAGAAATACATTCATGGGATTGGTATGCGACGGCTTCGGATTTGCAAGAGTCAGGGGGAGTATCTTCCTGAACTTTCCTGTTCAAAGCATCATATTACACTCTTTTTCCCTTTATGAGTTTACTTTTCTGGTTCTCATTAAGGTTTTTAATGAGGTAATATCAACATGAGATCATATGTCATACTTTCTGTTTTCCCCACCGGGGTTTTTAGGAAAGTATACACGACATATTTATTGCCCTCTAAATTCTATGGATATACTTCATATTGAGTTAACAGAGGCAATAATCATTATATGTTGGATCATTTTCTCCTTATTTTCCCACAGGGTTTGAAGGAGTTTTACCAACATATCCTACACTACTCCTCACATTTTTCCCACAGGGTTTTTGAAGGAGATTATTCCAAGGATGTTCAATCGCAAGTACAAGGAAGGATTAGGGGGAGTGTTAGGATTTAATTAGTTTACTTAATTAATTATGTAATCCTCCCTATGTATAACCGTCTCCGACGGTTGCTCCCGAAACGTCGCCTCCAATGTCGGTTTGTAGAGGCGACGCTACACCTTGTATAAATACTCGATTGTCAAAGGAATAAAGAACACAGTTCGACTCATTCTGTCTCTCGCTCGATTCTCTCTTGATCGCTCCCGATTTCTTTCTAACAATTCCATACCCGCCATAGTTTACCGGATGACTCTGCATTTCGTAAGTGTATACTGAAGTCCTGATGATGCGACTTGCTTCCTCTCGTTACTGCCACAACCGGCTCCCACGACTATCTCATCTCGCGCGAGTGAACCAGTTGAGGGGCTCTTCACCGGTGAAATTAAATGGTCCAACGTCAATAGGCGGTGCAACCATATGGCAAATAAATATTTTGGCTTCCACATGCTGCTGGCACCGGCGGATCCACATCAGGCTAGCCAGACATTCTTGTTGCTCAATTTTTAGTACAAATATCAAACTAATTGGGTTTATCCATTAGTACTAGTCTAGAAAAGATCGGTAGCATAAGATTCATGTTGTTTTTTTGGCTCAAAATCTTAGTTCGCCTTTATGGATTCTGCCGCACATATGAGGAATTTAAGAAGGAACTGATGTGCATAATTGGCTCAAACTACTGTTCTCTATTAATTAGTTTTTTTTCCAAATTTTTTTTTGGTTTATTGTACATGTGTAACCGATATGCAATAACACCATGGCAATATACCTGAGAGATCTTCCCCAAAAAACCAATCTCTACTTGAATTTTCTTTTTAAAACTTTTCTCGATTCGGTCTTCACGACGAGATTCACTCTGCCGTCCATGCATCAACGGTGAAGCACGGATTTAGTAATGGCAGTGTCAAGTTTTCTCGAGTTTCATAATTTTGTGCTCGAGGAGTTCTTCTGAGAAGCATGGCGATCAATGAGCGGTTTTCCAACCTCCATTGTAAGGGGTGTGTCTACCATTTGTTTTTAGAATTTTTTGACACTTCGAAATGTAATTAATGCATTTTTCATGATGGGTGTAGAACTGTAGATACAAGGTGTCACACTAACCGTGCAGTAAAAAATCACTCAGACCAATTTTGTGGTGAAGTCTCACACTAATAGCGATATGAAATTGAGCAAGCAAACTCCGCATGTAACTCTCTTTGCATTATATATACGTGAAGTTCTTTCCTCTAGTACTACAGCCCTGCTCAATATTATGTATTCAGGTTTTTAATTCATCTTAGTTCTCATGAGATATTTGAGGAAACCAAAAGCATTGTGGGTTGTTATATCCATGTTTAGGAAATCATTCACAATCTTAGCGATAGTCGCCACGCGGGATACCCATCTCAGCATTGGTGGGTGACCTGAAAGCACATGCTGCATCCCTGAGTTTGAGTAGAGCAGTGCACCCAAGGAGCGTCTCAATCAGTTCAGCGGAGACGAGAGTTCGGAGATAGAATGCGGTTCACTTCGATATGTACCACCATCCAACAAGGATGGCACCGGGCCACCGGCATGCAGTTTAGCTGTTTAAGTGCTAACAAATCCAATTGATAGTCAACAACTCAAAGATTTCATGTGTATACTGTATTACTGATAGTCATAGCAGGATAAATATGATTCATGTACAGCGCAACTTGTAATTAACCCGTCCAAGTGTTCTATTGTATTTAGTGCCTCATCTCCACAGGATACTCAACTGGCGATACGTTCTATACTGCAAGTGCAACAAGAGGGCTTTGATGAGCTACGAGATTGATGAGCTACTTCTGGGCCTGCGCGCGCGAGGACATCATCGCTGCTCTCCTCCTCCTGCGACAGGACCCGCCTTTGCGTCGTTCAGCCCACGCCACACTCGCGAGAGGGCAGTGCGGTTGAGCCCTACTCGGAGCGCTGCGCAAGGCGCCCCTCCTCCTCCGTTGTGGCCGGAGCATCACGGCCGCGAGGTGCGGCCATCCGTGTCCGGGCTGTGCCACGGGAGAAGTTCACCTGCCACATGGCAGTGGATCGGAGCTTGGGGGTGGGTAGGGGCCGGTGGGGTTTCTCACCGAACGAGGCAAAGGGTATGGCGGCAGGGAGAAATCGTGGCGGCGGTGGCAAAGGAGAAATGAGGGTTTGGGCCCTCATATCCCCTCCCTTACTGCAAATCTTTACTATTAAGGAAGAGTCTGTCGTTGGTGTCACACATCTACTTATTTACGAAAAAATGCCACCGTAGTGATCCCGTCCCCGAATTATGTGTTAGCGTTAATGGCTTCTCCTCCTGGCACGGATTAGGCTAACAAATCTAAAAAATCGCAGCACATGTGGCCACCATCCAACATCCTACCTCTGTTACGGTAACAAATCGAAGAAATCGCAATCCGTGGCCGAGCGTCCAACAAACATGAGTAATCATCCCATCCCATCAACCACGGCCAGCTTCTTGCTGCCCTTCACTGTTGCCGCCTTTGCGTTGGTATTAATACTATTATTGGTCAAATACCTAGACCGTGTGAGTGGATTTCTAGTGGAAAGCCATCGATGAATTAAGTAAACTAATAAGCATGACTCATAAAGATAGAACAACTCGTCCCTGCCCAGGTGGCGCTAGGGTATGCCCCAAGCGTCACCGTTTGGACCCATCTCGTGCCTCCCCTACTAGCACTTCTGTGGCGGCGGCGGGGCTTTCAAACGTGTGTGTGTGGGTGGTGGTGGGGGGGGGGGGGGGGGGGGGGGGGGGGGTGTGGTGTGTGTGCCCGTTTGTGGGTGTTATTTCCATGCTTGGATGTTTGCGGTCGTTGGCTAGTTGGTACCATAATCGGGTTTCATTTTACGCCTTCATGAATTTGTGTAGTTTTTGGAAATCATCAGATCCACACATATCTTTTCCACTAACATGAGTTTGTGTCTTGACGTCTTCCTTTTTGTCTCACACTCACTGTCCATGTCCATCCTCATTGGCTTGATCCATCCTAATGGGAACACCCGCTTAGAAGATACGATAGGAGTCTCCACCATGAGACACCACATGGTGATGTTCATCAGAGAACCAAACTATGCATAGGGCTGCCACGAACACGATCTCGGGCTTCGGCTACGCATTGATCATGTCGATCACTGCCTACAACCCAGTGGGCTTAGCGACACTTTCTTGAGGAAGTCTGCAATTAAGGGGCATCGTACGTGGCGCAGTCCCGCAACTGTAATACGTACACCTCGTCGTCCAGTTCCGACAAATACCACGGGCGGATTGACGATGGACCATGCGTGAAATGGTTGCAGTTGAAGATGAACGGATGATGCTCCGACTACTAGCGAGTACGCGACCTCGAGGATGGGTTGAATTTGCAGATGCGGACAATAGCGGGATGGTTGATTGTATAAAGCAACCGATATGCAAATTGTTAGTTGAATACATACGGAGTACAGTACGTACATATGGAGGTAATGCAATTGCAACACGAGGAGATTGTTTTTGGCGGCCAGGCCAGGAAGGCACACGTACTAGAGCACACACGTCCTATAAGTACGGACACGAGCGGAAAAAAACCTGAAGAGACGATTCCTTTATACGGAGTAGAAAGGAAAATAAATTCACAGCCCAACACAGTGCACGACGGCCCATTTTCTGGTAAGCAATCTCGGAGCCGAATCCGCCGTTGCCCACGATACAAGCAATTTCATTGTGTATTAATCAGTGCAAACATACCATCCTTATAGCTATTAATTAGGTACTATTCCCTGATTTTACGTCCACTTTCGTCGCCCACCGCCTTAGCCTCCTCTTTGAACAAGTCGTTTACTCACGAAAATGGGCCGATCATACACACAAATCACGGCCCGAAGAGAGTTTATTGAAACTTGTTGTGTTTCCTAAAAAAACTCTGGAAATTAAGGAGACTTGTCTTTCCTAGTATAAAAAACCCAGATGGTGTTTATGGAAACTGATCGCTTTCATTGTGGGAAAACAATCCTGAGGAGTAACGCATGCGATGCGATTGGTGGCTTGTTAGGTGGCGCTCGCATATCACGACCAGCAATTTTTTTTTTTTGCGAAACACAGTACAACGCAGACGCTCACATACACGTGCACACACTCACCCCTATGAACGCACGCACGCACACCCTACCCCTATGAGCACCTCCGAAAGATTGAGCCGGCGGTCGGGTCTTGAGATTGACAAAGTCACCACAGGCGCCTCGCTGTCGACGGGAACGTCGCCTCCCACTGAAGAATATTCCGCCTAAATGAGAAACACCAGTGTCAAACGTAGGGTTTGAACTCTGGTGGGCTGGGGGTACAACCACCCTCCTAACCATCTTGTCACAGGCAAGTTCTCCACGGCCAGCAAATCAAACACCAAAAATTAGTAGCATCATATTATTTTTCCCACCCTACGGGAAAAAGGGTCCAAACTCTCTTCCTTACTATCTAATTTTGCCTCTATAAATACAAAAGGTGAGGTGAGCCCGTGCGGTATGCGCGTGGTAATGACTAGCCCAATGTTGGCCCCATATGTAGGGCGGGATACTTTTTTTTTGAAATGGGGAAGCCCAGACCTCTGCATCGAAGAGATGCATACGGCTTTTATTTCATTTATTTAACATAAGATGGCAAAATGCCTTACAACGAACGAGCATAAAAGCCGAAGCTACCAAAACAGTGAAACACCACAACTAGCACAAACGACAGAGGAAAACGGGGTCTTATACCACGGCCACAGCCATCTCCGGCTCCCTGGCCAACTCCAGATATAGCGCCTTGTGCACACGCTTCGGAAGTCGCCTCCCACACCATCTTTGGCCACACCAACTTCAGCAAGTAGATCGAAGCGAAGACTTTTACCAGGCCTGCCATCGATGGCACCAGACTGCGCCCCCCCTGCACGAGTCCACCAAGTGACGACCTCCGTCGAGGCTCCGCTGCACCGCACCGCGATGACTCGTCGTCATCATCGTCGAAGATGAAACTCTGCTCCACCATCACAGACATATCTGGTTCCCCCAAAGAGACGGGTGAATCGCGGCATCTTTCCGTAAATACAACATTCATGTTTGCCTCGAACATGCCTATGCTTGGCTCCGTAAGTATATACAAGATTTAGTCAGTATGTATGTACACATATTCGGATGAGATGGATGATGTAGCATACTAATTGAAGGTTTTGTTTATGGTTTAGTTTGGAGAAATTAAGAGGAAGGTGAGCCAAATTAATGTTTGAATGGAACACAGCATGCGCATGCATGACGCGGTGCTGACATGAGCGCGCGCATCTGAGCGGGGAAATGTGAATCATCAGTATGTTCCGTGCGTGCGCAGCAAAAAAACATCGAGAAGAAAAATGCGGACACGTCTCAGGTGCGTGCGCTAGTTGCCTGGCTGGCTCCAAAAAAGGAAGCGCACGTGAGAGAAAAGAAAAAAAAAGGATAGGCTGCTTCCGAAACGTGCTCGTGCGTTGTGCTCGTGAGAGAGAAAAAAACGCGGAAACGAAATTGCCAAGGCCTTTTTTGGGCTCCTCGTGTCGGGCTGCAGCTGCCTCTTCTGGAGCCTGGTGAAGGAAGTGCCGTCGCACTCGAAGTCGATCATCGTACCGCTTGAATAGCTCGGCGAGCGAGCTAGATATCGCCAGCTAGTTTGTGGTGTCGAGTGAGCTCAGTGGACCAGCTGATCAGCAGCTCAGTGGTGGAGCAGAGTGAGCTACCTGAGGTAAACGTGGAGGAATGACGAGAGGTTGCCGATGCCGCGATGTGAGACGCCACCAGAGTCAGAGGATCATGTGGGACCGTTTTGACAGGCGATCTTCCTCTCTGTGTCGAGCAGTGAAATTAGGCCATAGAATTGCACGTGAAGTTTTGTGGAATCTATGTTTTGAAAATTTTAATTGGGTATCTTGGCACATTCCGAAACTTACATATTTTACACCTATCTTTTTTGTTTTGTACAAATGCACGTTTAGTTTGTTCGGTGCTAACCCTAATGCGGTGTTTATGAAAATGAAGCCAGTACCTCGAGGTGAATATTCTTAATCATATCCCTGGAATTAATTAGCTCAGTAAGTATGAAAACATGTCCGACTGGCGTAGGGAGCTTGCACTATCCCAGCAGCCAGCAAGGACACTTCACAAATACCCCAGATCTGCACATGTCGTTACAGCACTTACCTCACCTGTAGCGGAGAGAGGATATAAAACGAGATTTCCAATAACCGTTCGGTAACCGGAAAGTTTCGTAGGCCTGCCGTGAACGCGGCCGGGCCAAATAAATTCCATATGCTTCTTCTCACATGGTAAGTTCCGACTTGTGGAAAGGCCCTGTACACCACCCATGTGAGGTCGCACGATCGAATTCAGAAACTGATGTGCAATCACTCATTGTGAACTATGCATATGAATCAATACGATTATTCCAAGCTGGGGAGCATGTCTACGTACGTACCTGACTTAATTGCTTTTTCTTACTTCGTGCGAATATATGTATGCGGAAGAAGATCAGAGTAATTTTGTATTTTTAACATGTTTCAAACGTGATGGAGTGGCATGATAAGTCATGGTTACAAATTTAAGATGGATGAAAAATTTCAAGACAACCCACGAAATCTCTCAAGTCTCAAGGTACAGCAATTTTAGAAACTTCAACTTTTTGTTAGAACAACCAGTGCCTAGTTTCCTATAACTTCAATACAATAATAAGGAGTAACAACTTAAGTGGGCATTGTTTCCGTTTCCTTTTCTTGACCGCTGCCCAAGTTTAGTAAACGGGGAGATAGCCGGTCTACTAATTAAGCTGGCTGAATTGATCGCTTATGCTCCTGGCCATGCGCAAAGAAGTGTTGGTCGGGTCCGCCTCTCGTATACGCGCAAACTGCAAACGTGAGTACGAACCGACCAAATTTAAATGTGAGTGTCCGTTTTTGAGACGGGTCTGTGTTTGTTTGGAGATCTTTTTTTTAGCATATAACCATACCGCGCCGCCTGGAAGAGGCCCGATTGGGTACTGCTACTGCCGGCCGGCAATCCATCTCCTGTAGCACGTTGCTCCAGCTGGATCTCGTCTTTTTTCTAGGTCAATACGATCGCTGCGTATCTCTATCCCTGGCCCTGCAATATAATTTGGCATAAGGCGCATGGACCACTGCGCCTGGCTCGCCCGCCTGATCGAAGGCGCCGACGACGTCAACACGCGGGGCTTCCGCGCGGCGTTCAACCTTGACACTCGGAGACTCCTCGGTTCGGACGAGCCGGGGCCACCGCCCCGCTCCCGCCGTTTCCCGCCACCCTCCGGTCGGCCTTCCTCGCCTGCCCGGTCAATCGCGTCGGCACCGAGTCCCCTGCCGGCGCTGAGCTGTGCCCAGTCCCTCCGGACATTACATTGTACGTGCAAGGAAGACCCATCGAGGCCCACCGCGTCATCCTCGCCGCCCGATGCCCATACTTCCGTGCGAAACTCACGACGGAGTGGAGAAACCGCACGGCGGTGACGTTGGCCAGCAGCCACCGTCTCTTCTTCCAAGTCATGCACGGCCTCGTCGACTTCTTCTACTCCGACAGAGTGGAGGTGCCAGCGGACGAGATCGAAGCCTGGGCGCCAATATGCAAGGATTACAAGTGTGAGGGATCCTAGAGCTGGTTAACAGATCAATTGAGCGCAAGAGGAGGTACCGAGATGCTCACGCAACGCAACTGGATCGGGAATATCGTCCACCGAGACGTTTCCTTTTGCAAGGGCGGTCCTTGGATCGTCCACGACGAGACCGCCTCCCGTCGGATCTCCGGCGGATCCTGCAGGACTGTCTGGCAAACTCCAGAGAAGAAGATCTTCGCAACAACAAGCCAGTCGAGACCTGCGAAAGCCCCACATGCTACGACGATCTTGCCGACGTGTGCATAAAAGTAGAGAACATGGTGTTCCGGTGCCATCAGCTGCTTCTTGCCCTGAGGTCGGAATACTTCAAAACCAGGCAGTCTCGACGATCCGATTTCCTCGAACGACGACATTGCAGCGGAGGTGGAGAGCTCCCGCTACTTGAGGAGCACGGCGTGAGCGCCGATGCCTTTGAGAAGATGCTCGAGTATGTCTACACGGACGAGCTAGAGCATCTGGGTGACGATGACCCTCTTATTCAGGCGGAAGAGCTCTTCGACCTTGGTTCGAGATACCTCATGTCTGGGTTTAAGCGAGCCGTGGCCGACTTGCTGCTCCCACATCTGGATCTGGACCGCCTCTCGTCGGCGGAGCTGTGCCGCTGGCTGGTGTTGTCGGACATGTACGACGTTGCCAAGGTACGGGAGCACTGTCTGGACATCATAGCAGGCAACTTCGAGGCGTTTGCAGAAGCAAGGGAGTTCCGGGTATTGCTTCGGACGCTAGTGACAACGGCCAGCGCGACCTTTTAAATGATTTGCGAAAGACATGGTTGGCTGCTGCGCTCTTTGACCAGCGGCTGGAGATGCTTGTCCTTGCTGCAGAGCAAGAGGCCAATGATGACGACAGTAATTTCGGATAATACATCCAATTCAGCTTGTGTTGCGGTGAATTTTGAACCATTTACTGAAATTGTGGGATGACTGGTTTGCTTGAAAGCAAAAGTGCAGTCATACGTCAAATTTAGCTTAGTCTTGTTTGGTTTTATGAAGTGCATGTTCCGCTTGTTGCGTGGTGCAGGGGAGGGTGAGGCTCGAGGACGACGCGTGTGTGCTCCTTCGTTGCTCGCCGCTTGGGTTCGCGGCGTGCGCCGTGACCTGTCCTATTCCAGTGCTCCTGTAATATGTGGAGACCGAGTCAGGATTGTATAGTTCAAATCAGACGCTGTAGCAATAGTAGTGTAATTAAGTTCCTTTTGCATATCTTGATTTGCTTAATTTTGTCTTGTGAGTCAAAAGAGCTTAACTAATATTTAAATGACGCAAGTGTTTGTGGTTTATGCACCACTTCTATTATTTCGATGTGTGATGCGAAAGAAAAATGAAGTTGATGGCAAATTTTCAGGTGCTCCTGCTAATCAACGTTTGATCGATTACACTACTATCTCGTGGTTACGGGATGCTCGGAGCACTCAAGTGGCCATCGGCGTGCTGAAGCCGCCTTTCTTGCTCGCTCGTCGGCGATGGACGTATACATATTCCGGAGCATGAACACTACGTTTTTGCAAGGCTTCCGGAAAGAAGTGTGTATACCACCATATATTTGGGAAAAGGACACAGCAGCCCCTGAACTAAGAAACGGCACACCTAATCTCTTGATGTTTGTAAAACCAGACAAATCAGGCACCTCTGGTTTTTGTACGTGGCTGCGGGATAAAAAACAAATCAATGACCAGACCACACCCCCACTCCCTGAATCCCTCATGCCGGACGACGTC